>CM050451.1:3767330-4367330 GCA_027563935.2 Costus lasius | reverse complement strand
ATAGAACAGGCATTGGCATTGCTTTTAAAATCTGTTTCTTCCTTCATTGTGACGGTATGACTGCACTCCATAGGATCAGAAGCTTTACTGGGTTTTACAGGTTCTGGGTGTTTATCTTTGTCAGGATGCGCGTTCAAGTGAAATAAATCAACATTATCAACTTTGTTAGTTGAAGAACGACCTGAGGTGAGTGTGGAAATCGGGAATGCTTTCTCTGGAGGCACTGCGGGAGTATAATTAGGAGGGAGCAAATCAACCCAATTATCTAAAAGCTCCTTGTACACTTTGCGAAGGGTGACTTCTGTTAAACCAGTCACTTTGCAGATCTCAGCCTGTGTTTTCCGTTTATCTTCTAGTTGACACGCTAGGTATATTGCAGCAGCCGAGATACTAATTGGGTTTCGACGGGTGCAAAAGCACTTATTCACGACGACTTCACCAATATGCGCTGCAAGTTCCTGATAAAATTGTGTAAAATTGTAGAAACGAAATTATCATAGTTCTAAAATAATGTTTCAGAAATAGATACCTGAGCTGATTTATTGAGTTGGAGAAGTGTGCAAAACCTAGGCATGTGAACGGATATTGAATTGCTGTTGATAGGTTGGCTAAGTTTCAAAGCTTCCCCTAAGATTTTGATGTACTTTCCAATTTCTTTCTGAGGAAGGTTGCTTGCGGTAGATATTTCCTGTAAATTAAGGACATCAATTAGTTTAGCTAAAATGTCAATCAAAAGATGATCACCTACAAAATCAAAAACCTCTTCGGCGCTTAAATAAGTGCAGCAACCCAGGCTGTACTTGATTCAGTAAAAATTATTCCACCATATTATCAATTTTGAACGAGTTATGCATTGGAAGCAAGATTCCATAAACCAGTATGTACAGCCGGTATCAATACAGGCCCGAGATAAAACTGATATAGCAACCGAGACAAAACTGATATACCAAAACCGGTAGCCCTACCTGCAGACAAAGATCTAAAACTTTGGTTGGAAGATTTTGATTCAAATTATAAGACATGTTTTGTAAGTGGCTAAGCCCATAATGAAGCATACGGTTCATCGTTGATCCTTGTAGAACTTCTTGACTTTCATTCTCATCCCTATATAAACTTTTTTCTTTTCATAGATCCCAGAAGATCCCAGTACACTGTAAATGCACTAATGCTAGTTAACATTAGTTCTTCATCAATATTTCCAGTGTGACAGTTGCCTCCACGTAATATGTTCATGGTGATATTGATATCAATGTTAGATAGCTCAAAAAATACAGTATTGATCATATCCAATTGACATAATAAAAACCATACAAAATATTTAAAAATAAACATGAAAAAGGATAAATAAGTTATATATACATGCAGAATATATTATTTCCAACACATCATGATAAATTTTAAATTTAATTAAAACGTGCTTCATATCACAGAGAATAATAAGTATAAATTCAGAATTATATATATGTAACCAAAAATGCAAAATGCACTGCTAATCAATTTACAATTAATAACTAAGATGATTACATTTATCAAATATAAACCAAAATATCTTTGTAATTAATTAATTGATAAACAATCATTTTCTAGTAAATGCAGACATTAATCATTGACAACTTAGCATAATTTTATTTAAATCATTTTCATTTTTATATTAATAAAAATCTAAATTATTGAACAAATAATTTAAATTACATTTAGCAAATATTAGTTAATTTTCTATTTACAAAATATTCATTTAACAAATTGGCTACTTAGTTTTATACTTAAAATTACATTTAACAAATTAACAAATTAAGTCTACGATAACTTCACAAACTATTAATTACATTAAACTAAATCATTTACTGAGTAAATGTTAACAACCAACAAAAAATAATAATATAAATCTTTTAATTAAATTAAATATAGGGAAAAAAACCTAATTCAATATTTAAATAGAATTATAGTTGAATGGCTCAACTAGAAACATTCCACTTTTTCAAAATTTCTTTGGTCTTTGAAAATGACATGCAATTAGCTGTAGTAGAGATAATCATGCCTACTCGATGGTGTTGGGCGGCATGGTAGAGACCAACAGTGGTTGACAATAATGTTAGGTGAAAAATAAGCTCAAAGGTTCCATAGCCAAGGGCAACAACAAGTGACAAAACATGAGAGGCAAATGCAACAAGCAACAATAAAAGGTTGAGAAACTAGAAGCAAACAAAGCTTCACCTCTCGCAAGGATGCTATAATAACCTCTACCAACCCACAAGATTTTGCTTTAAACTGTTGGGATAGCTCCATCCCAATGATACAAAGCCATGTTTTTCTTTGACTGGCCATTTTCTTTCATTCCCAATGAACCTGGCTATTTGTTGCTAGTTTCTTAGGCGAGTTCAAGAAATAAGTTAGAATTAGATTAGGTGCCTCCTTCCCAAAATCCAATAGAACTTGCTGATCCAAATTGAGACCGAAGGATCCTACAAACTATTATAATATTGTTTTATATGTGATAAAACTTCAAATAGGCCCATGTAGTTGAGTATCTTAAGGAAATTAAAACAAAAGGTATGTTTGATAGACATCTCATCTACTTCTACAGTTTTACATTTTTCAATTAAAAAAAGGTACAAACTATTTAAGTTTTTAGTAATGATTTCCAATTTTATGAAAACTTGATTGATAAATCTATATAAAAATAGTTGTCATTGGTGAAAGAAGAGATTGATGTTTGAAATGTTGACCATACTCATAAGTATGCCACTACAATTTTCAAGTTCTAGGTTTCTATTTACAAGTTGTATTGTGTTTATGAGTTTTTGCTCAAAACTTATTTTTCATTTTCAAAATATCATCAGCTTTTATACAATAAAAGTTTTCATATTTTGAGCTTCCAGCTTATGTTTTGACTAAAATTATCTATCAACTTTGGCGCAAAAAAAAATGTCTATCAAATATTTTCATCATACTTTTCATTTTCAAACAAAATGAAATCCCAAAATTGACTACCAAACATGATTTAAAGCATTGCTATAATCAATTTCTCTGTGCCATAAGTTGCCGCATGAAAACATCTTTATAGGAAAGAGGCACAGGCTTAAGCTCTATAGAGACAAAATTGTAAAATGTATAATTTGTTTTTTCTTAATTCCTTCAAATAACTTGTGATCATTCTATCATCTCGAAGGCATAATCATTTTACCTACAATACTAACTGGCCTAACCACTGAATGTAGAGTCCTATATCCATATGCTGAAACGAAAAGAAGTAGAAAAGAAAGAAGAGAACGATAAATGGCTGCTGTAAAATGGCACATGAAGCCTATAATGTATTTATTAGTATAGGTTCTAGGACACAATTGCTAAACGACCTGCCGTAAACTGATCATGGAGACACTTGACAACTATGAGGTTTAGAGTTTCCTCGGATAACTTAATTCATTATAGACCACAACAATAAGTGGGAACTGAATAAATTTAAATAATAAAGTATAGAGCAAAAATAATAAATGACATGATATTTCTGCAAGCACACCATGATCGTCTGAATTATAGGCCGAAAAAGATATCGTATCAGGTCTGACCACTATCATTTTGATGGAGATTCTAGATATCATAATTTGGGACAATCATACTGACCTACTATAAAACTTAACTGTAATTGAGAATGAAAGTGCCTACAGAAAATTTCCGGGTACAAAATAAGTTTCTTTTTTTTTCCTTTTAATTTCGAAGAGCAAGAATTCCTTCAATCAGAAAGGGGCTAACCTGAAGGGTTCGTGGTTCCTGGGCCTCGCGGATGGCTTGAACAAGCGCAGCCGTCGCCAGGGCCTCGATACTACGATTGCGGAGACAAGTGGCAGAGGAGCAATCCCGGAAGAGCTGGAAGGCGTGATCGGCGATATCACGATCCAGTCTGAGGATGGACGAAACCTCAGAGATCTGGAGATAGGCACGTAGGTGGTCCACGGAGACGAGAGGCCCAGCAGAGGCATCAGACGCCGAAGAGGAGGAAGAGGAAGAGGATGAATCGAGAGCGCGCTCGAGCTCGGCGAGGTGGCCGGCGAAGGAGGAGGCTGAGCGGGCGAATAGAGGAGAGGTCTCGAGGGACCAGGTGGAAAAGGCGGTGACAAAGCCGGTGGGATGGAAGGGGTCATCCTCGTCGTCGACATCGGAGGCGGCCGCGTAGAGGGGCGGTGAGGGGAGGTCGGGTGTGACAAGGGGGAGGGGGTTGTCGAGGGCACGGAGGGGGAAGAGGTGGTGGGTGTGGAGCTGCCTCTCCTCCACCACGCGGCCGCAGGAGCAGCATTCAGTGACGCTCCGCCCGGCCGGGGTAGTGGCGCTCCGCCCGGCCGTGGCGCGGCAGTAGGGGCAGCGCACACGCGCCATCCGCAGCCCTTGTTCTACGGGATCACCGCTCACCACATGGTGGGGAGGATCCAAGTGGGCTTATATAAGTTTGCGTGACCTAAGAGAAAGAGTCGTCGAGGATTTAGGTTCGTGGTCAGAGACTCCGACTAGACCGTGATCCGTTTTGGATAACGCGTGCCGTCCCATACTTTGTGCTCGAATCTTTATCTCCATATGCTTTCTTTCACACTAAGAGGTGGGGTAGGACACGTGGTACCTACTAAGTGATGGGTTAATTGGAAGAGTTTAGACTTGGGGAAGACTTTCTGATTCGTATATCATACTCCGTAGATTCAGTGAGAGATATTATGGAGAAGACATTCAGACAAGAAGACAAATGGAGCGAGACACAGGTATTTGCCACGTAACCAGACTCAATATATTATATAAAATTTTAATAAATAACTTTTTAAAAAATAATTTAATCATATTTTATTATTTTAATTCGAAATCTTATTTAATTATAAATAATTTTTGATTTGCTATTCAAGTAAAATAAATATATACTGAAAGTTATCATAATTTTTTAAACAAGTTTTAATATGTAATTTGGACCATTTTTGTTTTAAATGAATAAAGTAATAATTATAAAATACTAATGATATATATGAAATAAATTAATGTAGATTAATTTGAATAAATAGGAATTTATGCGTATATTTACTTCAGTAAAAAAAAAAATCAAAACATGTGTACAATTAATTATTTCTTAAAAGTTCAATCCCGTCTTTATTTGTTAAGCTTTGAATAAATTAATGTTAGATTAAGTTAAATAATTAGTAATTATGTGTATAATTTAGTTCGGTACAAAATAAAACATGCACGCAAACTTTCTTTAACTCCACATGTAGCACTATTTTTAGATAAATTGTTTATTTTTAAAAGTTAAATAATCTCTTTTTTAGCAAACAAATAATTAGTTAATATAGATTATGTTAAATAATTAGAAAATTATACGTTTAATATAGTTTGTAAAAAAAATAAATAACACATTTAAAAACTTTTTTAACTCCACATATATCTCTATTTTTTAGGAAAAAGTAATTAATTGTAAAGTTGAATTCTTTCTTTAATTAGTCATACTTAGGTCATATTTTTTTATGAAAAATTCAACGAAAAGAAAGAAAAACACATTAAATTTAGCTTAAAAAAGCTATTAAATTTAATATGTTTTCTCTTCTTTCTACTATGAATTTTGTCAAAAAAAAATAGAGCCAAATTTTATATTTACTTCCACATAATTTTAGATTTAACGGAGATATAGGCTATGTTTGGGATTGTAATGTACGTTGAATAGTTGTAGGTTATAAAAGCAGCACTGTTACTGTGCTGTAAGTATGATTGCTGTGTAGGTTCTGTACATTGCTTTTAAAAAAATAATATAAAATAATCTATTATTTGTTTGTTTGCATGTTAATATTCGTGCTTCTTCTTCCATCCGTGCCTCTCCGCACGGTCGTTGCTGGATGAGGACCTCCACCACCGCCTCCACCGTTCGATGCCGGACCGGTTCATTTGCCACGAACATCGCCGCCAGCGTCTGCTTCCCTCGCGTTCAAAGATATCGCATCGCCCGCTGAAGAAGCCGCCTCCAGATGCGTCGCCTACTTTTTATTTGCTTCATCCGACCTCGTCGCCGTCCGAAGATCCTGCCGCGTTGTCCGCTCCGCACGGGAACGAAGCTATCTTCGATCCGAGCTTGCCCGTCCCGATTCCTTTGCTAATGAAGACGCGTCCGCCGTGCGTCACATGAAGTTTCGGATTTGGGCGTTGACCCAGTTTCGGATTTTGACCCCAAAATCAGCACCTGGCTTGATGCAGAGGAGAAGGCCGCTGGTGGTCGAGGTGGGGAAGGAAGGTGGCCGGAGAAGGATGGAAGCGAGGGACAAGTGGAAGAGGCCACCTACAAGGGAGAACCACGTCATCCGCAGACTGCGAATCGGTGAGGTTTTGACCCCGAAGCCCTCTCATCAGCGTCGCCAACTGCTCGTCCTCCTCCATTTGCTTCCTCATCTTCTTGATTTCCTCCGAAGCAGACTGAGATGAAGAGGCAGAACTGGACGGCGACGAGGACGACGAAGCGGCAGGTTCTGTGGCCACGACGAATACTCCGGATCGAAGGGACCTAGATCTCACGCGCACCGATCAAAGGTTTCTCTCCGCGAAGCAGTTGCAGTCGATGGCGAGCGGCGGAAGGGCTCAATGCCACACCTTCGGCACAGGCACAAAATCCTCACACGGAACCGCACCCACGCGACCCACAGGTCTCCCCCTGTAGGCTGAGGCGGACGAAAAACAGTCGGTCCATGTTGGTCAACATGGATAAGCAGTCATTAAGCACCCTCGGCGCCAAACGAAAACTACTTGATTGACCGACGCCCCACGCGACCGGTCGCTCCGCCTACACGCCCAAACGCACCCATATTCAACTTCTATTAAATCTAAAATTATATATATATAATATAATATAAAATGTGCATATAATTTTTTAAAAAATATTTATATGATAGAGATATTAAAATTTTTTAATAACTTTTTAAAACATTTCCCTCTTATAACCACTTGGATATGATTAACAATGGCTTGAGTTTGACAAGAAATAATGTACATCTCTGCCTTTAAAAACATTTCCCTCTCAAGTCTCAATTAGCCGTGGACATTAGTTCCTTTTTATATTGAACTTTTCTTCTATGTCAAAGTAGACAAATAATAGATAAACAAACAAAAAGACTAATTTAAGAAGATTGAAACTACTCGTTAATCCATCTTAATTAACTTCCCGAATTTGTCGTTTTCATCCAATTGTTTTTCTGTTTTTATATTTAACTTTTCCGTTGAAGGTTCTTGCATCCAAATTCCAGCTCAAGACCTCCATTATCTTTGTGTGTTCGATCAGAATAACAATGCCTTGCCAACTGATGCCCCCATATGGTCGCAGCAGCGACGCCACCTCCGCCGCGACCACTTCCCTCACCCTCGCCAAACACTGCCCCTCCCTCCGCCGTCATCTCATCCTAGCCGACCACGTCTGGTGCGCCATCCAAGACGAGGCCCGCGCCGACGCCGAGGAGGAGGCCCTCCTTCGCCACCACTATGACCACTTCGTCCTCTCCCAGCCCACCCTCGAATCCGCCCTCATCGTCCTCCTCGCCTCTAAGCTGACCGCGCCCCCTCTCATCTCCATCACCGCCCTCCGCGACCTCCTCACAGCTGCGCTCTCCACGGATACCGAGATCAGGCGCGCCATCCGTGCAGACCTCTGCGCGGCAGTGGACCGCGATCCGACCTGCGCCAAGATGGTCCATTGCTTCCTATACTATAAGGGCTTTCTGGCGCTGCAGGCGTACCGTGCGGCGCACAGGCTGTGGTCGGAAGGCCGTAGAGCAGCGGCGCTCCTGCTGCAGTGCCGCGTGGCGGAAGTCTTTGCGGTAGACATCCATCCGGGTGCCCGGATCGGGGCCGGCGTGTTCTTGGACCACGCCACCGGGGTGGTGATCGGTGAGACTGCAGTAGTCGGCGACGGAGTCTCGATTCTGCACGGGATCACGTTCGGCGGCAGGGGGAAGGAGGACGGCGACCGGCATCCGCAGATTGCGGATGGAGTGCTCGTCGGGGCAGGGGCGCGGGTGCTCGGGAATGTGTGGGTGGAGGAGGGGGCCAGGATCGGGGCAGGAGCTGTAGTTCTGAGGTCGGTGCCGGCGAGGTCGACGGTGGTGGGGAGTCCGGCAAGGGTGGTGGGCGGCGAGGAGAACCCGGTGCGAATGGGGAGGCGGGCGGCGCTCACCATGGATCACACCTCGTGGTCGGGCATTGCGAGCTGAGGGTACGCAACCGTGACGCACGCAGGATCATCTCGTTTACTTTTCCTTTTATATTATATGTTCCTGTGGCACCATCCGACGAGGGCCCTGAGATATTCCTAATACCTCCTGAAGGTTGATGATATGCAAATAATTTAATTAAGAAATCACCTGTATTATGTATAACGTATGATACGAAAAAAAAACTAGATGTAAATTATATACAGTTCCCGTATTTGATTCTTTGAAGCACAAGAAATTAGGTTAAGGATCGTAATTCCATAACATAAGATCACTTGGAAAAACATGTGCAAACCTTGTAAGCATAAACATGCGCGTTAATGTCAACATCCGCACGTCAGCACGGGTGCTGAAGCAACTCAAACGAAACAATCTTTTTCTTCTTTCGCTTAAAATCCATCATTTCTTTTTCTTGTAAGAGTTTAATCTCAGAAGAAAACAGATACCAACTTGGAACACGTTTCATGAGTACGATCAAAACTGTTTCATAATACTTAAGTTATAAAATCAAGAGTTTAAGAACAGCACTTCTACAAACATAGACGACTAGCATAGATATGCTTGTAAAATGAATGTTCATGCTAAAAATGCACACGGGCCGATCATGTGATTCTACCTTATTGCCCCGTTGACAATGGAGGAGACCTTGCAAACCCCAGCTGATGTAGTGAATGGTGCGCCTTTGTAACGGGCTACCATCTCAGAATCTGTATGCAAATCAACCTGCACCTTCTCCCATACCTTGCTTTTGGCACTTAACTTGCTTTCAGGCTCACGAGAGTACCCAGGAAACGTCACTTGCTCACCCACCATAGCAGATGCAGGTGGCTCAACCAATTCCGCCTGCACAATTCCCATGTCTATGTATCAGTTTACTAAGTGGACAAATATGTGAATTTATGATACTCGATATCTCCTCTTGTTATAAAGAGTGCAATTAGGAGTTATAAAAAAGAATTCTAAAATCACAAAGCAGAAAAAAAATGGAGGTTAATAGTAATTTGGCAGAATGTTTCTTGCAATAAAGAATAAAAATCACATTTTGGAATCCCCGCTAATAGACCACGTCACAAGTTACCAGGATAACCCCATAGGAAAATCTGACCCATACTGGCATCTAGGACAACAGAGCTACCAAAAGAATTATTTATTCATACTCAAGACTAATCCTATACAAAAATATTGCTCAGATTTATGTTCCACCAGCACTACCAGCCTTCAATAATTTCTATCCCATCAAAAGTAATGCCCAATATTATTGAGTTTTACTCAAAATCATGCATATTTAGAGACGTGAAGTTTGGATTATTGCCTTTCCCATCATCAAGAGAAGATTGACAAGAACATTTTGAATTGCGATCTCCTACTAACATTTTTTTTCTCTTCTATGTCCTTTAAATAAGATTGTCTTTCAATCTTCATGAGGTCAACTTTTATGCCATCCAATCGGGCGAGTTTGGGGTGGGCTGGTTTTCTTGCAATGATGGATTTACATCCACCGGTGAGATGGTTGTGCGACCGTTGGAGACTCCCTGTTAAATACAAGAAGGGAAAGGCTGAAGGTTTTATCCGAGTATCCACCCTTCTGAAGCTCAAGACAAGTTAGGATTGGCAAATGATGAAAAATCAAATAATAATATCAGTTTGGTAGATATACAAGAAGATATGCAATAGAGAATAGAATCAGTTTAGAAAATATACATGTAGTACGTTGTGAATGGGGTATTTAACCATTTACAATAAGAGACAGTGTGTCCCGCTAGCATCCGTGCTTGATGTGATTGATTAACTTCATGCTGATATAGCAAAGTTTTCAAGATCAAGATTCTACCTAGGTCCACAACATTAAGATGTAGGATCAAATCATAAGATCACAAAATCTTACCTATATATATATATATATATATATATATATATATATATTAAAAAATTAAGAGTAAACATGAACATTTTAATAAGTAGCAAAACAATAAAACATAAATATTAAGTATCGATCACCAAGGTATTTAAAAATATATTCATATATTAATTTGAATACGAACAATCTAACAAGCAATAATTAATTAAAAATAATAAATATCTTTAAAGTATTAACCCCTAAGTCACAAACTATCATTTGATATAAATTGGTATTCTTGTATACCTACATTACATATAATATTGTAAATTAAATATAATATACAAGCTAAAGTACTATTTTGCAAATTTATATACTATATACGGTATCGGTATACCTATTGATTGTATGCTATATACAACACACTAAAATATAATGTATATTGTATAGATATATGATATATCAAGTGTAAAACATGTTACAATATTATGACCCATCTAATTTGTACTATTGAGCTATGTAGATGATGATAGGAACAAGATTACAGAGAATGAAGACAATGAAGGCACACAATGAGTTGGAAATGCTAATGGCCCAAAGTGAACTAAATATAACACAAAGGCATGCATGAAGAAGAAGAAGCACATGCGACAAAGAAGAAGGCACAAACAACAAAAATGATAAAGATGTTGCTTAATGAAGGTGATGAAGATGACAAACAACTAAAGACAAATAAATACAAACTAATTATACTTGTTAACAAGAATTGAGTGGAATCATCTCATCATTTCAGAATAGTTTGCTTGATTTGGATCATAAGATTAGACAATTCTATAACCTAGAATGTGTTTTTGACAAGTATGAGTATGAAACATTACTATCACAGTTCACCTTAATATGGTACAGGTTGTGTTTGTTAGGGCAAGTGGTTGCAAATTAAGTTGCATGTGGGAGGTATGAAAGTATGCTACAGAGTGAGCTAGATGAACTTGTTAATTCAAGAATTAACAGATAGAATGACCAAAGAAGATCCAGCAAGCACTCAGCTCTCATGACCTCGACTTGATTTCTAGGGTGAGGCTGAATCGGCTAAACAACCCGAGCTAAGTTTTGTCAAGCTTCTGCTCGATTGCTTAGGTGTCGAGATCAGTGTATTTGATTTTCTCCACATCACTATTCACTATTAGATGTTAAGAGTGTATTGTTGCAATTAATCGAGGCAGATGCCATATGTAATATGTTCATCATTTCTATCTTAAAATAAGTTATGATTACCTTAAGAGCACCAGTTCAAACATGTTTAGGCATTGCAGTGCATGATAAATGACAAAATAACCAATATTTCATGCTATGTCACCTACAAGTTTAGAGACTTGGGCTATAGCTAAATGAGATGATTTAGTGTTTACACATGAATAAAACAAGCTTTCCGAAGTTTAAGAGCTCGGGCACCACTGGCCAATGTGATTCATGTGTGAATGAGAGAGCTTATACAAATTTACATTTGCACTTGCATGCATGAGTCATAGGTTGAGAAGCCAATCTTAAGAATGGGCATAATATTGGTTTAAATTCCAATCTCAAAATCCCTCATAATTAGGGATGACAATTAAACCTAAGTTAGTTTGGGTAACTTAGCCTAACCCTTTCGGTTTGAAGCGTGTTTAGGTACCCAATTATAAATATGGGATGAGGTTTAGGTTGTATTTGTTAGGTTTGAGAATACAAGAACCGATACTAAATAAATCAATAATTTATAAAAAAGAGTTTTAGTTTGATTGGGTTCTATCACCTATAAGTACCTATTTGAAAACTTGAGTGTGCTTCAAGTTATATAATATGGTACCCTGAGTGTTTAACTAGTATCAAATATCAAGTCAATTTAGGGTAAAAAACTAAATATCTAATCTATTGTCATCCATATTACGGATGGGGTATTTATAGTCATTTTACCATATGAGTAGTATGAGCGCATAACACGTAGGCTTGATGGAAGACATGATTATCATAGTTTGCCTTTGCATGGTATGGGTCATTTGTCAAGTTAAGTGGTAAGGAAAAAAAATGTTATGTGGTAAGGACAATAGCCGTATGTGAGTGTTAGTAGTTATACCCATACTATAAAATATAGTCTATGTTATTCGGATGGTACGTACTTGTTTGCAATTGTGCTGCTAACAATACAAGAATTAGTACCTTTACATATACACACAATATTTTCATAGTACCAACCATCATATGTGGTTTAACAATAGATTGATATACTGGTATATACCAATATTTAAAATCTTACTTATACTATAGAATCACTCAAGTTTCATAATATTGGTTTGCTTCATCAAGCATCGAAGCGCTAGGACTTGGGTTTCACAAATCGAACAACCTGAAATGAGCTCATGTAAGGTGCACTACTTGGTTGCTTGGGTGAACAACATGACGGCTTGGTGTGTTAAATTTTATCCACATCAAATCTAAAAATGCATTCTAAATATCCTTTATGCTTGATACCATGTTTTATTTAGGAAACCCAGTTCAATTAACATATTCAGATTGGTGTTCTATACAATACAATTTTTCAAACAAAAAATTCCCTTGTCAGGAACATCAATAATGGATACCACTTCAGATGCTGCACAACTAAATCATTCAAGTAATGATATGATATCATGTAAACCGCATAGTTTCAGTTATCCAAATCACCAAGACTTTATAACTTGGATCTGTAAAAGCTAAATAGATTTTCATTAACCCCATAATTGCTAACTTAATGGTTGCAATTTCAAGGCTTAAAATTAAATTGCTCAATATGTAAACAGAGAAACAGTTTGCAGCAGCCAAACGTTCATGCATCATGTTCCAATTGGGACCATATTTAAGACTAGTTGATAACTTGATATATGAAAAAAAAACAATTTCCAATGAAGGGAGCATAACTAACCCTCGTATTGTCCCCACTCAAAGCAACCAATACCATAGCGTGAGACTGAATACCCCGCATTGTTGCTGGCTTGAGATTACAAAGAACGCAAACCTTCCTGTTCTGTAATTTTAATGAGTATCAGTGAGACAGTGACAACATGATGATTTAAGAAAGTCAAGTATATTTTAATTGAAATAATTTATTATAACTTTTAATTGATGAAGCATGGAGAGTAGCGGCAGACCTCCAATTCTTTGAGAGGCATATACTTGACAAGTCCACTAACAACAGTTCTAGTTGATTCCTCACCGACATCAATTTCTTCCACGTAAAGGGAGTCAGCATCTGGATGCTTCTGTACTATCTTGATAAGACCCACACGTATGTCAAGGTTTGAAATGGATACATCAGTTCCTGTGCTCTCCCCTATTGTTCTGCCAGCTGATTTATTTTGTTGTTTCTTTGCATTACTTTCTGGAACAAATAAAATGAAGATTATTTAGTTGTTTATCTTAAAATAAGAATTTGGAAACTCATTGTATGTTGCATATGACCGTAGTATCCATGGATTGAGGAATCGGTCCTGCTGGTTTGTACCAGTCCGGTGAGGGACTAGCACCGGAGCACAGGTCGGAGCAACGAAAACCGGAGGAAGCAGAGAAAGCTTCATTCAAAGCTTCTGCCGGTGGAGCTTCCTCTGGCAGCAGCGGGGGTGAGAAGCGGCAGCGGACACAGTGGGCAATGGTGGGGTGAGAAGCGGCGGCGGCAAGCTCGGTTTCACCGAGTTTTCGCTTGGTTCGGCCAGTACTTACCGGTCGGACCAATTCCTTGAACCATGATAGTATCCATCTCACAACAATTAAGCTACCTATGCTCTAGTGACAGTTTAGAAGGCATGGACAGAATCTGCAACCTAGGAAGCACAAGAGAATATTTTGGTGGGTATGAAACAACACATGATATACTAAATTGTAACGTATATTTTTAGTTCCATAACTCTTGTTATTTCCTTGTTTTTAGTTCTAATAATGAAAATCTAATTTCATTAGTCGGAAACTTTCACCTCGAAGATTAAATTATCTCCGATTCCCATTCAATTGCGTGGCTTAGAATCCTCTTTTATTTCCCTTATGATATCTTCTTCCTCACGTTGATAGGAACTGTGTGAATGAAAGAAAAACTAAGGGAAGTCTGAGTTTTTATAACAAAAACGAGATGGAGGACAGAATTGGACAATTTAGAACATAGCCTGGACTAGCATGACAAAATTGAGCCGGGTCTAGCACAACTGACAGCCCAGGTGTGAGCTTAACCTCCAAGTCATGTGAGTTGGGGATCGGCACAACTTGTTATGGTGCTAACCTGCATGATATGGCCATTTGCTGCGCCAATCACGACAAAGTTTCAGGACATGACTAACTTGCATGCCATTTGCAACACTATATACCCAAATGTGTGCCCATACAAAACAATACAATCCCACTTCAAGGCTCAAAGAGCCATCATAGGCTACCTGATGAGCAATATTATATTTGTTTTGATTGCATTATTCATACATCATGTAGATTACTAGATTAGGGATTGCAAAAATGTAAACCATGGACCACATCAGCACATAATGACATAGCAACCCTTCAACCCCACCTCATCAAAGACAGGTGGGTGCAAACCTACTTGCATGGCAGAGAATCAATCTAATTTCATCAAAATCTCCTTACACAAGAAGAGATGGTATCACATTTAATGGAGGCTTTTCCTTACAAGAAAATATCCTCAAAAATTGAGTTTTTAGTAGCTCTGAATTCCTAAAAATAGCCTAGTCTCAAAAGGCTACAAGTCTACAACACAAGGGCTTTCCTAAGGTTTCATGACAAGAAAACTTACCCCATTCCACAAACCAAAAATTGATGCAACGAAGGAGTTCTTTCACCAACCAAATGAGGAAAAACTTATCAATTAAGTGAGAGATCTCGGCTTTAAATGAATATCTCTCCACAACCCACAAATTCAAATTAAAGGTTGTAGGTCACACTTGAGAAAAGCTGTATAACAACTTGTACGTTTGCTTTTGCATGGATCATTGGAAAAAAATTTGTTTAAGTTCACCCTTAGGAAACTGGTAAAAAATGTTCACTCCCTCTTTCTCCCTGTTTGCCGCAACCTTTCCCCTCTCTCTCCACTGCTTAACCGCAAGCAATCCCCTCTGCTCTCCCCTCGAGAGCTGGTTGACAGCCCTCCCTTTTCAAGGAGTCTTCTTAACCTTTCATCTGGAAGTATCCCCTCAAGGCCTCAAGCCTTTTTTGGGCTTGGACCAAGAACTAGCACACCAATTACCATCAATGTTAACCACAGAGCCTTCTCATCATAAACAAGTAAGCATGAATAAACAATAGTTACACAATGTCAAAAAAGTTAAAAATAGATTGTGCAATTTTAAATGGTTCCACTTCAACAGTATTCCTTCTTATCCACAAGTAGGGCTGTCCAAAGTCCGGTTCAACCCGGCAAACCGAACCGAACCGAACCGAAATTGTCGGTTCGGTTCGGTTTTTATACAACGGGTCGGGTTCGGTTCGGTTTTTATTTTCGTTATAAAATATCGGGTCGGTTTCGGTTTTTAGTTTTAAAAAATAAAAAAAACCGAACCGAACCGAAAAAACGGTTCGCGTTCGGCGGTTCAACTAATAACCAAACCCTAACCTTATAACCCTAAGATGTATAACCGGCTAACCCGCGCCGCTAAGTCGCTGCTCGCTATTCGCTAAAGCAATAACGCTCGTCGCGGCGTCGCCTCCTACCTCCAGCCGACTGCCCAGCCGCCCAGGCGAAGGCGACTAGGCGAGGCGACCAGACAGTCTGGTCCAGACTCCACTCCAGAGCCCCTGCCCTCCACAGCTCCACTCGGCGCGACGCCTCACGCCGCGACAGCGCTCTCGTAGGGCTTTGGATCTCATCGGCCGACGGCCATCGCTGAGCTTGAGAGGCTACGCCGACTCACCGCCTTCGCCACTCGCCAGCACAGTTCACACTTCACACCTTCATCGGTAACTGTAAGCTTTTAGGTTTACACGTTTAGTTTTGTTTTTTAGGGTTTTATATTTTCTCATTATGACCACAGCTCCACTCGGCGCGACGCCTCACGCCGCGACAGCGCTCTTGTAGGGCTTTGGATCTCATCGGCCGACGGCCATCGCTGAGCTTGAGAGGCTACGCCGACTCATCGCCTTCGCCACTCGCCAGCACAGTTCACACTTCACACCTTCATAGGTAACTGTAAGCTTTTAGTTTTAGGTTTACAAATTACACGTTTAGTTTTGATTTTTAGGGTTTTATATTTTCTCACTATCTTTAGTTTCTTAGTTCTTTACTTCTTTACACGCCTGATTCAGTGCTTGTCTGCTTGATCAGTTGATTGGCTGATTTAGGGTTTTATATTGGGACGAATGTTAGAATGTAGAAAGTATCTTAAGTTCTTTAGTTTGCTGAATGATGAATCTCAGAATCTACACTAGCAGTAGCCGAGCACTTTCTTAAATCTTAAGTTCTTTAGTTTCTTGTTATGATTTTTGTTATTTAATTGAAGACAGCATTCAGCAAATTCTACTCTTAATTTTTGATAAGACCATATTTAGTTCTTTAGTTTCTTTTTATGATTAGTTTTGTTATTTTTTTGTTATTTAATTGAAGACAGCTAAATGCTAAATTGCTAAATGCTAATTAGTCTAAATTTTTTATAGTTTACGGAAATGAGTGATAAACAAATAGATACAAGTACAACCGAGACTCAAGCAAGTAATACAAAGAAGAGAAAAACTATAAAACCAAGGGCTGAAGTTTGGAACCATTTTGAAAAATTTGAGAATGATGGTTTATCAAAAGCAAAGTGTGTATATTGTGATGCAAGCTATGCTTGTGATACTAGGACATGTGGAACTAGTACATTAAAGGCACATTTGACTAAATGCATAAAATATTTGAGTGCACAAGGCATAGAAGTAGGAGAGAAGGGTAAAACCCAAACTGAAATTTCTTTCACAACTACCGGTGAAACGGCAAGTACTGTATTATCAACTTGGAAATTTGATCAAACTATTGTTAGAAAGGCGTTAGCAGAAATGATTATTATAGATGAATTGCCTTTTAAATTCATTGAAAGTAAAGGCTTTAAAAAATTCTGTGATGCTGCTATACCACGATTTCGTATTCCTTCAAGGCAAACAATTGCTCGAGACTGTTTTGAGCTATTTGTTGAGGAGAGAATGAGGTTGAAAAGCTTTATACAAGATAATTGTCAGCGGATTTGTATTACAACTGACACATGGACATCTATTCAACGAATTAACTATATGTGTATCACGGGTCATTTTATTGATTTGCATTGGAAACTACATAAAAGGGTTTTGAATTTTTTTCCAATAACAAGTCATAAGGGTGAAGTTATTGGGAAAGCTATTGAGAAATGCCTACATGATTGGGGTATTTCTAGAGTTATGACCGTAACAGTTGACAATGCAAGCTCGAATGACACAGCTGTTTTATTTCTTAAAAAAAGGATTAACATTTGGGAAAAAGGAAGCATTCTGAATGGGGAATTTTTACATGTAAGATGTACTGCACATATTATGAATTTAATTGTCCAAGATGGCTTAAAATCTTCTCAATCTTCAGTTGAGAGAGTTCGTGGAGCAATAAAATATGTTAAGCAATCTCCACGAAGATTGCAAATATTTAACTCATGTGTTGCCCAAGCGAAGATAGAAAGTAAAGCTCACCTATCTTTGGATGTTTGTACAAGGTGGAATTCAACCTATATCATGTTAGATGTAGCACAAAGGTATGAAAGTGCCTTTGAAATATTTAGTGAAGAAGACTCTCATTTTGAATCAGAACTATTAACTAATGGACTTGGTAGGCCTTCAGAAAATGATTGGAAAATTGTACGAGATTTAGCTTCAATGTTGAAGCTTTTTTACCAATTCACAATAAATGTATCTACAACTTTGGCAACCACTTCCAATCTATATGTCAATGAAGTTAGTCAAATTGCATCAACTTTGACTGAATGGATAGAAGATATGGATATTGATCCGATGTTTCATGAAATGGCAATGAAAATGAAACAAAAATGGGACAAATATTGGGGGAATGTTGAAAAAATGAATTTGCTTCTATTTATTGCAATTATTTTTGATCCTAGATATAAGATGGATTATTTGAATTTTGCACTTTCAGAAATGTATGGTGAAGACAAAGTTTCAATTATATATGTTAAGGTGCAAACACTTCTTCAAAGGATCTTCAATGAGTATAAGAGCACAATGGGAATTAGTGACAATTCAAATATTGCTGAAGGATCAAGTTCTACTTTGTCAGCTTCTGAGTTTATGCTATCCAAAACTGAAGTGAAGTATAGGAGACACAAGGAAAATCTTGCAATTCATGAAAAAACTGAGTTAGATAAATATTTGAATGAAGATACTGAACGGCCAAATCCCCAATTTGATCTTTTAAGTTGGTGGAAGATTAATTCCATAAGATTTCCTGTTTTATCATCCATTGTCCGTGATATTTTAGCCATTCCTATATCTACCGTAGCTTCAGAATCAACTTTTAGTACTGGAGGCCGTGTACTTGATCCTTTCAGAAGTTCACTGTCTCCTTCAATGTTGGAAGCTCTAATTTGTTGCCAAGATTGGATTAAAGCAAAGGATCGTGAAGTGGAAGAAAATATAGAAGATGTTCACTCACTTGATAAAGGTAAATTATATAAGTTTAATATTAGTTATTTTATATTAGTATATTACTGTTATAATGGATTAAAGCTCTAATTTATTGTGATTTCAATTTTCAACAATTGACAGTGATTTCAACAATTAAATCTGCACCAGAAATCATTGATATGTAGATGTTACCTCTCTAACTTGTAAGTAATGGTAATCAATTACTTGTTAAATGCTTTAGTATAATTATTGTTAATAGGACAGCTTTGGTATATTTCCTATTTACTAATACTAACGTAACTTTTGTTAGTTGTTGATATTAGCTTATGCAGGTAATGGAGTAATCAGTAATGCTGTAATGGAGATGGAGTTTGAAGTTTGAATTTTGGTACTTACTAAGTTTGTTTAATTGAAAGTAACTGAAGCAAGGTTAAATTTATAGTTATTGTTAGTTATTGTTTTATAACTTCTAAGTCATATTTGCTAGTTAATAGTTATTGACTTATTGTTTTATACTTTTATTGATGTAGGTTAATGGAGATGGATCATGGATGCTGATGGATCATGGATGCTATCAATTGTCATTAAACTTGTTGATTGTTAAACTTGTTGTCTTGTTGAGCTGTGATGTGAACTTACTGGATGGGCTGTGATGTGATGTGATGTTATGTGATGTGATGTGATGTTAAACTTGTTAAACTTGTTGATTGTTAAACTTGTTGTAAACTAGTAAACTACTAAACTGCTGATTTCATACTGCAGCATATCCTTTCTTTGAAAAGTTGTTTAAATGGAGGGGATTATGCAGCCCTTTCTCCTTGCTTATAGGCCTGTCATCTATACCAGGAAACCTTGCGTCTTTTAAAACCATTTTGTACCAGAATACCAGATATAGGTAGCACATATTTTCATTCTGTATTATCTTAATCTTTCATAGCTGCTTCTCTTGCTTTTGTGGCTATTTCCATCTTTTCTACTAAAGCAAGTACTTTGAACCTGCTGCAGGTATCGTATCTCTTTGTTCTCTGATTGGAAGCAGAGAGGAATGTATGCAACATGCATGTGGGTCGTGGAGCTGCTTTTGGTTCTAAGCAATACTGATTCTGTGTTCTGCTTTGTTCAATTGTTCCTGAATTTTATTTAGAATCTTGGTAAATACCAATCTGTTACGGACTTGTGAGTTTTGGGTATTTGTTTATTTTATTAATTTTAACTTTCGAGTTGATAATAATTTCAGAAACAAAACTTTTGCAGGTCGACACTTTTCATGTATATTTCTAACCAAGAATCTTGGTAAATGCCAATTCGGTTTAAACCGGTTTAAACCGAACCGAACCGAACTTTTTCGGTTCGGTTCGATTCGGTTTGTCAAAAGTTCGGTTCGGTTTCGGGTTACAAAATTTGGGAAAAAAAACATCGGTTCGGTTCCAATCGGTTCGGTTCGGTTCGGTTCGAACCGATTGGACACCCCTATCCACAAGCAACACCTATTATCGCATAATAGCATATATAATATAAGAATCTGACTTGTGAATTTAGCTACTAACATTATATGACATTATATCTTAATGAGAAAGTTGAAAAATATCACATGGATAAAAGGATGCAAAGTCAATAAGAGATCTTTAATGTCACTCCCACATGAACTTTTAGTTTATTGTAATTGCAAAGTAATTTTTCATATGCCAATAGATGCATTGATTTAGTATTATGATACAACATATATTCTCAAGTTACAAAGACTATCATTAAGGAAATCAAACCAAATATATTGTTTAACTTATGATAAACAACTTTAAAAGAGCCAATGAGTTGATTCAACATAACTACCATTAAATTTTTTGAGGACCACTGCAACACATTACACAACTTAATGATGAAGACTTCTCGCTACCTATAAAAGTGCAGCGAATTCAGTTGCAACAAATTTGTTGCCTTGGAAAATTTTAGAACTGAGTTAAAGCCCTCATTTTTCAAGTTTTATCAACTTTCCTTCTTGGAACCCTTGATTGATTCAGTAAGTTCTATAATGGATGTTAAACCCCATCAACCCCAAGGGTTACTATTAGATCCAATGGCAAAAATTATGTTACATGGCCGTGAGCTTTTTTATTCTTTCTCAGCACCTAAGGAAAGCTCTAGCATATCGATTCATTGACTTCACTATATGGCAAACATATCTATATGGCATACAGCTAATGGGGTTATTATCTAGATGATCAACAACATGAAATATAATATTCACAACATAATGTCACTGATGCAACTTCCCACTTGAGAACAATGGTTTACGTTTACTCTCTATGAAGATTTCTCCAATATTAAATAGGGTGAGATATCTCTACATGATTAATACTTAACATGGAAAGTAAGTGGGATGAACTTTATGCTTTTCACCCTCCTGCTATTAATATTAATGAGCTTAAAAAGTAAAGACAAGACCTCCTATTTTTTTTTTTTTGTCAAGGCTAAGTGATCATCTATTGATTGTTGCTATGATTCCTAACCTTGAGGGTGCCTTCGCTAGATTCCTTTAAATCTTTGTCCCATGTCACTAGCACTATTGTGGCTCTTGATAGCAATACTCTAGTTGTCCATGGATCTAATTCTCAGAAAGGGGTTGAGTCAAGGTAGAGTGTAAAATCTTCCTTCATGCACCCATTATATTAAAACCAATCACCCTATTAATAAATTCTGGTAAAAGTTTTCAAAACCTCCTCATGCTCATTCAGACACTGCAGAACGCATATGAGATCTCTCCTATTATTTCTATCAATGAGTCATCTAGACATCTACTATTGCCACCCTTCCCCTCTAGAAAGATATATATAGTCATTTAATGCTCTAGGCCCATCATCTATGGCCACCTCTACTGTAAGTCCAGGTATAACTTCTCTAACCTCTTTCTCCTGTCCCATGGATTATTGATTTCGAAGTCTTATCTCATATGACAAGTGATTGCACCCTTTCTTTGAATTTCATACCACTTCTATGGTTATTTTAGTTAAGAACTTAAGATTGCTAATGGTAGTATTATCTCAGTTCATGTACCATTCAATGTCTAGTATTTATTAGGTAATATTTTATATGTCCCCTTATTTCTACAAAATCTTCTATCTCTTAGTAATCCTCTAATTGTTTGGTAAGATAACCGTCTACTCTAACCTCCATACTCACTACTAGTGCATTGTCAATTAGGACATACATCTTTAGTCAAATTATAACTATTCTTGCCTTCTACCACTTTGGTTTATAAAATTTGTCGATTAAGCATCCTACTAGTTGTAACTATTGGGAACGAACATCATATCATGAGCATCTTATAGTGTAGCAAAAAAATAATATTTCATTCCCCACTAAGGATCTATACGAAGGGAGAAACCAATTAATAATTCCAAAACATACCTTTACAACATCACAAGGTCAGCAAGGGTATGTGGGCATCTTATCTGCACAAAATCAAATGTCATATCTGCTGTTTACTCCCTAGTGCTAGTGTAGAGTCAAAAGCTTTTTCTCTACTCGTTTCACGTATAGAAGATGGTGGCAAAGGAAGCAATGCAAGAAGATAAGGAGGTGGCACACAGGAGGAGGAAGAAGCTTCTTTCATTCATCCATCCGAACACCTTAAGCATGATGAGCCCCCTTTTATAGTACAAGCGACATGCATTCTTAGGGTTTTACATTTGGCAACACCTCGAAAAAAAACAAGGACCGGCACCTTATATGTTTGAATAAGTGATGCCTAGGATAGAGTTTTGAGCATTCACCCTTTTCAATTTTGGGTGCCACCTCCACATGCACTTAATTTATGTGTCCATGGTTTCTACATGTGACATATTAACTTATTTTTAAAAAAATAAATTAAACTCTTTAATTTGATTATGCAAAAAAAGCATCATGTTTATAGTTTAAAACCAAGAGCCATGTCTAGTGATTGTGCAACATATTAGATTCTTGTGACATTAACAGTAACATTAGATTCTTTTGTTTTTTTTTTTTTTTTCAGCTTGATCAACGATTGTAGATCCGCTGATAAGATCTACTACCGACAACGGAAACTCCTTCCGCCTTTATCCGTCGCCGGACCACCGGTTCCCCGGCGATCGATCCGGCAAGTCGGACCAATTGATACAACCTTCGTGTAAGGCACGCCCAAATGGAAGAAACAAAACACTCGACATCTTCAACCCTAGGCCCTTATTTATAGATTCTTCCTACTTAGCGGACCCGGATATGACAAACCAACCCGACCCGCTTTATTAAAACCCACTATCACTATTTGGGCCCGTACCAGTATATGTACATGAATCTAATTGTGTTCATGCATTAATTAATTACCCATTTTGTTCGACAAAAAAAATCTTATTTGTTAGACTTGTACATTTGTGGATTGTTAAAAACAATTAACACTAAAGTGAAAAAGCAAATGTGTATCATTATAACCTCCATTTTTCTAACATTAGTATCTTCATTTATCTCATATAATATAGACGGGTTAATTAACATTACACCCCAAAAGAGCACTAGTTAGTTCATTTGGATTTCTATCTTCACTTAATATTTCTTAAGAGGAACAAATTACCACATATTTCAATACAAAAGAATTGGTACCTGATATTTTTGTACTCCTTATCTGCTCAGTTAACTTCTTAGGATCAGCTTCTGCTTTCACTTTTCTTTCAGCTTGAGTACTTGCAAATCTGGCCCTAAAATATTCCACATCTTCATCTTTCTGCATAGAGTGAAAATATAAATTAAGTAGACAGGCAACTATGTACAAGTTACAACCTAAAAGTAAAGACTGAATAAACAAGAGAAAGTATATAATAAGCAAATAACATAAACACATACAAGCTCCTTAAATAGTGGTTCGGGTTTCCCTATGCTGTGACCAGAAGGTAGAAGATCCCAAGGCATTTTTGCCATATCTGAGATTCCACTCTCATCAGAGAATGAGAGAAGTGCTTTAGGCGGTAAATTTAGCTGTTTTAGCACCTACATATTGCAAGAAATAATATTATGGAACCATCAAAGTTCAGAACAAATGACTAGCAGAAAGTACTTGAAGTTAGAACTATGGATTTTAATCTTGGTCTGTTCTGACCTTAAACATGTACATGATGATGGATCTCCTATGTTAGTATACTTGGTATACTAGGTTTCATATGTCAGTAGCTCAGCATGCTTGATAATTTTGGTATAATACCGATCCAGGCAATGATTGGTACACATATATGGGCTAAGAATAAAATTCGTACTTATGACATGAATCTTACGGAAGAAAACTTTAGAGTTGTTTTAGAGGAATTTACTTCAACAGAAAATGATGGCATAAAGGGTTCCAGCAAAGTTGCAAGAAGGTAGACAAGACCAGCTGATGTCTTCATCACAATGGCACAAGATGATGGGTCTTCTTTGTAGAGCTTCCAAAATTGGCTCTCCTAATAAGTCACATATAGCAGATCAATGATAACACCAATAACTTGCAACGTACGGAAAAATAAAATTGAATGGAGCCTACTTGCAGATATGCATTTCCTTCACTAGATAGGCTCATTGCAGTCCTCAACCCCTGCTTTAACTTTACCTGCAATATAAGAAAACATCACAATATTAATCTATCAGTCTGTTGAAGCCATAATTAAACATTTGTGAGCTCCAACTGATACATTATGGAAGTAGCATCCTCTGATGGCAAATAACAGAAGCACAAAATCACCTTTTCCATAGCATCAAGATATTGCTCCACAAGTTTACCAACTTTTTCTCCCAAATCTTTTGTTAAGTTATGTGATTCAGCATCAGGAGCGTCAGGTATTATAGAATTATATCCAACTCCTGCAGAGAAGCAAGCAACCAAAAAGTACTTAGCATTAAAGTTGACAAGAGTTAATTCAGAAGTGATAACTGCTAATAATTTCCAGAAAATAGTGTAAGTGATAACTGCTAAACCATTCAGAATATGAGAAAAAAAATCAAAAAGATTCACAAAAGAATGATGTGAAGAAAATGAAAAACATCACTTTGCATAACAAAAGGAGGTAGCTGAATCTCAAAAGTTACTAAGACAGCTACTATAGTTATATTTGTAATTTGATCTCTATTAAACACTGGTTCGTACCAGGTGTATACAACTATATGAGTTGTTGATACGGACTAATACGGGTCCAAAAATTGATGAGGTTAAAGAGTGTCCTGATCAAGTGTTTTAAGACTGTTAGTAATGACAGTGTATAGCTTTAAGTTTTTGCACCAATAACAAATCGTCTAAATTGACTATAGTTGAAACATCCTGGTAAGAGGAAGATGACATAACAGTTACATATGAAAACTAAGATATGAGAGCTATAATTTTTTTTTTTATGATTAATCTACTGTTCTTGCAAACTCTTAATTTGGAACAAAAATATATAACTATATTGATAATACTATTTATATCTCATGTAGTTAAGTGATAGCGTATTGTTCATGAACTAAACAATATTTTATACAAACGTGCAAAACTACTGCTGAAGGAAAAGTTAAGTAAAATTTATAGTGAAATATTATATGACTATAGATGCCAATGTTAAAATGACTATAAAGCATGATACTTTACCACATCAATATATATTTGAGTGCATTGAAATACACAACAATTGTCCACTAAATGGTCACATCTGCCTAATAGATATCTAATGCTCTTAGGTATCACACATGTAATACTTTTCAATATCATCATCATCTCACCTTCTGGTTTGACAATAAAGCTTACTACGCGATTCACAAAGTTTCCCAAGTTATTCAACAGTTCGCTATTCAGCTTTGCCTGCAAGTCTGCCCACGTAAACAACGTGTCTGACACCTAATTCATTCAAAATAGTTAGGCTTATTAAAATGAATTTATGGAAGATTTTGTTGTGCGCATTAAAACATAACCAACCTCACGTCTCCAACTCACCTCTGGTCTATTAGTAAGCAAGTAGTATCTCCATACTTCAGTAGGAATATTTGTATCCTTTGCATCATTACCAAAAACTCCGACACCTTTACTTTTAGAAAATTTCCCTGTCAATCAAGCAAGCGATACATACAAAGATGAAGAACACGGGAAATCTAGAAATCATACACAAACTGTCACCATCATACTATACTATGTGAAGAAATAGATCATCTCATAATAACTTTTTTAAAATAAGGCGTATTTCTTGACGTAAAAGCAAAAGCAATTTATCTACAAAGTGCTAGCACATATCTACCAAAAAAATCCATATCTACTTTTGTAGTGCACAATAAACAGATGATGAAGAACATGTATGTGGATGAAAGATTATGTGGTGTTTCCATCATTGTTTTGGAAGTAATTAACAAGGGACATGGAACAATTGAAATTACTTTTGTTCCTATACAAATTTAGAAATGATACTGAAGCACTATAGGCTTGTCATCTTCTATTCTTCTTTTTACCTAGTTCTCAATTTTTTTTATTCCTTTGTGGCCTTTTGGCACATATAAACAAATATAAGTGCCTGCTTTACATAGCGGCAAAGACACTGAACAACCATACAATTTGATAAAAATAATTCTGCCATTTCAGTATGTGTACCATATCTGAAAGCCAGTCCTCAAGTAATTGTATCCTAATTGAAATTCTTGATGTAAAATAAAACAACTACGAATCAAAGCAAAAGTCAAGGCTAAACACGAAAGTACCTGTTTCATAATTTAAATACTCTGTCACACTTATGGTCTTCATCATTGTCCACTTTTCACCCGTTCCAAGCAGTGTGGAAGGAAACATTACCTGGAATAAACAACTAAAATGTGATCATTTTGAGATAAAAAGTCAATTATGTATATGTATATACATTTGTGGAGCATATTACAGGGACCTGGAGGAAATTTGTCATAACTATTACAGAAGAAGGATTGTTCTATATTGACTGGTCATACTAAGTTCAATGGATACTATGAATGAGTAATTTATTTATTTTTAACCCAATACCTAAATCCGACCTGATTATATATACCCAATACTCTAACTCGAGCTAAACATAAGACAGGTACCATATCATAAAATCTGAGCATGACTCTGGTATTCCTGAGTACCTACATATATCTGATTCTATTAAAAGAAATATTTTCAATTTGTATTTTAAATTCTTCAATATAGTAATTTTATAAATTAAATTAATTGTATATATTTATATTAATTATTTTATAATTAATTGGTGGAGAATTTTGGATAAATTATTAATTTTATTAATATTTGTAATTGAGTGACAGGTACTCATACCCTTAAATTTGAACTTGAACCTAAATCTGACCCATCAAACCAAACCACCTTAAACGGGTTGGGTCATGTGCCTAAATAACTCGAATTTAATTATCATTCCCGACCGTATCAAAACAAATAGGTGTTGCATCTTCATGCTAGCAAATAATTGTCATATGATGTGCACATAATAATTAGATGTAGAATGAGTTTCATATGTTTTGGCCGCGAAGATGTCTGTGTTTCCCCACCAACCAATGGTATTAAGGTTACCACTAGGTATAAATCCTATTTTATGGACCATATATGATCATTCTAGAAAGATAAATGCTTAACTAATCAAATAAAAGTTTGATTGTGATGACTAATTTGAATATTACGAGGATAAAATTTTCAATAATAAAAGTGGAAAGATGAGCACTTGAAGGTTATAAAGAATAATAAGAAAAGAATATAATCTTTTTACCATATGAGAGTCTCTATCATGCCATGTTCTGACACATTATAATAGGTAAATGCTGAATCATGTGATCTGTAGGTGAAAATTCAAAACCTAGTTTAATTATATTTACACCCCATTAAGCAATAAGGTTTAAGGAAGACGATGTTATATTAAATGCAATTCTATTTACACCCTATTCTCAGATCACATCCAAGGGATTGGAGAAATAGAGGTGAAAACATGTTAACAGGAAGAGCTAGATAAAACTCAAAAGATCAAATCAAGATCCAAAAATTTAAAGTAGATAAGATTTGTGTCAAATAGTAAAAAATATAGATATTGGTCAATCAAAGTAGCCAAAATCAAATAATATTGTTTGAACCATTTAGAATGTCAATCAAGTAATAAATATTACTAGTGCAATGAATTTACTGTGTGAAATGGCACATTATCCTTGCCCATGAACTGATACAACTCCACATTTTCAGGATTCTTCCACCACTTCTCCCACTCATGAGTGTAGCATGCTGTGATTGATATATATCCAATTGGTGCATCAAACCACACATAGAATACCTACAGTAGAACAAGTCACGTGAATATCAAGCAATTTCTGAAGTAGTCCATATAAAGCTCTAGATATCTGTAACTGAAATTTAAAAGATAAATATGGAACAACTCTTTACTAAAAGAACTGATAAAAGCAGTTGTGTAAGTAATTTCTTAACTTTGCCCTTATACTTTTCATGGGGCACAGGAACCCCCCATTTTAGATCCCTAGTAATACAGCGAGCTTTCAAGCCTTCCTTCAGCCATGCATGTGTTGCTTGGACAGCATTTTGGCTCCATGATCCAGCAATCGACATAGTATCAATGTATTCTTCCAATTTCTCTCTTAGTAAGGGTAGTTCTAGAAACAAATGGTCGGTATCACGTATCCTTGGAGTGCTTTTACATAGCTGGTGTCAGAATTGCGTATACATTCAAATGAGTAATGTAGTAATGCTTTTAATCGAAGAAGTAAAATTACTAATGATAGAACGCAGAGAACATGAAACTAAAATTTACCTTGCACTTGGGATCTATCAGTTCAGTGGGATTCAGCAGTTTTCCACATTTTTCACACTGATCACCACGTGCTGATTCATTGTTACAATCGACTGTAGGGCATGCTCCCTCTACAAGCCGGTCAGCTAAGAAACGTTGGCATGTATCACAATAAAGCTGTATATGATTTCGAAATTAGGTATAAAATATAAACACAGTCATTTGATACTATATGATATGAGCTTTATCTCATTCAATTGATATACATGCTGAAGCTATGAGATACCTGCTGCATGATATTTTCAGTAAGCCAGTTATTATCCATCAGTTTGTGGAAAATTGCTTGGCAAACTTCAGTCTGCTTTGGTGAGGATGTGCGCCCAAACTCATCAAAACTTATGTCAAACCACTCATAGACTTCCTTGTGTATTGCATGGTACCTAATGCACGGTTGAAGGAAGATAAAGAACTAACATTATATCTTGGAATAAGTTCTCAAACTCAATTCAATTGGTCAGTCAGGAAAATTCAGTTCCTGATCGTTCTACAATTTAGCGATAACAATACTTCTACCGATTTGATCTGAATCAATGCAACGTATTTTAATCAACCAGGTTTCTAAATACTAGGACCCATTGGTACCGATCCCAATCCTGTGAACCTTATTTCAAAAGGCTAAAGATCGCTCAAGAATTACTAGACAGACGAATTAAGGAAGGCACTCTTTGTGGTCGCATATTTAAGAATCATATATTAGTAGTTCTAAAGAAAAAACAACGAAAATAACTTAAGCTCGAAGCACTACTGGTCGATGAAAGTGCGCAATCTTGATTTATCTCAGGAAACCGCATTAGGAACTAGAAGTCGTAGCTTGTGAGCTCAATACAGAAAATAGATAAATTGGAAAGACCGAATAGCAGGGACCGAAGGAGAAGTACGGACTTATCACAAATTTCCTTAGGAGAGCAATTCTCCTCCATAGCCTTCGTCTCTGTGGCCGTCCCGTACTCATCTGTCCCGCAGATGTATATGGTGTTATAATCTCTCAGACGGCAGTAGCGAGCAAACACGTCGGCACTCAAAACGCCTTCATCCAAAGTTCAAAAAACAAGTCCTCTTTCAATCACAAACACCCAATAAGTTCTGCAGAACCATCTTCGCCCAAGAAACTGATAGAAAAAGAAAAACTGTAAGAGAAAATTAGGAGGCAATTTACATCCGATGATGTTTCCGAGGTGGGGGACGTTGTTAACGTAGGGGAGGGCGCTAGTGATGAGGATATTTCGGCGGCCGGGGATAGGCAGCTTGGGGGAATTCGCCGGAGCGCTCGCCATCGCCCACTCGTTGTGCACGAAGAGGCAAAGCCAAAAGCAAGCTGATTAGGATCCGACGCTAGCAAAGAAAATTAAAGACGAGGGTGGAGGAAGGGGTTTTGTTCCGGTGCAACGAACGGTGCGG
Source organism: Costus lasius (assembly GCA_027563935.2). Lineage (NCBI taxonomy): Eukaryota > Viridiplantae > Streptophyta > Magnoliopsida > Zingiberales > Costaceae > Costus > Costus lasius. Next base: position 4,337,436 of record CM050451.1, on the reverse strand, counting down.
TCAGCCGCGAGTAGGAATTCTGCGACATTTTTTTTTCAGCGTTGAGTTTGCTTTCAGATGCGGAACCCTAGAAATCGACCGTCGATATATGGTGACCGCAGAATGTTCGCTTCTGTCAAAGCACTAGTGTGCGAAACCCTGCAGTCCTAATTGGCGAGTGACTGTGGAGGCATGAAGGGAGCATCCGGTTCGTTGGCACCTAGCAGGACCCACTAAACATGAAACAAATTTCCTTCCCGCCGGCGCCGGCATCCGCTGTGGGCTACTGATTTTATTGGCTGGCTTGCTGGACCCACCTGAAACCTCCAACCGCAACACAGTGAATGAAACAGTGGCAGCGAAGGGAGTAAACGAAATAGCAAGGAAAGAGGCAAATGGAAGAAAAAGGCGTCGGGCACACATTCTTCCACCAAATCCGGACAAGCATTTGATTCGCTTCACTGCCTACCATCTGGAACTAGATGATAACTGCTCCTCTTTACTAACCACAATTAATTTATGTTAATTGAAAGTATAAAATAAAATTATGCTCTCTGTGATTTTTTTATGTCAAATAATAACATTAATAAATAAATAATGTTAGACAATTATTCATGCTATTGTTGGTGTTGTTACCCATTACTTTTGTTTACTGATATTGTTTCTTAAGTATTAAAATGAAAATTGTATAATTCATATAATATACGAATTATGGATTCATAATAAAATTATGTAATCTAGATGTGCTCAATATATTAATATACAATATATAATTCACGTCAATTAGATCTTATTTAAATATATTTTAATTCTACAAATTATATTGATAACAAAAACACCATACTTTAGTAAACATAGTTGATTAATTATTTTTTATTAATAGTAAAATATTATTTCTATTTTTATTAGCATCCATAATAAGATTTTTATTGTAATGAAAAAATATGTTTCTCTTTCACTTGAAATAATTTAAAATATTAAGTCCAATGAATTTTGATGTGGATAAGAAGTTAAAGAACTAAGTTATTTGCGTAGCTACCAAGTTGACTAGTTGACTTATTAACAAGGATATAAGATAGACATTGAGTTTGTTACACTTTAGCTAACCACTCTAACTAAAACTTGATTTGTTACTTTGCTTGTTCGGGTGTTGGATGGAATGTTTTTTGATTCATTGAATCTTGGAAGGGTTGACACACTTCTTCCTTCCGTTCGACTTCCTTTAGTTTAGTGTTTGAATTCCTTTTTTGATTTATAAAGTGACCTAAGGGCACATTGAATGTAAAATTAACTCAAAAGGCTTCCAAGATAACATTGGGGCCTACTAGTGTAAACTTAGCTCGTATGGTTTACGAGGCGACCTTAGGGCTTATTGAGCATGATCCTTAGAGGTTCAATGTTCGTTGTTGACCGACAAATAGTCCCATCTTACAAAATTTTGATTTTAAACTGGCCTTTGAATTTTGCTTTTCAAACGCGCACTACAAGTTCGCAAATAAGAATCAAACTTATTTTTACTGGTCAAATTAATATAAAAAATCAGAAGACAATTTGAAATATGAAAGTAATCCTAAATATAGCGTTCTACAGAGGAAGTTTTGAATGCGTATGCCTCAGAATTTAGAATTTGGCAGCACGGGCAACAAGACCCAATCAGTCCCGAAAGATGGTATTTTTTCAGATATTTCATCATCGGCAACTTTCACGTAAAATCATCGAGTGCAAAAGTTCAATCTACGAAGTACGCAAAGAAGACTAATGGCAAAGTAATTGAAGAAATAATTATTTTTTATCGCTTAATCTAATTTTGAAATAAAAGATTTTTTTTATAGAAGTTTAATGTGGCGAGTACAGCAACTCTCACCATGTCCAATTTAACAGAAAAGAACGATCCTTAGCACAACGAATGAACGAAATATAAAGTGAAGCCTCAGAATTGCAGAATGACAACATGGCAAAAAGAAGCCAATCAGTCGAAAGATGGTGTGTGAATGTCAAGCATTTCGTCACAGGCCAAACATATATTAAAATTAAGAAAGAGCTTATTTCAAACTGACAATTGGGTTCGAAGCTGCACTGCTGCATACAACAAATAATCTGCTATCCTCTGTACTACAAGCCTTACGAAATGCTCGAAACGAGATGAACAAAATTAGAATGCCTCGGAATGATAAGATTTCACAGCATGGACAGAAAGATCCGATCAGTCCCGAAAGATGGTATTTGATCACTGGATTTCTTCATAGGCAACATAGTATGCAAAATGTAATCAGATTGCTTTTGGAACAAAAATATAAGGTGCGCCTAGAACATATAATCCAGAAGGCATCACCCTAACCAAAGGAAAAAATCCATGAACATTAAATACCGAAATGACTCTATTGAGAGAGCGGTGAAAATATCAATGCCCAAAAACGAACAAAACAAGCGACAACTAGGGATTGAAAAGCTTAGATGACTAAGAACAGCCAATGCTAGGAAAACCTAATTAATGAAGCGCTTGGGGAAACCAAATATTTAAACAAAAATCAAAAGCAGAAGATAATCCATAAATTCACTCTTGCACACGAAGGAGGAGAATGAAGGGAGAGAATCATGAAGACTATGCTCCTCGACCGGTTGAGGCGATCGATCTCCAGAGTCCGCGGTAGCAACCACCAAAGGCGACGGTAAGGCTAAACGTGGGGGAAGCGCAGGTTCTTATAGTAGTAGACGATAAAGGTGAGCCGTTGGATTTTTAATCTGACGGTTCTCCCCTAGTGAAGATGTGTAGCCGTTTTACTCCATTTGTTTCATTAGGGTTTTTGGTAGTGACGTGTATTTGGGCTCGAAATCGGGCTTTCCTATAAAGAAAGATAAGACAATTGATGCAGGGCCTGTTTCACCAAAGAGCCCAAATATTTCTACTAACGGTTCGTTTAAGTATATATATATATTTTTTTTTTGTTTCTTTAAATATATTATTAAGTATAGATACTCAAATCAACTTATATATTTCTTATTATCAACAACTAAGGGCCTGTTTAGCCCACTATTAATAATTTTATAATTGTGTTGTACTGTGCTACTTAAAATTTATAAGATGTTTAGTTAATAACTTTTTAATTACTGTCAAAATTTAAAATAATAAATAAATATATTATTTTAAATTATTTAAAATAATATTTTTATTTTATTTTTTTTAATGTGAAAATATTAAATTATTTAAAATAATAATACCTAAAATTTTAAATAAAATTATGTAAATTATTTTTTTAGAGAATCAGAAGCTGTAAAAGCATCAAATTGTAGCTTTCATAACTTTTATTTTTTGTTGCTTCTACTTTTTATTACTAAACAATTTTTCTAATTGCTTTCTGCTTAAAAGTTGATTAAAATCAGCTTTAAAGCAGGGTCAAACAGGCGTTATAATTGAGACAAATAATTTTTTTTTATTAGAAGGAAAATGTCACTAGAACTCTACAAGTAGATGAACTGATTTGTTTGAAATTCATATCAAAGGAGTGGATGAACTTAATTTGATTAGAAATGTCAATTGACGGCGATTAATTCAATGACCACTCAAATCCCCCACGTCCCTTGCCTCGTCAACCCTTCCATTTGGAATAACATTGAATTAATCAAATTCCGCAACTACAACCAACTGCGCGTCATCACCAATTAATTCGCCATCCACCCCTCGCCGGCGCTGCTGCTGCTGCAGAACGCCGCCGGCGACAAAATTTGCCGGTTCTCAAGCAGCAAATAATTTTCCAATCACGATTTCTGTCCCTCCTGCTTCAGTGCGTTGACTGCAAAGGTGCTCGCTGGAGCTGGGAAGAAAGAAGCTTCCTATCTGAGTATATTTTGAATCAATTAAGACCGACCTGATTGATTCTACACTACAAACTTCCTTTCCAAGTTTCATAGTAAAAAAAGTTGACCTCATGCATTTCTCCGCGTTGACTACTAGTAATGTGTTCATACGGATTCCAACCCACGATTGTGTTATTTAGGTTCGCACGGTTGACGATTCAAATGTCAGTGTTCAGATGCCGGTTTTCTTATAGCCTGTTTTTTTTTTAAAGGAAGAAAATTAAGAAGAAAAGAAAAATAAAGAGAAGAAAAAAATAAGAATAAAAGAACATAATTTTTTTTTTCAAGCCTTTTGTTTTTTTAGAATGAATGAAAGTAGAAAAAAAATATTTTATTGCTAAAAAAAAATAAATAAAAATATATATATTGATTATATATATATGTTAGGGCAGCCAGCGCGAGCAAGCGTAGCAAGCGAGGAGGGAGACGCGAGCGTAGCGAACAAACAGAGAAAGTTAGAGGAGGAGGATGATGTCGGTCGCCTTCTCCTTTGTCCGCACGAGAGAGAAGAAGCTAGAAAGAGAGAAAGGGAGAAAGGGAGGCATGTGAGACGAGAGACGCGTGAGATGTGAGAGACTTTTGTGATCCAGCAATCAAGTTTTCTCTCCGATTTGGAGAGAAAACATTAAAATTTTTCTTTCTATTTTTCTATCCTCTCATTCCATTCTTTCCAAAGAAACGAGAGAAAATTTTTTTTTTCTCTCTTTTCTCTCCAAAGAAAGAGACCCTTAGAGTTAAAAATATTCGAAATTGATTAAATTTAAGTTATTTAAATATCTAATTAGAAATTTTCTTCTTCCTTACATATTGAGTTATTTTTAGATATTTGTATAATTTACAATTAGTAGTTGGCAACCTACCCAACTAGGCTTAAGTAAGGCTAAAAACATGAAAAATTAAACTTGTGGCTTTGAAATTTGAAATTTAAAGCTGGTTAAGAAAGTTGAATTAGGCTTAGATTATTCTAATCCAAATATAAAAGCATACTGATTTTTACTAAAATGTATATAAAATAAAAATTAGTTCATGTGGGAAAATAATAGACATCGGACTTTATGAGTTGACTCAATTAAGGAGCAACTATATATATACAAGTTAAAGTTTATATTTTCAAAATATATGTACAGTATAAATACAGTGAATTTCTACTGTACAGGCCAGCCTATAAAACTACTTTCAAAGCTTGTACCGATACTCTTACATAATGTTTCCTTGGAAGGAAAACCAGAGGGAAGGGATGGATATTGTTAAAATTCTCTATTTCCTTAGATAAACCAGTCAGAACGGACAGACCAATGGAAGGATGGATGTCTTAAAACCAATCCCCCCCCCCAAAATGGGAGGAAAAATTGACGGACGCTCGTTTGGCTTGCCAAAATCGCCCGTCCTTCTTCCGTTCCTCTAGATATGCTTACATGATGATGATAAAGAAGCCTCCTTCCCAGCGGGCTTCCCTCCTTTGCTGCGTCCGCTCCGTTGCCCTCGTCCTCTTTTGCTATCTCCTTGCCCCTCTTCCTCATGTACTCGGCCTCTCCCTCCGCCCCCGTGCCTACCCGGCCATCCGCGGCGGCGTGCGACCCTAATATCGCAAGATTCTATATTCAGTGCCTCCACCCCCACTGCCTCTCCTGCCCCGCATGCTGCGACCACTGCGACCTCGGCCGCCCGCTCCTCCGCCTCCTCGGTGCCGCAAACGCCGAGGATATTGTACTGTACGCCACCCACCCGCTCACTGCCGAGATGCTCTTCCATGCCCGCACGGAGCGCCATCCCTGTCGCACTACCAACCCGGCAGCGACGTGGCTCATCTTCATCCCCTTCTACGCTGGCCTCCACGCAGCCACCAAGTTCCGGCAGCGGAACCACACTCGCCGAGAAGCACTCACCTCCGACCTCGCTGAGCATCTCTCCTTGCTTCCAGACTTCCGCAGGAACGGCGGCCGCGACCACTTCCTCGTCGTTGGCTGCACCGCCTGGAACTTCATGCACACCCCGATTTTCGGTGCCAATTGCCTTCTCCCGACGATCCTCACGGTGGAACGCCACCCTTCTCGCCTTCTCCTCCTAACGATCCTCACGGTGGAACGCCACCCCTGGAAGGGCTGCAACCAGGTCGGGATCTCATGCCTGTCCTACTGCCCCCAATTTTGGACACACGTGACTCTCACGTGATCCCTCCCAACAGATTGTTGATCTGTCGCCTGCAGATTATTAATCCGTTCCTTCTCCTTTTACATTCTTTCATGGAAACAATCCGTTAACTCCCGCTTAAGTGCTGGGAAAGGGAGCCTTCTTTCGCGGGCCGGTAGACTCACTCTCATTAACTCAACTATCACCTCCATCCCTATCTATGCCCTCACGGCTTCTTGGCTGCCTAAGTTGTATACTGATAAGCTGAACCAAATATCCCGGCAATTCCTTTGGTCTGGAAATTCTGGCTTGCGCAAGCTTCATCTTGTTAATTGGAACCAAATTATTCTCCCTAAGTGTGCTGGCGAGTTAGGCATTAAGGATCTTTCTTTGCTTCGGCCGGCTCTCTAGTGCAAGCGTCTTCTTTCTCTTCTCAACAAGGATACCACTATTTAGGGCACCTTAGTGATGGCTAAATATGGTTTACCTGACCCCTGGAAAATCCGTTGGTCCTCCTCTATGAGCTGGGTCTGGAAAGGGCTCATGGGGGACTTAGATACCTTAAAAGTTGGATTCTTCAGTAAACTTGGAGATGAGCGCAATACTCACTTATTGCTGGATAGCTGGTATTTTGATCTTCCCCTAGCCTATAAGTCTACGTTTCTTGTCATGCCTGATTGCACATCTGACGCCATGGTTGCTGACCTCCTTCAGAGGCAACGATGGCAGAATGATGCTGTTCGGCAATTTGGAGGGCCCCCGCTGGTGGAAGCTATCCTTGCTATCGAGCTTCCTTTCGACCCCAAGGACGATTCCTGGATTTGGAGAGAGGCTTGCACCGGTAGCTCTCTCTCCAAAGCTGCTTACTGTTTCCTCATGAATATTAATTTCCCCATTGATACATCGTGGAAGGGCTGGAAGCATTTATGGAACTTGACTGTTACCCCAAGGATTAAATTCTTTGGGTGGCAGTTGCTTCTTCACAAGATACCCATGTCCTGCTTTCTTGCCCGTTTCGGGCCTCTTCGGTTGGTAAGGATGATTTTGCTCATTTTTTGTTTGACTGTCCTTCAACCGATATGCTATGGGATTATTTATCGCTTAATTATGGAGTCAAATTTAACTTTCACAATTCCTGGGTTTCTGGCAATTGAATATTTGAGCTTAATCATATTGCTTCTTTGATTTTAACTATCTGCTGGTATATCTGGAAAGCTCGAAATTCCTTCTTCTTCAGTGAAATTACGCCGGTTCCTTTTGATATTCTTTGCTTAGCTCTTATAGAGTTTAATGACTTGTGTTTTGTCTTTTCTTCTGAGGGGGACGTCGTCACTCTGGATAGAAGAATTTGTCGATGGCTCAAGTCGCCATCCGGATGCTTGAAGGTCAATGTAGATGGCTCCTGGCTAATGAACTATGAGCATGGAGGATTGGGTTACGTGCTTCGAGATGATCAAGGCATCTGGCGCCTTGCTGTATCTGCCTACATTCCGTTTGTCTCTGCTCTTTTCGCAGAGCTTATGGCGATCAATGCTGCTTTACGCTATCTTCGTTCTCACGCTGATTTTGGTGATAGTCACATTACTTTGGAATCGGATAGTCAAACTGCCATTTATATCCTCAATGGTCAGCGGCAGTCGCCTGATCCTGCCTGCACTGCTGTGGTTCACGAGACTATTTTGCTTGCTGATGTTATGCAGAATTGCAAGCTTGTATTTGTGCATAGGGAGGCTAACAGGGCAGCCGAGCAGCCAATTGGCTTGCTCAATTAGCCTTCTCTTCTCACCAATGTAACTTTTGGACCTCTGGCTTTTCGCCTGGATTGTATTTTGGTCTCCGATGGGGAGACTCTTTTGATTAATAGATTATCTTCTTTGTTGTTAAAAAAAAAAATGAGCAGACATGGCCACAGAAGAGTTCAAATTCAAATAAATTCTAAGCTTGTGTGAGGCTCAGGTCAAGCATTAATGTGTGGTGGAGAACAGAGGCTCATGAATTGTTGAAGATTGTGCAAGTACCAAACGTACCGTACAGTCAGTAATTAGCGTACTTGTGAAATTTGATTCGTGCAAGTAATAGTGAACGAGATGATGAACTGCTCCGCCTCTACCTTCCTCCGTTCCCGATATTAAGATTTGATTCTGATTGCTGATCCCGTGGCTCACGCATTGTCTTTGACTTTTGTTTCAATGATCTAAAAGTAAAACTTACGAATTGGTCAACTCATGCTCGCTTGTTCTGCTTGACCAACAGATGGACTAATCATGTTTGTTTATTGATTTATTTTTAGAAAAGAAAATGGTGAGATCAATCTTTCAGAACCGGTCGATTCATTCTGCGTTCAATTTTTCCACAGGCGTGCCTCCATAGTCAGGGTTCCAGATTGTCATCCTCCAATAGATTGTTGAAGATTCTCTGCCCTCTCCTTCCCCTCTCTCTCTCTCTCTGTATATCCTCCAATAGACCAAAGTAGCTCCTCCTCCTGAATTAGAGATTGGTTGGCCAAGTTATAAATATCCATCAATGCTAAATGTTACTTGGAGAATAAATTATTTCTGACCACACCCTAAAAGGAGAAAAAGGCAAAGAAACTCAAGTAAGATAACTATCTACATACAAAAAGAAAGAACGAACCGAACAATGCAAGGCACCAAATATACTTGCCTGTCACTCCTCTCAAAATTTCCGTCGTTCCTTGCTGACGTTGAAAACGACAAGGGGCAATGTGCCAAGCTTACAACAGTTAAACATTTCTAGCTTAGGAATTAATGCTTCGTCATGAAGTTTGACCGTGTTCAAGTGGCTTGAAAGAAATAACAAAGCCTGGTACCCGTCCGTGTACCAAGTCCCAGACCCTTGGGTTTGACGCGTACGCGTCAACACAATCTCTTAGATTTTATAAATCAACGACTATTTTGGAATCCAACGGTTGTCCTGAAGCGGACAGTAGATATGCGAATGGGTCGTGCGCTGCGGCGTGGCCGGCGGTAGGTGGGATTAGATTTGGGAAGGCGGGAAGACCGTAACTGCCATTCAGCATGTGTTCCCGCGACTAATGGGTGGTTTTAATTATGTGTTTTGCGAGTATTTGTGTTAAAATGACGCGGTTGCTGCAATTGACTGACTCGAGCCGTTTATTAGTCCAATCGGGGAGTAGGTTTGGGAGCAGGAAAAGAAGATGAAAGAAACTACAAAAAAAGCAGCAGGAAAAAGAGGAGGCCAAAGACATCAGGTTTGAACAGAACAAAAGATCGGCCACTCCGTTGACCAATTACACGCGTATCTAATTGGTAAATTCGTCCGCGGCCTCAATAAACTATCAATAAGTTGGCGTTGATCCAGAAGAAGCTTCCTTCCACACGCCTCGCCCTCATTTAAGTAGTCAACGCTCACATCTCTTTATATGCATCGCCTCCCCCTGATCATCCCTCATCTCACCTCACCCAATTCATTGCAGGAGCAAAAAATTGAGTGAGGAGACAAGGATCGCGAGCACCAGTGATTCCTCTGCAAATTTAGCCATGAAGCTCGCCACCGTCTGCCTCGGCCTCTGCCTCTTCTCTGCCCTCCTTCTGCAGCACTCCGCGGCTCAGAGCTGCACCAGCGAGATCTTCTCCAACAGGGAGTACAGCAAATGCAGCACCCTCACCTACCTCTCGGCCACTCTCCACTGGACCTACCACCCCTCCAACGGCACCCTCGACGTCGCCTACCGCGCGCAGCAGATCTCCGGCGGATGGGTCGCGTGGGCCATCAACCCCACCGGCACCCAAATGGACGGCGCCAATGCCTTCCTCGCCTATTACGACGCCTCCAGCGCCCTCACCGTCATCACCAACAAGTTGGGAAGCTCCGGTGTGACTTCCAGCGGCAACGAGAACCTGACCTTCACCGTGCACAGCAAAGAGGTGTTCTACGAGAACGGGTACTACACCATCCAAGCCAGTCTGGACCTGCCCAATAACAGCACGACGCAGAACACGGTGTGGCAGTCGTCCACCTCGCTCAGCAACGGAGCGCCCTCTGGTCACCCTCTCGGTGGAGACAACGTGCAGTCGATGGCCCGGATTGATTTCCTCTCCGGCGAGGCGACTTCCGGAAGCAACTCGAAGCTCCACAGGAAGAACGTAAGCCTGCTCTGTTTTCCTCAGCTATGCTGCTAAAAAGAAATCCAATCTTTTAAAATATAATCGCTTTCATCAAATCCTTTATCATCATTCTCGGATTTAATTAACCTGAAAGAAAAGGAGCTGCAAGCACTTGCTTCTTGATTGATCAAGACTGAATTCCGTGTTAATTAACTGTGACTGGATTGGATTGGTTGACAGACCCACGGCGTGCTGTGTGCCATCAGCTGGGGAATTATGATGCCCATCGGAGCGATCATAGCACGGTACCTCAAGGTGTTCAAATCAGCGGATCCTGCCTGGTTCTACCTCCACATTGCTTTCCAGTGCTCCGCCTACATCATTGGCCTCTCCGGCTGGAGTCTTGGCCTCAAGCTCGGAAGCGAGTCTGCTGGAATTGTATACACCAGCCACAGGAACATCGGAATTGCCCTCTTCTGCATTGCCACCGTTCAGGTATTTCTTTTCTTACCTCTCTATCTCACATGAATTTCTGAAAAATTAAATTGAAATAAATAATAATAATAATCTTGTAACAACAATATCGTGTCTCCCCACTGCGCAGATGCTTGCCCTGTTTCTGAGGCCCAACAAGGAGCACAAACACAGAATCTACTGGAACATATACCACCGCTCGTTTGCGATCAGCATCCTGGTCTTGAGCATCATCAACATCTTCAAAGGCTTCGACATCTTGCAGCCGGCCGACAAGTGGAAGCACGCTTACATTGCCATCATCGCCACGCTCGGAGGCATCGCGGTGCTGCTCGAAGTCGTCACCCTCATTATTAAGATCAAGCGGAAGAAGGCCGAGAAGACTCCCTACGGCGCCACTGGTGCCAATGGTTTTGCGTGAAGGCAGCAGCCGGCGGTGTAGATAGTCATGCTACTACTTACTACACGTGTATTGAGTTAGCAGAGATCGATCTACTTATTCTTTTGGCAGAGAGAGAGATGTGAGATTAGAATCTCTGCCATACTTGTGCTTGCTCTTTTCTCTTTTTTTGTTCTTCTTTCTTGATATTATCTTTACTCTCATCGATATGGTATTCAGATTGGGATTTTACTGATTTTATATTAGGATTGGATTCATTTAGAAATCTTATTGCACTTCTTCCATGACACCCTACGCCAGTCTCAGTTTTCAGCAAGTACGGAGTGAGGAGAGTTCATGTGCGCGATATTCAGACAGCTCTAAGGGATTGTTTGTTTTGTTTTTGAGCTGCTTTTAATTTGCTTTTAAGTAAAAAGAAAAAAAAAACTGTCTAGTAATATAAAGTAAAAGTAAAAAAAAATAAAAAATATAAATTAGAAAAATTATAATTTGAATCATTTACAGTTTCTATTTTTTCAAAAAAATAATTTATATTATTTTATTTAAAATTTTAAGTATTATTATTTTAAATAAATTAAAAATTTTATACTATATAAAAATAAAATATATTATTATTTTAAATAATTTAAAATAATATATTTATTTGTTATTTTATATTTTAATAGTAGTTAAAAAATTATTAACTAAATATCTTATAAATTTTGACAGTATAACACAGTGCAATACAACACAGTTTAGCACAATTTTCAAACTATTAACAGCGGACCAAAAAGCTCCTAAACTATTTTAGTTCAAACACAAAAATTTATTTTTCTTAGCATTTAATGTAATAGATATCAAGAGTCTAGAGTTATCCGAATGAGTGATACGACACAATGTTATTGCTATTACGATAATCTATCCAAGCAATATGGTAACTAATTAAGTAAATAACACAAATAAGATTAAGATAAGACTAAATAAGCAAGAGTATATAATTGAATATTACCAATTTCCACTAAGATTAAAGGATGATGAAAGAAATTTAAAGTCAATCCAATAGTTGGATCTATGCAAGGTAAATCGACAGTACTGTTTTCTACAGGCATTAGTGATAGGAAGGTATTTACCTCGGCTTAGAATAGAGGATAAAATTATAAGAATTATAATGGTAGTGGATTATTTACTCATGTATTATTTTTATGTTTATTAATAGAGATAAATTGTCTATTCCTCGATTAATAACAAACAATAATTGGCCCAGTCTGACCAAATAAGACGCTAATGGATATGACATTTTAAATATATTATTTAATAGTGATAATGACATGATAGTTAGCCGCCATGCTACAAACACATCCCCATTTAGATTGTGATTTGCCGTACCTAAACCCCAATCAACGGCCAGGATTGTATTCCTGAAACGATCGAATGCAAACCTGTGGGCTTACAGTCTACAGCCACTAAACAGCGAGAAAGGGGAAGATTCCTAATTTACTAAATAACCCTTCCTGACATTCCTGAATTAACCGTGTGCATTATTTAATTGATGCGAAAGGTAAGGGTACTTTGGTCTCTGTAAAGAATCCTGACAATCTCTCTTCTTTCGTATTAAAGTCGCCATCTTCAGCTGCAGCGGGCGAGTGCGGAAAGGCGAAAGAAGTGAAGAGGAAGGAGAAGGCGAAAGGGGAGAGGAAAGGCAAAAAAAAAAAAAAAAGCCTCCACCGCGTTAATTTTCCTCTCTTCGAAGCCTCTCTTTCCGTCGATTTCATCTCGATAATATATAAAATAAGGAGCTAGGGTTTGCTCCGGATCTGAAAATGGTCAGTATTCTTTTCATTTCTTCATCGCCCTCGAATTCGGCCTTTCAGTCATGAACTCGGATTACTTGTCTAAGCTTTTTGCCTTCTTCATGAAGGTTTGGGACGGTTTTGTTCTTCTACGTTTTTCATCCAATTTCGCTCGTTTGTCATTTTGTTTTGTTTCTGGAAGCAATAATTCTTATAAACAAGAACGATTAATCGGTCAGCACTTGGCGCCGGTTTGTGGCATGCTCGAGACTTTAATTATCGGATGTCATCAGTTTAATATCTAATCTTTTTGAAAAAAAAGGAAGAGCAAACTTCGACTGCGATACTATGTATCAGTACCTACGGGGATGTTGACAAGTTTGTCGAACGAAGAAATTGCACTTTGAAGGCAAAGCTGGTGATTTGATTGTTATATAAGTGAAACAGTTACACGAAGCAAGAAAGAGTGAATATGGAGAATGACGTATCTCCGTTTGGTGTTCTTCGTGCCTTCTTATGTATGAAGTTGGATACTGGACTTTCTATTGCTAGCGTGCTGCTTCACTGGAGTTGACAACTGTTATAATTTTTGTGCTGGTGTCCTTATGTGGTCCGGATTTATGAATGATTATTCAATACTGCCTATTTGGAATTGTTTCTTATTCTTTGTCCTCCATATCTTAATTGTGTGTTTTGACAGCATAAACTTGGAAGGGGGCACCGAGACAAGGTTCAGCAGTTCATGGCAATAACCGGTGCTAGGTATACTTCTTCTGAACTAATTTATTGTACTTCAGGTTTGTTGGTGTTGACTGTTGAGATATCACCCTTACTACTTTTCACCCTTAATAAATACATTCGGAAAAAAAAAACTTCTTGGGATGCGAGGGAAGACTGTTCAGTAGCTTTCTTTTAAATACAGTCTCGCTTCCAAATACTGCGTTATTATTGAAAGTTGGCCTTGTACTTGGTAGTATCTGTAGTGTTTATCTATTTTTACTTATTACAAATTTACCCTGAACTAAATGTTATTTTGAAACTGAACCGGCCTACTCATCAATTTTCTACTGGATTTGATACAAATCATTAATATATACACACACACATAGGTACTGACATGTAGTTGGACAAGGTGATTTGATTTGGAATTGTGGCGAAAGTTCTAGCCGAACTATACATGAGATTGGATTGTTGTTAACTAGGATTTTAGTCACTTTGAGCTATGTGAGCGACTGACTTCCTATCTTTGCGACACTATGATTTTGTATTCTTGCTGTTATATTTAGATTTCAGATGATTTTTTTTAGATGAAACTTCTTGCTTAAGATAAGACTGTTGTGACAATTGTAGAAGATCATTACTGCTGTTTTAGTGATTATTGTTTACTTTTGCTTCGTTAATGTGTCCTCACTCTCAAGGTTCAAAGTTTCGGTCCGGCGAGCCACCGGACCGGTACGGTACCAGTACCATACTGGTGAACCGGCGGCAGCAAGCGGGAGCGGAAGAGCGGCGGCGGAAGCTTCGTTCCGCTTGCTGCAGCTGCCACCTGCGCTGCCTGCTGTCGCCCACTATCACCTCGCCGCTGTCCGTGCTCTGAAGCTACATCCGGTGCCGGTCCCTCGTCGGACCGGTACAAACCGGCCGTACCGATTGGTACCGGACCGGCTTTTCGAACACTGCTCACCCTTTCCTTGTTCAATTAAATTCTAAATATTGTTATTAAAAAAAAATCTTGTTTGACGTATTTCTTATATATCACCTTCATATACTTCTATATGCATAGTACCACTAACTTTGATAAAACTTTATCTTTAAATAAATGAACTGTCAGAATCCAGAGTTTCCTCTTGGACACCCAATCCCAGTTTAAATGAATAGCATGTAAGCATGCCACTTTTCAGTATTTTTCTTTAAATGGTATAACATCATAAAAAAGAAGAAAAACTCATTTATCTAAGTATTTGGCTGCTATCTTCCGCAATTATTACAATTTATAGTTTTATATGGCATGAATGCAATTATCATATATTTTTTATTTTTTCCACTTTACTTTGAATAAGCATGATTCATCATCTTTTGCAGTGAAAAAATTGCTCTTCAAGCTCTGAAGGCAAGTGATTGGCATTTAGAGGGAGCTTTTGATATTTTTTATAGCCAACCACATATTAGAACAGTCACGGACTCAAGACATCTTGAAGAGCTCTATAACAGATACAAAGGCAAGTTTTTGTTGTTAATAGTATTTTATTTATAAAGCTTTATCCATGAACTTACTATAACAGTTCACAATATTAATACCTTGGAAGATGAAGAATATTTACAATTTATATCAGTGGAGGAATGATACCCACTAAAAACATTTTATGCTTTTAGTTAATCATGCTTAACATGTATAACCAGTAAATTTTAAAACTACTTGCATGATTATTTAATTTCTTTGTGCCAGGATGATGTAGTTTGAACTTTGAAGGGATTATTATGTTTATTACAGAAGACAGAAGTTTAAACTTATTAATATGAAACAGCTACCTTTACAAGAAATGTGTAAAAATATAAAATTGCAATTTGCAATTACTGTTAATTATTTCTGGCCAAGTTCATTGCAAGAGTGATGGCATACTTGGAGTCATAGTTTTAAATCACAATTTGTACAAGTGTATACGACCAGCTTTTGACCGATACATATTGGCTCATACCAATATTGTAATGTACTTGTACCAGCCATATTGACATATAGTGTATTAGCACCAGTTATGCACTTGACTGGTATGTACCACCTGTATTGGGTGGTATACATCTATTTTAAAATCCTACTTGAGTCCTAGTTTTGTGGTTTGTTTAAGTTGTATACAAAAGTTGATATATCTAACTATCTTTCATATCTTTGTGTCTACTCCCATTTCTGTTTGTTGTTTTTATATTAAAGCAAAATGCATTATAATTTATATTGCAGTTATATTGGGCAGAAACTGAAAAAAAAGGAGAAACTCCTGAGTACGATGAAATAGCTGCTGAGAGATTGAATGTGATATAAGGTCATCGAGCCTATAGAAGTATCTCTTACATTAACAGAGTTCTATCAGGTCTTATTAACCATAAGCAAGTGTGAAATGTTCCTGTGCAGAGGGACACTAAGACCAATAAAAAATGTTGGAACCATTATATATTTTCTTCGTTTTTCTAGCTATTTCACTGGTTCTGTTACTTTCTGACTTCAAACATGGAAAATTTAGACACATTTGAGAACTGCCAGAAGCTTTTCCATGATTCAATTTTGATGTCTGGGAAACTATTTCCGAACTTCAATCTAATCATATCTCTAATATAGTATTGAAATAAAGTATGAAAGAAAATATCAAAAAGAAAAAAGGCACTGTGCTTCAATATTACAATATGATGCTAAACAAGCTAACCTCTGAAGTGATTCTTTTTCGTACCCTTTTGTATTTTAATAAAATTTCTTAAGTACGATGGTTTAAATTGCGTAAGATAATAGTACTATAAATTATAACTTGTTGGTTTGTTTGTACAACTTGAGAAGATTAATAGTGTGATACTGATGAGATGTAGGAGATCTAAGAAAACTGTTCTCAGAAACTGTAAAATGAGAATGAGTTGGTCTTAATTTGACCCCTGATACTTAAAAAGATTTGACTTATGGGAAAGAATCAAAGATCAACCAAAGTGAACCACAATTAGTTTACAAATTGTCTTTAATGTTGTCATTGATGGCACCTAGATGTTTGTTCAGTTTCTACTCACTTCAGGAATGCTCTCTACGGGTGTATGCACACACAATTAGTTTACCTAAGTGACTTATGGAACCTCTTTCACAAACCTTACATCTCTGTCATAATTGATTGATCAGGGTCCTTTTGATGAAAACACTTTCCAATTGTTACCTGCATATGCATCTAGTATGTGATTGTGAAACATTATCTGTTTTTCCTCATTGAGTTTACTGTATAATTCTTGCCTTCATATCAAATGGATACAATTTATGGTTTCAAATTGCTTAAATAAAATTAATAATTTTCTTCTTGCAGATCCATATGTTGATATGATACTGGTTGATGGCATCTCTCTCTTATGCAATGATTTGCAAGTAAGATTGTGTCAAGATCAGCTCGTTCTTAGCTTATTTCCCCTTGCATAGCATTAATATAACTTTAGTGGTTTTAATGTGAAAACAAATTGTTATTCAATTTTATCAGGTTAAACTAGGAATTTTGACGTTGTTGATTAGAGCCAACTTGTGTGTTAATAACTACAATGCCTATTAGTTAGATAGACTGAAATGGTTTATGTCGACGCTGGTAAAGCAAATATAAGCATTGATAACTGCTATGCTTATTGATGAAAGAAGCTAATTTCAACTTAAAATAAATGCCCACTATTATTTACGGCAATTAAATGGTAACAATGTTGTATAGCTATTAGTTTATTTATCTAGTTTGAATGGCGACTATAATTGTAGCTTGACCATAGAAATATTTAATAGAATCTTTTGCTCATATTGACCACAATTTGAGTCAGTATTAGCTTTCAAAAGGTATTTAGGATTTTCAATACTTCATGAGCATCATTTTGTTTTGATTTGTTTTCTACTATATATAGCTAGTGACTTAAATTTGGTCGTTGCAGGTTGATCCGCAAGATATTGTTATGGTGAGTGCTTAAATACAGGAGGGCATTTTGCTATTCATGACACTTTTTGTTGACTTCATCATGCTTATAATTTTTGATGCATTCCTAATTATGATTGTTATTTATCCAGTGCTTAGGTGCTGAATGTTTTGTTTTTTCCTGTTCTTTTGTTGTTGTTCAATGGCCTTTTTTGTTACTCTTTTCGTTTTCTTTTTAATCTTAATAATGATGAAGAAACAAATATATATTATCCAGGTTAGATCTTTAGGAAATGCCACAAGCTGCACCTTAACGGTTTTCATGTTAAAGGCCATGGAATGGATGCTAGTATTATATGAGTTACGGATTATTTTTTCTTATGGTGGAATTTTTGCATCTTCTTCACTAGATGTTTCTCTTTTATTCAATTCACTTGGTTTCAGTCTCAGATTATTTCTCTCACCATG
The DNA here is from genome assembly GCA_027563935.2 of Costus lasius. NCBI lineage: Eukaryota > Viridiplantae > Streptophyta > Magnoliopsida > Zingiberales > Costaceae > Costus > Costus lasius. Next base: position 4,319,648 of record CM050451.1, on the reverse strand, counting down.
TTTTCGTTCTCCTGCTATAGTGTTTTGATGTTGAACGACGTAAAATCTTCACTGGCATAGTATGCACTTTTTACTCGTGAAATAAGAGTTTTCCAGGTATATCTATTGCTGATCTAGAATGCCAAGGCAAATCCCCGATGTGCAACTACCAACCATGAATATTGAACTGTAGATTTTTACATTAAGAATATAGATGAAATATATATTTGCCAACTCTATACTCAAGATTTTAATCCAAATCCCTGAATTAGTTGCTTGATTGTTATGCTTCTTAAAGGCTGTTCAAGTTGTCACGCAAGTAAAACAAGTTTGATGGATTTCAAAGTGATCCGTACATCAGGGTTGGCTTGGTATTCACTCAAAGAATAATCTTTATGATCAGGAGACTGCATGAATGGGAATAATATCCTGTAGCTTCAATTAGGCCTTGACTGATAGTAAGTAGAGAAGATAATTGAAGATGATGCCGACATACAGTTTACTGGACGAGGAACCATTGTGAGGCCATTTGGCTATGATTTGAAACTCCATCATAGCATAACCTTGTGCAATTAAAAGTGCCTTTGTTCGCAGTTGTATAAAATTGGAAATGGACACTCCTTTATGATAAAAGAGGACAAACAATGGATATAGAAAAAAGTGAACTTAAAATATAGCTCGGTTAAATTATCACAAAATGTGTCCAAAGGAACAGAATTTGGGAGAAATTATGACCCTATTTGGCCCAGTTGGGGCCTGCCTATTGCTTAGCTGTAAGGAGAAATCAAAAAGTTGAGACATTTGGCCCTTCGGCTTCTCTATTCCAACCCACAAATTAGCACTGTAGCTGAGAAGAAGGGGTGAAGCTGCTTCTTTGCCTCGATTTTTATAATTTTAAGCTTAATGATAAATAAAATGTATATTTCTCTTAATCAACTTTCAATTCTTATAATTTTTTCTATAATGCATCATGATCATAATTTCATATTTTTAATAATTTAAAATATATTTTTATTATTAAAATCTTATTTGTGAATATCAAAATTGACTTATTAGCTTTATAAATTTTAAATAATATAACTCAATTAGCAATACTTTAACTTAAGCATAAAATGCTTAATATTTTAATAAAAATAATATGAAATTAACTTTTTAATAAATATTTTAATTATAGTTAACTATAAATTTAGTCATATAATTTTTGTCTTAATAATTTTTTAATAAAAAAATTATTTATTATAAATAGAATATTTAATCATAAGCGGTGCATTCAAACACCCTCAAACTTCTTCGGCCAGCATCTTTTCAACCAGTACATCTTCAATCAGCAGAAGCTAAGCCAAACGGAGCATATATTATAATGAAAAAAATTATTATATCCTCCCTTTTTGTTTGGGGGCACAGGGCACTATGACTAATAATGTTCTCTGTTGTTTTTCTGCAGGTATTTTGGCTCAAGTATTAAGTCTCAGTTACTTTGAGGCGGATGATTAGTTTAAACCATGGACTAAAATAACAGTCTATACTGGGCATCAATGCTCAGAATAGGGGGATGTTGGGGATTATATGGTTAATAAAATATTTTTTAAAAATCGGTGTATTAGTCTGTGTATCATGTGTTGGCATGTATAGCTATCCGCTGGTCTGAGCATGATTGTTACACTGGCCAGATCAATATTTTAAACCATCGTTTAAACTATTGGACGGAGATTCATCCTGATTCTTGTAATAATTAACATCTGGCCACTGTTTTCTGAAACCCGAAACAAAGCCTTTTTCAACTCATTTTCATTGCTCAATCTGCAAATCTAGCTAGAGATCAAACTAGGCTGCCAAAGACCAATGAAAGAAAATGTGCACTTCCATTCTTCTGGATATATTTTTATTTATCATTATGTTGGATCTCAAGTATTATCCATTAGTAAGTTGTAGGTTATAGACAAGCTTTGATGCTTGTAAATTAGTGGTTGGAGAGATGAAAACTATCTCCATGAACTAGGGATGTCTTGCTGAACTGGAATTATACTAGTGAAAATATTTGACATCTAATATCTTGTTACTGTATTCACGTTTAAGATTTTTTCGTTGAATAATGAGAAACTCAAAAGTGAGAATATGGGTGGAGATGAATATTGGTCAAGTTGCTTACTGCAATTTGACCGCATGTTAGCTTGACAAGTTGCAACAGTGGGGCACTATTGTAGTAAGAGTTACAAATTTATGAACTTAAATATCTTTATGAGAACTTGAATTTGAGCTTGACTAAAATTTGAAAATTCGAATATTGAATTACCACGAGTGTATTTGATGGAAGAATTAGTGGAGTCGTGGAGGCATTTCTACATTTAAAGAAGCATAATTATTTCAAAATGTTCTACAACCTGAGGATTTAAATCAAATTAAGCAACTTCTCAAAGGATTCTGATGTCGAAAAGCATGCTGAAACTTGCTGTCTGTATTGTAAGTAATTTCTACTACCAGGGAGAAAGCATCCAGATATTCAGTGAATTGTTTGTGCGATGCCTCCATGCTTTCTGTGGCTCATTTTTTTACTGTCGTCTTTAGTTTGTTTACTTTCTCATAACCCATTAATTGTTGCTGCAAAATGATTATTTGACCTGTCACTTAGCTAAGTGAGAACTTAATTGTTTGTGCATATTCTAGGCTTTAGTGAAGAAGCATTTGGTGTGATATATATATTTTTATCTTTGTGACACCTGTGTTCTTTTCTTAATGTATTACAGTTGGTTGTATCATGGCACATGAAAGCTGCCACGATGTGTGAATTCTCTCGGCAAGAATTCATTGGTGGACTGCAATCTCTTGGGTGATCTATTGTTCATTAAACGACTCAGCAGTTTAGAGGTCAATGCCAAAAGTTTAGTTATTTTTCCTGACAGTAGAAACACTTGATGCAGGATTGATGCAATTGAGAAGTTTCGAGAGAAATTGTCATTTATGCGTGGTGAACTAAAAGATGAACGTGAGTATTATACACTTTTTGATGCTGTATTTCATGAGTTAAACAAACTCTGATTAATCATAATATTGTTGAAAACTCGAATCTGTTTGGTGAATGGTGATCAAAATTTTGAAAAAACAATGTATATCTTTTTTAATTTGTACTCATATTCATTTACTTGTTTCTGCCCCTTTCAGAGAAATTTCGTGAAATTTACAACTTTGCATTTGTCTGGGCTAAAGAAAAGGTATTCCAAATGTGTTATTTAGTATGTTTATAGTATTGGCCATTACAAATCGTGCTTTAGAGTACTGTTGTCAATCGATAATGTAGTATGCTAAAGCAGATGTATCAATCATTGTCCTTGTTTTCTTTATCTTCTTTTAAGACACCACAAAAAGCATTTTATGTAATTGCATTTTTAAGTCAATATTAGTGTATCAATTTTGTCTCGGATCGATACCTAACTACCACAACACTACAGTGGTATGGCATTATGCTACAGTAATAATACCGAATTTTGAATCTTTGTTTCAAAAATAAATTGCCATGATATGCATGATAAAGATAGGGTAAACCATAGAATTAAAAAAATTGGTCTATATATATACCACCTAGTATGAGTGTGTTTATATATATATTATAATATTTTAGTAGTATCGATTAGTATTGCTAGGACCATGTTTTTGTATGGACTAGTACACATTGGTTTAAGATTGATATTTAAAACTTTATGTCAAACTACTATGGCTTTATTGGGCATTGAATAGATATATAAATATTATCATTTCATTCTTGGGTTAAATCTCTTTTTCAAGGCTGGTAATTTGGGTCATGGGTTTAAATGGTTCCTATTTCGTAGGACACAAAATGATTAGACTTTACCCAAACACCACTCTTTACATAAACAAATCAAATTTGTAAAGAAGAATGTAACCCATTTATTATATGGGTAATATCACATTATCTCTAAAATATTCATGGTTTCCTTCATCTAGATGTATAAATATTGTGAAGTTGGTATTCGACGTTAATGCTTAGAAAGTAACATGATTCTCTGAGATTCTTTATTACAAATTAATATGGAGATGTTTTTTACTTAAAATATATTGTATATAATTAATAATTAACTAAATATCATAAGCATAGCTTGCACGAATAACAATGCATTATTAGGATTACATTTTATCTTCCCCAGCAACATATCTCTAAGGTTGCTCTATATAACCTTCTCAAATAAATTATCATATAAAAAGGTATATATATTTATTATCTTCAACGTGAACAAAATAATGCCTTCTAGCGATCTTCTGGAGCATCATGTGGAAATACTTACCAGTATGCGCCCAGATAAAAACAAGTTTACACCAAGTGGAGGTATTGGAGTTTGCATACCTCTTAAATATATAGATATAGCTATTTCTTCCTTCAGTATTGGTTTCCATTGGTATATACCTTCCTGAAAGGATTGCGAATGACAAGTTAATAAACTGAAAGAAGCATGAAAGTCAAAAGAAACATAAAGGGATAAAGGATGACCACAGGTAGATTGCCCATCTTAGCAAAGGGTATTGTGAAGCTTAGTGTTATTGGGATCTCGTGGAAGATTTGCAAAAGAAGACAGCAGTAGTGACTGAATCTTGATATGGTGTTGGCATTGCTGATAAACATACAGTAGTGATGAAGAGAGGAATGAGCATGAACCAGTGAGCGGGAGCAGGAATAGTAGGTAATTAGGTATTAGAGGTAGTGTTAGGGAATGTGAAATGGGCTACTTTGGAGAAGAGTGAGAATCTAGAAGAATGGTAACCAGACATGGAAACGGAACCAATAGTATATTGAAGTGAGAGGTAGAACCGTGGAAGTGATCTCTTAACTCTCAAATATGAGTTGGTCTCAATGTACATTAGATGAGATAAACACATCGATTCAATGGATCTAGACAAACTATTTTCCTTGAGTTCAAGGATATCTAAAGCAGATACAATGAACAATGTGACCTACTGAGCTTGTTAGATCCATGGGCTCTGGCACAACGCATGAATATTGCAAAGATCCTTGGCAAAAAAAAAAAATATATATAGCAAAGATAACCAAAAATCTTTAAGGGTGATAGAATAGAAGGTTTAACAAGGGCAAGGTTGAGCATGTGAGTTATAGCTATGTAAAAGTCTGACGAGAATACAATTGGCGAGTTGATAAGTTGCGAATATCATCTTTTAGGTGAGCATGTGGCACATGTATGAAAAATAACATAGCATTAATGACATTAATAAGATGACAATTTTTATATTCTTCTGCCGAATAGTATACAAGGAAAAAATACTCTGGCAGATAATACCATGACCAAAAGATGCAAAATCCAAATCATTGTTAACAAAATTTACATATTCTGCATAAATAATATAATACATGAAAAACATTACATCAACTTTCAAGCAAATAAAGCCAGGTTATTTGAGAAAAACCATTAACAAAAAAAGGGAATATATGTATAACCATTCCAAGAGGGTATAGATCTTGAACTCCATACATTAAGATGGACTAAATTAGAACATGAGGAAAAGTAATGACGATATTTTCCAAGTTGATGTGCATCAAAGATATGACATGACTACTATAGTGATAAAAATTATTAAATATTAGTAGGAAAAGGTGCATTAGTTGATATTGTGGAAAAAAAACTTGCAATAGTTGATCACTCATAGTACACACCTCCAATTTTTTGACACCCATCAATTATGTCCTCTTGTAGGTCCTAAAATCTTAATAAAAAGGATAAATGATAAAAAAAATTTGAATTACAATTTGAGTATACTAATTGATAACGAACATTGATAACGAACTACAATTATATCTTCTAAAATAGCCATATCGAGTTGGCTCGGAAGATTGTTTTTCTTATCAAACTTAGCTAGATTCTTGAGTTTACTTGAGTTCACTAGTGTTCATCGAGTATATCTTATTAAGTCAATAACATGAATGCAATACTCCAACACCACTTGCCAACAATTATTGTAGATTTTTTGCTCTCTCACTCTCTACTCTCTCTAGGGTGATATTATCATTGGTCCCTTTGCTATTCTCAACCACTAAACAAATATACTTGTCAAAAGCAAGATATATTCTCACTAATGAATGATTCTATTTCTTGTGAATTAGTATACTGGTCTTAGGGTTTGGTGCAAGGTTGGTATTGTATATATGCTTTATATATATATATATATATATAGGTATCACTCAATACATATTGGTCTGGTAGTAGTATTGTACACTAGTACATACCAATATTAAAAGTTTGGTTGGTATTCGTATACACTTCAATTATCATTGTTAATATTTGGTTTATATTAAGGTTTTCAATCTAAATTTATAATAAGTACTATTCCAATGATAAACTAGTATGAACTAAGTGAGCCGGCATAGATGCACCTCTTCAACACAAATGTACTAATAACAATGACTTTGATACATAATGTATCAGTATTGATTACATCTTGGATTAGTAAGAACTAGACTATTTTTCTTTATGGCCAATACCTAGAACCATGGTTTATATGTATTTTAATAATAGCAAATAATAAAGTCGCTAATGCAAATTGTACTATCTCATTAATTTAGATGTGGATATGAAATTTGTATGAAATATTGTTTTCTAAAAATAGTATGATCATATGTTTTGATCTTATGATCCAAGTTGATGGACTCTACTGATGCTAGGTAGGATATGTGTTTGACAAAATTGGGTGCAGATGTGGCATGGATGTATTTTGGTAGACACTTGTACTTGCATTATAAATAGTAATAGTAGAGGTTGTTGATGAGGGTCAGTATGCCTTGAGTGCTAATAGAGATTGATATTCAGGGATGTTGGAGTCACCTTGAGCTTGGAATGATTGATCAAAATACTTTTGTGAGAGATTTGAGGATGATTGGAAATTTAAAATGAAGAAAAGGGCGGGTGCTCCATGATCCCCATTGGTAGAGGAGGTTGCAAGGGTGGTCTCTATAGGAATATATAATGTAGATTATGGTTTGTATAGACACATGTAACAAGCAAACAAAATTTTCCTAAGGCTAGGGATAATAGAATTAGCAAGGAGTTGAGTAGCATGTGTGCTATTGAGTTAGAAGAAAAAACTTAGCTACCAAAAAGCTTCCATGATGGTTTAAGAGATTAGGCTATTGTTGGTAGGGTGTTGGTGCCTAGTTGGCTTCTCTCGGTTGCCTTTGTGAACTCGGCCATCTTGCTTGTGATTGAAAATGTCCTCACAAAGTTTGTATATATCAGAATGGAGAATAGGTTGTAGCAAGTGCAGCTCAAGTATTCGTACAAATCTTTAGGAATAACATGGCGGAAGGAATATTAGGTTCCATCCCGTTGATAGTCAAGTAAAAATTTATATTAGTAGTACTTCCTTGATGCATATTGTAGCATTCAAGAGGAGAGTTAGCGATGCCTTTTTTTCATGTGAACTATAAAAATGTTGAAGTTAACTACCCTATAGAAGATTGTTAATACCAATAAGTTTGATAGTAATACTAAAAGTTGCAGGGTTTGCGTTCATGGCCAGAGCCAGATAGACTCCTGATGTTCACTTAAAGAGAAGTGAAAGACATAGAATTAAGGATGCAAAGAGAATATTGAAAATCTACAACATTATGTGAAACACCTCCCTGGACTGGTGAGGAACGCGTAGCTGTGGAAGAGAAGAGGACAGGAAGGGTGACGAGATGGCTTAATGACAGGAAGAATATCAGGTTGCTAAGGAGAGCTATGAATTGGGTGGAAAGAGTGGGAGAGAAAAGAAAGGTGGTTTTGGGAAACGGCAGGCATGGATGTTACCGAGGTGGAATCGGGTGTGGTGGGAGTAGCGATGGAGGAACAAAGTACATGTGGTGTTTATGTGAATCTTTTAGCAGATATCTATTTTATTATGCTACGAGGAAGTTTAGGAATCATCACCTGATTCCAAAATAAATTCCAATTACTTATTCATATGGTGATGTCAAATTTGCTGTACAATCTCATCGACATGGATTTTAACAAGCATAGGAAGTATTGATCATTACAAAAAAGATCCATGTTGTGTATGGCAAAAAGAGCCTCTATTGTTGTTTTGTCGTCGTCATCTACCAATACCCATGGTAGCAGCTACCAATGTTGTTTAAGCTTCTGGAACTTAATCAATTTGGTGAAAGCTATTGCTGGGTGCTTGGTGAGTTTGCAAGCTCGTGAGCTGGATTTACCTTGAATTAGTTGTTTTTCAGGAGAGGTAATTAATGACTACTAAGTGCTAACCGATCAACGGCATATGTTTCTTATTGCTAGAATTCTGTATGCATTTGACTGGGTTCTTCGAATCACCATCAATTTGACGTGTTTGCAATGCCTAATGGATAAATTTCACAAATATCTAACTTCACGGCCAAAATACCATTTAAGTTGAGTTATTACGAGGAATCAGTGACAATGGGTTACTTTTTGTTCTTTTTGCAGGGGCAAAAATCTCTGGCCCTTGATACAGCTATTGGCATGTGGCAGTTACTCTTTGCAGAAAGACATTGGCCGTTGGTTGATCATTGGTGTCAATTTTTGCAAGTAGGTTTGCTGGAGTTCCTTTGTCACCCACTAAAAATATATAAGCCTAGTATAATATTGGTATATGCATAATGCATTAGACTTTATGGTACGGCTTGGTAGATATCATTACAGCTGCATGGATTGCTTTTTCATCTTCATATTTGTGCTACAAGAACACTTTACTCATGTTGATCTTCATAGGTGTATTCTGGTATTCAACTAATTTTGGATTTCATTTTTATTTGATTTATATCTTTGTTATCAGCAAAGGCATAACAAGGCGATTTCAAGAGATACCTGGTCTCAGCTATTGGAATTTACTAAGGTATGCAAGTTTTTATTGATTTCTCTGCAATCTTAAAGTACAGTATCAAAGTTATCACTGACGTTGTACGAACTTCAAATCCTAATTGGATTAACATAGATTGGTAGTTGAATTAGCTAGTCCAAACTTTGAGTAAGTTGGCTTTCCTCCATTAGGCTTTTCATTTGACACTTGTCCCTCATTGATTGCATATTATGCAGGTTACTTTGTTGGAATTTGTCTATTATCATGCTTTTATCACATATATAATAGGAAAATATAGATAAGCATCAAACTATAACAAAAAAATGTAAACTAGATTCAATGCCTAATGTGTCAAACTAATAAATAGTGTGTTGTGGTGCTTATGTCAAAAGCTTAAATCATGTTCAAAATTGTTTAGCTTTCTGAAAGCTATAATGTTAGAATTGAGTTCTACCTAGGAATGGCGAACGACTCACCTTATTAGTTTATGGGATTGAATTGTTGGATCAAAAAGTCCTATCTAGTACATAAAGATATATTTTGATAAATAAATTTATATATATATATATATATATATACACATAAAGAGAGAGAGAGAGATGGTTTTAATTATTTAGTAAGTTAATTAATAATTAGTGGGATAATATTAATTAGTGTAGTTATTAATTATTGTGATCTTTATTAATTGTAGAGTTAAGGGTTGACTAAGTCTAGTTATTATGTGTTGTTAAGTCTATAGAGGCTTACAAGTAGTGTAATAGCTAGCCTTTTCATATATGAATTGATTATTATTTAGTTTCTAGTTATCTCTTTTTTTCGTCTCATCTCTTGTGCGGGAAAATGTGTATTTACAAAGTCAGAGGACAATAACATAAATAATATTCTTTTTTTTTAAACTGTTTAAGCAGGAGCAGCTGCACCCTTGAACTAATCATATATATTCCCCTACATTATCAATTAAAAAAAAAAATCAAAATTTATACTATTTGTTTTCTGCTTTGTTTACCTATGTACAAAGCAGGCTTTTGGAGAGGTTGTCGTGAACGGGACAAGTGTCTCATGGCCTCTCCAAATTCCAATTCACTGCCTCACTCGTAGGTAGTGTTGTAGAACTCGAGGGAAAAGAAGCTAAAATGATAATAAAATATTTTATTTGATTGGTGGTTGTGCAAGCCTGTGCTCATATATATGTTGTGTTGCAGACTGTTGATCTTCAGCTCTCGAACTACGATGCAGAGGGTGCTTGGCCTTATTTGATAGACGAATTTGTGGAATATATAACCGAGAATGGGATTGTCCAACGTCCTCAAAATTGAAGAGTGATTCGGTGTAAATCGTTGGTCATTGTCACAAATTCTTCACAGCACCTTGTGATTGGTTCCCAAGATCTTTCTTTCTGATTTTGTTTGTCATTCAAAACAAGTACACAAGCTTTCAAAACCTTTGGTTAATTAGCAAGTGGTGGGCCTGAAGCAAGCTGACAAATATTGTAACGAGCCATAAGCATTATACATTCTTTTCACATTTTAGTATCATGTTGTGTCCTTTACTTTTTATTACCTTGCAGTTGGTGGATAGAATCTACTTTTTACAGTGATTTCTTTTTGTTACTAGTCATTGTAGTTGTATGAATAGTCTAGTTAGGCCTTCCGATGAAAATCATCGATGTTGCTAAAACCGGAGAACAGTCTTGTCTTTGAACTCACTTTTATCCTGATCAACATTTCTTTTAATTGGCAATTTATCGACATTGTTGTTAATTACCTTCTAAGCCATATTACTTCAATCCCAAGACATATTACCTTTCTAAGCATGCTGGTTGGATACACGTGAAACGATGCAAGTAAATTCCAATTTTAGCCCCATGGTTATACGAGTGGGTGTCATGGATTTTGATTGAAACCAAGCATTCTTTTGTATCTGATACATCTAATTACATTTGGCATAAAATGTCAGTGCAGGTTTAGTAAATTTTGTTTCAATATTTGTTCTGGATATTGGCCATTGGTGAAAATTTTGAAATGAGTGGTAAAACATTTGAAATACTAGGGGTCTTAAGCCTTGGTCGCAATAGTAGAATTTTTTCTCACAAATATTCTTTAAAATTTAGGTTTTTTTTATTTATCTTTTTTGATATAAGCAAGTTAAGTAATAAGGTTATAAGGGTAGAGTTTAACCCTAAGATCTTGTTATCAAGAATTGACACCCTTGCAAGTATTGAATAAAAATGAGGTGAAAGGAAAGATTAGTATTGTTATTTTGAGATGGAATTGAAAGAGCTCAATGTTTTTTGTATACTAATAATTGTATAACCAAGGTAACCATGAACAAGTAAAAATCTCCTTCCACATATCTTTTCACTTAGCATTAACTAAAACATCATTTTATTTCAGTAACAAAACACAATATAATAACAATATACACTCTATATTATGTTGGTATTGGGATTTGTCTTCTTTATTTTATTTGTATGGATTTTGTGTTCAACAAATTTTTTACCAATTCCAACCAAAAATAGTTTTAAGTCTATGGAATATATGAAAATTTCCCAATCACTATACTACTCTACCTTGAAATGTGTGGTTCATTCATTGGGTAGAAGACATGATGTAGCATAGATTGGGTAGCCTAACAAGTGCTACTAGAAGCAAGGCGGGTAGACTACTATACCAGTTCATGTTAGTAATAGAATATTAAAAAACATCAAAGCAATAATTGATACCATGTTAGATTGTCTATGGGAGAACCTGTGTTTCTGTGCCCAAGCCGGAGTGCTGTAACCTTGTCAACTATTTTCAATCAATCACAGGGAGGAGAGCAGACTGATATTTGTCGTCAACTTCCGGATTCGATTACCTCCAGTACTGTAACCAACTCATCCAAGATTGGTGATTTGTTTCCAAAATCAGAATGCGGATGAGAAAAGTCAGACAAGTTTACAGCCAGAAGGAAATTCAGATCCAAAATTCAATCAATTTCAAACGATGAAAAGATTTCAATGTTGGTATCAAAGAGTCGAGATGGGAAAAATTCAGACTGAAAAGTTGAAATACCAGTTCCACCAGAACAAGCTCTTCATGCACCCCTCTCTTCTCAATCCAGCAAGTGTTCCACACGAGCACTTCTACTTCCAATCCAGGCAACAGATGGAAACTCCTCCGGCTTGGCGTCCACGGACAAACACTGCCTGAGTTCTCTTCCGAAATCTCTTCTAGCTCAACTCCTCCTCCGCTGGCTTCTTTCTCCCAAATGTCTTGCTGCCATTTCATTAGCAGAACTCGCCGATGGCAATTAAAGAAAACTTCTAAGCGCCTACGGCGTTATTAGCCTTAGGATTAGGGTTAGTTTTTAGAAATTCGGATAGTCTTTAACTTTAGGATTAGAGTTAATTATACAAATTCGTGCACTATGAGAAGCGTTTTTCCCAGTTAAACGCCTATAACGCTTATAAGTCGTACTCATGGCTAGGGGTGAGCAAACGGTACTGGTACCGAAGTACCGTACCGAACTTTTTGGTACTTCGGTACTTCGGTACCGGTATTTCGGTACTTCGGTACTTCGGTACCGATACCGAAATTTTATTCGGGAAATCGGTACCGGTACCGGTACCTAAAAACTATTTCGGGAAATCCCGAAGTACCGAAGTCCCGATTTTTCATGTATTATTTAATTAAAAAATAATATTTATATATTAATATTCAGTATTTTTTAATACAAATACCGAAAATACGTAAATACCAAATATAAATACCGAAATACGTAAATTAGAATTAAAAATATTCGGGATTTCGGGAAATCGGTACCGGTACCGATTTTATTTCGGGAAATCGGTACCGGTACCGAACTCCCGAAGTAGAATTCGGTACCGGTACCGATACCTATAATTTGAGGTTCGAGAGTTCGGTACCGGGAGTTCGATACCGGTACCGGTACCGAAATCCCGATTGCTCTCCCTTACTCATGGCAATTTCATACCTTCTCTCAGCGTCCAGATGATTTGAGTTAAACCGTTTAAACAAAAATAAAAGAAAATATCTTTCTTTCCAATTTTACTTTGTTTTTTTAAAAAAATTAAAACTATTTTATTTCATTGAAGTAGATGTCTCCATCTCAATCGATCCTCTTCAGTAAAATAACTCACAGAAATAAATAAAATGGCAGGCATGACCATTATTCGCTTCAGTAACCACACCAGGTGCTGACGTGGAATTAAATTGAAATATTTGTTTATTAGCGCCCGCAATCAAATCCAATCCAAATCAAATATCTATCAATCATTAAATGTAATATATTAATTTAGGTGAAATCTACTCCCAACCAACTGCCTTGCCTCTTTATTATTATTAATTTTTTGGGAAATAACATTTACAGTTGACCCCCTCTCCCTGTATAAAAGTGTAACATATAAGGATTAAAAAGCAATGCGCGTGCCGCATGCACAATTCATATAATATTCGCACGTGATTCAATAAACAAAACAATATTAACGTACATTTGCATTGGGTAGTTGAAACTATGATTTCACAGCCTGTCCAACAATTATGTATCTATCTCTCTCTCTCTACAAAATTTATAGAATCTGAATTATTTATATTTTAAATCATATTCAAGTGATAATATCAACTAGAGTCATAATTAATATTTCAGGGCTAGTTGTGAAAAATGCGATAGTATAGGGGTAGAAATACGAAAATAGCCGGGGCCTGTGAAGTCTACTATATAAATGTGTACCTTTCTCCGATCAATCGTCGGACACGAATTAGCGCAGTAGAGAGCAGCACCACCATGGCGACCCCTGCCGCTGCAGAGACTAACGTCCTCGATGATCTGGAGGCCATCGCCGAGGTGTGGAACCACGCGCTGAGCTTCATCATCCCCATGTCCGTCAAGTGCGCCATCGAACTCGACATCCCCAATATCATCCATTCCCACGGCGGCTCAGCCACCCTCCACCAGCTGGGGTCCGCGCTCACCATCCCGGCTTCCAAGGTCCTCGACCTCCGGCGCCTCATGCGCCTCCTCGTCCACGTCGACTACTTCACCAAGCAAGGAGACGGGGACGACGAGGTCTACACCCTCACGACGCTGTCGCGGCTGCTCGTGGCGCCGACGTGGACCGCCGCGTCGCACTTTATGGTGGTGCAACTCGAGCCGGTCCTGGTCCAGCCCTGGTTCACGAAGAGCGCGTGGTTCCGCGAGGGGGAGACGCCTTCCTCGTTCCACGGCACCCACGGGGACGAGTACCTCGAGTTTGTGCGGAAGAACCCGGAATGGTCTGCGAAATTCGACCCGATGCTAGCCGGCGACTCCCGGATGGTGGGGGAAGCGCTGGTGAAGGCGCACTCGAGGCTGTTCGATGGAGTTCAGTCGTTGGTGGAAGTGGCCGGCCGCTCCGGCAACATAGCGGCCGTCGTCGCCAAGGCCTACCCGCAGATGAAGTGCATTGTTCTCGACCTGCCTCACGTCACCGCCAAGGTCGCCGCCGAAGTAGGAAGCGGAAAGCCCAGCAACCTGGAGTACGTCGGCGGAGACATGTTCGAAGACATTCCATCAGCTGATCTGCTTGTTCTCAAGGTACGCATTCGATTTATGCACGGTTATCGATCGCGTGCATGCAGTATGACGAAATCAAAAGTCAACTTTGCATTCATTTCAGTGGGTGCTGATGCTTTGGCCCGACGACGACTGCTTGAAGATACTAAAGCGTTGCAGAGAGGCAGTAACCAGCTCACAGAAGGGGAATAGACCAGGAAAAGTGGTGATAATTGAGATGGTCCTCCATGGAGATGACCAGAAGACGATGGCGAGGGAGACGCAGCTGTTGTTCGACATGCTGATGATGTCGGTGATAGGGGGGAAGCAACGAGAAGAGCATGAATGGCGTCAACTCTTCACTGAAGCTGGTTTTGCCAACTACACCATCACGCCATTTGGATGTCGCTCCTTGATCGAGCTTTATCCTTGATAATTTGATTGCTCGGTGAGCAACCATGCATCATAATAGTTAAGGGGAGACCTGTAATATGATAAATAAAGCTCCCCAGCTTGGCTTATCTTCGCTAGCTTAATTCTTGTTGTTTTCTTGAGTTTGCAAGCTTGTATGTGTCCATTAATGGCCATGTGATCGTTGTCGGGTAAGCCTATGTACTTGTGAAGATGATTGTTAGAGGTTAAATTTGAAAAACTGTAGCTGGTGTGCATTTTATCCAAAAGATCAGAAAAAACAAGCAAGCTTGTTTCAGAAAGGTGACAGATGTTATGGTACGTTTTGTTGAATATAATTTATAGTAGAAAGAATAAAAAATATAACCCAAATGTTTCAAAATTACAGAGGGAGTGGTGGATGCGTGAATTAAAATGAATGAATGAGTCTCAATGTATAAAGCAATACACGTGGTTTATCACTAGATTCTCATCATATAATAAATATATTTATGAATAGTATTATTTTTTGTGACGGTATTTTTTTATATATTATAAATTTTTTAATCGAATATGCACTAATTTTAGAGGTAATTAACAATAATAAAAAATTTTCTCTATCCTACACGACAAAGCCTTAATGCAAAAGGAAAAGTAACTTCAAACCCAATGAAGTAAAAACTTTGTATCTCACTGGTGCAAGCAATATAAATGATATTTAAACAAAAAAACACTTAGGTTTCAAGTATTCGATCTCCCTCAAATTTCCTCTTCTTTTTGTGTGCTTAAGACACCGCAAGAACTCTAGAGGTAGCATTTGTAATCATCCCCAACTCCACACATGTATCAGAAAGTGTCCTTTTCAATCCCACAAGGCCAAAGTTGGCCTTGTAAATTCTTCATGTAGGCCATATTTTTGGTTTTTTTTCTTTTATAAATTCGATCTGATACCCCTCTAACTTTTAATTTAGCAATGTGGATTTGTCTCGTCTGAAACGTGACAAATATTAAAGTTTATCATAAATAGTAAACATCCACAAAGTCTTAGGCATCAATCAAGTTATTAATTAAAGGATAACCAACTAGACGTCTTACATTGCATGGTGCCTTGAGCCATTGGTAATGATGATGTCTCGATTAATTATATAAGAGGCAATTTGGGCAATTAATTGCAGCAATCGATTTTTTTTTTGTTTTAATATTAGTAGTCACATCTCTATGACTCTATCAAATCTCTCAATACATGTTTAGGCATTTTAATACTGCCACTCGGCCCACTACTCCATACAAAAATTACTTCCGTACTATATGTATTTATTAAAAATTACTTCCGCAATAAAAATTGCTTTCTTGATTTTTCTTCAACTTGCATTGTCTCCCCCGGTCATCTCAACGAAGATCTCATCTTCATTTGTGGAAGATTGGAGTGTGACATTATTTTTTCTCTTTGACTGTGCAATGAGTGTCATGATGATGTGGAATTAATAAACGACACTTCTCTTGAAATCAGTTGACCAAATATAAACATGAGCTCGTGATCGATTTTCTTTCATTTTTTAATTGGGATGGAGGTGGCACCAACGTGCATTTATGTGTACGAGACAAATTAACACGACAAAAAGCATTGCATAGGATCGATCGGGGTCTGCGCAGAGCTTCATCAATCAATCATGGCGGGGCATGTAGCAGAGTCCATCGTCCTAAAAGAGGTTGAGGAGGGTGATGAGCTGGAGACCATGGCCGCGATGTGGAACCACATCTTGCGCTTCATCACCCCCATGTCCCTCAAGTGCGCAGTCGAGCTCGGCATCGCCGATGCCATCCATGCCCACGGCGGCACCGCAACCCTCCCTCAGCTCGCCGCCGCCCTCTCCATATGCCCCGACAAGCTCCCCGAACTCCACCGCCTAATGCGCCTCCTCGTCCACCACGGCATCTTCGCCAAGCAAGGCGCCGACACCGAAGCTTACGCCCTCAAGCCCCTGTCCAAGCTCCTCGCGAAGTCGAACCGCACCGGCGCGTCCCACCTGGTAGCGATGCAGCTCGACCCGGTCATGCAACACCCCTGGCACATGATGAGCACGTGGTTCCGCGCCCCCGAGCCCACGGCCGCGTTCGCCGCGCACCACGGGAACGGCATCTTCGACCTAGAGGTGGTGAAAGATCGGCCGGAGTGGGCCGCAGCGTTCAACGGGGGGCTGGCGGGCGACTCGCGATTGGTCGGGGAGGCGCTGGTGAAGGAGCACGCGAAGGTGTTCGACGGAGTGCGCTCCATGGTGGAGGTGGGCGGCCGCCGTCGCCGAGGCCTTCCCGCACATGAAGTGCACTGATCTGGACCTGCCTCACGTCGCGGTGGAAGCGGCCGCCGCCGCAGGGCTCGGAAAGCCCAGCAACTTGGAGTATATCGGAGGAGACATGTTTCGGCACATACCATCAGCCGATCTCATCCTGCTCAAGGTTCTACTGAATCAGAAATTACATTATGAGAGTCAAAATTTAGCCATCTGATTAAAGCTTATACAATTATAACAAGTAAATCTTGCCTTAATGATTTCATCAGTGGGTGCTAATGACTTGGAGTGACTCGGAGTGTGTGAAGATACTAAAGCGCTGCAAGGAGGCATTAGCTGCATCCAAAGAAAATGGAGGTAAAGTGGTCATTATTGAAATGGTCATGGAAGAAGATGTCGAGTCAAGGGAGACGCAGTTACTGTTAGACATGCTGATGATGGTGGTGAGGGGCGCAATGCAACGCGATGAGCGTGAATGGATCAAGATTTTCAACGAAGCTGGTTTTACCAACTACAACTTCATTCCTTTCGGAGTGCGTTCCTTGATCGAGCTTTGCCCTTGACGTTGATTACAATCTTGAAAAGCAATTAATCTCGTGTGATCTATCGGAGTGATGTTTTGTCAATGCATGTGTTGGTGAATAGTCGTATTGTGCATAGAGAACACCTTGAAGTGTTCGAAATAACTCACACAATATCATAAGGTAATTTTTTTTCTTAAATCACTTACCAACTCAAAAATACTTTACATAGCTGAAAGTACTTCGCACAACACTCTTACGTATTTTAGAAAATTATCTTACCAAATTGAAAAAAACTTTATAATACCGAAATCCCATTGCACAATACTATTAAGCTACTTTCTGAAAAGTTATGCTAAAAAGACCCTTTCTGAAAAGTAATCGCACAATACTATTAAGCAGTGAAAGCATCTTACACAATATTGCAAAATGTTGTCGTAAAGCATCTCACGAAGTCTGTTCAAAGCACCTTAAAAGTTTTTCTACAAAAAACCCTTACGATGTTAATTTTTTTTATTGGAAAAGTTGATATTTTTGCACATGAAAAAAAAAACATTTTTGTAGAAATTTTTCATCGGATGACTGGAGTCTAATTCTATCCAATCAAATAGCAGAAAAAGCCTTTACGCCAGGACTAGAAGCAATTCCTTAGTTCGTTGGTCTTCTCAATTGGTCCAGTCGAGTCTCCTAATTCCAATTTCCCTGCAGACCATGAAGAGCCACCCGACTGCTGTACTGCAGTTGAAAAATAAAAGTTTATGCAGGGTCATTCTTATGAATTGCACTCCTTTTTCAGGTGTTACAGTAATCGCAACTGTGTCCTCACACGGACTGGTGAAGCTGGAATTTTGGTATACGGTCGTCGATCGAGATCTATCCATGATTTTGTAATTAGGAGATTTTAGCAGGATCCAACTGTTCCTGCATGTCTTCGAATCTGTTGGTAATTTCTGGGTTTTTTTTCAATTTGGAAGTGCACTTCACTTGTCTAATCAGGTGTAGCCTTTTTCATCTCAAGCGTATGAAAAACTACCAAAATTGTACCAATCTAAAGTGGACTTCCTACGATTAGGCACATCATGAACCTAGAAAGGAATCCAGTTAGATCCAATCGATTCTTAAGCAGATTCAGAAATGGTAGATAACAGAGTTAAGAATGAGTTCACATCCGTAAAATGTATAAAATGGAATAGACAAAGAAAAAGAATTTACGTCAGATCTGCCTTACATGTGAAATTAAGTTGCAACAGA
The DNA here is from genome assembly GCA_027563935.2 of Costus lasius. Classification (NCBI taxonomy): domain Eukaryota; kingdom Viridiplantae; phylum Streptophyta; class Magnoliopsida; order Zingiberales; family Costaceae; genus Costus; species Costus lasius. Next base: position 4,300,849 of record CM050451.1, on the reverse strand, counting down.
GCTATTCTCCAGAAGAAAACCAATTCCAAAACTAAAACTAGCATGGCAATGAAAGACTTAGTAGAAGAAAGAGACTTATGTGCCAATGAAATCTGGTCATCCAAACTCGCGTAGCCTGTAAATAATGGAAATAAAACCAAGGTAGCTTGAGTTCAGAACAGTCATTCATGTTTCATGGGCATATATAAAAGGTTTGTAAAGAAGCACTTACAGCTTCAGAGTTTACATCATTCACTCTTTCCATGTCCATAAGTATCCTCGATCCCACTGCTCACCCTTTTTCTTCTTTCAGCTATCATCTCTGAATATGCCTGACCAGCAGAGAACAGAATACTTGATATAGTATTATATATTTTGGCCTATAAATAATTTAACATTCTGTAGACGACTAATAAGATTTCTGAACTCGAATCTTAAGTAAATAGGTTGCTAAAAATCAAGATATAAGAGAAAAGATAGAAAAAAAAAAGTGTTATGCCTGCACTGTTTGAAATTGGATCTAAGGATTTCCCCAACCATTGAGCTCTATTGAGGGACATTCCAAATCAACACAAGTTTCTCTTTCTTTTTCCTAATGAAGTTTTCTTAAGTATTCCTTACTCCATTAATTTTGGTTCACTATTTTTATTAAATTAGTGCATCTACAAATCTTCAAATACGTCTACAAGAGATTTGAACAAATTTCTCTTACTTCACATCAATGGAATTACATTCATCATGTTAGTGCACCATTTCTGTATATTCTCTAATCAAAATTCTCATACAAAAAAGAACACAGTATAGGAGGGTTAATTTTTATTTGGCCCATGTAGTGTATCTCAAGCACTAGTGCGCCAACAAGCAGGTCCACCTAGGTTCATCAAGTCAGTATTTTCATTAAACAAAAAGTTTCTTTTTCTTTTTCCTAATGAAATTTTCTAGTGCATTCTCCTGTACTCCTTGATTCACTAATTTTGGTCCACAATTTTTATTAAATTATTGCATCTATGCTTACGGAATATAGCCAGATCTTAGTAAAGATAAAGAGAATCAATTAAATAAGGTTCGATCATGTTACTCAGCATGGACAATTAAAGGTACATGATAACATGAACATTTGGTGGGTATATGGCATACATGAACCACCTAGTTCGATAGGTTCACTGGGTTTTGGAGTATGGGTTGGTTCATGAGAACATGGGGTAGAATGGTAGTTATCAGTTATTACTTCCTCTTTTATTTTAACACCCCATATCTCTCATTGCTTCATGTGAGAACCCCATCCCTCTCATTTTTCAGTAGCTAACAACTCCATTAATGGCACACCTTGGTGGTTGGTAATTCATGTTCTTCTTATGCTTCATATTATATGCCATTCTTCACAAAAAAATCTGCAAATAAAACTTTAGGTATTGTGTAGATCACAACACAAGATTGCTGCTATTATAAGTACCAAGTACCCGTATTTTAGGTATTGTGAGATGGCTAGAGATCATTGTGCATATACTGTGACATAATGATAGAGTATCGATTCAATACTGATATTATAAGTACCAAGTAGGCAAGTGCCTGTATTTTTTATTTTGGTTTCTGATTCCTTACAAATTGGCCCTATAGTTTTCAATTTTTCGCACTTATTCATTCATGCACAATCAATTTTGCATATTACAAGGCAATTCTGTTTGTTTAAATGGTATGGGCCAATTTGTAAATAGGAGCTACTTAGCAAGTAACCAAGAGTAAAAATGCTGTTATAACTTGCAACATATCCAATTTGATTCTTTCACAACTATTAGCAAAGCATGAAAGTAAGGCATGACATAATAAAAGAAATAAATACTTTCAAAAAATACAAAAATGGGAACACATAAAACTAAATAGAGCCATTAGTTTGAGTAAAAAACCTTAGGATATGCATATAGAAATATGTACCACCATCCACAAATTAGTATGGCAACCCCACCAGTTATTGCTGCTGAGTGAAGAATACTCCAGCTACAGGTGACAACTGCAAACCCCGTAAGCAATATGGTCCATGGCTGGCACCTATATATAAATACTTCTTAATCATTGGAGTTATGTGAAATTAAGTTCCTAATCAAACAATGGAATGTTCAATTTTGTGCAAGTGTATATACGTTAAATTATCACACTGTGCCTTTAGTTCATTACAATCTTTTTTCGTTTTGCAGTTTGATTTTCTAAGGCAAGCACATACTGAGTTGTTTGATTCAAGTAGAACATTTTGGGACTGCAATTAAGTTGCCCAATAGATACTCTTTTAACTATATGTTCATCAGACTTGATCAAGAATTTTCAGATTTCACATTAAGGACAAAGAAGATAATGCATGATTTTACAATTGTACGACTTGACTGAAAATTATCTTCACCAGATTTGTCACAAAAGTCAATGTTTCAAAAGAAGAGGAAGCACACTGTTGAACAGTTACAAAGTAACCTCATGTTTACAGGGAAGCACACTGTTGAACAGTAACAAAGTAAATAAATGTTAACTAATGACCATATTCAAGCTTTCTCTTAACATTTAACCTTCTTACAATAAGGTTCACAATTTTTTTCATCCATATAAAGCACTCCTGCTTTCGTAGATGTCATGGTAGTCCACAGCAGTTTCATGTTAACAGTAAAATGTTTCAAAAAGCACGTTCAAAACGCTTGGATCATCAAGGACATGACATTTCAAGTTAGCCTATCCTTAGAAGAGAGTCCAGACAATTCCACTAATGAAGTTCACTAATATCTTCCAAAACATTATTTACAAATAAAAGTTAAGCAGATCATAATAAATATATAGCTTAGGATAGAGTTCAGGATCTGTAGACAAACTGGAGTAGGATAGAAACCATTATGAGCAGGTTAGAACAAATAAATGTAGAAATCAATCAAGATAAGTCCAAGGTTGACTACAAATGATCCATAAAATCATTTAGTATATAGAAGGTATCGCGTGATAAATTTGAAACTTCTACACAACTTACATATTTATAGACTTCTTCACACCATGTGCATACTAAACCGAAATATAAGAAAATTTGACATCCGTACTGTAGTCTAACGCAGCAAGCAGCATATCTTCTTTTCAGCAGCATATCTTCTTTCCACGCCAGTTGTCCTTCAAAGTTGTACGGCAAAGTTCTTTTCTTTGAGTGTTTGTACGGAAAAGTGCGTTTAAAATTCGCCACTCAAATCTTCAGAATCATGTCCGTAGATAGATGGGGACAAGCGGTCATAGTCATTTCGCTTCCATACCTGCAAATATGAAAAATCTAATACCTGTTCATAGATGTCAGACCATATCCCGAAGTATGATGGGGGTAAACCGTCGAGTGTAATGTGATATGTTTGAGGATCATAGATTCGATCAAACCATGGTGAAACCAAATCTTGTGACCAGATGCGATCATAATGGATAGTCATGATCCTAGAGATTGGTTTAAACTTCTGATTCTGATATAGCGGAAAGTCAGAATATATAGTTAAAACCTGATAACTGTTTCCAGTGATTACTTCTGTTAAATTTGGACCGAGAAAGTCTGGAAGACTAAATTGAATTCCAACTGACGAATCATCCCATATTCATATAACTTCTGCACAAAAGCATAGTCTTTTTCTTCCACTTCGTCAAAATCGATAATAGTGGTATAATAAAGCCGTCCATAATGCTGTCTGACTAGTAATTCAACTTGATATTTTAATATTTCTTGCAAAGATATGAGATGATTCAATGATGTTTGTTCAGCAAGAGTATGAATATATTTGCATAAAACTTCAGGCAATAACTGTAAGAATTCTGATCTATACTTAGAACTCATCTTCGCAGAAAACATTTCAAAACTCGGACTATCTGTCAGCACGTAGATAGAATTGATAGCTATAATTCTGGATAACTTGTCGGCCCCAATGTTGTCTTTCCCTTTAATGTGTTCTATTTACTTCTACACCTGTAGCAGTAACATAATCGATGAAATTTATCCACCGATTCCGGGCCAACTTGTTTGCTGTGACAGTCTGAAAGAAAGACACAATAGCTTGGCAATCCGTCCGTAATGTAAATTCTGATTTGGACAATAGGAAAATCTTGAATTTATCCAATGTGTAGATGCAAGCCATTATTTCTGCATCTATTGTAGATATGGCTGTCTTATATTTGCCGGAACAATAGCGAGCTACTTGTTCTTTTTGTTGGGAGTCATGCTTATTTGTCTTCCATTTCAGAATTTCTCCCCATCCTGCTAAACATCCATCAGTTTCAACCACTAAATATGCCTTGTCTGGTGGTAGGTTCAGCGGTGGCAAATCTTTCACAATGGCCTTGATGCGACGAATAGCATCCCAATCATGCTTGTTGAATCTTCGCTCTCCAGTCTTAGAACACTTGTTATATAGAGGACCTGTATATTTACTTAAATTCGGTATATATCCTCGAGCGTAATTTAAAATCCTAAGAAATCGTTGTAATCCTTTCAAAGTTTCTAACTGTTCTTTTAGAAAATCTACCAACTTTGTCACAATGTGTGGTTGCAGCTTGATTTTTCCTTCTCCTATCTCAAGTCCCAGAAACTCAATGATAGATACTCCTAGTTTCATTTTGGTCCTACTCAGGATGAGACCTTTCTCTTTAACTATCGCAAAAAATTTAGACAAATGTTCCAAATGTTGCGCTATAGAGTCAGAAAAGATCAGTATGTCGTCAATGTATACACATAAGAAATCAGCATAGTTTCCAAAAATCTGGTCCATTTTTCTTTGGAAAATAGATGGAGCATTTTTTAGACCCAACGACATTACTAGCCATTCGAAATGTCCTTGGGGACATACGAATGCAGTCCAGGGGATGCTTTCTTCGGCCATTAAAACTTGATGAAAGCCAGACTTCAGATCAAATTTACTGAACACATGCTTGTTCTTAATTTTACTGATCAGTAACTCTATATTTGGCAAGATGTATGGATCCTTGTGTGTATTATCGTTCAACCGTTTGTAATTACACACCATCCGGGTCTTACCTCGAACTATTTCTGAATGCTTATTCACTATAAAAGCAGCTGTCCTGTGATGACTCTTTGACGGTCGAATAAGCTTCATGTCTAACAACTCATTTATATGTTGTTTGAATTCTGCATTCATTTCTAATGTTGGTACTATGGGTTTATCTTGGATCACAAGATCTTCATTGATGATTTCAATATGGCACCTTACGCTATCTTTCTCCCAATGAGCCTTGGGATCTGTACCAATATTCTGAGATGCTTCTAAATCTTTCAATGTTGGCAATACTTGTTGTTCGTAATCAGAAAGCCTTCCCAAATTGTAAAAACATAGTTCTTGAATACCTGCTAGAGTTAACGGATCTAACTCTTCTTCATCATGCAAAATATTGACATTAATCCTGGAACTTATCGGTGTAGTTTAAATAACTTCCACTTTCTTGTAAAAAGTTAATGTGTCTTGCTCTATTCTCAAACCACCCTTAAAACTATGAACAAAGTTCATTCCAATTATGAGTTGTGTTTTATCTCCTATCGAGAGTGGTAAAGCATATGTGAAAGGCATTATATACTTTTCTTCTGTCAGCTTGCGAAAATCTACTTTCACATGTCTTGGAGGTAACTCACCAAGGGGTATAGTTACTTGATATTTCAATTCACTACAGAAAGCACACACTACTTTCGTTGACGACAGTAGTGTGTTGCGCTATAGAGTCAGAAATATGAAGGACACAATAAAACTCGCACACTAGAGAGACCTCACTTAACTTTGTTCACAACTTCACATAACTTACATATTTATAGACTTCTTCACACCATGTGCACACTAAACCGAAATATAAGAAAATTTGACATCCGTAGTGTAGTCTGACGCAGCAAGCAGCATATCTTCTTTCCATCCACGCGTATCTTCTTTTCAGCAGCATATCTTTTTTCCACGCCAGTTGTCCTTCAAAGTTGTACGGCAAAGTTCTTTTCTTTGAGTGTTTGTACGGAAAAGTGCGTTTAAAATTCGCCACTCAAATCTTCATAATCATGTCCGTAGATAGATGGGGACAAGCGGTTATAGTCATTTCGCTTCCATACCTGCAAATATGAAAAATCTAATACCTGTTCATAGATGTCAGACCATATCCCGAAGTATGATGGGGGTAAACCGTCGAGTGAAATGTGATATGTTTGAGGATCATAGATTCGATCAAACCATGGTGAAACCAAATCTTGTGACCAGATGCGATCATAATGGATAGTCATGCTCCTAGATATTAGTTTAAACTTCTGATTCTGATATAGCGGAAAGTCAGAATATATAGTTAAAACCTGATAACTGTTTCCGGGCATATCTTTGCAAGAAATATTAAAATATCAAGTTGAATTACTTCCGGGCATACTGGTTAGACAGCATTATGGACGGCTTTATTATACCACTATTATCGATTTTGACGAAGTGGAAGAAAAAGACTATGCTTTTGTGCAGAAGTTATATGAATATGGGATGATTCGTCAGTTGGAATTCAATTTAGTCATTCCAGACTTTCTCGGTCCAAATTTAACAGAAGTAATCACTGGAAACAGTTATCAGGTTTTAACTATATATTCTGACTTTCCGCTATATCAGAATCAGAAGTTTAAACCAATCTGTAGAATCATGACTATCCATTATGATCGCATCTGGTCACAAGATTTGGTTTCACCATGGTTTGATCGAATCTATGATCCTCAAACATATCACATTTCACTCGACGGTTTACCCCCATCATACTTCGGGATATGGTCTGACATCTATGAACAGGTATTAGATTTTTCATATTTGCAGGTATGGAAGCGAAATGACTATGACCGCTTGTCCCCATCTATCTACGAATATGATTATGAAGATTTGAGTGGCGAATTTTAAACGCACTTTTCCGTACAAACACTCAAAGAAAAGAACTTTGCCGTACAACTGGCGTTGAAAGAAGATATGCTGCTGAAAAGAAGATACGCGTGGATGGAAAGAAGATATGCTGCTGAAAAGAAGATATGCTGCTTGCTGCGTCAGACTACACTACGGATGTCAAATTTTCTTATATTTCGGTTTGGTGTGCACATGGTGTGAAGAAGTCTATAAATATGTAAGTTGTGTGAAGTTATGAACAAAGTTAAGTGAGATCTCTCTAGTGTGCGAGTTTTATTGTGTCCTTCATACTTCTGACTCTATAGCGCAACACACTACTGTCGTCAACGAAAGTAGTGTGTGCTTTCTGTAGTGAATTGAAATATCAAGTAACTATACCCCTTGGTGAGTTACCTCCAAGACATGTGAAAGTAGATTTTCGCAAGCTGACAGAAGAACAAGTAAAACACATTGCAAATTTAGAGGAAGAAGTGAAAGTTCTAGTCAGTCAAGGCAAAAACAAAGGAAAAGAAAAAATGCTTTAAGAAGAAGTAATTTTTAAAGCTGAGGATACGAAACCAGTTAGATATGCCAGTATCAGCAATAATCTGCTAAATCTTACAGCAACCTTAGAAATTGATGGAGAACAATATAATGTCCAAGCAATACTGGACACTGGCGCATCAAAATGTTGTATTACTCCTACAGCGCTGCCACCGAAGTGTTATGAAGAAACTGGAGAATACACAATTTATGGTGTTAACAGTATCCAAGTTACTAGGAAGCGTCTGAGAACTGGCTATTTAATCCTGAACAGAGAAAAGTATATAATGCCTTTCACCTATGCTTTACCACTCTCAATAGGAGATAAAACACAACTCATAATTGGAATGAACTTTGTTCATAGTTTTAAGGATGGTTTGAGAATAGAGCAAGACACATTAACTTTTTACAAGAAAGTGGAAGTTATTCAAACTACACCGATAAGTTCCAGGATTAATGTCAATATCTTGCATGATGAAGAAGAGTTAGATCCGTTAACTCTAGCAGGTATTCAAGGACTATGTTTTTACAATTTGGAAAGGCTTTCTGATTACGAACAACAAGTATTGCCAACATTGAAAGATTTAGAAGCATCTCAGAATATTAGTACAGATCCCAAGGCTCATTGGGAGAAAGATAGCGTAAGGTGCCATATTGAAATCATCAATGAAGATCTTGTGATCCAAGATAAACCCATAGTACCAACATTAGAAGTGAATGCAGAATTCAAACAACATATAAATGAGTTGTTAGACATGAAGCTTATTCGACCGTCAAAGAGTCATCACAGGACAGCTGCTTTTATAGTGAATAAGCATTCAGAAATAGTTCGAGGTAAGACCTGGATGGTGTGTAATTACAAACGGTTGAACGATAATACACACAAGGATCCATACATCTTGCCAAATATAGAGTTACTGATCAGTAAAATTAAGAACAAGCATGTGTTCAGTAAATTTGATCTGAAGTCTGGCTTTCATCAAGTTTTAATGGCCGAAGAAAGCATCCCCTGGACTGCATTCGTATGTCCCCAAGGACATTTCGAATGGCTAGTAATGTCGTTGGGTCTAAAAAATGCTCCATCTATTTTCCAAAGAAAAATGGACCAGATTTTTGGAAACTATGCTGATTTCTTATGTGTATACATTGACGACATACTGATCTTTTCTGACTCTATAGCGCAACATTTGGAACATTTGTCTAAATTTTTTGCGATAGTTAAAAAGAAAGGTCTCATCCTGAATAGGACCAAAATGAAACTAGGAGTATCTATCATTGAGTTTCTGGGACTTGAGATAGGAGAAGGAAAAATCAAGCTGCAACCACACATTGTGACAAAGTTGGTAGATTTTCTAAAAGAACAGTTAGAAACTTTGAAAGGATTGCAACGATTTCTTGGGATTTTAAATTACGCTCGAGGATATATACCGAATTTAAGTAAGTATACAGGTCCTCTATATAACAAGTGTTCTAAGACTGGAGAGCGAAGATTCAACAAGCATGATTGGGATGCTATTCGTCGCATCAAGGCCATTGTGAAAGATTTGCCACCGCTGAACCTACCACCAGACAAGGCATATTTAGTGGTTGAAACTGATGGATGTTTAGCAGGATGTGGAGGAATTCTGAAATGGAAGACAAATAAGCATGACTCCCAACAAAAAGAACAAGTAGCTCGCTATTGTTCCGGCAAATATAAGACAGCCATATCTACAATAGATGCAGAAATAATGGCTTGCATCTACACATTGGATAAATTCAAGATTTTCCTATTGTCCAAATCAGAATTTACATTACGGACGGATTGCCAAGCTATTGTGTCTTTCTTTCAGACTGTCACAGCAAACAAGTTGGCCAGGAATCGGTGGGTAAATTTCATCGATTATGTTCCTGCTACAGGTGTAGAAGTAAAGATAGAACACATTAAAGGGAAAGACAATATTGGGGCCGACAAGTTATCCAGAATTATAGCTACCAATTCTATCTACGTGCTGACAGATAGTCCGAGTTTTGAAATGTTTTCTACGAAGATGACACTGAGTTCTAAGTATAGATCAGAATTCTTACAATTATTGCCTAAAGTTTTATGCAAATATATTCATACTCTTGCTGAACAAACATCATTGAATCATCTCATATCTTTGCAAGAAATATTAAAATATCAAGTTGAATTACTGGTCAGACAGCATTATGGACGGCTTTATTATACCACTATTATCGATTTTGACGAAGTGGAAGAAAAAGACTATGCTTTTGTGCAGAAGTTATATGAATATGGGATGATTCGTCAGTTGGAATTCAATTTAGTCGTTCCAGACTTTCTCGGTCCAAATTTAACAGAAGTAATCACTGGAAACAGTTATCAGGTTTTAACTATATATTCTGACTTTCCGCTATATCAGAATCAGAAGTTTAAACCAATCTGTAGGATCATGACTATCCATTATGATCGCATCTAGTCACAAGATTTGGTTTCACCATGGTTTGATCGAATCTATGATCCTCAAACATATCACATTTCACTCGACGGTTTACCCCCATCATACTTCGGGATATGGTCTGACATCTATGAACAGGTATTAGATTTTTCATATTTGCAAGTATGGAAGCGAAATGACTATGACCGCTTGTCCCCATCTATCTAAGGACATGATTCTAAAGATTTGAGTGACGAATTTTAAACGCACTTTTCCGTACAAACACTCAAAGAAAAGAACTTTGCCGTACAACTTTGAAGGACAACTGGCGTGGAAAGAAGATATGCTGCTGAAAAGAAGATATGCGTGGATGGAAAGAAGATATGCTGCTGAAAAGAAGATATGTTGCTTACTACGTCAGACTACACTACGGATGTCAAATTTTCTTATATTTCGGTTTAGTGTGCTCATGATGTGAAGAAGTCTATAAATATGTAAGTTGTGTGAAGTTGTGAACAAAGTTAAGTGAGGTCCAACTTCTCCACTGATAAAGCATTTACATTTTGCATTTCCATGTTTCTTTTTCTTCAACTTTCTTACATGGTTTTTATGTGGATGATTTTTATAAGTTGAAGCTTTGCGTAAATACTTTTTCGGTTTTGGGTTAGAAGAATACACTCCTGGAACAGATATGTTCTGGCAAAAAAAGAAATCTTTGGCTTGGCGGTTGATCTCATTTTGTTTACACATTTCTTGTAGTACGCCATATGTAAACTTAATTCTGGGTGCTAAACCCATAACCATCCTAGGGTTCTGAGCATTCCATAACTCTTCCATTTTGGTATTGAATGGTGGAGGCATTTTTCTAAAATACCGAGCTAATATGTCAGTTGACAATAAAGCGGCTCCTGACTTAGAAGCTAACGACAAATACTGGTTTGAATATGGAATGATGTCCTTCATATTTTTCAATGTTAATTGTCTTTCATATTTCAATTCACCAAGGGGTTTTTGCCTTATACCGAGCTGTTCCAAATGTTGCGTTATAGAGTCAGAAAAGATCAGTATGTCGTCAATGTATACACATAAGAAATCAGCATAGTTTCCAAGAATCTGGTCCATTTTTCTTTGGAAAATAGATGGAGCATTTTTTAGACCGAACGACATTACTAACCATTCGAAATGTCCTTGGGGACATACGAATGCAGTCCAGGGGATGCTTTCTTCGGCCATTAAGACTTCAGATCAAATTTACTGAACACATGCTTGTTCTTAATTTTACTTATCAGAAACTCTATATTTGGCAAGATCAAATCTTTGGCTCGGCGGTTGATCTCATTTTGTTTACATATTTCTTGTAGTACGTCATATGTAAACTTAATTCTGGGTGCTAAACCCATAACCATCCTAGAGTTCTGAGCATTCCATAACTCTTCCATTTTGGTATTGAATGGTGGAGGCATTTTTCTAAAATACCGAGTTGATATGTCAGCTGACAAGAAAGCGGCTCCTGACTTAGAAGCTAACGACAAATACTGGTTTGAATATGGAATAATGTCCTTCATATTTTTCAATGTTAACTGTTCTAAATCCAGAATCGCCTGATTCTGCATCTGTGTATAGCCTCTGTATTCGTCATAACCTAGTAACATCTGTCTTATCTGAGTTGTTACGTTAGATGTGTCATCTGCCGTCATGGTTAACTGTTGGTATTCCTGTGGATAGGCCATTCTCCAATTTTGGAAATACAGTTTAACTGTCTCACCTAATAAGTTTTCAATGTAAACAACTTTGTCTGTGTTGTCTGCAAAAGTTTTTGAAGCACAATGAGTTATAGTATTCGACTCCCATCGCCGAATTACATCTTCCCAAGCCCCTATGTCAGATCCTAACTGCAGGATAGAACCAGCATGTACATTTGCTGCAGGCAGTGTTTTTAAACTGTCTATTTTTGGTGGTCTTGGATATCGTGGTTGAGATGTTCCTATTTTCGGAAATGCTTCATGGATACGTTGCTTTAATGTAGTATCTGGAGTAGTAACAGGACCAAAACCAGGCTGGCTCTGTGTTCTATTTTGAGGAACCACTACACTACTACTCCCTTCATCATCTACCATGGCTAGACGTTCAATTTTAAAATCGTCTTCTGCTAACCAGGTATTGTTAATTAAATCCAAATAGGCTGGGTGTTCACTTAGTATGACGGGATCATCATACACCACTGCTGGGCCAATAAAAAAGTCTTCTGCATCTAATATGCCAGATTCTATGAAGTCTAAATAGCCGGGATGTTCTTCTAGAGGAATTGCATCATCTAGATATGACATACTTTCGTTGTCTTCATGTTGTTCTGGTTCAGAGTCTACCCCCCAGGGATTGAAAAAAGATGAGTCATCATCTTTTAAGACAAGAACAACATCTCGATCGTCCTCAGGTTCAGGTTGAGACGAATAATTTTGGAAAGATGCAATAACTGAAGTACTTCCTGATCTCCAGAAAGAGATACGAGAGGGAATCCGAGAAAAAGTTTCGGGTAAGGTGATCTTCCAATCATCACCTTCTAAATCAGTCGTAGGAATTTCTTTCCCTTCATGGCCAAAATGTCATGTGTGCCAAGGTGTTCTAATACATCGGTAATTTGTAACTTAAAATTACAAGTGGCCTGATTGCTTATACGAGCTACCAATCCCTTAGTGATGAGTAAATTATGTCATGTAGTAAAGTGTTCATAACCTTTTGTCTGTATTAACAGATTGATGTGCTTTGTGAAATCCGACACAGTCATTAGAAAGTCTGGCACAAAGTAAATCAACTCATGGTTGTTGGACATATCAATTTCCATAGTTCCGATGATAGCCTTTTCTAAATCATTAAACCTTGTATCTACCAAGGTAATCAAACACTTACATCCTAACTGAGTCCTGTGGAGTCCGTGAATTCCAATTAAGCATAATCCCAGATGGATTGTCTTGTAATCTTGTTGTAATAGTTTGTGTTTAGACTCATATGAAATAAATGACAACTGGATTTGAGCTTTATCTGTGCATGTTATTAGTGATTCCGAATAATGTTGATAGACCTTCTGCTTTGATTCTAATAGTCTATGTTCGTAGAATATCTCAGCAGGCACTAACTCAGCTTTCTTGAATCTACTCGTCTTAAGTTGTTGCTCTGGATCTATGAGTCTTGGATGTAGTCAGTCAAGGATTATTCAGATTCAAATGGAACCATTTGCACTCGTATCTTCAAGAACTAAAGGATTGGAGTTCAAATACAGTCTGAGAAAAATGCGAGGCATTACACAAATGGGATTTATCTACTGTAATCCCCTTATACTCCAATCTATGCTTACAAATCATCTAAAAGACTAACCAGAAGACCCTTGAGATCGTCAAAAGACAATCATAATTATAAACCAAGGATACCATAAAATAAAGTCACTGCAGTATCTTGTGGTTCAGATGAGAAGGAGGAACACTATCACTTCACACTCCTCACCTTTTGTTTTTTTCCGTTTGGACTAATTTCACATTGCTCCCAGAAGTTAGAAAATTATTTCACTATGATCTATGCAATTCAAAAATGTTAATTTACTCATATCCACTATGTTGTTAATAAACATCCCACAAGTAATTCGCCTGATAGGTGGAAATAATATTTTTTCTAACTATAAGGTGCAAGGTGATCTAAATTACAGGGAAAAGCGAAATTAACCATTCTTTTTTTTTAAAAAAAGAAAAGTCTAACCCTTTAATGGTTAAAAATTAATAGAAGATAAGCAAAATAGCCTTCAGAAATGCTGTAGATGCCTTAAATTAACTTGACTCTGTTTCTGAATAGAAATTCATAGAACAGAAACTGTGCGCATCCATTACGACTTCAATTTCGAAGCAAGCAACAAAAGGAGGACTGACAAAATGAGAGTAAAACAATAAGATAGAGAGGCTAACCAGGACGGTTTGGTGTCCCAGACAGAATCGTACTCAAGGGAAAGGTAGTTGAGGTAGCCATCCATATCCTCCACCACGCCATCCTCGTCGAGGAACCGTGACTCGTCCGTCTTCTTGCCGTTAATGCTAGAGCGGAAGCGGAAGCGGAAGCGCCCGCAAGGGCCAGGGGGAACAACGAACCGGGAAGCTAATGCCGAGTACTGATTCCGATGACAGGCGTTGGAGGTGGCTTTCCCCGTTTGAGTTCTGCGGCAGTGAAGTGGATAAGGGATGGCGACGGGAAACGAAGGCACGAGCGTTTCCATGGCGTCAGGCCGTCAAACACCGCAAATTACCCCTTTTTTCTTTAAAGCCTTTTCCCCTTAAATTTTATAAAAATAATCCAGTGGTTAATTTATGTTCAAGTCCCTCCATGGCTCCATTCGCAATTAATTTATATAATGAGCATAGCATGTTATATTCAAGTCCCTCCGTTCACAATTATACCCCTGCTTCAAAAATACATGATTGAATGAAAAATGATTGCACCCAATCGCAAGTAGGGGTGAGCATAATTCAATTTTTACCAAATTTATCGATCGGTAAATCGGTAAATCGGTTCAGTAATTTCGATTTCGGTTTTCGGTTCGGTATTTATTTTTATGTAATTCGGTTTCGGTTTTCGGTTCGGTAAATAAAATTTCGGTTCGGTAATTTACCGATTTATCGATATATATATTAATATATAAAAAATAAATTTTTATTTATTAATCTTTAATTTCTTAACGGTAATTTACTGATTTACCGATCGGTTTTTATCAATCGGTAATATTTTAATAAATTTTTTTAATAGATTAATTATATGATATTTTAATATTTTTTAATCGGTAAATCGATAATTAATTTATCGATCGGTAAATACCAAGTTCGGTATCGATTTCGGCAATAGATTTTTCGATTTTGATAAATCGATTTTCGATTTTTCGATTTTTCGGTTTTTACCGAATGCTGAGCCTTAATCGCAAGTAGGACGAAACTGATTTTTTTTTTTTGTACAACTTTCTATGATTATGCGAATAAACAAAAATGAATTTAGAATGTATGACTACAATAAACCAACTACAAATTAACGAATGCCGGTAAGTTATAAAGAAATAAGCGACTGGAATCCTAGCTAGAACCGACGGCGAAGTCCCGCAACAGTCGTTTGTGAATTTTTTTGCGGCATTTGCACTCTAACAGAACTTCCAATGATTGTTGCAGTTCACACATGTGACGAATGTTGTCATGGGTTCATCGGCACTGCGGGTCTGCATTTGATAGTAAGTGGTCTTCCGCTCCCCACATCGGCCACATTTGAATTCATCAGTTGTTGCTTTAGGGGCCCCTCCCCTTTCACATTCAAACAGGGCCTTCTCTTTTATCTGCTCATTTGATTGTCTCCTTTTGTCACTGGCCATTTCTTCAGGGGCCATGACAATGAGTCTCTCAGGCTTCACTTCTCCAAGAAGAACTCTTCTGCGAAGATCTGTGTTGCTGCTATCCCTCAAGTTGAACATCACAGACCGGTACTTCAGCTTTTGAGAACCATTGGAACGGCCTAGTTTTTCAAACATTACTGACTCCACCATGACAGCAGCGCGAATGGGATCACGAGCTTCCACTTCATCCAGGATGTTTCTCACTTCATCCCTTTCATCTGTGCCAGTCTCTTGAGAAACTTTGGAGAATGCTTCAGCTAGAAGTTCCCGAATTTTGTCTCGCACAGGGTCGTTACATTTGAGCATTGCTGGCAGCTTAGGAGGACCAGCTGATCCTGCCGATGATGGCTTCTTGGGGATAGAAGCTTCATAACTTCCCTTGGACATTTTTTCAGAGTCATTGCTGATATTCTTGTCCATCTTGTTTCTTTCTGACTTCATATTCTCATTCTTAATGCTATCTGAAGTGGAAATCCCATTCATGTTGGCATGCTCATTCTTTGATGTCTTGTCAAATTTAACAGTATCCGTCCTCCCAGATTTGATGTTTTTCACAGAACTTTTGTTCTCACAGCTGCCATTTTTCATCTCTTGAATAACTATATTTTTCCATAACTCTAGAAGGGAAGAAGCCTCAACTTGAATCTTTGAGTGTTTATGTTTCGTAAGATAGCGTAGACGTTTGCCAATCTGGAAGGATATAAGCATTTATAAGTTCATAAAGCAAAAAAAGTGCTAATCTGACGACCATGTAATGAGACAAGGATCTACGATCAGCAAACATCTGAATTTTGGTTAAAACTGTATCAAGATACTAACCGGAAATATAAAGAGAAAACTTAGCTTTACCAAAATATTTAATTTGAGAGAATAATGTTGGTAAATGCCAGGCTCTAATTTCAATCACGTAATATAAATGCAAAATACCTCAACGGGTCCAAATAAATCTGAAGATTCATAGCAGGACAGAAGAAAAAGATCAAAAATCCAGAGTGGAATAAATTATTCCAAAAACATTTTATCCATGCGAAACATATATTGAAGTGCTAGCATATTCTGTGCTTCACTAAGTCATGAAACATTTACTCTCTAGGAAACTTCTCTTAAAGAAGTAATTGTATCACCCATGACCTCAAATGATGAAAAATTTTTAAATCAAGATAAAGTTTAGCTAAAATATTTGATTTAAAATAGTTGCATTCAGAATGCATCATTAACAGGCCTTCTGGTTTGGCGCAATTAATATTACAGCTCCCCACAAAAAAATTTAAAACATTCATTGAAAAAAAGCAAATGTAACTTCAAACAAGTGATGATTCTTTTGCTTAAGTGACATCAATTTAAGTAGAAGTGTCAATAAAAGGGGTTTCTTGTCGAATGTCATGGGCTGTTCTATCAATTTGCCCTGTTTACTGGATGAAATTCACAGCGGAAAGAAAGAAAAACACATTGAATCTAAACAAGTTTTTTGCTATAGATTCAATGTGTTTTCTTTTTTTTCTACTATAGATTCCGTCCAAGTAAACAGGATGAAACAGGGTGTCGTTGGTTATGTAGCTCTTCAAATAACATAGGGGCGACCTCTGCCTTGAAAGCAACACATGTTCTTATTATCCTCAAGATCATGTTTTTATTTGGTGCTTTGTCATCAAATATAGCTTCCTTGACCACCATGCCTACATGTTTTAGAAGGAAGTCTTCTACAATGTATCCAGTAAATGTCAAAACATGTCTAATCTTATGGTCTTACTCTTTGATCTCTCATATGGTAATGTTTAACCTTTTTCTTACTCTTTAATATCTCTCCTATGAGGTTGAGCAACCAAAGCCATTCCCAATGTATATATCATGATCCTCCATCTAGCCTCACTTTGTACAATAGCACTAACTTGCTGGACGAATGGTAAAAATATCTCCTTAGTCAAGTGTCGGAATTCTGAACATGAAGGTGATCAAATTCAAAGTTATTGTTGATGAAGGAATCATAAATTGGCTCCTCTTCAATATACTTCTTCAAGGCAGCATTATCATTTGTGCAAGTCTGCAGGATGCTTTTGAGGACAGCTGCTTTGGTGCTCATCAACATATTGACACCGACATCTCTCCTTATTACACCCATCAAACCTAGCATCCCAAATCAAAGATGTGTAGAGAAATGTTTGACTGAGACTCCATGCCAATGCTTTTTCATATATTCTGTTAGAAAAATATAGAAATAAATAAAATATTGAATACAGAAAGACACCAATATGAAATTAAGAAGGCTCCACTAATCATATCAAATATTTTTATAATAGCATTCTTGTGGTTCCCAAGTTTTGTCTCATATTTACCACGACATTTGTTACTACATATTTACATTATCATTATAATCAAGTCTCTATATAAGAGGCAATGTTTCCAGCAATGTAATATATTCTTATTCTTTTTGGTCAACTTACTATCAAAATGATACTAAGGATTCCCTTCCTATACCATCATCGGCAACTTTACTGATGGAGATAACTAAAAAATTTCTCTCGCACTCATACCTAAACTGCTTGCATCCTCTCTTACATGCAAACCACCATCAAAGTACCCTCAGCCTCCATATACATCTCTTTCTAGAGCCAATAAAAATTGACCCGACCAATTTATAATATATGTGTTGTCTATCATATATATATGTATCTGTGTGTATTTCTATATGCTAGGTATATATTTTTTAATATATGTTTATTACTTACCCTATAACTTTACATATGTATATATTAAATAGTAATAGATTGTGTTGAGTAGATCCATTCATGACCTACACCCAAATTTCCCCCTGTAATCTCTTCGCTCTCCACCAGCATTCTTGTGTGTCTCTTTTTCCTCACAAACATAATGGAAGCATGGGGCGATCATAACTCACAGCAACTTCTCTAGCTTCAAACTTTCACCTCTTGCCAAAGCCTTTGTGATGCTAATAAATTTCTAGTCTCCTCTAGTATTATCTTACATATATTTAGTGCACCATGCAACATTTCTCCATACATATACTTGTGCATATATGTACATAAAGCATTTATCGCTTGCTTTTACATGCATAAACAAACATGGGTTTTCATAAGCAATCAACACCACTCATCTACAAATCATGTTCTAAACTTGGTGTTGCAACATCTTTGCTACTTGAGTTCAAAACAAAAGGTAAATGAAATGTTAATATTATAAAATACTACTGAGGCAACACCACTTACCTTATCAAACCTTTCTGATAGTACTCTATTAATTCCTTAATTTGCACTTAGATTTATCATTATATTTGTTGCTACCATATTATATATTGTCAATATCATAGAAATTAAGCCTCTAAATTTAAGGTAACATAACTAGTAATGCAATACAATTATACTAATTTCTTTTATTTCAATTTCTTCAACGTTACCAAAGAAGGAAACAAAATGACTAGAATTCAAAAGCCAAGTCACAATAAGACAATTCTCCAACTCCAGCATAACCTACATAGGTTCTCCATTCGTTGATTCTGCTTTATCCCCAATGAGGTATCCATCAAGACAATGAGCCTTAATGGACAATCAAAAAGGAAAGTACCAAATCAAATATAAAGACTATTCATCCAAATTGATGCGGAAAATTTGAGAAGTTGGTTCTCATTGGAAACCTATTCTATGTTTATAAATTGTTGAAGTCTATGGACAACCAAACCTCTTTAGTAAGTTACCATTGCTCTTATTATTAGTTATATTGCTAATCTTGCTAAGTTTACTTCAAGTAAATAAAGCAACAAAATGGATTAATTGATGGTACTTTTCACTATTGCTCAAGCTTTAAAGAAGGCATGAGGTTTCTAGATGATGAGAAGAATTAGGGCAACAATAGAAACCCTAAACAATAGTATTGACTTGGGGTTGGCCCTCAACTCTAGATGTCAGATTGCAATTTAATTGATCAACATTATATGCTGACTCTATGGGACATGTTGATACAGAATATAGAACAAGAACCTTAGTTGTTATTCGTTATGTAGAAGCCTATGGCCGCAACTTAGTGTGACAAATTAAAGGGAGATGTATGAAGCTATGATAACTTGGGCAACGTGTTGTGTTGAGCTATAAATGACAAGTGAAGGAGCACACAATAGATCAACAACAAAATGATCTCACTAATAGTTGGTAGAAAAGATGGGAGGAAAGAATTAGAGATTGATCGAGACATATGAAGAAAAAAGATTAGCACCAATAAAAGTTGTCATAATGATATCAATGCTGACGTTGTATTAGTTTCGGCACCTGCTTGTACCAAGTGGTATAGACCGATTTTGTTTTCTTCGTACCAAGTTAAGAAATTGAAGGCAAATATTTATAAATAATAAACAAGCAATGATCAATATGTATAGTCACCAACTACCAATACATGTAGCATCATACAACATAACAAGAAATCAATTACTCATGCAAGAAATTTTAGTACTTCCACAAACACAATGCAAATAGTCAAAATGAATTAGTAAATAGCAATTAGCATGAATAACATCTAGTCATCAAAGTATTCATGCAATAGTAAACAAGTGGAACTTATATGCAAACTTTGGGCAAATACTAGTAACACAAGCTAAAAAATATACTACCATGATACTATCCTGCCATCAAGCACCTGCAAAGATAACATGAAGAGAAGTAGAGACAACATGCATAGAACTAGTCAACTAGATGCACATGCAATGAAGCATGCAGCGACATATAATGAGCAAATACTGCATATATTGAAGTAGGCAACAACAATATGCAAGGAAAAGGTTGCAAGTTGCGACATGTAGGGAAGCAAGCATTAGCATTGTCCAAAGAAGCACGAGGCAACAATATGGAGTGCTGCAGGCGTCCATGTAGCTATCCAATAAAGCAAGCATCAATGGAGATATTCAATGCAATAGGCACCGGCAAATACTTCATGTGCACTTGGCCAGATGAAGGTAAGACATAACAATAATAAAAGAGAGGAAATCACAAGCAAAGACTCAATTAGGGCAAAGGCTACTACCCCATTAACGTAAATAACAAGTTCTCATGTTAACAAACTGAGATAACAAGCTAATGAGTCATTTTAGACCCATTTTGCAAGATTAGATGACATAAATGATCCCATTCATCGAACAATTTGAAACAACGCTCCATCGTTGCTACCTCCAAAACAATCTTATGTTTGTTTCAAATTGGTTATTTGATTTGGGTAGAAGGATTGCCGATCCTACTACTAGGAACTCAATTTGATTGCCCTACTACCAACCACATTTAAACATTACAAAAGGCTATGATAATAATAGAAATTACAAGAAATCCATCAATTTATAATTTTAAAAAAAAGTAAGTATTAAAAATGCAAAAAAAAAAATTCTATTTAGAAGACTAGAAAATCAAATGAAGCCTACTCCAAAACAAATATAAATGAAAAGTTGCATTGATTAGCAAAGAAATAATGGTAAAACAAGAAAAATGCTGTCTCAGCTAATCTTCTGGTAAGCTTTCTGATGTACTTGCCTCCTCGACTTAGTTAACCTTATGAGAACGACTCTGTTGTACTTGTACCTTTTTTTTTCCTAGTACAAATGGTTAAAAATCATGATGTTCTATTTAGCATCAACGAATCCTTTGCTGATTACAAATGTCACCGTATCCTAGAAGAAAAAAGACCTATACCAAAAAAGATCATTTAACTTTGAAATCTCTATCAAGTATATACTCTTTGAAGGTACTTTTAGGAAATATTCGTGTGTTTATATAAATATGTCTGTGCTCGCGTATATATATACACACATTAATTTGAATAACTAATCCAAATATAAATCACTGGAACCGGCGTACAGACAACCCAATTGCATGCCACAAAAAAGATCAAGAGGCGAGAAGAAGGCAATACCTGCGTCTCCACTAGATATTGCTTCGTGACAGGGATCTTCTTGAGCCGCCGCAGCCCATCAATGCACCGATCTACCTCTGGCGAACACTCAGCGGCCTCTGCCACCAGGTCAGCCGCCTTCTTTGCAGCCTCGAAGGTCTCGAGGAGCTCTTTCTCCATGGAACCCAGCCGACGCCCGAGAAAACGAGCAATGGGGAGATAAAACGACCTACCAAATACCGCTGAAGGGCGGGTTGACGGACGGATCGAGAACGCAACTCCCAGGAGATCGCTCCGGTGATCGTCTCCGCTTATCCAGTTCGGGAGAAGGATGGAAGCCGGAGGTAAGGAAGGCTTGCGCGCAACCGAGTTAAAAAGGCTTGGGTTTGTGGCCATGAGAGAATCGACGCCTCACATATTACCACGTGTCCATTTCGTCAAGTCGTGGACTATTGTTGGCCGGTGATATCTTCACACATTATCCAAAAAAACGTCCTAACAACCTATGCTAGCATTTTTGCATCAAAATTTGTTTTTTTATAAAACAATTATTAAAAAAATATTAATTAGAATTCAACATTAAGAATAAAATAGAAAAAAAATATAATTATACTCAGTCTATTATTTTTAAAATCGTCATAGTTTAGCTCTTATAGTGTGTTTCCTTCGAAAAATTAGAAGGAAAGAACAGAAAACACAATGAATCTAGATGCAAAATATACTAGATTCAATGTTCTTTCTATTCTTCCTTTCAATTTTTCCTCCAAAAGAAACATAGCTTTAAACTCTACTTTTAAGAAAGAATTATTAAATTAAACTAAAATTTTGTAAAACACAACAATTGATGTCACTAATTATATTGGAAAGTGAAGTGGCATACAACAAACAGAGTAAACAGTGCGCTCAAGAAGGGGAGGCGGCTCACAGCAAAACAAAGATACAAACAGCAGGCGAGGAGTGAAGTGCTCCATCTTTATTATTACAGACACTCATCAGTATTTGTAATTACCAAGAAGAACCGATCATCAGTTCACCCTGCAGAGCAAGCAAAAATCAGAAAGATGACCAAATAAATCTTCAACCAAATCAAGAAAGTAAGAAAGCAAAAAATGAAATTCACTTGGAGCAGTCGGTGGAGGGGCTGATGGGGTAGGGGACGCTGACGCCGCACTTTCCGGGTATGCCGGAGACCACACTGGCCCGGATCCCCGAAATGCTGGAGAGTTCGTTCTTGAGGCAGGTACAGGCAGTCTTGTGGTCCACCGAGGTGCTGGCCGCGCTGTTGAGGTTCTTCACGCCGGTGCAGCAGGCAGGGGTGAGCGTCCCCTTCCCGGTGGCGTAGGAGAGGCACGGCCGCAGCAGCGAGACCACCTGGCCGCAGGTAACAACCCCCTGCCCCACATGCCACGACGCAGCGAGGAGGACTGCGGCCAGCAGGAGCACGGCCAGAACACCGGAGCGAGCCATGGCGGAGGCTTAACTGAACTAGTGGGCGAGATCACTTGCAGTTTAATTTGCAAATGAAGAGCGGATCGATTGGTGGTGAAGAGCAGCAGGGATTAGGATTTTATAGGGTTTTTGCGAGGCGGGAAGTAAATTAAGAACATACTGAGTAGCACAAATCACAATACCAAATCAAGGGTGATAATCCTTTCCTAATTTCTTAGATAGTAATTCTGTGCGAGTTAATCCGTGAAGCTTTGATGTTGGTGAATCAAAAATTGATTCGACTAGTTCTAAAAGTGAAGAAACATTAATTGTAGCAACATGTGATCGATGGTGATACTATTCCCCAGGACGAACACACCAACTTTGTCCAAAGAAAAGAACATATTCTGGGACCATGGTTCGATTCGAAGTGGCCAATTCATAAGGGAGATTGAAAATAGCCAAATTTACAATCAGAGAAGGTTGACCTGAGAACTAATTTTAATTAGTTGGTCAGAATTAATTGAAGCGATCAAGATCATTAACTGATATATCAAAGTTACACAGAGGTGTCAATATGTTCGAATGAGAGACCATATCATGTGATATATCGGAATTCTCATATGTTGGAATGAGAATTAATTGAAGTAGTGATCAAATATCGTGTTGAACATTAATATGCGACAACTAATAATGAGCCGTCACATAATAATAAGTGAACAAAAATAAATAAAATTATAAAAATTAAGTGGAGAAAAGTTTTAAATTTTTCCCAAAATTATAATAATATTCATGATCCCTTGACTAGATATGCAATAAATTGGTTCAAAAATGGAAGAAATTTAAATGTGATTGGACTCGGAATTATATAAGTCAAGTGTTATATGAAAACATGGTAAAAAAAACATAAACTTTTCATCGATAAACAACTATAGATTAACATTATTCTATTGGCAATTCTCATAAAATTGATGAATACTAAGGCCTCTTTAGCCATGTCTGACTTAGATTTTAAGTAACTTTTAAATCTAAAATAGTTAGAAGACTGTTTGGTAATTAAAAATAAAAGTAAAAAAATAATAAAAAAACAAAAATTAAAAAAAATTATAATTTAATTTTTTATAAAAAAATAATTTATATAATTTTATTTAAAATTTTAGATATTTTTATTTTAAATAATTTAAAATTTAATATAAAAAAAATAAAATATATTATTATTTTAAATAATTTAAAATAATATATTTATTATTTTAAAATTGATAATAGTTAAAAATTTATTAATCAAATATCTTATACATTTTAATAGTGAAGCACAGTATAATACAGTAATGATAAAGAGAAAAGTAAGTTCCACTCTAATGATAAAAAGGAGAGTTTAAAGGATCATCTAATAGATAATAGAATTATATATAAGAGCCGACTATTACACGAGCCTGTGATTCGCGGAAGCATACCCCAAGTTATAAAAGTTTTCGATTGCGAGTCAACAATAACAACAATAACAATAACAACGACCTAAACACATAAAATTTATCATTTTTTTTAGTGTTGCACCATCTTGTATGCAACATTTTGACTAGAGTTTTTATCTTATGATTCTATGAAAGTATTAATAGCCAAAGCGATACAATTTAGACGTAATTAATTATATTATAAAGTGAAGTGGAATACAAGTAACAACAGCACGCTACAAAACCACAAGAAGTGGAGGCGGCTCATGACAAAACAGAAGATACAGTACGCGAGGATGGGTACAGTGCTCGGCACACTATAAACTCCCATCTTTATTCATCACACACATCTATGTTCGTAACTACCAAGAAGAACCCATCATCAGTTCACCCTGCAGAACAAGAAAAGACAGAAAAATGATCAAATTAGTATTCAATCAAATCTAGAAAGTAAGAAAGCAAAAAATGAAATTCACTTGGAGCAGTCGGTGGAGGCGCTGATGGCGTAGGGGACGCTGACGCCGCACTTTCCGGGTATGCCGGAGACCAAACCGGGCTGGATCCCCGCCCTGCCGACGAGTTGACTCTTGAGGCAGGAACAGGCAGTCTTGCGGTCCGCCGAGGTGCTGGCCGCGCTGTTGAGGTTCTTCACGCCGTTGCAGCAGGCAGCGGTGAGCATCCCCTTCCCGGAGGCGTAGGAGAGGCACGGCTGCAGCAGCGAGACCACCTTGCCGCAGGTGACCGCCCCCTGCCCCACTTGCCACGACGCGGCGAACAGCACGGCGGCCAGCAGGAGCACGGCGAGAACACCGGAGCGAGCCATGGCGGAGGCTTAACTGAACTAGCGGGTGAGATCACTCGCAATTCAAGTAGCAAGTGAAGAGCGGATCGTTTGGTGGTGAAGAGCAGCAGGGATTAGGGTTTTATAGGGGCTTTGCGAGGCGGGCAATTAATTGTAAACATGCTGCTGGTGTTTGCGTCTAGTTGGTAGTTGGGCGTTATAAAATTTAGTAATCAATAAGAATGGATTGAGCATGATGATTAGTTAATCCGTCAAGCTTTCATGTTGGTGAATCAAGAACTAATTCAACTTTATGGTTAGTTCAAGTGAGAAGACATTAATTGTGACTACATATGATCGGGGATACTCTTCCCCATGAAGAACACGCCAGCTTGAAGCAGTAGCATGGATTGAGGTCTCTACTTTCCTACCAGACGGCTAATTATCGGCCATTAATCTCTACATATTAATCATCACCTAATTCAGCGACTTTGACAAGTGTAAAAATCTTGTCAGCGAGTGAATCCACATTCTACCCTAATTTTATTAAATATATCAACAAACTGTCACTTGAATTGAACATACAACTAATCAAATTTATGTCTGTGTAACTAATTATTTTGTGATCAATTGAAAACGATTATTAAATTTCTCAAATAGTCGAAGAACACAGTGCGACGTTGTTGGCGTCAGACTAATCACGTTCCAAATTGGTATTTAATTAGGTTTGCAGTAGCCGCCACACAAATGTAACAGTCGGCCACGTGTGTGCGTGTACATTGAATCAGCTCGATCCATATGTAGATTGATATCATATTCTAAGTAATAAATCACCTCGCCAGCAAAGAGTAACATGTCGTCCTTGACTTTGGGGTGCAGAGCGGCAGATACTCGTTTCTTTCTGCTAATTAATAACGATCATGAAAAACTCAAAATGCCTTCCATTCCATCGCTTCAATATTCCAGCATTAATTGCTTTTTAGTAGTGTTTTACGTCAGCATAAATTGTTTTTATATTCCAAGTGTGAAGTTCAAAAAGATTTTCTTACACCCAATATGTTACGTCTGTGATAAAAACGGATAAATGAGAGAAGATTTTTTAAAATAAAATAAGATTAAACTAATCGAGTGATGGGACATTGTTGCAGACGGTGGTTAAACCCATCCTTTCTCCCATCACTCGTTGTCGCCCGTGCTCGCTTTCTTCCTCCTTATTTCCTCCCGTCGCCCGCGTCTCCCATCACGATCGAACGAACGCTCGTTCCTTTCGTTGAATCTACTCCCGCTCTCCCTTCCCGAGCGCCTCCACCCTCATCCGGCGACCACTCCGGCGAGATCCGGCGTCGGCGAGACAAAGATCTGCTTCCTGCGAGCAGATTTCCGGCGAAACTCTCTCTTCCTTCTTCTCTCTCGCGTCCGACGGAAAAACCCCAGATCCGACGTCCGACGCGTCTCCGGCGTCTCCAGCGACCTTCCTCCAGTCTCGGCGGACCTTTCCGCCACCTCCCGAAGTCTTTTTCGGGCGTTTCGTCTCCGACGCCGGCGAGTTGCGCGAGCGGTGCCGCCAACTTCGAACGTAGATCTCCGGCGACCCTGACCCCCCTTCGCGAAACGGGCTGTACGACCGAACTCCCCTCGGCGTCGGCTTCATTCTGCCTACCGGAAAGCTCCGATCTGACCACCGGAGTTACTGTTCCGGCGATCACTGTAGCGGAGGCACTACTGTTCCGGCGAACTTTCCGGCGAACATCGAGTTCCGTGCTGACGACTCGGTTACGCGCGCGTGGTTGGTTCTCGCGTATCCTGACTTCCGGTGGTGATTATTGCGTTCGCACGTGGCTGCGAACTAGGTTAGTACCCGTACTCCGTCTCCGTATACGTATTATACGAACGCATGCGAACATAACCCTAGACTCACGTATACCTGTCAAACTTGATTTAATAACTTGGTACGACCTGATTAGCATAATGAAACCGGATTAACATGTTAATTGGTGTTAAATGGATTAAAATAGAATGGTGTGACTTATACATGATTTACCCTGTTAGGTCCTGTTGATTGATACTTGACACTATGTTGGTTGGATCTGTACTGTTCGGCTACTGTTGAGGTAGGGATTCTACCTCCGTTCTTTGTTACGGTGCCAACCGCATGTGTAGTTAGCGGCACCTCCCCTATTGCTTATTATCTCTGTTGATTACTGTTCTAATTCCCGTTCTGCTCTGCGTACATTCCTGTTGACATAAACTGTTGCATGAAACACGGTATGAGTATTTTTGGTTCTTGCATGTTTATTGGTAGTTGGTAGGTGGTATGAGTTCTGTATATGTACATTGAGGATTGACTGTCTAGCGATAGACATGTCAGTATACCTCAGATATTGCCTGTGAGATTTCTGTCGAGACGCTGTGTGACCGTCTCTGACCGAGAGAGTCCGATGTTATGGGCTTGAGGTCTGTTATCAACCCAATAAGGGGTTGTACTGAGTGTAGGACGCTACACTAGCGGGCTGTCGACGGACAGTCATCTCTACTGTTCGGGGAGCCATCAGTAGGGACCACTCTATTTTATAGAGTTGCCGGTCGTGGACCACTGCTGTACCAGCTCCCAGATTTTTATTTGTGTATGAGGATACATATATATTGATATGTATATTGAGATTTGATTATACTCTATATGGTCATATAGAGTCTTGGTTGCATTCTGGTAAATTCCTTGTATCTGATCATGCACCATACCATTGTAATATCCCTACTTAGCCTCCAGCTAACCTCCCTTCGGTTTGCCTCCAGGTTCAGGCGCGGCTCCACCTGAAGCAGAGTAGATAGTTAGCAGTTGACCACCAGTCTGGGTGGGTTGTGATGCATTTTGGTCTGATGTTATTTTTATGTTATGTTGTTGGACTCTGTTGACCGCTGCGCCGGTCATGTTATCTGTTAGTTTGTCGACCGCTGCGCCGATCCTGTAATTATGATTCTGTTGACCGCTGCGCCGGTCTATATTTCGTATCTGTCGATGTTGTGTTATGGATATTTAAGGCCGGGCTGGCCTCTGTTTAGACTATTTTATTTCAGTCTGTACCTTTCGGTTGTCAGGAGTGATTGACAGGTACAGTGTTGTGCGTCCCGAGGTCTGGGATTCCCGGCGTGGGATCCAGGTGAATTTTGGGGCGTAACACAATAAAACAGTTTTATATAATTTTTCTACTAGCTTTTTCATATCGAAGTTATAAAACTTCATTTATATAATTTTAAATTATAGTTTTAATTAAAGCATATGTATTTTCATTATGATTAATAAATAATCTTCAATTTAATTCTCACAAATAAGTAATTTTTAATGAAATAAAAAGGTTTAGAATAGTTATTTCTTGAAACTTTTTTAAATAGTGATAAAAATAGACAAATCCTGCTACCTTATTTGTATGACATTGATTTTTTTTTTTTTAGAAAAAAAATTCTACAGCATTTTTTTTCTTCGCCTTCAATTATAACAAAATTATAGTTATTTCAAAGTTGAATATTGAATTTCTTGGTGAAAGGAATTGCTTCTACATCATGTTGAAATTGAAAATCAGTATGATATTCAACATTTGTAAGATTATTTGTTGTTGATATAACTTGATTTTAGAATAATTTAATTGCTTGAAAGCATCATTATAATTATTTATATTAATAATTTTATTTTAAAATTCACATGGTAAAAATCCCAATTAATATTAAATCCTACCATTTAAAACAAAATTAAAATAAGTTAACAAAAGAATATTATTTCAAGATTACTAGAGAATAAAAAAATTAAAAAATCGACAGGGGGCCAGAGGGTGCAGAAGATCAGGCCTTCATGGAAGATGTCAGCACAGTTAAGTTACAGTAACTCTATTTTAAAATTGTTTTGGGCTCCTCTAATTTATTGTATATTGCTTAGGTATTTCACAGATACGGAAAACTCTGTTTTACAAATGAGCACACTCAGCAATTTTGTTGATTTTGAATGCTTCTCTGTTTTCAGATTACCACCTACAAATGAAAGGTTACTCAATATTCTTGCAGGCAAATCAAACTAAATCGGTCTTTTGCAAGCAAAAGCAAATCACAACTCACTAATAGGCAGTACATGTATCTGCCTAGTCAGAGGGCATGTGCATTTACAACGAACAAGTTGACATACAACTGCCACTAAGAACTCTCAAAAGGACTTGTTACGAGTATAGTCATATAATTACCAACTACATATCTTATGCACATTTTCAAACTACAACTTCAACCAGACCTAGATTTTGTTGGATAAGTTGAAAATCATGCCAGGAGGGAAAAATATCATACGAACGAAAATCATATCTTCACCAGAATAAAAAATCTAGAAACAATGCTACATTTTACATGCATCAACTGCAATTGGCCTTGCAACACAATTACAAGGGCCTAGTAGTTCAACAAAGAATACTTTACTCTCAAAACAATCTTCCCTTTCTCAATTCCAAGCTTCGCACCAGTCACCAACCAGTGCCCTGGTAGGTCATTTGGGCCTTTACTCATCTCAGACATATCCACAAGTTTTGTCAGTCTACCTGCATCTGAATCTGAGCTAGATTCTTCAGAACTTGTCGATAATCCACTAGGCATCCTTTTTAATTTACCGATGGACCCACCAGGGTTATGGTCCCACAAGGATCTCCTAATTGTACACCCAGGAACTTTTGAATAAAGTAGTTTCAAGTATAGGACATTCTTCGCTCCGAAGTCCCAAACTCCAAGCTGCGCTCCAGTGACTACAAAAACACCAGAGAGGTCACTGATGAAAGTCTCATTGTTCTCGATCGGAGCAGTAGACACATGGGAGAAGTTCTTCCACTTTACTGGCTCAAACCAACGACTGTCTTGCTCCTCCGGTCCCTGCCATTTGGGTGCACCAATCGCTATATGAGTGTCCCAGTATGGCTGGAGGATCTTGGGAAGCGTTACCAGATGCTGGACCTGGATACATAGTCGGTTCTGTTTTGCACCCTCTAAGTACAATCTTAGGCCAGTAACGGGCTTCCGGTTAACTGATACCTGCATTGCTTTGCAATTAATATAAAGGATTTCTTTTAGAAAAAAACTAGTTATACGTGGGACAGGCATAGTAGTAAGAATCGATCTCTATTCTCTGGTGCAAAATGTTATCAAAATACTAAAATGAATGCGATTATCACCTAACTAAGCTAAATAATTTGAGGATTAAATTTATATCTCACACGGTAAGTGTAAGTATAAAATCTTTTAATCCTGGTTTTACCATGTACATCACCAAAGGCATACCTGCTCTTGGCTTACATATAACTTCTGTCCCATCATACTGAACTGCAAAGATGGGCAGACTGGTTCTTTTCTTTGACGCCCAGGAAATTCTTCTCGAACAGGGGCCCATATCCTTGGGATCTGAAACTCTAGGAAGTATCGCAACTCTTCAATTGGCGGCTTATCTGAAAAATAGTATACTATAAGAAAAGAAACTGAAAAGCATTCAACAAGAGATTGCAAGAGAACGAGTGAACTCATACATTCCAGATACAGGTTGATGGCACGAATAAGATGGTCCTTCCAAGGAATACTTTCTAGAAGATAAGTAATGGGAAGGAAGGTCATCTCAATTACATCAGGTGCAAAAGGAACAGTTCTGGCCCAGGCAAGATGGTTCTGTACTAGGTCATCCCCTCCTCTCCTCCTAAAAATGACAGTTACATCCTGCATAGGTAAGTGCATTAGATAAAGAGAAAAGCTTATCGCACCATCCAGTTAACTTAAATCATAATCAAGAGCATGCATAAGCTGCAAGGAAATTTTTTAATAATCCAAGCCCATCTTCATGTAAATAATGGAGAAGATGCACATTATTGTACGTTTTGATCTTCACTCAGTTTCTAAGATCACAAATTAAAATTTGAAACAAGAACAGGCAGCAAAAATAATTGAAACTTTGTTCTTCAGAGTTCAATCAAATAACTTAACAGGATTTTTTTTAAAAAGCATCTATTTTAATAGATATAATTTATAATAACTTAAATTTATGAACTAATACCACTCTAAACTGCAACATATAGGCAAGTGTTAATTAATAGGAAGCTATGTCCTTGTTCTCAGGCTTCTTTTGTGGAAGAAATAGAAAGAAAAGACTGAAGACCTATTCAGCACCATATAACCACGAGCAGCTTCAAGATAGTAATGAATTACCAATCCATCGTTTGCAAGACTCATGGACAGTACTAACTAATAATTTGAATATCCAATAAACAATATCCAAAATTTTCTTTTGCTAGGTTAAGTGTAGAAATATTTAAAGGTGGTGGTACTCATGGAAGGTGGCTGAAAATACAATACTCAAAAAATAACAAATGATAATATATTCTGCCAGACTGCAGTGCATAATATCTAAAAGTGTAACAACAATCGCAAATCAAAAAGATATTTCAGATATGGCAATATAATTAGGTAATACACTAAGTGAATAGAACTTGCCTCCTTTGCAGTAAGATATGGAGTACTAAGTGGTTGTGGATATACGCCTTGATTGTTGAATATGAAAGGATCAGCAGCCTAGAATTCGATGAAGTACAAAATAATTGAGCAGATTCGTTACAGCAACATGTATACATAGTCATCACCGCAGTGTCGATCAAAAAAGAAAAAAAAAATACTTGCCTTGCCCTTTAATTTCATAGGGCCCGAATTTGTAAGTGTCTCAACTTCAGAGAATCTCTGGTCTCCAATATCCTGTATGTAGTTTTTAATTTCTATGGGTGGCAATGTTGATGTTATGTACTGTTTCACATAAATCACATCTTTACCGCCAATAGTAATTGATGTTATGACATGAGTACCATAATTCTCAATGAATCTGTCAAACAATGAAAATGTTCAGAAAAATTATGAAAATTATGAATATCTGTCCGCTATTTCACTGGCGTTTCTGTATAGTACCTTGATAAGGACACTGGTTCCCAAGAACGTGGAACTGCAGCTTTTACATTTTCTTGTAATAATAAAGGATGCTTTGTTAGTTGAACCTTGCACAAAGGAATGAACTTCCCATACATTGCAAGGCTTTTTGTGGTGGAAGCATCAATTTTCTTTGATCCACCAAAGCTGAATGCTGAATTAAAGCTACCAAGTGGGATATTTCCGGACAGGAGAGCTTTTGAGTTAAAATACTCTGCCATCTGCAGTTGCATGCCAGAAAAAATAAAATAAAATTAATGGAATGCAACTGCCATCAGTCAACTTTAGCAAGGAGAGAATCATGTACAAGAAACGGGGAGTGAACAATAAATCATCTAGCAGATTACAAGTATCAGAATCAACAACTGTTTATCTATTGACATGGGTGAGCACGCAAATAATATATATTCTCATTACCTGCATCTTGTCCTTTTTTTTTCCAAAAACCAATACTTGTACAAAATGGAACTAAACATCCTTTCCCACATCAGTTTCAGAAATCCTTGGCTAGTGCTCCTTAGTACATCTTGGAACCGGATCACAAATATTGGTTTCTCATAGACTTAATTGCATCCGTTGACAATCTAACCCATCATAAGTAGGATGAGGCTATTTTTCCAACCATCTATCTACCAATTTTTACCTCAAATGATTACTATAAGACCTAGGAGTTAAGGGTGGGAACCACTCTTTGGGATTGGACTTCTCCAAAATTTTAACACAAACATTTACTAATTTCTCCTTCACCTCCACCATTTAACAAAAGTTCCAAAAGATAGAGGTCATGTCCGCGTGAACAGAATCAGGGATAAGCCATTGCCAATGACCCCTGTTGTATTGCTACGCCTCAGATCAGGACCAAGGTAACAATACCACAGTTGCGCTATTATCCAAATCAGGTATGATCCATCTGATTGGTACAGGAATCACCTAAGGTTGGTCTCTTTAGGGGAATTTGCTGGCTACCAGTTAGAACTTAGAAATGGTTAAAATTTGGCGAGCACCATGATTCTGTGCCCTCAGAAGAAAAAGGCAAAGATAAGAAGGGAGTATAGAAATAAGAAAGAGGGAAGCTGATAAAATAACTCTAATTAGGATTAGGAAAAAAAGAAGGCAATATTAGTCTGTTGTCTATCCAATAGATTGCATTCTTTACTTTCCACCAGTGTATGTGTTCATGGCCGTGCAAAACTGACAAGACAGACGTTAAGTAAGTAAACAGAAATATTGAAATATTCTTAAACATTTTAGAAAATCAAAAACCATTGTGGAGGTGTCATGAGAACATTCTTGTTCAGGACTTCCAACTTATTCATTTTCTTTGACTGGGCAGTACATGTAAATTTCACCTCCGTGCTCAATAGAGAAGCATAAAGGTCGAAATAAGTTTCATCAATATGTATATGTTAATAATATATTAATCTTGCACCCATTGTCATGCACATTTTTTGGCCAAATATCTTTGCTTCTCAATATGAAAGAAATTACACAATTAATTGACCTTGCCCATACAATGACAAAAATACATTGATGTCTGAAAAGATAAATTATATTGTATTTGTTCACCACAATATGAATTTGAGAGAAAGACACAGTAGAATAGCTATTGATAATGATCTGATTGATCTAGATGTCATTTTCCATGATGAAGACCCATTAATGCCTTAGGTAAAAGAAATAGAAGATAGATTATTAGATTTTTAGATTATAAAGATAATCCATGGTCCAATGAGGCAATAGCGGAGGAGGGAGATGATGTTATGACTTCTTCTGTATGTACTTGGAATAGGAGAGATATCCACATTCAAAACGTAGAGATAGTGATGCAAGTGGAGAAACTCCGGTGGAATGTTGTCTTGTCCACCTTATTATATTGATTATGTTTGTACTACAAATAAATAGAGTGAAGGCACATAGCGAGAAAAACAAGATTCTTGGAAGATAAGCAACAATAGAGATTACCTTCTTGATGGCATGAGTTACTTAGTGAGAGTAACCTCTCTTATATTCTTATGGAATACTTGGATTGAGTTGAGGCTCTACGCTTTATAATACTCATGCTTATTATGTGGAGTATGATGCAGTGATAGCTATGGGAAAAATTACAACTCAACATCCTCCCTTTAGGAGCAACTCTCACCATTTGGTTCCATCAACAAAATCATGATAATAATAATTGATAATATTGATGTATTATTTATTCATAAAATTATATCATTTTATTTTTATAATAACATCGTATAAGGTCCTTGAGGTAGTACAATGTGCATTAAAGTCTTACTTGACATAACATGTTTTTAATAAAATTAAAAAATTGAAATATTTTTTACAATATAATCTTAATGTGTAATAATGTCACTGTTAATGCCTCACCTGAAATAATTGGCTTTTAAAATTTTATGCATATCAATATCTTTCACATGTAAAACAATAAGAACAGAGATATTTTTCTCATGAGTGATAAGCAATCATGTTTCTTGTGTTTTTATTTCTTTAAAATATTCATATATTTATCATATTTTTTTCAGTTATTTTCTTTTTGAATCCAACTCTACAACTATAATACGGCCATATGATAGATATCTTATTTTTAGATAATTCAATACATATGCCGCCAATACCATGATCTATGCCCATGTGTTTAAGCACAGTTTCAAAGTTGGTATAAGTTTTGTTACTGGCCATTGTAAAATAACATAAAAAAGCAAACATACTGGTAAATAAACTACCTGATTTTTGTTGTGTATTCTAAATTTTCACGATGTCATCACTAAACACTTCCAACATAAATAAATAATACTATTCACTTGAAAAATAATATTGGCAAGCAAGCTAATGCAATTATCTAGACTTGAGCTTTCATTAATGTAGATTATAAATTCTATTTGATACTAACTATATCACATTAAGATCACTTATTATATATGTAACTATTTTTTCCATAATAAAATTACCATTCAATGTAATATCATATATTTCTCTGATTTTGGAACATCACTTATGATTTTTAACTAACTTCCCTATATTTCAATAAAATAATATTAGTATATTTCCCTATCTATACAGCTGGACTTTCAGGTGAAACCAGTCAGTCCTATCAATTTGTTCTTATTCCAACATATGACACCATATTTCCTGCTTATTCTGCTAGATTTCTGTCCTTTAGAGTTCATATCTTCCTATGGCACCTGATTTAAGTGATCTTTCTTTCAATTTTTCCTAAGCATCCAATATCTTAGGAATTATCGGACCAGCCAAGATCCAGATCCAACTCAAACTATCGGAACTGGAACTCACCATGATTGCAGACGATGCCTAAGGACTTACAAGTACTTCCTACAAGGCATGCAAAGATCACTCTTGTTAGTTAACAATTTGCAGACAATGCCTAAGGACTTAAACTGTTGTACTTCCTACAAGGCATGCAAAGATCACACTTGTTAGTTAACAACATGCAGTAATCCTACAAGGCATGCAAAACACATACATACATACGTACATTCAAGTTTATACAGGACAAAATTTCTATATATATATATATATATATATATATATATATATATATGGTATTTTTGATAGTAGAGAATTAATGTGCTGAATAGATTTTGCGGGACTCACCATTTGCTCAAAGATAAGGTCACCCTCCAATGCCATTCAATAAAAACCTAGAACAACTATTGTTAGTGTATTAACCATGACTAGCAATTTATATTTTGAAACTTCTAGTGTGTTGTCAAAAACATTTTCTAGATGGAGTCAAGAGTTTACTCAAAGATAAGGTCACCTATGTGTCCTCTCGAATTAGAATCTAGAACAACTATTAGTGAAGAGCAGCTATGAGTCGCAATTTATAGTTTGCAACTTTTTTTCCCGATGGATGGACAGGAAACTTTGGGTCCGTTTGTTTCATCAACGAAATGAACTTAACCTTTATCATGATCTCTTTAGTCTAAAAAGAACAAATCACCATGTGGTATATTATATCGCCAAATCCAATCAACTGTAATTGCTTCATCAATGAGATGAACTATATAAAATTGCTCGTAATGTCATAATTTAAAGCACCAAGTCACGACACGTTCATGCGCAACCCACATAAGTTACCACCCACTTACCAGAGCAATAATATGAGTTTTCCTTTAGAACTAATTTAATTTACTCGTAGGTGACTTTCGTAGTTAATAAATTGGCACTGCAGAAATCTAAGCTAGCATTTCCATTTCCAGATATAAATTCTCAAAGAACTAATGAAAGAAGTAACTTTTCTGAAGTGTAATAAACAGTAAACAAACTAACAGAGCAGAAGATATTAGAGTAGGAAGAGTAAGGTTAGCGGTAGAGCGAGCTATTATCTGACCTCGTAAAATCCGCAAGCACCAAAACTCTCCCTTCCTGGGGTCTCCATAGAAGACCTGATGTCTCTCGGAACATTAGGCACAACCAGACCATCTCCGACCAGCAGATCCCTCAAGTGCTCTTCGTCGACCTCGACCACCCTCGACCCCGTCGCTCCCTTGCAGTAGAGCAGCCGCGTGTCGTAGTTAGCATCAAAACCTTTCCCCAAGACCTGGATCGAGTTCCTGACAGTGCTAACCAACTGATTCTCCTCCATTTTGACCGACATCAGAAGCAATTGAGGGCAAATAGCTCATCAACTACTCCAGTCTAGCAGCATAGCGAACATAACCCAGCATCTGACTGAAAAAAATGAAGAGAAGAATTTAATTTCTCAGATATATCACAAAGATCCAATCCTTGCAAGCGGCGATCTCCGGATCGATTGATCCAGGGCTGATCTGGCGAAGAAAATTTGGGAGAAATGGCGGGATTCTTCTGTGCTTTGTCGTCTTGTTCTTCCAGCAAACGCTGCGACTAATTCGATCGAAGTTTACAAATCTACGATGATTTGAGAACACAAGGCGCGATAGTCTTTTTTTCTTCCTTGCCGAAGAGTCCAAGAGATTCAATCAAGAAAGTAATCCAACGACAAACGCAGCGTTTTTTGTTGTACATGCCAAAGTCCAAGGAGCTGTTAAGTAGTAAACTATACATGACAATGGGAACTCGAATACTCGATTTCAGATCGGATCGGATCTAGAAGATAGGTTAGATTTGGATCCGAGAAGGTAACAGGGAAATGGGGCGGCAATTTCACCCGAACTACCCGATTAGCTAAATGGATCAGGTTCAAATTTAAGAATATGGGGTACCCAGTATCTGATACCCGACTTCAATAAAAAAATATAAATATAAAATTTTATTATTATAGTATAAATAATAATAAAATAACTATTATATAAATATTTATTACTATTAAAAATATAAATATAATAAATAATTATTATATAAATATATTTATTTTAATTTTAATTTTTAAAATATATTTTATATAATAAATAATTTAGTTTTTAATTAATCAGATACCCGCGGTTACTCATTTAAATACTCAACTTGGGTTTGGGTCGAGTTTGGGTGGCGGGTCAAGTTTGAGTTTAGGATAAAATCCGGGTACTTGACCTGTTGCCAGTCCTATGTGGCATGTTCAAGTTGTGGACGGTTAGCAAGGATGCTAGTGGGGTATGGTTTTAACGGGTATCTGATCTATCTGAACTCAATTATAGATAATCGAATTTGGTAGAGGTATAAGTGGCAAGTATATTACCCCATCAAGTGCGCATAGAGTTTGAGTAGTACAGGTCAATACCCACAAATTGAACCCAATTGTATATATTAAATAAAAAAACTAAATTACTATAATTAATATATTCTAGAGACAACCAGGGAGGCAAGGCTAGTAATAATTAGACATAGCAAAACCTAACTCGACCCAACTCGATATGAAGTTAGGCAGATTCGAGGTAACTATAATCGCGTTCGGGTCATAAACAAGTCAACCCGTTTATGACTCAAAAATAATCAAATCGTGTCGGGGTGTAAACAGGTTGACCCGATTATATTATATATTTATATATAAAAAATTTAAATATAGGCTCACTTAACTTCCATTATTAGTAAGTTTAAGTATCTTCTAATTATTTTTTAACCCAGATTTCGGACATAAGCCCAAAATTTTATTAATTTTAATATAATTTTTATTAATTTATTATTTATATTTAAAATATAAATGATAAACGGGTTATTCGCGTCGTGTCGGATTGACCCAATTATATTCGAGTCGTGTTTGTGTTAGACAGTTTAACCTAATTAATTAAACGAATCTTGTTCGAATTAGCTTAATCGGGTCATGGGTCACAGTTGACACGATCTATTTATGACCTGCTGACCTGAATTGTCAGGTCTAGTAACAAAGAGGAGTAGCTTGGGCAACGGAGATGACCCAACAGAGCTAGCAACGAGGAGTAGTCGGAGATAACCCATTCACCCCCTTCT
Source organism: Costus lasius (assembly GCA_027563935.2). NCBI lineage: Eukaryota > Viridiplantae > Streptophyta > Magnoliopsida > Zingiberales > Costaceae > Costus > Costus lasius. The sequence goes on along the minus strand of CM050451.1, from coordinate 4,262,705 downwards.
CCTATTTTTCCTTTTGTCGCCGTTTGCTCGGGGAGAGGGGTAGACAGGGCAAAGTCGGGTTCGAGTATTTATGGGGTAATAGAAAAATTAATAAGTCCGGGTTCAAGTATATGGTTATAAAAAATATGGGTAGTTAATCAGTTACACAAACAACTAAATTGGGATTATGTTTTGTTATCTCCATTAATTGAATAAGTTGTGTTTGGTCTGTAAGTCCTGGTTGATTATGATTTATGACAGTGAAAAGTTTAATAAACAGCTCAGAAAGAATTTACTCTAATCGGGCCTGATTTCTGGGCCGGGCAGCTGGATGCGGTCTGCTTGGGATATTGGTTACATGGAAGCGGATCCGGATCTGGAACGACCTGGATCGATTAAGTTCGACCCGCGAATATCAAACTCGACCCACTTTCGTTTTCTTCCTCGCCGAACAGACCAGATCGGTGTCTGGCCATCCGTTGACCTTTCGGTGTCGAGGCGACGGCGCAAGGACGCACTCGGCGATGAAAGTTCCCGTTTGGATTTCAGCGAGCAGAATGGCAGCAGCGGTAAAAGTTTTGGCCCTAAAATATTATGGCTCAAAATTTAGCTGGGCGACGACAAGTTCTTTCCTCGCTGAATGTTCGAGACGAACTAGTCCAACATCTCCACTGGCTTGCCGTTCAAATGTTGAGAGCGGGGACAGCGATCATTTCGTTGACTTACTGGCAAGTCCATGCCGGCCAATTTCGCTCAGTTGCTTCTGCGTTTTTGTGAACTAACTATTTCTCTAATATTTGCGGACAGAATAACCGGGTGACGACGCGCCGAATGAGATGTATAATATATGCATAACACGACGATTAGATTAGTCTGCCGCCTTGTTTTGGTCGTCTGGTCAACCCATAAGTCAACGTTAATTTTCCCGAAAGTATGGACAAGTTGTTCAGTCTACGGACGCACTTGCGCAAATCTTGGCAATAGGACATTATAGAATTCCTGACCTCTTACAAGTCAACTGAACTTGTGAATAGATAGAATTGTGTCATTTTCAAAAGCATTTTCATGTTTTAGAAAACATTATCAAGTCAGATAAAGATAAACACCATTTTCTTCTTTAATGTTAATTATTTTAGCTAATATGTGTTATATTTGGTTCCCAAAGATGGGATCTTGATTCATGCACGAAAAGAAGCTACTCATGGAAGAAAGAAATCCAAGAAATACTTGTGAAGAATCCAACCAACTCTGGGAAAGCAAAGAGAAATCTTTCAAAATAGGAACTCGGGATTTTAAAGATGAAAGCACCAGAGTCCATTATAACTAAGAAGGGAAATTGGTCTCCTTCCTTTTTTTTCTTGTCCTCCTTGCGGTTGCTTCAGGTTTTTCATCTTTCTTCTTCTTTTTTTGCAACGCACTTAGATTAATTGTGTAGAGTTATAAAATAAATATAATTTATGGTTGAATTTAATTTTTATGGTTGTTTATATTTAATTATTTACTTAAAATTAATGTATGTGCGGTTGAAACTATAATTCTCAAAGTGGAGGGAGCAACGTGTGCAGAGTATCTAAATCAAACTGGCTGTCTGCCAAAAACAATGCTTTCAAGAAAAGAATGGACATGGCAAATGCATGGCTAAAGACGAAGGAGGAAATGATTATGATTTATGCATGCTTATGTGTCTATGTGTGTTAATCTCAACATCAATACTATATTTAATGTTGGATGACAATCTCATTAATAAAAATAAATAAAGTTTTATATATAGCTTTTCATATTGGCATTAAAGTTTTCTATTTAAGAAAAGTTCAATCATTGTGACACTAAAACTCAAGCTAGATTTGACTCCATATAGATTCGATAAGGAAATTCCAATTTGACTAGGGCCTGTTTGGCCCCGCTTTGAAGCTAATTTTAATCAGCTTTTAAGCAGAAAGTAGTTAGAAAAATTGTTTAGTAATGAAAAATAGAAGCAGAAAAAAGCAGCAAAAAGCAGAAGTTATGAAAGCTACAATTTGATGCTTTTACAGCTTCTGCTTCTTTAAAAAAGTAATTTATATAATTTTATTTAAAATTTTAGGCATTATTATTTTAAATAATTTAAAATTTTCACATTAAAGGAAAATAAAATATAATATTATTTTAAATAATTTTAAATAATATATTTTTTGATTATTTTAAAATTTGACATCAGTTAAAAAGTTATTAACCAAACATTTTATAAATTTTAATAGTGCAGCACAGTACAGTACAACACAGTTATAAAATTATTAACAGTGGGGCCAAACAGGCCCTAGGTGTCAAGTTGGGTTCAAGGATAATCTAATTTTTATAAATTGGGTCCTATGGAATTTTCCAAACCCACTTTGAATTCAAACCAAAATTGACCCATATTCTAAAATTATTAAAATACCCCTCAATTTATGGAAAACCCAAACTTAGGGCCTGTTTGGCCCCACTTTGAAGCTGATTTTAATCAGCTTTTAAGCATAAAGTAGTTAGAAAAACTGTTTGGTAATGAAAAGTAGAAGCAAAAAAAGCAGTAAAAAGCAAAAGTTATGAAAGTTACAATTTGATGTTTTTACAGCTTCTGCTTCTCTAAAAAAGTAATTTACATAATTTTATTTAAAATTTTAGGTATTATTATTTTAAATAATTTAAAATTTTCACATTAAAGAAAAATAAAATATTATATTATTTTAAATAATTTAAAATAATATATTTATTTATTATTTTAAATTTTGACAGCAGTTAAAAAGTTATTAACCAAACATCTTATAAATTTTAACAGTGCAGCACAGTACAGTACAGTACAGTTTAGCACAGTTATAAAGTTATTAACAGTGGGGCCAAACAGGCCCTTAAATCTCCCCTATTGTTGCTGTGATTACAAATACTATTACTGTAGCCATTGCCACTACCATTAATACCACTCGCTTCCAACTATTTTCATCATTGCTCACTCCTACCAATATTGTTGCCATAGTCGTCCACTATTGTAGTTCACACTAACGTGTCAAGTTTGGGATGGTTTCTCTCAATCCTGGTGAGGTCAAGTATGGGTTTAGGTCAGCTTTGGCAAAACTTGCCCCAATCTGAATGGTATTTACCATCTCTAATACTTCCAATTTGTAAAAGGTTTATCCATGACCTCAAGCATTTCATTTTCCATCCCAAAATTTTTTAATTAAAAAAAAAAAGAATATCCAAAATAAAGTCTCTGATTAGTTATAGAGGTGATAAGAGAGAGGGAATGTTGAATCAAAAAAGAAGCCACTCAAACAATAAATTAAAGAGAATCCATGAAGGAATCGTAAAAGAAAGAGATAACAAGTCTCTCCTCTCCTCTCCTCTCGATTTACAATGGTATATATTAAGAAATATTTGTAAAGATTGTTACCAACTCCAAGAAAGCATGAGAAATCTTTTAAAATTCCTATTTAGAAATAGAAAAGGTGAAGAAATTTTGACTCTTCATGAGATTGAGAGTTAGATGTAAGAAATACAGTTCAGATCAAACTATTTTACAAAAGTATAGGCTCTTATCAAAAAATAAGGATAAGCTCTTCCTCAAAAATAAAAATAAGGAATCAAGAGAAAAATAAAATGGCACAACAAAGGTAAATGCCACAAACATAATCCAATTGATAGTCAATGACTTGGAAGAGATCAAAGCAAATATAAACAAATAATAATGGTAAGATGGTTACAAAATTGAACAAAACGGATGGAGTTATATAAGAAGTAAAAGTTATGGAAAATTAAAGGTTAATTTTTACCCATGCAATAATCTTAGTCATTATTTATTAGAAAGTCAACTATGTGATGAAGGATGGGAGATGATTAACCAAGACATTATTTTATGAAGTTGTATACGAAGATAGCTCAATAATAAGCGCCTGTTTGGCCTCATTTTTAAATTAAATTTAAGCAGCTTTTAAAGAAAAACCAGTAAAAATATGTTTAGTAATGAAAAATAAAATATAATAAAAAAAAATAAAAAAAGTAAAAATTGAGAAAACTATAATTTAATATTTTTAGTGCTTATGCTTCTCTAAAATAATAATTTGCATAATTTTGGTTACAATTTTAAGTATTATTATTTTAAATATTTTAAATATTTTGAATATTTTAATATTTTAATATTTTAATATTTTAATAATAAAAAATATATTATTATTTTAAATAATTTAAAAAATAATTTATTTATTTATTATTTTAAATTTTAATAATAGTTAAAAATTATTTACTAAATATCTTATAAATTTTGACAGTTCAACGTAGTTATGAAGCAATTCACAATGGGGCCAAACATACCCAAGAAATATTAGAAGATTATAAGAATTACGTGAGGTGACAAACTAACGTATTCAAATATTGTCTTTTTGCTAAAGATATTGTTTTAGAAAACAATATCAAGTCAAATACAAATATAACAAAAACACTTTTAAAAGCTACAAAGCAGTTTACATTAAAAGTGATAAAATATAAATGATTCTAAAAGATTTTTTTAAGTAATACAAGAATGTCTTTAAAAAATAGCGTTCCTAAATATATAGATACATATAACAATTATCAATAAAAGTTTAAATTTTGTTTTTCGGTAATTATTATTATTATTATTATTATTATTGATATACAAGTAGCTTTAGTAAATAAATTGCATCTAAATGGCATAATTTTTTTTTTAATATTATGATTTTTTTTCTTCTGATACCATCTTTCTTAAAAGATAATTTTGGTGTTGTTGTGTATGCAAGATGCAGAGACATTTTATGAAAGAAAATTTACTTCTTCATTTTTCATTACCCTTTTAAATAAAATTTTCACATTATAGAAAATAATATTATGTCAGATTAATATAGAATTAATTCTGCTTTAATGACAATTATTCCAATTAATACGTGTTAAAGTTATTTTTGGAGGATGCGAACTTGATTCATGTAAGAAATATTTAATAAATATATCATTAATTCTCCTTGAATGCCAATTAGGTTAACTAAGACATGTTGCATATATAATTGATTAACTCTTGCTTATTATGATTAATACAATTAAATAGGTTCATCAATAAAATTATGGAGGGAAAATTTAAGATATGGTAAGTTTTCATATTTGAACAAACTATGAGGGGGAGAAATTATCGTTCTTCAACTATAAATACAGATATATGCCATTAGGCTCTTCATCGAACGCATACTTGTAGAGTCAAAAATGGTGAAAACACATTTGGTCTCCTTTCTTCTTGTCCTCCTTGCAATTGCTTCAGGTTTTTTCTCCTTCTTCTTTCTTAGCAATGCACAAACTTATAAATTAAAGTTAACTTGTGGTAGAATTTTGATTTTGATTAATGTTTACATTTAATTGATTATTTATTTGAAATTATTGTATGTGCAGTTTCAACTGTGATTCACAAAGTGGAGGGAGCAACATGTCAAGAATATCTAAATCAAACTGGATGTATTTTGGCTGATTGTCAAAAACAATGCTTTCAAGAAAAGAATGGACATGGGGAATGCATTGCTAAAGCACAAGGAGATGATTATGCATGCTTATGTGTCTACCAATGTTGATCTCAACATTGATGTTGAAGGACAATCACATTAATAAAACATAAGTTTTTATATATGGCTTTCCAAATTGGCGTTCAAGTTTATCTTTTGAGAAAATTTCAATCAATTTATAAGCTTGAAAATAAAACTCAAACCATTCTGACTCTTCTTAGTTTTGATACGAAAACCTAATTTGAATGGGTGTCAAGTCACATTTGGAGACAATCCCATTTTTATAAATTGGATCAAGGTCGATATGGAATTTTCAAACCCACCTCAAACTCGAATTAGCCCATGTACTAAAATTATTAAAATACACCCCTCCTCAATTTATATATAAAAAAACCCTAACCTAATTTCCTTCTACTGTTGTTGTTGTAGACACTTTTGCCATAGTCATTGCAACTACTATTAATTTATTTACTAACACTGCCACTACTTCCACTCACTCTCGCCATTGCTACTAATGATGCTGCCCACTATTGCACTTTTCACCAATGGGATTAGGTTTGCGGCAACTTCTCTTAAACTCGGCTAAGCCGAGTACAAGGTTATATAGTGTCGGGTTTGGCAAAACCTATTCCTATATGACCAAAGCATACCATTTTTTTTTCTCATATTTTTTAATAATAAAAAAAATTAGAATATCCAAAACAAAGTTGTTGCTTAATTCTACAGAAAAATGAGAGGTGGTAGACTGAATTGCAAAAAGAAACAACTCGAATAATAAATTTAAGAGAATCCCTAGACTCATGGAAGAAAGAAAAAAAAAAGCCCTCTTCTTGATTTACCATGGTAGAGATGAAGAAATATTTATGAAGATTTTTAGCAAGAAAGCATGAGAAATCTTTCAAATTTTCTATTTAAAAATAAGGAAGGTGAAGAAATTTTGTCTAATTTGATACATTAACAATGAAAGTAATAGTGCCAAACTACTTTGCAAAAGTATAGGCTCTTGTAACTAAGAAGAAAAATTGAGTCTTTTAGAGGATAATGAAGTGATTGTGAAAATTTTACATAAATTGAAGCGAATTTTAATTATATCAAGTCAAATAAACATACAACAATATCACTTTTATAAGCTACATAGGGTTTTTTTTATATTAGAGGAGATAAATTGTAAATGATTCTAAAAGCCTTTTTTTTTTTTTGAAATACAACAATATAATGGCATATTAATATAGCACTAATTTCTGCTTTAATGTGAATTATGCCAAATAATGTGCTGTAGTTATTTTTGAAAGATAGGAACTTGATTCATTGTATGAAAAACATAATAAACATATAATTAATTTATGCTTGGTTGTCAATTAGGTTAACTAAGACATGTTGCACGTATGATTGATAAAGTCTTGCTTATCTTGATTAATACAATTAATCATGATCAACAATTAATTGATGGAGGGAAAATTTACGATATGGTGAGCCTTCATATTTGGACAAATTATCGTTCTTGCAACTATAAATACAAATATATGTCATGAGGCTCTTCGTCGAGTATATACAGTTTTTTTTTTTTTACTTTTTCTTCTTTTTTAGCGATTCATGTAGATTAATTATATGAAACTTATAAAATAAAGTTAATTTGAGGTAGAATTTTGATTTTGATGAATGTTTATATTTAATTAATTATTTATTTTATATTAATGTATGTGCAGTTGAAACTATGATTCACAAAGTGGAGGGAGGTAAAGACGAAGGAGGAAATGATTATGCATGCTTATGTGTCTATGTATGTTAATCTCAACATCAATACTATACTTTATGTTGGATGACAATCACATTAATAAAACTAAATAAATTTTTACATATGGAAAACCATATTGGCCTTCTAACCCGAGCTAGCTTGATGCGGAAATCTTAATTTGGTCGGTTGTTAAGTTAGGCTCGGGGACAACCCGATTTTTATAAATTAGGTTAGGATAGGTGTGAGATTTTCTAAACCTGCTTCAAAGCTAAACTCGAATTAACCCATATACTAAAATTATTAAAATACAACCTCAATTTATGGAAAACCCTAACCTAATCTCCCCTACTAATGTTACCACTACAAAGACTATTGCCACAATCACTTCCACCGCTACTACTATCGTTGACATTTACTTCTTACCGCCCGTTGTCATTGTCACTGCTTCTCACTGTCACCACTATTGCTATTGCCACTGCCACTACTGTCTTTTTCTCCAATGGGGTCGAGTTTAGGACAGTTTCTTTCAAACTCGATGGGATTGGGTATGAAGTCTAGAGGTTGGCTTTGAAAAAACTTACCCTATTAAATAAGAGCATGTCATTTTCTATCCCACAATTTTACTATTTCTAACACTTTCAATTTATAATAAGTTTATTTATGTTCTCATGCATGTTATTTCCTATCCCATAATTTTTAAATAATTTAAGAAGTTAGAATATCCAAAATGAAGTCATTGCTTAGTATGATGGGTGAGAGAGTGTATGTTGAATCTAAAAAAATAAGCTACTAGAACAATGAATCGAAGAGAATCCATGAAGAACTCACAGAAGAAAGAAATAAGAAGTGTCTTTTCTTGATTTACCTTGGTATAGATGAAGAAATATTTGTGAAGATTGCTACCAACTCCAAGAAAGCATGAGAAATCTTTCAAAATTCTTATCTAGACTTTAAAGAAGAAAGAAATAGATTCTATACAAAACTATTTTACAAAAGAAATAGATTCTATACAAAACAATATAATAAATTAAAGAGAAATCACAAAAAGAAGCTACTCATGGAAGAAAGAAATCCAAGAAATACTTGTGAAGAATCCAACCAACTCTCGGAAAGCAAAGAGAAATCTTTCAAAATAGGAACTCGGGATTTTAAAGATGAAAGCACCAGAGTCCATTATAACTAAGAAGGGAAATTGGTCTCCTTCCTTTTTTTCTTGTCCTCCTTGCGGTTGCTTCAGGTTTTTCATCTTTCTTCTTCTTTTTTTCAACGCACTTAGATTAATTGTGTAGAGTTATAAAATAAATATAATTTATGGTTGAATTTAATTTTTATAGTTGTTTATATTTAATTATTTACTTAAAATTAATGTATGTGCGGTTGAAACTATAATTCTCAAAGTGGAGGGAGCAACATGTGCAGAGTATCTAATTCAAACTGGCTGTCTGCCAAAAACAATGCTTTCAAGAAAAGAATGGACATGGCAAATGCATGGCTAAAGACGAAGGAGGAAATGATTATGATTTATGCATGCTTATGTGTCTATGTGTGTTAATCTCAACATCAATACTATATTTAATGTTGGATGACAATCTCATTAATAAAAATAAATAAAGTTTTATATATAGCTTTTCATATTGGCATTAAAGCTTTCTATTTAAGAAAAGTTCAATCATTGTGACACTAAAACTCAAGCTAGATTTGACTCCATATAGATTCGATAGGGAAATTCCAATTTGACAAGGGCCTGTTTGGCCCCGCTTTGAAGCTGATTTTAATCAGCTTTTAAGCAGAAAGTAGTTAGAAAAATTGTTTAGTAATGAAAAATAGAAGCAGACAAAAGCAGTAAAAAGCAGAAGTTATGAAAGCTACAATTTGATGCTTTTACAGCTTCTGCTTCTCTAAAAAAGTAATTTACATAATTTTATTTAAAATTTTAGGCATTATTATTTTAAATAATTTAAAATTTTCACATTAAAGGAATAAAAAATATAATATTATTTTAAATAATTTAAAATAATATATTTCTTGATTATTTTAAAATTTGATATTAGTTAAAAAGTTATTAACCAAACATCTTATAAATTTTAATAGTGCAGCACAGTACAGTACAGCACAGTTTAGCACAGTTATAAAATTATTAACAGTGGGGCCAAACAGGCCCTAGGTGTCAAGTTGGGTTCAAGGATAATCTAATTTTTATAAATTGGGTCCTATGGAATTTTCCAAACCCACTTTGAATTCAAACCAAAATTGACCCATATTCTAAAATTATTAAAATACCCCTCAATTTATGGAAAACCCAAACTTGGGGCCTGTTTGGCCCCACTTTGAAGCTGATTTTAATCAGCTTTTAAGCATAAAGTAGTTAGAAAAACTGTTTGGTAATGAAAAGTAGAAGCAAAAAAAAGCAGTAAAATGCAAAAGTTATGAAAGTTACAATTTGATGCTTTTACAGCTTTTGCTTCTCTAAAAAAGTCATTTACATAATTTTATTTAAAATTTTAGGTATTATTATTTTAAATAATTTAAAATTTTCACATTAAAGAAAAATAAAATATTATATTATTTTAAATAATTTAAAATAATATATTTATTTATTATTTTAAATTTTGACAGCAGTTAAAAAGTTATTAACCAAACATCTTATAAATTTTAACAGTGCAGCACAGTACAGTACAGTACAGTTTAGCACAGTTATAAAGTTATTAACAATGGGATAAAACAGGCTCTTAAATCTCCCCTATTGTTGCTGCGATTACAAACACTATTACTGTAGCCATTGCCACTACCATTAATACCACTCGCTTGTCATTTATAGTCTATCTGTTTCTATATATGGAAAGTTAAGAAATCATCATATAATAATCGAGAAATTGCAATAGAAAAGAAAAAGGGGGGTTTGTGATGATTTTGAAATCTTTTCTACTAGGTAATCCATTATCCTTATGCATGAAGATAATAAATTCGGTCGTTTTGGTCGGACTCTATTATGGATTTCTGACCACATTCTCCATAGGGCCCTCTTATCTCTTCCTTCTTCGAGCTCGGGTTATGGAAGAAGGAACCGAGAAGGAGGTATCAGCAACAACTGGTTTTATTACGGGACAGCTTATGATGTTCATATCGATCTATTATGCGCCTCTAACTACTTTCATCATTGCTCACTCCTACTAATATTGTTGCCATAGTCGTCCACTATTGTAGTTCCCACTAACGTGTCAAGTTTAGGATGGTTTCTCTCAAACCTGGGAGGTCAAGTATGGGTTTAGGTCAGCTTTGGCAAAACTTGCCCCAATCTGAATGGTATTTACTATCTCTAATACTTCCAATTTGTAAAAGGTTTATCCATGGCCTCAAGCATGTCATTTTCCATCCCAAAATTTTTTAATTAAAAAAAATAGAATATCCAAAATAAAGTCTCTGATTAGTTATAGAGGTGATAAGAGAGAGGGAATGTTGAATCAAAAAAGAAGCCACTCAAACAATAAATTAAAGAGAATCCATGAAGGAATCGTAAAAGAAAGAGATAACAAGTCTCTCCTCTCCTCTCCTCTCGATTTACAATGGTATATATTAAGAAATATTTGTAAAGATTGCTACCAACTCCAAGAAAGCATGAGAAATCTTTTACAAACTATTTTACAAAAGTATAGGCTCTTATCAAAAAATAAGGATAAGCTCTTCCTCAAAAATAAAAATAAAGAATCAAGAGAAAAATAAAATGGCACAACAAAGGTAAATGCCACAAACATAATCCAATTGATAGTCAATGACTTGGAAGAGATCAAAGCAAATATAAACAAATAATAATGTTAAGATGGTTACAAAATTGAACAAAACGGATGGAGTTATATAAGAAGTAAAAGTTATGGAAAATTAAAGGTTAATTTTTACCCATGCAATAATCTTAGTCATTATTTATTAGATTGTTAATATAATAAATCAAATCAAGTTAATGAAAAAGTCAACTATGTGATGAAGGATGGGAGATGATTAACCAAGACATTATTTTATGAAGTTGTAAACAAAGATAGCTCAATAATAAGTGCCTATTTGGCCTCATTTTTAAACTAAATTTAAGCCGCTTTTAAAGAAAAACCAGTAAAAATATGTTTAGTAATAAAAAATAAAATATAATAAAAATAATAAAAAAAATAAAAATTGAGAAAATTATAATTTAATATTTTTAGTGCTTATACTTCTCTAAAATAATAATTCGCATAATTTTGATTACAATTTTAAGTATTATTATTTTAAATATTTTAAATATTTTAATATTTTAATATTTTAATATTTTAATATTTTAATATTTTAATATTTTAATATTTTAATATTTTAATATTTTAATATTTTAATATTTTAATATTTTAATAATAAAAAATATATTATTATTTTAAATAATTTAAAAAAATAATTTATTTATTTATTATTTTAAATTTTAATAATAATTAAAAGTTATTTACTAAATATCTTATAAATTTTGACAGTATAATACAGTTCAACATAGTTATGAAGCAATTCACAATGGGGCCAAACATACCCAAGAAATATTAAAAGATTATAAGAATTACGTGAGGTGACAAACTAACGTATTCAAATATTGTCTTTTTGCTAAAGATATTGTTTTAGAAAACAATATCAAGTCAAATACAAATATAACAAAAACACTTTTAAAAGCTACAAAGCAGTTTACATTAAAAGTGATAAAATATAAATGATTCTAAAAGATTTTTTTAAGTAATACAAGAATGTCTTTAAAAAATAGCGTTCCTAAATATATAGATACATATAACAATTATCAATAAAAGTTTAAATTTTGTTTTTCGGTAATTATTATTATTATTATTATTATTATTATTATTATTATTATTATTATTGATATACAAGTAGCTTTAGTAAATAAATTGCATCTAAATGGCATAATTTTTTTTTAATATTATGATTTTTTTTTCCTTCTGATACCATCTGTCTTAAAAGATAATTTTGGTGTTGTTGTGTATGCAAGATGCACAGACATTTTATGAAAGAAAATTTACTTCTTCATTTTTCATTACCCTTTTAAATAAAATTTTCACATTATAGAAAATAATATTATGTCAGATTAATATAGAATTAATTCTGCTTTAATGACAATTATTCCAATTAATACGTGTTAAAGTTATTTTTGGAGGATGCGAACTTGATTCATGTAAGAAATATTTAATAAATATATCATTAATTCTCCTTGAATGCCAATTAGGTTAACTAAGACATGTTGCATATATAATTGATTAACTCTTGCTTATTATGATTAATACAATTAAATAGGTTCATCAATAAAATTATGGAGGGAAAATTTAAGATATGGTAAGTTTTCATATTTGAACAAACTATGAGGGGGAGAAATTATCGTTCTTCAACTATAAATACAGATATATGCCATTAGGCTCTTCATCGAACGCATACTTGTAGAGTCAAAAATGGTGAAAACACATTTGGTCTCCTTTCTTCTTGTTCTCCTTGCAATTGCTTCAGGTTTTTTCTCCTTCTTCTTTCTTAGCAATGCACAAACTTATAAATTAAAGTTAACTTGTGGTAGAATTTTGATTTTGATTAATGTTTACATTTAATTGATTATTTATTTGAAATTATTGTATGTGCAGTTTCAACTGTGATTCACAAAGTGGAGGGAGCAATATGTCAAGAATATCTAAATCAAACTGGATGTATTTTGGCTGATTGTCAAAAACAATGCTTTCAAGAAAAGAATGGACATGGGGAATGCATTGCTAAAGCACAAGGAGATGATTATGCATGCTTATGTGTCTACCAATGTTGATCTCAACATTAATACTATAATTGATGTTGGAGGACAATCACATTAATAAAACATAAGTTTTTATATATGGCTTTCCAAATTGGCGTTCAAGTTTATCTTTGAGAAAATTTCAATCAATTTATAAGCTTAAAAATAAAACTCAAACCATTCTGACTCTTCTTAGTTTTGATACGAAAACCTAATTTGAATGGGTGTCAAGTCACATTTGGAGACAATCCCATTTTTATAAATTGGATCAAGGTCGATATGGAATTTTCAAACCTACCTCAAACTCGAATTAGCCCATGTACTAAAATTATTAAAATACACCCCTCCTCAATTTATATATAAAAAAACCCTAACCTAATTTCCTTCTACTGTTGTTGTTGTAGACACTTTTGCCATAGTCATTGCAACTACTATTAATTTATTTACTAACACTGCCACTACTTCCACTCACTCTCGCCATTGCTACTAATGATGCTGCCCACTATTGCACTTTTCACCAATGGGATTAGGTTTGCGGCAACTTCTCTTAAACTCGGCTAAGCCGAGTACAAGGTTATATAGTGTCGGGTTTGGCAAAACCTATTCCTATATGACCAAAGCATACCATTTTTTTTTCTCATATTTTTTAATAATAAAAAAAATTAGAATATCCAAAACAAAGTTGTTGCTTAATTCTACAGAAAAATGAGAGGTGGTAGACTGAATTGCAAAAAGAAACAACTCGAATAATAAATTTAAGAGAATCCCTAGACTCATGGAAGAAAGAAAAAAAATGCCCTCTTCTTGATTTACCATGGTAGAGATGAAGAAATATTTGTGTAGATTTTTAGCAAGAAAGCATGAGAAATCTTTCAAAATTTCTATTTAGAAATAAGGAAGGTGAAGAAATTTTGTCTAATTTGAGACATTAACAATGAAAGTAATAGTGCCAAACTACTTTGTAAAAGTATAGGCTCTTGTAACTAAGAAGAAAAATTGAGTCTTTTAGAGGATAATCAAGTGATTGTGAAAATTTTACATAAATTGAAGCGAATTTTAATTATATCAAGTCAAATAAACATACAACAATATCACTTTTATAAGCTACATAGGGTTTTTTTTTTATATTAGAGGAGATAAATTGTAAATGATTCTAAAAGTCTTTTTTTTTTTGAAATACAACAATATAATGCCATATTAATATAGCACTAATTTCTGCTTTAATGTGAATTATGCCAAATAATGTGCTGTAGTTATTTTTGAAAGATAGGAACTTGATTCATTGTATGAAAAACATAATAAACATATAATTAATTTATGCTTGGTTGTCAATTAGGTTAACTAAGACATGTTGCACGTATGATTGATAAAGTCTTGCTTATCTTGATTAATACAATTAATCATGATCAACAATTAATTGATTGATAAAGTCTTTTTTAGCGATTCATGTAGATTAATTATATGAAACTTATAAAATAAAGTTAATTTGAGGTAGAATTTTGATTTTGATGAATGTTTATATTTAATTAATTATTTATTTTATATTAATGTATGTGCAGTTGAAACTATGATTCACAAAGTGGAGGGAGCTAAAGACGAAGGAGGAAATGATTATGCATGCTTATGTGTCTATGTATGTTAATCTCAACATCAATACTATACTTTATGTTGGATGACAATCACATTAATAAAACTAAATAAATTTTTACATATGGTTTTCCATATTGGCCTTCTAACCCGAGCTAGCTTGATGCGGAAATCTTAATTTGGTCGGTTGTTAAGTTAGGCTCGGGGACAACCCGATTTTTATAAATTAGGTTAGGATAGGTGTGAGATTTTCTAAACCTGCTTCAAAGCTAAACTCGAATTAACCCATATACTAAAATTATTAAAATACAACCTTAATTTATGGAAAACCCTAACCTAATCTCCCCTACTAATGTTACCACTACAAAGACTATTGCCACAATCACTTCCACCGCTACTACTATCGTTGACATTTACTTCTTACCGCCCGTTGTCATTGTCGCTGCTTCTCACTGTCACCACTATTACTATTGCCACTGCCCACTACTGTGTTTTTTTCTCCAATGGGGTTGAGTTTAGGACAGTTTCTTTCAAACTCGATGGGATTGGGTATGAAGTCTAGAGGTTGGCTTTGAAAAAACTTACCCTATTAAATAAGAGCATGTCATTTTCTATCCCACAATTTTACTATTTCTAACACTTTCAATTTATAATAAGTTTATTTATGTTCTCATGCATGTTATTTCCTATCCCATAATTTTTAAATAATTTAAGAAGTTAGAATATCCAAAATGAAGTCATTGCTTAGTATGATGGGTGAGAGAGTGTATGTTGAATCTAAAAAAATAAGCTACTAGAACAATGAATCGAAGAGAATCCATGAAGGACTCACAGAAGAAAGAAATAAGAAGTGTCTTTTCTTGATTTACCTTGGTATAGATGAAGAAATATTTGTGAAGATTGCTACCAACTCCAAGAAAGCATGAGAAATCTTTCAAAATTCTTATCTAGACTTTAAAGAAGAAAGAAATAGATTCTATACAAAACTATTTTACAAAAGTTTAGATTCTTATCAATTAACTAAGAGAAAAAATTAAGTCATTAGAAGATAATCAAGTGGTCGAGAAATTTTTTTTAATTATATTATAGTCACAATAGAAGAGAAGAATGATACAATTGCCATGACTATTGATGAGCTCATGGGTTATCCCAAGCATTCGAACAAATATTTCAAAAAAGAGATAATTGGATAAGCTCTTCCTTGAAAATAAAAATGGAGAATAAAGAGAAAAATAAAATGTCGCAACAAAGCTAAATGTCACAAAGTTCATGGTCGATGACTTTGAAGAGATCAAAGCAAATATAAACAAATAATAATGGTAGGATGGATACAAAATTGAACAAAATGGATGGAGTTATATAAGAAGTTAAAGTTATGGGAAATTGAAGGTTCATTTCTACACTTGCAATAATCTTAGTCATTATTTATTAGATTGTTAATATAATAAATCTAATCAAATTAATGAGAAAACCAACTATGTGATGAAGGAAAGGAGATGATTAACTTCATTGTTACCAAAAAAGTTAAGGTGATAGAAATAATCAAGACTTCATTTTTTTTGTAATTGTATGTGAAGATAGTTCAATACTAAGAAGGATTAGAAAATTACAAGAATTATTATGTGAGGTGACAAACCAACTTATTCAAATATTATCATTTTGCTAAAGATATTGTTTTAGAAAACAATTTCAAGTCAAATAAAAATAAAATAAAAACACTTTTAAAGGCTACAAAGCATTTTACATTAGAAGTGATAAAATGTAAATGATTCTAAAAAAATTTTAGTAATACAAGAATGTATTTAAAAAATAGCATTCCTAAATAAATAGATACATATAACAACTATCAATAAAAGTTCAAAATTTGTTTTTCAGTAATTATTATTATTATTTTTGATATACAAGTAGTTTTAGTAAATAAATTGCATCTAAATGGCATAATTTTTTTTTAATATTGTGATTTTTTTTCTTCTGAAGCCATATGTCTTAAAAGATAATTTTGGTGTTGTTGTGTATGCAATATGCACATACATTTTATGAAAGAAAATTTACTTCTTTATTTTTTATTACCTTTTTAAATAAAATTTTCATATTATAGAAAATAATATTATGTCAGATTAATATAGCATTAATGAAAATTATTCCAATAAATACGTGTTAAAGTTATTTTTGAAAGATAGGAATTTGATTCATTGTATGAAAAACATAATAAACATATAATTAATTTATGCTTGGTTGTCAATTAGGTTCACTAAGACATGTTGCATATATAATTGATTAACTCTTGCTTATTATGATTAATATAATTAATTAGGATAATCAATTAATTCATTGAAGAAAAATTAAGATATGGTGAGCCTTTGTATCTGGGCAAATTCTTAGAGAGAAAATTATCAGTCTTGCAACTATAAATATAGATACATCCCATGAGTCTCTTCGTGGATTGCTTCAAGTTTCTATAGAATCAAAAATGGAGAAAGCACGCTTGGTCTCCTTCCTACTTATCCTTCTTGCAGTTGCTTCAGGTTTTTTTTATTCTTCTTCTTTTATTATTATTATTTTGCAATGTGAGACTTATAAAATGAATATAATTTATTGGTAGAATTTGGTTTTCATGAATGTTTTGTTTGATTATTTATTTGAAATTATTGTATGTGCAGTTGAAACTGTGATTCATAAAGTGGAGGGAGCAATATGTCAAGAATATCTAAATCAAACTGGATGTATTTTGGCTGATTGTCAAAAACAATGCTTTCAAGAAAAGAATGGACGTGGCCAATGCATTGCTAAAGCACTAGGAGAAGATTATGCATGCTTATGTGTCTACCAATGTTGATCTCAACATTAATACTATAATTGATGTTGGAGGACAATCACAATAATAAAAAAATGAAATAAATTTTTATATATCTCTCTCCAAATTGGCATTTAGTTTATCTTTTAAGAAAAGTTCTATCAGTTTATAATTAAGAATATTTTATTATAGTGTAAATAATTTAAGCCTATTTATTTTATAGAATGGATGCGGTTTCATTTAGAAATTGATCCATTATAAAAAATAAGAATATGTATCTTAAAAATAATGCTTTAATATTAAAAAGTGAGAAAAATATTATATAATTTATAATTAGCTTACTATTGTTAATTTAAACTTAAGCATTTTAACATTTCTAGCATGAGAGGGAGCACTCTTAGTCCTTTCTTGGTTTTCATGTACTATGTTATTACAATCCCTCCTACCAAGCTAGTTCATGAACTAAAGTCAGCTTTGACTTTGGTTCAAATTACCACAAACTTAAGATATACATTTGAATTTTTTTACTATAAAAGTTATATTAGATACAAATATAGATTATTTTAGAAATATTTAATTAATACAAATTATTTTTTCAATTCAGTATTCTAATAAAATTTTAAGACATGCTAATTGTCTTTAAGGTATGTTCAGTAAAACGGAAATCTAGATTTATTGCTCTTTCATTTTTTTTCACGGTAAATTTCGTTCTACTGAACATACCCTAAAAGTAAAAATGTTCATACAGGCAAAAATGTTCGCAACAAATTTTAGTAACAAATAAAATATTGACCGTCTAGAATATATTTGTGTAGTGTTTGCATGATGAATAATCATTTTATGTAACAAAAAGGCAATTTATCCATTTTAGTTTAACTCAATAAGATTATTAATCTACGTCATATCATATCTAAATCTATGAGGCTAGAGAGTCTTCATCTTGCGATACTTTATTATTTAAGCTAGCATTAGTTTAGAAAACAAAATCATGTCAGATGCACATAACTAATTTCGGCTTGAGTCAATTATGTGAACTATTATATATATTACTAATTATTTTTGGGAAAAAAAATCTAGATTCATGAATGAAAAAACTTAGCAGAGGTATATGTAGGGAATTTTGCAGAAATTCGAATTAGTCTATATTAAATAAAAGTACAAAAAAAACAGTGCAAAATATTATGAGAAATTTGTAATGCATAATACTCCTTGTATTTAAATATAATTTGAACTTTCATATGAATTTTTTGGGTGCTTATAGTTTGATTACCAAAGGTGAACCTTTTTCTATTTTAAACTGTAACTAATCAAAAAAATCTTATATTATTCATAAACTATTACTACGTGTTAACTAAGTATTTGATACAATTATCAGTTTTTGGTTAATAAAAAAAATTGTAGTCATAGTCATCTACATAACTTATATGCATGATAAAAATATATTATAAACTTATCTTATTCATAAATGAGCTTAAGTCTAATTCTCTTTGTAGGCCTGCTACTAAATCACATAGAGATTTTTAAGTTTTGATGGGTGACCCATTATTCCATTTACTCCAATCTAGAGGGAAAGGAATCAGCCCAATTAAAGTATACTCTTGAGAGAAAAAACTCAAGCGGGTACCTATCTACCATTTATTTAACATCAGGACTTATGTGGATTTATGCACACACGAATCCTGATGAATTTTAATGGCCGGATGAAGCGCCCCACTCAGGGGGCACTTAAGAGTTTTATTCTACTCTTGAAAGTTATTTGGGTGGACCTAAAAGTATGGATCCCTTGAGAAAAGGCCTAAGAAATTTGGGTTCCTTAAAACATGATGAGGGTGTTGTTATCTTTATTAAAATTTTCTTTTTTTGAAAAAAAAAATATTATAATGTTATGTGAATGCAACACGAGGGACCTGCTGAGACTTTAAAAAAAAATCAAAAAGTTGGGGGAAACCAATCACTTGCTTTCAATAGGAGTCATCATCCGAGAAACCCTTTTTTCAACTTGAACAAGTTTAGTCCATCCAACACGTTAGGCAAAAGGGTTAATGAGATGCCTACAAAATATAGACTCGAAGATCATAGCCATATACTTGGGTCATATTTTTTAATTAAACATATCATTGTCCTTCACATTCAAATTCCTTTTACAAAATATATATTATTGTCCTTTGCATATTCAAAATTTCAAATTTTCAACGTTCCTATTTTGAATACTAAGCTATCTGAACCAAGCCCAAGCGTATAATGGGCCTTTCACATCTGGATATTCCACTCTAACATTTGGCAACTCCGACTATAATGCAGCTTTGCTCACCCGTCAACACGAACAACAATGCAAAGTGTCGAATGTTTATATATTTTAAATCTTTTCAAATTATGAATCCTGTAGAAGATAGTTCATCGCGTGGTTTCTTCGCAAGATTGGCAATGAACAAGAAAATTCTACACGTCAGGTAGCAAAAAGACAAATGATTAGTCATTCGAAACGGTTCAGTAACCACACCACCCAGGTTTTCGAAAGAACATCTCCTTAAAGCAACGACTGAAGTGGGAACCATGGGCAAGGGCAGATGTGCCAATCACATAAAATCAAAATCTAAAGACTGATTGGATCTGACTGCAACTGCCATAATGAATTTTTGTTAAGAGGGATATCAAAATAAATGATACCTGCTAGCATATAAACTAATTCTAAGACTGCTAGCTATATTTTATCTTCCCTCAGAGGGGATGCATGAATGCATGCATGCCATCTATTCATTCCAGTAAAATGATAATTTCGTTTTGCATTTAAGATACAATGAACAGGTTCTCTGGTATTTTATACTCTCTCCTTTTGGCTAAAAGACCAGACTGATTCAGTATCTGCACTAGTGGAGAACAAACCTCCAACGTTTGGCTTTACAAGGGTAGAGCTTCCATGCTGATGAGAGCCATCAAGTGGCCACTCCTTCCCACCAATACTTGGAGGGATGCCATCACCCCTGCAATAAGAAAATTACGTTGAGTCCCAACCATGCAAATAATTTGAAACAAGTTGTCTTATTATTGTATCAAACAGAGGCATGACAACAGATAATATAGGTGTTAAATTGAAGGCAAGGCTTGCACCTTTACTATTCCTATGAATCACATCTAACAGGAGCAAGTTTATCGAAGTCGACGATTTTTACCATAGGTGAAGAAAATTCAATTTGAAAATGATTAGCTACAGAATAGCCAGTAGGACAATTGTCATAACTAAATTTCACCGAGTGCCTGGAGTTTTGTGTATAAACAGTAAGCTGAAAATTTTAAGAATAATTTGCATACTTCAAGTGTTCAGAATACACAATTAGGCTAGCATCTCATGCAAGCCGAGAAACCATAATAAAATGGCATATGAAAATTATTAAATCAGGTAAACATCCTAGGAATCGGATCAAAAGGTAGTCAATCAAGCTCAAGAGCACTTTTATGCCTAATAACTCTGGTTAAAGGTGAGAAATAACAATTACAGCCCGAGTATCATGTGAGCATTAATTTTCAACCCTCACCTGCTCATTCACCATGTTAGATCATGGAAAAGGTCAGTATAAAGGCTCACAAAAAGCAAAATGTAGAATTTAAAAAATAAATAGTTTAACCAGGCATGTAATGAGGATATTTCAAATACTTAAACTAAGGTTCAAAGCCACAGTACTAGTGTTAGGCCTTCAACCAAGATTTGGGCGGGGCTCGCGGCCCAAATCTCAGCCCAGCCCTCTAAGCCCTTTATCCTGCTTAGCGGGTGCGGAGGCGGATCTGGTGGTGGCGGCGCCGATCCACCAACACCTCAACGGGCGAAAGCCGCGCGAGCACTTGCGTGCGACAGACACAAAGCGACGCTCTTGGCATGGGCACTGTCGCCTTGGGAGTCGCGTCAACGCAGGCAAGAGGGAACAGGGCAAAAGGCGGAGTTGAGAACTTTACTTGGGATATAAAAACATATTCCCAAAATATTCAGATCCCCGAGGGAGAGCAAGCCCAAGCTTGCATCGCGTATCTCTCCAAAGGCGCAAAGTTGTGGTGGCGGACTCAAGCCACTCCCAACTTATTCGGAACCGGTCTAGCCTGTAAGCTCTCTTGGGAGGAGTTTAAAACGGAGATCGAGATTCAGTTCCTTCCAAGGGACTTGTTGTGTTCTGCGAGGGGCGCCCTCGAGAGAGTTGGACTTAAATTCTCTACCGGTGAACGCTATGATTGATACAGGTGCGTCGCACCTTTTCATAAGCGAAGCCACAACTAAGAGAGTTGGACTTAAGATGTCCCTGGCACGGGACCGAGTGAGGTCAGTTGGTGCAGTAAACCCTGAGATCTTAGGGATGCCATACGATGCGAATATCATAATTGGCAGTTGGCAATGCCGCTGCCATGAGAAGATTCTGAAACTCCCAAATTACGAAACTATCTTCGGCCTTGAACTTTTAGTCAAGGCAAAGATAGCTGTGATGCCTTATCTGTAAGGGATACAGATACACGATGAGGATTCCCCTTGCCTCATGTCATGCATTGGTAGCACATAGCTAAAAAAGGGAAAGAAGAGGGACTCCCGGGGAGTGCCCTTGTCTGTAAACGCTTTGGCTACAGGGTTGCGCCAAGGAGATCCAACGCTGATGGCCGTTTGGGTGGAGGGCCCCCACCTGGAAAGGAATGAGACTCTCTTGGCAGTCAAGAAAGTGTTAGAGGAGTTTACTGACGTGATGCATTCGGAATTGCCGAAGCACCTCCCACGTAAGAGAGGGATCAACCACAAGATAGAGCTTAGGGCATGATCTACTCCCCCATTCAAAGTTCTTTATAGGATGCCGCCGATGGAGTTGGCCGAGCTCCGAAAACAACTCGACAAGTTGTTGGAAGCAGAGTTTGTGCAGCCAACCGTGTCACCGTATGGAGCCCCGGTCCTATTCTAAAGAAAGAAAGATAGGTCTTTGAGGTTCTATGTGGATTACAGAACCCTGAATAAGATAACAGTCCGGGACTGCTATCCTATTCCTTTGATCCCAGATCTGTTGGATAGACCAGGAAAAGCTAGGATATTCTCTAAGCTTGACTTGAGATCAGGCTACTGGCAGGTCCGTATCGCTGAGGGCGACGAACAAAAGACAGCCTGCGTGACCCGTTATGGAGCATTTGCTAACCAATGCTACGTTTTGTCATCTGATGAATCAAGCACTTTTTCTAGATGACTTCGTCGTGGTATATCTGGATGATATAGTGGTGTACTCCTCAAGCGTTAAGGAATATTTGGTACACTTGAAGAGGGTTCTTCAAGTTTTGAGAGAAAATCAGCTTTATTTAAAGCTAGAGAAATGCATTTTCATATCGGAAGAGATATCCTTCCTTGGACATGTGGTTGGTCACGGCCAAGTGTAAATGGATAAAGGCAAGGTCCGAGCCATTATGGAATGGCAAGTTCCCTCAAATCAGACCGAGTTGAGGAGTTTTCTCGGTGTGGTAAACTTTTATCGAAAGTTCATTCGGAGTTGCTCCAAAGTAACTGCACCCCTCAGCAATTTGCTGAAAAAAAATGCCAACTAGGGTAGGGACAATCGGTGTCAGTTGGCCTTTCAAGACTTGAAAACACGAAAAGCTTCTAAACCGATCCTAAAATTACCAAATTTCGGAAAACCTTTCGAGGTTCACATTGACGTTTCGGATCAAGCGATTGGCGGTGTGCTAATACAGAATGGATATTCTGTAGCTTTCGAGAGTCGAAAGCTAAATGAGACAGAGTAGAGGTACTCTACGTATGAAAAGGAGATGGTAACAGTGGTGCATTGCCTTCAAACATGGAGAGTATATCTCCTGGGTAACGCCTTCGTGGTGAAAACTGACAATGTGGCGAATACTTATTTCACCACACAGAAGAAATTGTCAGCAAAACAGGCCAGATGACAGGTATTCCTAGCAAAAATTCTAGTTCCAGTGGGAACACAAGTCTATAAAGGCTAATGTGGTGTCTGATGCACTGAGTAGGCTTAACACCTTAGTCTGTTTTGCGATCTCTAAAGTAGAAGGAAATCTCCTTACGAAGATAAAAGCAGTAACTACTTTCGATGAGGCATATTGAAAACTAGTTCAGCAGATCAAGTCGAGTACGACCCGACAATATTATTTAGACACCGATGACATTGTCATGGCCCGTGGCGAGAAGCCACTAGTCCCCGCATCCAGTGGGTTGCGACGCGAGGTGCTTAGGGAGTTCCATGATACCCCTTTGTCGGGTCATCCAGGACGAAGGCCCGTGTTTGCCTTGTTGTCCAGGTCCTGTTATTGGCCGGACATGCGTGCCAACATTGAGATGTATGTCCGCACATGTCAAACAAGACAAGATCGATCAGAGACTACCGGCTGGGTTATTGCAACCCTTGCCTATTCCAGAGACCCTGGACAAATGTGTCCATGAATTTTATTGGTGGGTTTCCCAAGGTCGAGGGGAAAACATCAATATTCGTGATTGTGGATAGATTCTCTAAGTACGAAGTTTTCATTCCAGCACCCGAACCATACTCAGCTCTAGTGGCTGTAGAGTTATTCTTTCAAAATGTGGTGAAACATTTTGGCCCGAGGATATCGTGAGCGATAGGGATGCCCGATTTACCGGACGATTTTGGTCGACATTGTTTGACAAGCTGGGAACGAAGTTAAACTTCTCCACAACGAATCATCCCCAGACGAATGGACAGACGAAGCGGATGAATGCCCTCGTGGAGGACTACCTCTGTCATTTTATGACTGCGAGTCAAAAGGATTGGGTGAAGTGGATGGATTCGGCACAGTTTCCCTATAATCTCCACAGATCATCGTCCATGGGGCATAACCCGTTTGAGCTAGTGTTAGGGAGACAGCCCCTAACCCCTGTTGATATCGAGATGAGGACCTCCGAGGGGAGATGTTATGTGACTCAACGGGCAGCTCGCGAGCGAATGGAGTTGCTACAAGAGGCTAGAGACAGCCTCGAGCTAGCCGCTAAACAAATAAAACAATATGCAAATCGTCGTCGTCGGAATGAAGAATTTGTCGTGGGCGATTTAGTGCTTCTCCGACTTACTCCGCATATATGGAGGAAGATATCTGCGAAGGTAGCACATCGGGGCCTTCTACAGAGATACGATGGACCTTTCGAGGTGTTGAGTCAGGTAGGTTCAGTTGTGTATCATCTGAAGCTCCCCGATAGATGAAGCTGCATCCGACATTCTATGTGAGCTTCCTAAAGAGATTCCATAAGGATCCAGGAGATCCAGCTCGGTCATAGTCGCTTCGCGCGCCTCTAATGGATCAGAGAGATCTTGGATCACCGAGTTTTGAGATACAGCAAGATGAACCGACGATCAGAATTTCTTGTTCAATAGGAAGGTTCTCCAATGGAAGAAGCTACATTGTATAAGGCGTCCGAACTGTGGCAGTTCGAAGACGAGATCCGACGTTACTTTGAGTCACCGAGGGCAGCGACTCACTCCGGAGGGGGAGAATGTTAGGCCTTGGCCCAAGATTTGGGCGCGGCCCAAATCTCAGCCCAGCCCTCTAGGCCCTTTATCCTGCTTAGCGGGTGCGGAGGCGGATCTGGCAGTGCCCGATCCGCTAACGCCTCAACGGGTGAAAGCCGCGCGAGCACTTGCGTGCGACAGACGCAAAGCGACGCTCTCTGCGTGGGCGCTGTCACTTTGGGAGTCGCGTTGACTCGAACAAGAGGGAACGAGGCAAAAGGTAAAGGAGGTCGTCTTCTCGGGAGGGGGCACGAACTTTTCGAACGGAAAAGTTCACCGACCGTTTTCTCCCCATCTCTCTCTCTCCCTCCCACGTCAAACTTTCCCTCGTCGAACGCAGTCATCGACGGAGTCTCTAGGCTGCCTCGGTGGTGTGGGCGGGTGGACGAAGCACCTTGGAAACCTCCGTCCTCTCCCCATGCGTCTTCTGCCGTGCTTTCGTTTTCGACATCGGCAACACCTCCTGACCGCCTCGGAAGGCACGTTTGCCACCGCTTCACCGACTAGAAGGAGTCGGCGGTTTGAGTGATCTCCGAGGCACCTTCTTGCCTCCTCGTTTCCGATTTCTTCCTTCCCCGATCGAGCGCACAACTCCCGGCGATTTCCTCTTCCTCCGCGTCGATCTCTCCTCGTTTGGTGTCGGCCGCCTGCGTGGGTGAATTATCGGCCCGGACCCGCCTGCGTGCAGACGACACTTCTTGCTCGCCGGACGAGCCCCTCTGCCTGAGTGTGGTTCCCTTTTCTCCCTCCTCTTGCTCGCCTGCACTTGTGCATCTCCTCCGGCGCCGTCTGTCGCTTGCGTGTGACTAGAAACAGCTCCCTTCTTCCTCACCGCCCGGGTGGAGTTTGGAGCTGTGTCGACCTCCTTCGAGTCCGATTGCAGCGTGGGACGTGCTCCAGCAGTCGGCGCTTCCCCCGCTTCCTCTCCGGCTCAGCCGCCATCCGCCTGCTGCCTCGCTAACTTTCCGGTGCTTACCGACATGGGAGTAGGGCAACTCCTTCTTCCCCACCTCACCCCCGCGTGAGGGTGGATGGCCGGCCCCCGTTTGCCAGTCTATGGACGCACGCGAAGTGTGAACGGACGGTCCGTCTATTCATCGTCAACGTGTACGTGCGTGTGACTACGTGCGACAGTCTCTCGATCGGATTCTCCTCCTCGCCGGCGTGCAAGCGATGGTACCAGCCGGGTCCTTTTCGTCACCGGTGTGCGACGCCGTGTGAACCTTACTCCTCACCGGCGTGCAACGCCGTGTGGACAACTGCCCGCGATCGCCGAGCTCCAGCTTGATCTGCGGACAAGTGTGGGTGAGTCCGGCTCCCCGGCAGGGAACGTCCGGTTACTCCCCTCTGTTTTCTCCCTGGCACGTGAGCATGTTCGGAACCTATGGTGGACCCCATCCGACGCGGTTGGTTACGAGTGCGTCCCTTTTGGGTTCGGGTGACCCCGGTTCAACTTAGCGACTCCAATTCTCAGTGAATCGTGAGCGTTGACCCAAGTCGTGTTGGAATGACAAAGGACTTCCGCAGAATCCATAGTCGCGCTGGGGTTCGGTTCGAGGAATCGTCTCCGCCAGTCATGCCCAATCGAGCGGTTTTGTTCATTGCGACCCCTGTGTGGGTGTATTCGGACTCGAGTCAAGCGTTGACTCATGGAGAAAAACCGTAAAATAATATTACCGTAATTGAGAGCGTGACAACTAGTATCATTATCAATCTTTCATCGAACAGGCATGTACAGTATCAAACCAATTGTATCAGTTGCATACTTGCATGTTTAATATTATATGTAGATTAATAGTTAATTAAACTGATAACAATTGAACGTACTGATACAGGAGGGTTCAAGCATCTTTAGATTGTCAAACTAGTACATTCAGCCTGATCTGGAATAAACTATGAACGGACTACAAAAAAGCAATATCACTATAAAGCAACATGCTCACTCCTTTCATAAATAAACCAGCGTCTGAAATTTTCAACCAAGTAATAATGTCAATTTACTAAATTGCGGCTTATGATAGAAAGTCAAAGCAATATGAATGGCTAAGTTGCAGTGTACTACATTTCAAATAGGAGTATCTTCTGAACAAGTCAACATGACAACTTTGGAAAGGTATGGTCAATTTTCAAACAATTCAAGCAATCACATGCAATGTATGGGTGTATATATCTCATTATGCACGAACGTTGGAAATTTAATATTCACACATTTGATTATTCACAAATACGCAAAATTACCAAATCTAAAGAGGTCAGCATTTATTTCCACACATGCCGCGCAACATACCAAGCAGATGATTCTCTGTAATACATGCTTGAACCAACCCCCAAGCAGGTTCAGAGAATAGGTAAATAGGACTGTCTGAGAAAAAATAAATCAAAAAAGAAAAACTTTAAGGAAAATTAAGCGTTGAGAATATGCCGCATGTCTCATGGTAATGCCCAGACACCAAATTATGGAAATTTGACTCCATATCGTATTCTACAATTTTCATTCCATTTAAGCATCTTATAAATGATTAAAACAAGAAGGACAACAAATTAAAGGTAAACAGTGGTCAACGGCAATATAACTCGGTAAATTTAGAGATTCGTATCAATATTCTATCTATGAATATGCGTAATTCTTGGGATCCGCCACTAACTCACCCAACTGTAGTTTGACACGGATAGTTCCCTTGAATATAATATATATTCTGTTTTCCTAATGGAAGTTCAGATTTTCTTTTCGTCTATGTTTCTTAACAAGAAGAAGAAGTTCAACAATAGGGCCAAAAGAATGTCTTTAGATTACATCATCAGGCTCCATTAAGACATTGTCACATTTCTAAATTTATTTTCTGGATTTTACATGTTGAAAATGCAAAGTATTCATAATATGAAAGATTAAAATCACAAATTCCCTTAGCCCTGGAATCAAGAACTAGAGCAAAATCGCTCGTCAGCTAAAACTCCCACTGAACTAAAATTAGGTAAACTCAAATACAATTGAAATTTCCAAGAATCAAATTTTTTTTTCTTAACTTGATTTTGTAAACATGTTCAGCCACAGGGGATGCTATTTGACTGAATTTTCTGAACTATCAAATTTTATTATTCCCAAAATAACGGTAGAAAGGGATACATTGGACAGACAAAAAGCATAAATTCAATGCCTAAGAAATTTAAAAATCAAACATTCATTCAAGCTTGACCACTCAATCAAAATTAACAAATAAAAAAAATAAAAGTAGGAAAATAAAATATTTAAGAAAACAAATATTACAATAACATCTCACCAAGTAGCAGAAAGAGAAAAAAAAATAAAAATATATATTCGAAGAAAAACATAATAATGAATATATATCAAAATATACTTTGGTCCCAACATGCTCATAGAATAGACCTGTTGGATGCTTGAGGTGTGCTGATTCAATAGGTTGTCTACACTAACACTAGTAACAACTATATCGTCACCAAAAAAGAGCAATGTCAACACTATCCAGCAAATAGCCGAAAATAGTATCTGACTGAGATTTTAATCCTTGAAAGGAAAGATTGCAATGTATTTGCATGATCATGAGAAGACAAGATTAGGGAATACCAAAAGAAACTAGGATGGGAGGAAAAGGATACCTACCCCCAACTTATGATCAAGGTAAAACATAGCGGTTATTGAGCCTTTAGTCGTAACTATTTGGCACCATCACTCTAAACCATTACCCTCCTTTATGCTCTACCACTAGGGAAGTGCTCCTGTATAAAAGGGTTCTAGTCATGGAAACATGTACATGAGGCCAAGGCAATAAACATCGACTAGAGACCTTTAAATTTCAGTCAATAAGATCTCCAGTTTTACCACTACAAAAATCCATAACATACAATCACTTGATATCATTTGATATTGCATGATTCCAATTCCCTCCATTCCAAACTACAGTGTACTTTTTATTTTATTTATCTGAACCATTACCCTCCTTTAAACTCTACCAGCGGGGAAGTACTCCTGTATAAAAGGCTTCTAGTCATGGAAACATGCACATGAGGCCAATAAACATTGACCAGAGACCTTTAAATTTCGGTCAGTAAGATCTCCAGTTTTACCACTACAAAAATCCATGACATACAATCGCTTGACATCGTTTGATATTGCATGATTCCAACTCCCTTCATTCCAAACTCCATTGTACTTTTTATTTTATTTATTTAGTTAAACATTGAATCAGCAAACGCTTCTAAGACCAACTATATAAAACAATAGGTCAGTATACGCGTTGAAAAATCCTGTTGCATGAACATACAAGAAAAGAATTGGGAAGGAATAAGGTGAACAAGACCTGGTTATTGGGTGGGAACAGAGTGAAGAAGAAGATCAAGTTATGGACTGGTGGGTTTAACTACATATCAAAATTCAACCTAAATAGGTGGTACACCTGGTATGAACGGATACTAGAAGAGAACGCTTTGACTAAAGCTTCGGGTATTTACAACTTCACCTTATATTAAATACCATATTGTTCGTGATTAAATACTTCCATAGGGCAATGAAATACTTTACTGAAGTTATGAATCCCAAAACTGAATTCTAAAGTAATAAATGGACTCTTTTACTGTCGCCAAGACCAAGAATCCTAATAATGAACAGCACAAAAAGTTACTTAGAAATGAAATTATAAGCAAGCACAATAAACATTCTTCTTCGTCTGCACTTTCTTGCTGACCAAAGAAAAGAAAATAGAAATTAAATATATGTCACACACATAAACTATCATGACTAATAATCTAACTGGATGAATTTAAAAGAAACCAACCTTTTGATGGTGTTTTCCTAATACAACACCTGATTCTTGTTTCACTAAACTTTGTTAGTGTATATGTTAGAGTGAGCATTACCAGGATTTTAGTTTTATATGTACTCTTGCTCTTGATATTAATGAATTATAACAACCACATTTTTCTATCCAACTTGGTATTAAAGAGGATTTCCCCAAATCTAATCATCCCACTTCTCTCATCGCCCTCTTCTTGAAACCCTAGCTCCAAACCTCCTTCCTGGCAAGCTCCCTAAGCAGCATTATAACCACGCCGTCAGTGATCCTGATAATGGCATGCCACTGCCAACTTCCTTTCTACTTCTCTATCTTTCTACCTCTTTCTCCCAAAAAAAAAAAACATCACCCTTGCCCTCATATTCTCATGAAATCCTCGCACATCCTCTTCTATGCCTATTAACAACACCAGCAACCCTCTCCTTCCTGTTTTATTACAACCTTATGCTACGCTTTATTGTCTCTAGCCCTACAGATGCCCGCAGCCAGCAAGCTGACCTGCATTTCTCCTTGGGGAAACAACAAGCACCAAACTCCTTATAGCCAGCTCAACTCTAGCTGATCAATAGCTCTCATAACAGGTAAGTCTAGGCTTTGATTTCAAAGGTTCTGATTGTTTCTTAGGCTTAAATAGCTTTATGGTGTCACAGCAGAAAATCGATCATGCTGAAACTATAATATAGAAGCTTTCTCTTTAACACCAATGCTTTTATCTGTCCTTCCAACTGCTTCTCTGACTTGCTCTCACGAATACTATGCTATGCGAGCAACATTGCTCTCTATCTACATACAACATATTTAAACCTTGGTCAGTACCCCATATACATATTTAAATAATACCACCAACATTGCCAATAGTGTGTTGGTATAAACTGATACACCAATAAGAACCAGAATTTAAAACCTTACTCTTGCCATCATATGAGGGCTAGCTCAAACTATGCATGCATAGGAGGTGGTACTTGGACAACTTTGCTACATAATGCTCTAGTAGCATAAATAAGCAGCACTCTTGTTGTAGAATATAAAGTGTGGATTATATGTGCATCGATAGGCAATACAATACTTGTGTGTTACTTACACAAACATAGACAAATGAACTTCCAAAGAAACTAGCCACCACGATATATGTAGATCCAAAATCATTTGCTATGAGGAAAACTCTATGTAGATCCAAGAGTATAACTAAACCCTAAATTGAATATCTTCACATAATTCTGAAAAATTACAGCACTTGTGTGTTTTTCAATGGTTGTTGTAACCATAGTGTTAAAAACTAGCCTGTATCTCCCATACCAAGCAGTAGGCTCTGATCCGACTTTATATTGATACCGAATACAAGTTTGTTAAAATCAGCCAACCATATGTTAGTACATACAAATTTGAAAAACTAGTCCGAATCATTGTTCTAGTCTAAGCTCAAACTGGTATGTACCATACAGATCCAAAGCAGCTTCCATTGCTTGCGGTCAGCAAGGAACCAAGCATAGTGATAAAAGCCACTCGCAATGAGCGGAAGCTTTGTCCATAGCTTCCACCGCAAGCAAAAACTTCATCTACAACTTCCACCATGGGCAGAAGCTTCGTGCTACTTCCACTCACCTCGAGCACCTTCCGCCCAAGACTCGAAGATGACTCCGTGCTTCTATAGTTTCCGCAACTCCCCTCCACCTCCATGGCAACATAGCTTTGTCCCCTTCAAGAGTCCCATCCACCACTGCAGCTTCATCTACAGCAACATACACCTCAACAGCTTAATGAGCGGAGACTGCTCGGTAGCTTCATCCACAAGAGGGTGGGGGACTTATACCGGTCCATGACTGGGCAGGTATATATTCGAGTATCGCCGGATACAATCCTCTATCTTTTATTATATTTCTTGCTGATTAGTTTCCACAATATAAAGATGTCAGATTTGCAATGATGGCTTAAACAAACAATAATTAAAAGTTATATTTTGAAGCAAACCATTTGAATTCAATGGCAACAACAAAGGAAACTAAATAGAAAGAGAACAATAATCAATATAAAGAACTATGTTCAATATTTCGCAGGAAACCATTTGCATTCAATGCACATTTCTGCTGGTTATAGTACTAGAAAGACTCAGAAGGTAGTTATTGGAATGCGATACAAACAACTAGAAAAAAAAAAAAGCAAGCAACATTTTCCAAGACCAAACACAAGTAAAAAAGAACTCCGTAACTCTGATGTAAAATCCCAATAAAACAACTATTGTTTGGTCAAGAACTTCGCTCAAGCAAGGGAAAATAACAAAAACATGAATAGAAGTACCAAATATAGCAGTAGAAACAATTCCAGATGTGTGCTCAGCAATGGACAGGATGTGTAACAAAATGTATGCAGAGATACTTACTTGAACCAACAATTTGCTGGAGATAGCTCAAAGGGACTGTCAGTTGTTGACCTTTTTGAATTATTGTATATTGTATCATTTTGTTGCATATTGTTGATGAGATTACTAGGAACGAAACCGGTTTCTCCATGCTCAGACAGTGATTTTAAGGGCAACTTCTGCATATTACTATCATGCATACCTATACAATGCGGCCTATGCATCCCTCCGTCTGGCTGATTAGTGCCATAAACATGCTGAGATTGTATGCCCAGAAGAGTGGGGCTCTCATTTGCAATTTGTGACATTATAGAGCTGTGAGGTATAGGACCTAACTTATCTTCTTGTCCAAAATTTTTCTGTCCTATGGGTAAAAACCAGCTGGAAGGCCCACCTACTAATCCCAAACTATCCTGAGCAGGAGTTCCCCACAACTGCCATGAACCCTGTGATTCATCCAAATTCAAGTTATTTGAATCCAGTGAGTTCAAAGCACATGGAACTTGACCAATAGTAGCCTTCTTTTCTTCCAAACTACGAAATCTGGAGATAGGAGACTCAATTGGTGAAGGTTTGGCTATGTTACCAGGAGCAGATATGCTCTTTAAAACTTGAGGTTCTTCCAACTTATCACCAGAAAGAAAGCCAGCACCCAGGTCCAACGGAAAATTATCTAATGCCTCCGAAACTGGCCCAAGTAATGCTGTAGGATCAGGAACATAGCATGGATCTTCAAAAATTTCAGCTTCTTCCACAGTTGACCTTGTCCGAGGGTCTTTGGCAGAAGGAAATAAAGATTCAGCCAGAATAGAAGAAAATGAACTGCTAGTAAAAGGTTCACAGAATGTGGTACTTGCATTGGAGGGTAATGGTTGCCCAATACTGTCTCCAGAAACATTATTAGGCAGCAACCTTTGATTTATTATATGAGAACTTTGAGCATCTATTCGACCATTCCCAATTTTACTAGATACATTGGTATCGAGGTCAGGTGTAACACTCGATGAACCAGTGAATAGTTGTTGCCATGATTTTATCGGATTGACCCGTCGTTGCTGTGCTACTGAAGAAACCTGGAAAATGCAAAGTAACCAACAGCAAAACAGAGCACAAACATGAAAAGTTAGAATGCTCAAATCATGAATAGAAGAATGGAAAAAACAAAAGATTTAATCCACGAAGCTTAGTCTATATTGACTCACATGCTGATTAATGTTCCCTTGACTCCTATCATCCCCATTTGAAGTGACCTTGGCCAATTTATCTCCAGCTACTTGAAAATCTCTTCTATTTTCAGAAACATGATCCATGAATCCAGTACTTGTCTTATTTGCTTTGTTAACAGTAGCAACTGATTCCTGAGGATTTCTCCCAAAAAAGGAAGCACTACCAAAACCTCGAGAAGATGATAGGAAATTACCTGTCATCCGAGCAAAGTATCTGGGCCTATTTGCCCTCACTTTATTTCCAGGTGAAATTCCAATGGTTTGTGATTTTGTAATCTCTGTAGTGTTTTTCAATAAATCCCGTCTATCGTTCTCATTTTTCTTGTCAAATTCATGTTTTCTCTCACTTTCCCTGCTCTTCTTGTCTAGATCTTCAACGTCTGAGTTACTTTTGCTGGATCCTTTATCCCTATCCTTCTTCCTATCATGTCTTCCTTTTGCTGCCACCTTCTTATTGGCCCTTTCCCCATCACTATCAGAACCCTTGGTTTGCTCTCTCTCAGCTTTGATCATCTCATCGCGTAACCTCCTCCTTTCTTCTACCAATCTAGCGACCTCCTCCCTTTGCTTTCTCTCTTCCTCTTCCAACATTTCTTTTTCCAACTTTGCCTGTCGTTTCTCTTCAGCTTTCCTCCTTGCTTTCTCCCATTTGCTCTCCTGCAGGTTTCCTCCATTGTCCCCTCTCTTAGATGATGACCCTCTTTGGTCTGCATCAGAATCATCGTCCCACAAACTAATCCTGAACACTTTTCTGCAGAGCCATCGCATGCTGGAAAAGAAATAAAAAAGCAGCTTGCGAGCAAACAAGACCAGACCCGAGCAGGATTTGTCACCGGAAAAGTGATCTTCATTTACACAGTAGTGAGAATCAGGGCTCACCCAGTTTCTATTTCCCTCAGCTGGCCAATCCTGGCTACATATCCATCCATTCTTACCCACAATCTCATTGATCATTGGGCCCCGAACTGATCGAGGAAGGTCCAAGACGGGCCTTTTAGAAATGTGGCCACAGTATGAGCACATGAACCGTCCTCCACCAGGATTCTGATCTCTATACGGGCTGTGGCAATTCCGACAGCGTCGTGTTGCAGTCTTCCTTAGCTTCTGCATCTCCATTGCAAGGGCTTTCTCCCGCTCCCACAGGCGAGCCGACCTACGTATCCGCCAAAGTGACAACTTGGGCATCAGAATCTCGTACCAGAAAAGGGTCCCAAAGAGGACGAACACGCAAACAATCTGGGGCGAGGTGATCTCGAACCGGAAACCAGGTGGGAGGAACGGCGACATAGCCCAGAACAGGAGAAGCGGGATCAACAGCCAAGGCAGCATGGTCGCGACCCATCGCGACCATCTCTGGACCACACAAAGTATGCACATTTGCCTAAAACCAATACCGGAACCGCAGAAGTCGTTCGCTGCGTCACCAAAATCAAACAGATTGCAAACCCTAGAATGAAATCTTCCCCTGAAACGCTTCTCCCTCAACCTGCGTCCTGATCTGCGGCCTATGCGATGACGATTTCCACAAGAAAAAGCAAGCATGCAAGAATCTCCCCAGGCGAAGCAAACGAATGTAATAAAACTTAGCCTTAGAATCGCCCTATCTTGGAATCTCGGAGACGTAAGCAGCTCGAAATATTAATGAAAGAGACAAAAAAAAAAAGCAATCAAGAAGAGGGTTCCCAGTCGGTGGATCCTGCAAACACTCAAGGAAGATTGCAAGGATTGAAGAGGCTAGGAGGGAAAGGAAACTCGCGCATTCGAGGTCGTTGGTGGAGAAAACCCTAATTTTGGAACCGGTCCGCGCCCATGGCGTCTTGTCGAAGTCGGAAGGTGAACAATAGGAAGAAAGGTCGCGAAATTCCTGTTTTGTTGTATTCTTGTATGTATATGTATAATTGTTTTTTCTTTTTGTATTGCAATGGTCTCCATGTTATCTCATTATTATTTTTGTACGTTATTCCGTTCGAATTTTTTAAGTTAACCTATTCTTCCTTAATAAGGACAGGAAAGGAATGCCCTGAAGCCTTCAAAGAATTGGCCGGCTTAAAAAAAAAATATTTCACCCATACAAGTTCACCTACTTAACGTGCCCGCTTCGTTATTGCTGGTCACGTGTGGCCATATGGAACCTGTACCGGTTCCAATCACAAATCAGAAATGGTAGCAGTTATCACCCGTGAGTAAGAAATGGATATGAACCCTTTTAGGATTTAGCATAGCTAATATTTTCAGCTTTTATTAGTTGAAAAATATTAATTAAAAAATAATTAATTAAAAAAATTAAATTATATTTAGATAAATAACTGTGCTAGTCAGAAAGTGTATTATGCAATTAAATATATTATTTTTAAAAAATTTTATAAGAGTCTTTTTAGTACTTATACTACGTGGAGTCCTGTGTATTATAATATATAAAAAATTTAACCAAACTCATATAGAGTGTCATTGATATACTCACAATCAACACAGCTACAGAGGACTTCATAGATAAAAATTCAAAAAAAATAAGAAACTGAACTTTTTAGGTAGCTTTGGTTTGGAATAGAATAAAATGAAAAATTAATCAGGTTGAATTAACAATATTGCAACGGATATCAAACATAGTTGTTTAGAACACAAATCAAATTAAAAACAAGTAAGAAAGCATTACCAGAGAGGCTGTAGTGGTATTGTGTTTGGGGTCGGTGGCGACAGCTAAGGTGCTTAGGGGTTGACGGTGTTGTTGAGAGGAGGAAGGTCAGTGGCGAGCGAGCAGCATCAAGAGAGGGAGTTTCGGTGTTGAGAGATAGGGCAGCAATGTCAAGACCGTCAGGACAGGGCAACAACATTAATCAACTTCGACGATAGCGAGAGAGAGCTTCGGCAACTTCTATAACGGCAAGACAGAGCTTCGGTGGTGATGAGGAGAGCTTTAACAGTGGCGAGGAGAGCTTCAACTATGCTGGTTGTGGGGAGAGTCACGAGTGAGGAGGGATTGGTAAAGTAGCTCCTTTGACCGTTGACCCGTCAAAAGCAACACCTGTAAGCTAGAATCCAACAGCTTCTAGCAGGAGTAGCATCTTCTAGGTTTGGAACCCAGAAGCTACTTGCCAAAAGAGACAACTTCTTATAAATAGTAGTTGCAGCCAGTAGAAACAACCTAGAAGCGAAGCTGCGCCAAACGCCGCCTTAGATGGGGGAGGTTTGTATCTACAATAATTTAAAGAATTTGAAGCTCAATGTAATAGATTATACAAATGATTGGTATATGGGACGGGGCAAAATATAGAACACATGTATTAGGTCCTACAAAACGATACTAAAGTAGATTAGATATAGATTATTGATGATGTAGAACATATAGAAGAGTTACGCAAGTAAGATTCAAGATTAAATGGTAAAGAGCTCCGCATATATTGCCCAACTGCAGGATTAAACAGCGGGCAGGCGGCCAGTGGTTTCCATCATGTGCTCCCACAAGTTTAGCTAAAACCATGGATCAGACCCCACTTATATAAACCCAAGTCCGTAACCAAGCAAGCACCAGCCACGCTAATTAGGTGGAACGACGAGGAGCGGCAGATCAGTGGAGAGAGATGAGCTCGTGGGTGACCGAGCATAAGCTCACCAGCATCGGTAAAACACCTGCTCCGAACTCTTTTCTTCTTCCCCTCAACTTATAAACTGTTCTTGTTTGTGATTAATTTAGGAGCGGTGTGGGCCTCCGCGGTGGGAGCGTCGCTAGCTTACGCGCGAAAGAGAAGGTCGCCGCTCAACACCAGCCTCCGCCTGATCCACGCCAGGTGAGGAAGGGTTGAGATGGGTGGATTGATTGTTGGCGAATTGTAAGATGCTTGTTTGCAATGGGAATTGCAGGATGCACGCGCAGGCGCTGACACTGGCTGTGCTCTCGGGGGCGGCGCTGCTGCACTACTACGAGAAGCAGCAGCACGGCGTCAAGTGCGATGATGACGAAAAAGATTAATTTGAAACAATAGCCACAATGCGTGCCGTTTACTCTCAAGTGCAATGGTATTATGTATGTAAAGTTGGTATCTGGTTATCGATTCGCGGGACTTCATTCCAAAACGTTATTATGATCTGTAGCAATTGATACCTTCTTTTTATTTCAAAATTAATGGTAAATTAATGGCTGCGGCAATGTAATTGGGTCAGTTTGGGAGCACATTGAACAATCAACAAAGCATTACGATTTATAAAAGATAAATGTTCTTTAAATTACCACATATTTGTTATGCAATGTGTATTCCATTTATTCAATTTTTAAATGCATATTTTTCTTTTCATTATAACTTATTTATTTTTCTAGAATCAACGTAACATATATCAATATCAACAATATAATCCTTTTAAGGAAAAAATCTCAATTTTTTTCCTCATTTTGTGTTTACTTTGAGGTAAAAGGGAAGAGAAAGAAGTGAAAAATAATATTTTGGTGGATGGAATTGGAAGGAAAAAAAATAAGTGAAAAGGCTGTTAGAAACTGGATCACGTTCTCTCCGGCACACAAACACAGTTGCACAGCCACTTGGCGAGAGGAGATTGAAATGAAACTCTGAACTTGATTCCGATTGATTTCTAAACGGAGTACAAGAGTTTATATAGGGAGAGAAACAACCTTTCATATCCCTTAATTAAATACATAAATTTACTCTAATGCTTTAATTGAGGCGTTGATGCATGTCCAAGGCGATGCATCAAATTCGAAGTAGCGCTTTGCTTCATCCGAGGCGTTGTATTAATGGGAGGCGGTGGATTTCAAGTTTACTATTTAACATTTCCTCTTAAGCTTGAAATTCCTATTGTCCAAGTTTGGATCTCAGCTCTTTGAATTTTTTGAACTTGAGAGCTTTTGTGAAAATATCTACAATCTGATTTTTAGTCTTCATATGGTTCAATTTGACTTGATTACTTGAAACACATTCTCGAATATAGTGGAATCGAGTGTCAATGTAATTACTTTGTTCATGAAACAAGGGATCATTCGCTAATGTAATTGCTGATTTATTGTCCACGTTGACTTGAGTTGGCTCCTTTTGTGGAAAGTGTAGTTCTTCCATTAAATGCCTTAGCCATATTGATTGCGTCACGCATGAATTAAGGGCAACGTATTTTGCTTTGCATGTTGATAATATCACGATCGGTTGTTTTTTTGAGCTCCAAGTGAATGCTGCTTTGCCTGTGAAAAACACATAACCAGTTGTGCTTTTTTGATCATCCGTGTCTCCAGCCCAATCGCTATCGCAAAATCCTTCAAGTTTGAAATCGTCAATAGCATGATAATATAGTCAAAAATTTATAATACCTTTGATGTAACGCAAAATTCTCTTAGCAACATTCAAGTGCGTCTTAGTCGGTGCTTCTAGAAACCGACTTACGAGCCCAACTCCAAAACAAATATCTAGTCTTGTACATGTCAAGTACCTTAAACTACCAACTAAACTTCTGAACAAAGTTGGATCAACTTTTTCACTTTCATCGTACCTGGATATCTTCTCACCATTTTCAACTGGGGTGTTGACTGGATTACAGTTGCTCATGTTGAATTTCTTAAGAGTCTCTTTTGCATAATTTTCTTGGGATATAAAAATCCCTTCACTTGTCTGCTATACTTTCATCTCAAGGTAGTAGAACATCAGTCCAAGATCTGTCATCTCAAACTCTTGATTCATTGCTTTCTTGAAAGCTTCAATCATCTCCATATTATTCCCTTGTTCTTGCTTCCTTTCATCATGTATCCTAAAGGTTGATCAATACATACCTCCTCCTCGAGATATCCATTCAGGAATTCTGACTTAACATCCATTTGAAAATATGTTCCACTTATTTTGTGCACCTTGTTTTTGTTTGTAGCCTTTTGCTACGAGCCTGACTTTGTGTCTCTCAACTTCTCCTTGTGAGTTCTTTTTGGTTTTAAACACTCACTTAGACTCCTATAGCTTTATGCCTTTCTGGCAGAGTTGTCAGCTCCCAGGTATTGTTCTTCTCTATTGCTGTAATTTCTTTATCCATAGCTTTTCTTCATTTCTCTTCTTTCACAGCCTCTTCAAAGTTAATAGGTTCAGTATCTGCAAACAAACAAACAAATGAGACGTCATCAATTCTCTCAGTTTCTCGGTACAAGTCTTCCAGCCTCCTTGTGCGTATCTGTCGGTTACTTGGACTTCCTTCTGAGGTAGATTCATTCTGCATTAGTGATGACGAAGGTATAACTGGTTGAGGTCTTTCCTCATCTTCATCTTATTCTAAAGAGGGAAGGAGATCATAGTCTTTTTGATCTTCCTAGACATTCTAGTCCCATGTAGCTTCCTCATCGAAGTCTACATCTCTACTGACAAAAACCTTCTTGTTAATTGGATTGTAGACTTTATACCCTTTGGTATGTGAATCATAGCCAACAAAAATACATTTCTTACTCATATCATCAAGCTTAGTGCGATGTTGATCATGAATGTGAGCATACGCAATACTACCAAATACTTTTAGATGTCTCACTGAAGGTTTAATTCCTCTCCATGCTTTAGTTAGAGTCTTTCCATTCAAAGCTTTAGTTTCACACCTGTTCTGAAGGTAGACGGCGCAGTTCACAGCTTGCGCCCAAAATTCTTTCGGCATCCCTTTTGTTTTCAGCATGCTTCTGGCCATATTCAGAATTGTCTGGTTCTTTTTCTCAACAACTCCATTTTGTTGAGGCGATTCTGATGCTGTCAGGAATCATCGTATTCCATGAGCTTCACAAAACTTTTGAAAGTTTTTAGATGAGAACTCTTCTCCTCTGTCAGATCTTACAGCTTGGATCATGTGTCCACTATATTTCTCTACAAAGACTTTAAATTTTTGAAAACATGTAAATGCTTTTGATTTTTCTTTGAGAAAATATATCCATATTTTTCTACTGAAATCATTAATTAACAAGAGAAAATACTTGTTCTTACCAAAGGATTCTGGTGTAATTGGCCCGCACACATCTATGTGTATCAACTGCAAGGGCCTGGATGATCTTGACTGTGATTCATTTGGAAAGCTTTTCTGGGTTGCTTTCCGAGCAAACATCCTTCACATATGTAGCTCTGCTCATCTATCTTTGGTAGCCCTCTTACCATTATGCTTTTGAACATTCTCCTGAGTCCATCAAAGTTGATATGGCCTAGCCTCAGATGCCATAGCCATGATGACTCCTTGTAGCATGCCTTCATGCATTTTGCTACTCCTGTCTGTATTGGTAGCACAAACAGACGGTTCTGTGCCATTGGTACATTGGCAACCATAACTCTTGCACTATTTTTTAGATACAAATTGTGCCCAATAGTATAAAAGGTATAACCTTTTTCAAGCAGCTGTCCCATACTCAGAATATTGTTTTTCGTATCAGGGGCATAATAGACATTAGAGATATACTGATGAATATTATCTTTCAATCTTATCAAAATTTTACCTTTCTCTCTTACTGGAATTTTTGTGGAATCTCCGAAGGTAATGGTGCTATTGACATTCTCGTTCATCTTTGTGAACAATGATTTATCTCCACACATGTGATTACTGGCTCTAGTATCAAGGTACCATGACGATTTATCAGTCTGTTTCAAATCTTTGTAAGCAATCAAAATAGTTGAATCAACTGTATCATTATTTTCTTAGTGTGAAAGGTTAGCCCTAGCATCAGTTCTTGAATTGTTACATTCTCTTGACATATGTCCATAACCTTGGCAAGTGTAGCATTGTACCTTTGACTTAACGTACCTTGGCTAATATTGTTGCTTTCCTCCTCTTCCTTGACCACGACCTCTTATTGGATTAAAACGAGACATGTTTTGAGGATTACTGTATGTACCTCATCCTCCTCTTCCAAAGTTATGATTTTGCCCTCTGGCTCTTCCACGTCCTCTGAAATTTGTATTGTTTCTTTCAGCACTTTCTTGCAGGTTCAGTTTTGTCTGCAAAACTTGTTCGACAGGTTCTTTCTTTCGTCGATTTAGCTTTTCTTCGTGTGCTTCTAGTGATCCAGTGAGTTCTTCAATGGACATTTCATCTAAGTCTTTTGACTCTTCAATAGCTGTAACTATATGATCAAATTTTTCTGTTAGTGATCTTAAAATTTTCTCAACAACTTTTACCTCAGCTATAGTTTCTCCAAGTCTTCTCATCTGGTTTGCATTTGCTGCAACTCTTGAGATATATTCTGACACTTTCTCAGAATCTTTCATTTGAATTGCTTCGAATTCTCTACGAAGGTATTGTAGTCGGACCTTTTTTGCTTTGTCACTTCCTCTACAAGTGACTTGAAGCATATCCCATAATTGCTTGGAGGTAGTTGCGTTTGACACCTTCTCGAATATAGTGTCATCCAATGCTTGATGGATGAGTGATACGGACTTCTGATCCTTTTTCCTGAGATTTTAAACTGCTGCAGGTTCCCCCTGAGCATCTTAACCATTTTCTACAATATCTCAAACATCATGAGCGCCCAACAAGGCTTTCATTCGTATACTCCAATTTTCAAATTTCTTTTTAGTAAACTTAGGAACTTGAAAGGGAATTAAATTTGAGTTTGACATCTTCAAATTTAATTTTCGTACCTTTTTCTGATAATTGAAACCAAATATTTTTTTACCTTTGTTTTTTCTTCTTCAACAAAGTCTTTTCTTGATAATTTTCGTACCTCCTCTTTGTTCGTTGGCGCAGCTCGGTAACAATGACCTTTAACTCTGACAAGAATCTTTTTGCTCTGATATCACTTTGTTAGAAACTGGAATCACAATTCTCTCTAGCACACAAACACAATTGCACAGCTAGGATAACACTCGGCGAGAGGAGATTGAAATGAAACTTTGAACTTGATTTCAATTGATTTCTAAAAAGGAGTATAAAAGTTTATACAGGGAGAGAAAATAATCTTTCATATCCCTTAATTAAATAGATAATTTTACTCTAATACTTTAATTGAGGCGTTGATGCATGTGCCGAGGCGCTGCATCAAATTCGAAGCGGCTCTTTGCTTCATCCAGGCGTTGTATTAATGGGAGGCAGTGGATTTCAAGCTTACTATTTAACAAAGGCATATGATACATATAGACAAACTCCTACTTGGCCACCCAGTTTCACTCCAGGATTTGTGAGCAATCCAGTAAATTTTTTATTCTTTTTTGCAATTTTCTTTTAGCAAACGGAAAAAGAATCGATATCGGCCACTAGGACTATTTTTAAGCATTGCCCTCCATGGGAGAAGCTACTCCCTCGACCAAATAAAGTCCTCAGGTCCACAATGTCAACGGTCAATGCTCAGCAAGGAGGGGAAAATGAGCGAACACATGATGTCCTCATCTGTAGTCCGTTCCATCTTCCTCTCCCTATCATAATACTCAACTCCACT
Source organism: Costus lasius (assembly GCA_027563935.2). NCBI lineage: Eukaryota > Viridiplantae > Streptophyta > Magnoliopsida > Zingiberales > Costaceae > Costus > Costus lasius. The sequence goes on along the minus strand of CM050451.1, from coordinate 4,220,050 downwards.
GCTTTGATCCCTTCAATTATCCAACCAAGAAAAAGGAAGAGCACAAAGAAGCTTCAATGTCGATCATCAATCCCACGCTGTACAACTTCACCAAGCCGTCCAGCGAAGCCATATGCTACGACGCAAACATGGTGAACTCCAAGGGGATCTTCCTCGGGGACAAGCCCTTCAGGTTTTCTGTTCCCCTCGTCCTCTTTAATATTGCCTTCATGTGTTTGACCACCAATACCACCTATTACCTCCTCAAGCGCTTTGGCCAATCTCGCTTCGTCGCCGAGCTTCTCGTAAGAGACCGACCGCCTCTGTTAATTTCTTTAGCTGATGCTTCAGTAATGGGACGCGATTAATTGATTAATTGGTGACTGCTTGTTTCTGTAGACCGGCATGTTGCTTGGGCCCTCGATGCTTGGGGGAATAAATGCATTTCAGAAAACATTGTACCCGGTATGGGCGCACGTAATCCTCGACACCATCTCGCTCCTCAGCTACATCTTGTTCATGTTCGGCGTCGGCGTGAAGACGGACCTCAGCCTCCTTCGCAATGCCGGAAGACGCTCCGTGTCCATTGGCTTCGCTAGCTACTTACTTCCCTTGGGCGTCTGCCTCGGCTTGATCTATGGCCTTCGGAACTGTTTCTCCAACGAACTCCTCCATAGCCCGCTCATCATATTCATCGCGTCGCGTCTCTCCCTCACCTCCTTCCCCGTGCTAGCCGCTGCCCTGGAAGAGCTCCAGCTGCTCAACTCGGAGCTCGGGCGCATTGCCATGTCCTCCACGCTCATCACCGACGTCGTTGACTGGGTCGTCTCCACGCTGCTGTCGTCCTATTGGATGATAACCTCCGCGAAGACGCATACATCGGCGGTGGGAATCGTGGGGTCATTCCTAGTCATCATTGGCTTCATACTTCTCGTGGCGCGGCCGGCCGTGCTGTGGTCGGCGAGGCAGACGCCGCCGGGTGAGACGCTGTCCGAGGGGCACTTCCTGCTGCTTTTATTAACGGTCGTTTTGATGTCGATAGCGACGCAGTCGTTCGGGTTCAACTCCACGCTGGGCCCGCTCATGCTGGGCCTGTCGATCCCGGGAGGTATGCCGGTGGGACAGACGCTGACAGAGAGGCTCGAACCGCTGTGCAACGGGATGTTCTTGCCGTTGTACTTGGTGATCGCCGGCTACCGGACCACCGTCACTACGATTTATAGGTTGAAGTCGTGGGTGGTGATTGAGTCGGTGGTGGTCATATGCTTCTTGTTCAAGCTTTTTGGAGCCATGGCGGCGGCGCGGTATTACGAAATGTCCATGACCGATTCCATCTCCATTGGGCTCATTCTCAACATCAAGGGCATCGTGGAGATCTCTTTCTTCAACACCTACGCCTGGGGCACAAGTCAAGTAATTTGAAATCAACAATTTGTAAGCTAATTGTTTGGATCACAATTAATTGTAAGCGATGTGATTGTTAAAACATGTTGCAGTTCCTGACTGTGGAGCATTTCTCGGTGCTGGCGGTATCGATGCTGATTATTACGGCCGGCACCACACCAATGATCAAGTTTTTGTACAACCCAACGATGCACTATGTGGCTCGGAAGCGGCGCACCATTGAGCACGCGCGGCCGGAGTCCGGGGTGCGCTTCATGGCCTGCGTCCACAACGAGGACCACGTCGCGCCCCTGCTCGACCTGCTCGAGGCTTCACACGCCAGCCGCGAGTCGCCCATCTTCCTCACCCTTCTCCACCTCAGCGAGCTCTCCGGCCACTCCGCCGCCGTGCTTCGCCCCCACAAGCGCAGCCGCCGGTCCGTCGCCCCCACCGTCTCTGACCGCATCGTCAACGCCTTCCTCTACTTCGAGCGGCAGCAGCAGGAGCAGGGCGCGGTCTCGGTCCAACCCTTCGTCGCCATCGCCCCTTACTCCACACTGTATAACGACGTGTGCTACCTCGCCCTAGATCGCAAAATCTGCATCATACTCCTTCCCTTCCACAAGAGCTCCGACGGTGCGCAACAAACGGTAATCCACGCCTACCAATCCCTCAACCGTAATGTTCTCACTTACGCCCCCTGCTCCGTCGCGATCCTCATCGACCGCCGCCTCCCGGCGGCCTCTTGCGCCTTTACCAACCACCTCCTCCACCGCATCGGTGTCTACTTTTTCGGTGGACCCGACGACCGCGAGGCCCTCGCCTTCGCATCGCGGATGGCGAACAACCGCTCGATGCACTTGACTGTCCTGCGCTTCCTCCCCGCCGAAAGCACCGAGGAAGCGAACGACAGGAACAAGGAGAGGAAGGCGGATGAAGCAGCGCTGGAGCGGCTCAGCGAGAGGCACGCCGACAACGACGGGGTACAGTACATGGAGAGGACGGTGGTGGACGGGGAGGGCACGGCAGCGGTGATGCGGGCAATGAGCGACAAGTTTGATCTGGTGATAGTGGGGAGGAGGAAGGGAGTGGAATCGGAGCTGACGAGGGGGCTGTCGGAATGGAGCGAGTGCCCGGAGCTGGGGATCATCGGAGACATGCTGGCGGCAGCGGACTTCATGGAGAAGGTTTCTGTATTGGTGATGCAGCAGCAGAAGAGATACAGAGGTGGTGATGACAATGAGTTAGGTTTAAACAACGGCGGAAATAACGAGGGGGCTGACCGGCCTGGACGATGCGTGAACGGAGGAGGATCGGAGGAACGATAAGGGTTTGAATTTGATTTATTTTTCTCATACTTTTCCCATTGATTCATTTTATGTATAATAGTGTAAATTATGCATGAGTAACCAGTGAATTAGGTTTAATTCAGTTTGAGCCGAATGAATTTAATATATTAATCCAATCAAATTTAGACATAAATCAATGAAAAAACAAATTATTAATATTCTTATTTTCCCTTGGTGAATTCAGTAATAAGAAACTTTTTAAACTCAACACTTGCATGGTATGTATAAAAGATATGGTGCAAAGTAAAAAAATATGAAACATTTAGCTTTAAACTCAGTATATACAAAATTGCTTATGGCTCTTTGTTGAGATAGTTATAAATTCTGAGGAAAAGAAACGAACCATATATACTTGGGTGTGTTTCTTTAGAGGGACGTAAAAGAAGAGAAAAAAGAAAATAACTTCAGAGAGGAGAGAAAGAAAAATCAACAGGTAGGGATTGAGGATTACGTGAGGGTCACGTGCGGGGTAGCATGCTGGCAGACACTCGAGGGGGAGGTCGGCAGGGGGGCGATGCAGGAAAAAAATTTTGCCGAAGGGTTCCTTCGGCAAACGAACAAAGGAGGGTGGGTAGTTATGAAAGAAAGATATTGTACATTGTACGATGATCGTATAATGAATTATCGTGTAATGAACATATATCGTGTATTTATATATGATATTAATTCATTATACGATAGTCCATTACATAATCTACTGATATCCCCCTCACAGAATCGTATAATATGAACATTACACGATAATGTTCATTACACGATATCTCATTACACGATATCACTCTCACAAAACCCTACCCTCCTGTGTTCGTTTGCCGAAGGGACCCTTTGGTAAAAAAATTTTCGTGATGCAAGGCAGAGGGTGGGAGGGCGATGGGGATGATGAGGGGAGGGGGATGGAGGGCAAGGGTAGCACAATGAGGATAACGAGGGGTGGGAGGGTGATGAGGACAACGAGGGGAGGGGAACGGAGGGTAAGAGGATGACCATAGGGCGGATGCCCGAAAACTACCACGGGCAAATGCCGAGGGAGGGGGGGGGGGCGATGGAAAGGTTGTCGGAGGGGGACATCGGGTGGGGTGATGGAGAGGACCGAGAGGTCGAGGGTGATGCGGAGGGGCAAATGATAGAGCGGTGGGAAGGACACTGGTCCCTTTCGTTTTTCACACGAATCGAGCAAAAACAAAAATTAATACTATAATTTTGACTTTTTCCGTCCTTCTGAATTAGTCCATAAAGAAACAACGAAAAATTAAATTTCCTAATATTTTCCTAGTATTTTCTTCCAAGGTGACTACATAATAAATACTATTCTAGAAGAATCTTTAGGCTTTTTTCCTTGCGTTTGAAGAGCGGGTTCAACGTATGGAGCACATGTGGCATCAAACTCCGACTCATTAATTGTAAACGGAAGCTGACTTGTCCATGTAGCTTTTGTTGCCGTTGACTTTTTGTCAAAATATCCTAATCCACCCTATTGTTTTGGTTGACTGGCACTGCAGCAAACTGGCAAGACTTGGACTCACAGAGTCACAGTGGGGTTGTATCACATGGGCCTCTATCTTCTGATTTAGCTAGGCCGTGAAGCAAGGGAACATTCAGCCCGTCGACCAAGGAACATGGGAGGTAGTAGATATCATTTTTAAGTTTGATTTAAATCTTTAATTATAATTTTATTTTCTCATTTTCTTTCCCAATTTAGCCTCATGAAACAATTATAAAGCTATTAAAAAAAATTAAAAAAATTATTCTTTCCATTAAACGAAATGAAGCACAAGTGAAATCTTGTCCCGAAGAAGCTTTGCCTACGATTATTACGCATTTAAGTCGCGGATGAAGCCACGCAGATGAGTAGAAAGCTCAAACATATTGCGCACAAATAATTCCATTAGGATTTTTTTCTTGTCTGCTTTGAAAATTCAACGTCGCCTCCTCCCCTCTCTTTCTCGTCTGCGTGCTCGATTGCTTCCACCCCCGTTTGTTTTTCTCCATTCAATGCTTGTTTTCAGCACCAATTCCTGTATTTCCGATTCTTTAAGACGATGAAGCTAGCAGTGATCTTGTTGGCTTGAGATTTTTCCTATTTATTCTTTATTCTTCAAATCTAGTTCAAGGAGTCGACTAGGGCTGCTTTGGCTGAGGAAGAGGCGGAACAAAGCAGAGATCGGAAACCTGAAGATGGAGAAGTGGCTTTTGAGTATGGTCTTCGTTGTAGTATGGTTTCCCTTTGCGTATTTGCAGCTTTGCGCTTCGCTCAACGAAGAAGGTAATATTCTTTTTTTCTATTTGTAATTTGATTTTGAGGTCTGTCGGTCTGTGGGTCGTGATTGCTTAAGAAGTTGTTCCTATAAGTTTAGTTCTTGTAAGGATCTTTGCTTAACAGTTTAAAACATGCAGGAAGGGCTCTTTTAGCAATTAAGGAGAGGATAATAGTTGACCCTTTTGGTGCTCTATCGAGTTGGCAAGAGGATTCTGACTGTCCTTGCTTGTGGTTTGGCGTGGAGTGTTCGGATAATGGACAAGTCGTGGCTTTGTAAGTGATTGTGAGATATTATAACAGTACACGCTTTCTCATTTTTTTTTTCACATACATTCATTTATGCTGTTTATTCCTAATTTGAGCTGGATGATTTGGACTGTGTTGATAAAACTACAGTCTTATTGGAGATCACGAATTTTTTTCTGAGTGACGGATAACACTTCTTGTTGATGATGAGGAAGTCTAATGATCATATATTAGTTGGATTTCCAAAATGTTGTTTGATATATTTTGTTTACAATAGTCATTTAACATTACATAATGTTAAGCGGGTAGTATCCTTGTAGGAAACTGAGAGATCTTTCTCTTAAAGGGACGATCGCACCAGAAATTGGGGAACTCACCCACATTAAATCTATGTAAGCATTTCATATATATTTCTTCACTGTAGATTGCCCTTGCATTTTCGTCTATTTCCATTTTTTTAATTTCCATTTTTGATCGAATACTTTGTTTTTTTATTTGGATTACCAATTATGCTTGTTTTCCTTATTATTAACCTTAGTTAGAGTCTAACAATTTGTTGTCCTGTGTTACTATCTTATATCTCATCGAACAATTTAATTCTCAAACAACAGTAAATGCATAAAAATTGGTTGGTATTAAACTTCAAAATGATTCAACACCAATGTTTAAAATTTTAGTCTAGTTTGTACTAGTCTGAGATGGGTTTGGTAGGATAGTGTTGGTTCTACTATAGCACACCGGTCCAAGACCAAATGGGTACATCGGTTCGGACCAAAATTTTAAATCTTATTCAATACATATATATTCTTGTTGGGCTGGTACAGTTCCTTCCATTTGATGGCCTAATACTAGTTCTCTTCATGGTATTATTTTTTATCAACCATGTCACTTGATGTTGGTCTACCCAACGTTGAGTGCTTTAGTGTGCATGAGTTAATTTTGGTTCACATAAAGATCCACAAAGTTGCTATAATACTTATGACCTAAAATTTTTAGTTTCTACCGGTCTCAGATGGGTCAGGTTTTACTATAGCACTATATTGATACAATCGATTTCACTAGAGCATATCGGTCCGAGACCAAACTGGTTTCTTAAACCTTGCGTATGACTGTGTGGTACCTAGTCTATTATTCCAATAACATACAAGGAATAAACATTGTTGAAAATTGGTGAAGCCCAATTTATAGTGGTAATCCAAGATACTCTAAACTAGCATTTTTGTTTCATTTATCTTCTAGTTTAAGTGTTGACCATTTGGTTCATGCAGCTCTTTTCTATAGTCAACCTGAGCTGAAAGTTTGGTGTGGAAGAAAAATAATGAAGACAGGGAAATTATATTTTGTTGAAGTTCATACAAACTTCTATCAATCTAAAGAAACTTCTATCAATCTAAAGAAGCCTAATGTATATAATTTATTAAGTAAATGTTTTCCTGATACATTCTTTGTGTAAATTCCCTTGGCTAAGGAAACTCAAGAATACGACCTTCATTAATATGCAAGTATAATAAGTATAAATGCACTAGATGAATGTTCAAGTGAATGAAGAAATGTTTTGTATACTTCTACAATCCCCTAAGTTGGTATGACAATGATAGAGTTTGTGAACAGGTTTTGACTTATACTAATAAGTGAATTGAAGACTCAAAAAGGTGAAGTACTTCTTTAGAGGTTCATTGTCATAGCTGCTGAAGAAAATAAAATAACAATATCTATGAATAATGATTTATTAGGTATGTAATATACTTATTTATAAAGCATAACAAATTTCTGGTCATTTAAATTGTCATTAAACATGTCTGAACTTAGTCAAATGCAACATCCTATATTATTTCTTGGAAAAGGTTAATTTGCAGCTGCTACTAGAGGTATATGATATATTGAGAAGCATGTAGGCATGTTTTTTTTTTCCATGAGCATTATGACCTTTTTTAGTCAAAAATTGTGCTTCATAGTTTTTTCTTCCAATTCTGCAAATCCTGTTCACAATTCTTTTTTATTCTAATACATGGAACTATTTATCTTCATTGTTTATGCATATGTGTTGCTTTTTCACTTTGGACCAAGTTTGGTGGTACCCATATATTTCATCTTTTTAAAGTATCCTTATTCTATTATTTTCATATAGCATTTTACACAATAACTCCTTTTCTGGAGTCATCCCTATGGAGATTGGCAAATTAAAAAACTTGGAGCTATTGGACTTGGGTTACAATAATCTCAGTGTGCCACTTCCATCTGAACTGGGAAATATTTCACGCCTAAAAATCCTGTAAGCACAAGAATACTATAATTTTTTCACATATTAGTTTCACTACTGTAAAACTGTTAATCATTTCTATGGTAAATATGCAGTATAGTTGGAAGCAACAGGTTTGCTTGCAGTCTGTTACCTGATCTAAAAGATTGCAACATGCTTTTGAAGAATGAGCTTGATGAAGAGCTGCTATTGTCAAACAGACAACTTCTTCCAAGGTAAAGTTTCAAATTGCAGAAATTAACAGTTTATAGGAACTAAATATCTTAAAAACATGTTAGTCATGAATTGAGATTCAACTTTATTCAATTGATCCGGTAGGATCATGTCAAACTAAGCATTGAGAATGATACTCAACTTCACACCTTAGTCTTCAAATGGACATTGTTTATTCCATATACAGTGAGCCCTGATGTCTATCTATGGTTTAGACTTTCAATGACCAAATATGGATATTAAAGGAAAACAAATGACTACACTGTAGTTTGGATGGTCCTGCTATGCCGTTGTATATTAGGTTTCCAACCTTTCCGGGTCACAAAAGGAAGTTGTTATTACGGATCAAAAAACCGTTTTGGTACCGACTAGTTTTGCCAGTTTGTACCAATCCGGTAACCGACTGGTACCAGAACGGAAGAAAGTCGTCGGTATGCCTTGTGCCCTTCCGCCGGTGAAGGAAGCTTTGAACAAAGCTTTTGTTGGCGAAGTTCGAAGCTTCCGCCGCAGGCAGAAGCATCATTCGGTACCACCGGCATAACGCTCGGTACCGATCGGTACATACCGGTCCAGTGACTTGCCGGACCGGTTTTCCAATCCTTGATTCCATGTACTCACAGTACTGTCTTATGTGCCCTATGTACTGGTTAAACTCTGATGTTATTTATTATTCAAATTCACTATCAACTTCTAAAAGAAAAAAACATGGATATCCAAAGAAAATAAATTCTATACTTTGTAGTTTTACATGGGTGTTATGACATTACGAGCCAAACTTCCAACATCTGGGGGACACAAAAATGGAAATGGTTATTCCATATACTGTGGGCCCTATAGTATGGTTAATATCTCTAATGTTATTATTATTCAAATTCACTATCCACTCCTTAAACAACCAAATGTGGATATTCAAAGAACATAAATTATCTAATTGTTGTTTTGGATGGCACTGTTATGCCATTATGTGCCAAGCTTCCAATATCTGCAGGCCAGTTTTGCAAGTAATATATCATGACATTCTTGGTGTAGCTGCTATGTTTTTTCTTTCTCATTGCTATGCCATAAGCCATATTCTTTCTCAACTCACCTGAAATCTGAATGTTACCAAGAAAGTTATTGATGTGTCCGTAAGTGCACAGATACGTCAAAGTAATAAAAAATATCGAACCTACATAGACTTACGTGTTAAGTACCAAATAATTGAATTCTTATAAGCTAAGCGATCGATGTATGATAGAAGTAAAATAAAAATGAATAAACGAAAACTAACGTCGAAAATCAGAGAGAGAAAACTGGGATTAAGGTTTCATCCTTTTCAATTCCTATGACTAGATATAATAACGTTTTTATTAGTTATTCAAATCATGATAAAGAAAAATTTACTTAAAAAAGAAATTATCTCCTTTCGAACATCTAATTTATACGGAACCAGCCTTCACTTTCGTGACTTTCTAGTCAGTGTTAAATAAAAGTAAACCAAATAAAGAAAATTAAAATCACTTTCATGGCTTAACTCTCAATGTCTATTTCTTAAGTAAAATTAAATACTTTTGTACTTTAATTTTATAGATTTTACCTAAGGGGCTCTAATAATCAAAATCACTTTTCGGTCTATATTATCATGTCTAAAACAGTGAAATCAATAGATCAAAATATTAATATGTGAAATAAGCATAAAAAATTAGGATTCTAGGACTTAGCTACTTTCATAGTCTAGATTTCTAGATCTTAATCTAAGGGTTTCAGATTCGTAAATTACCTTTCGGTCCATGTTATGAATCCTAAAACATGCAAATATTCTAAAACTAATAATTCCAAAGTAAATAATCACATAGGCAAAATTTTTATTCAAAGAATAATTAATAGATTAAAAATCATCCAGCCATTACAGAATTAAGAAGGGATTACTCCCTAAGTCCCAAAAAAAAATTATGCAACCAAAGTCATACGAACATGATAAATATTCATAAAAATATTCAGAATTCAGAAAAAGGCGAAAGCAAGATTTTACTATAATTACAGGGGTGTGACGTCGTCACAGCCATGCGATTTTGAAAAATCCGGCTGCTACAAGTAAACCGCGATTTCCCCTTCTGGCTGAGATCTTCTTTCATTGATTTCTCCTAATTTTGTACTCCTTTTGATCTGAAATTTCTAATGTGTCGTCTCCTCCCTTGGTCGAAGCTTCTCTGAAAATTTCACCGCCGAAGATGCCCTCTATGCCTCTCGACAAGAGAACAAGCCTTAGCGGCGCCTTCTTCGATTTCTCCCTCGTCTCTCCACAAAAACTCGCTATAATAGGGTTGAATCCTCTCCTCGATTTATAGAACAATCCTGCGTTTTTAGATTTTCTAATTATGCCTCGGATTCTTCTAATTTTGTGTCGAAAAAATTGGATATAAAGGGCGGCGGAACACTCGCGACTGAATTTTCACAGGGGTGTGATGGGCACAAAAATTCTAATTTCACCCCTGAGCTCGAAATTTCGTCTTGGTCACATTTATAGTCTTTGATTTCTTCAAAACCCATGAAAACAAGCATATTTTACTTGAAAAGTCGAAAAACAAGAAGAAGTGTAGATTCCGAAGCAATTGACCAAATTAAGTTTAAAAACAAACAAAAGAGTATAAATATAACTCAAAAAGACGACATAAACATATAAAATTTACTTTGATTTTTTGAGTCATCGGTTGTCCAACTTTTTCTTTTTTCTAAAAGGAGATGTCATTTATATAGATAAGATCTCATAGTACAAAATGTTAGCCAGCTCATCTAGCCAAGAGTTAAACCAAGCGTTAGGGGATATAAGATTCTTAGCAAAATTGGCGAGCCAACAGTAGGTGCCATTACATTGTCTAGAAACATTCACTCTATGTAACAAAAAGCTGATCTCTCCAAGCTGTCCAACTTATTGAATCAAGGATTCAAACATCGGAGATTTTCTTGATTTCATGTGTTTGAAATCATTTATCTTTTATGCACTTATGGCTTATCAATGATCAAGTTATTAGATCTTCTATTAATAGTTAAGGACTTAAGGGGAGCCTTATATGTGGATTGTGGAGTGGGGGTGAGCATTCGGGAGTTCGGTACAAATACTGGTACTGAACTTTTGCTACTGAACTCCTAGAACATAAAATTTCAAGTATCGGTATCAGTACCGAACTTGACTTCAGGAGTTTGGTTTTGGTATCCAAATCCTGAAATAAATTTCAAGAATTTCTAGAAATACCAAAATATATAATTAAAATCACATCTCAACAACCTAATAAAAAATGTATACTAAAATCACATAGCAATAATGAGAAAAATATAATATTTATAATTCAAAAATCATAATCATATTATTTTTTAGAAACTATAAAAAAATAAATAAATAAACTTCGGGAGTTCAGGAAATTCCCGAACTAAATTTTTAGTACTGGTACTGAAGTACGAAAGTACCGAATGCCAAAAATTTTGGTATGATACTTCGGTACCAAATACTCTATGCTCACCATAATGTGGAGTTTCAAAGTTTCATTGTGAATGCAAGTATGCCACTGTGATGGAGATCCAAATGGACACGGTTACCTGCACTTGCATTACTTGAACCCTTATTTTGAGAAACCTTCAAACTTCTAACATATACAAAAGATAGAAGTAACTGAATCCCTCATGAGTTGCAAGTAGCATGAATACCTAGAAAAAGATATTCGACTTCTTTTGTATAACATTTTGGTTAGTGAGGCTTAGGAATTTAGTTCACTGTAATATGAATATCTAGTTCTACCATTCGTAAAAGATACATCTGCTTTGAAATAAGCAACTTATTTGCCATAGTAACAAATGCGAGCAAAACAATAGGGCCTTTTGATTGTGGGTCCTAGTTTCTCAAAGGAAATAAATCATGAAATGAATAAACATTGTTGAAGTCATAATTTGTCTAGGTGACCAGTAATATTGTTGGTACTATAACAGAATGAGGTTTGACAAATAAATGGATTAGTTATTTTTATATTTTTAGAAGTATGAGACAATGCCAATGTTTTAAAAATGACCAGGGTTAAGAATTTGACCAAGCAAGAGCTGGACCAACCAGTGAGGCAAGCACAGCGATATAATACTGAGCGTCTAGATATAGCTGATAATATAAATCAAAGGATTCCAGAAGAGGGGCTTCATTTTTTTGCTATCATGTCATCATGTCTCCGTGGAGGGTATAAAAGCCTCAAGCATAACCATTTTGCGTTCTATATACCTGTTATCCATTATTGGATATGTATAATCTATCTTCGTGATATCATCTCATCTAATGTTCTCTCCTCTGTAAATAAAATTTGTTGATGAATGTTTTCGCATACAAGTTGCACCTATAGCTGATTGCTTAGTTTTAGGTACTAGTTTGTATTGGTCCAAGATGTGAGTGCACGTTAATATAAATTTGAAGCATACAAGTGCTGCATGGTTTTAGGTACTAGTTTGTATTGGTCCTAGATGTGACTAGTACTGATACATTATGTGTTTACATGATTAGTATAGATAGGGTATATGTCACCTTGCTAGGTATATATCAGTATATATTGAGATTGAAAACCATAGTTGATTGTGTATAAAAAATTCTAAACACAGTGATCAACTTGGACAGAGAACTGCTCTGTGCTATTTCTTTTTTCTGAATTACAATACACAAGTACAAAAAATAGGTATGATAATTTTTGTCTTTCTGTTTCATCATTCACGATAATAGTTTTACAGGAAGATTGAAAATGCAACCCTCCGGAGACTTCTCAGAGGAAATTCCTCATCCTCTCCACCAGATGAAAGACCCTACATTTATTTTATTGTTATTTCTCTGTCATTTGGAGTTCTTTTTTTGATAGCTGTAACTGCTGCATATTTCCTTTGTTATCGAGCCCACAAGGTTGTCACTGTGATGCCATGGACAACAGGGTTAAGTGGGCAGTTGGAGAATACAGTTGGTGCATGTAAGCTTACAATTGATATTCATTGATTTTGTCTTGTTTTTGGTGTTGGCATTCTATAATGTGTCAATGGCAGGTGTACCTTCGGTTAGACGCTTGGAACTAGAAACAGCTTGTGAGCAATTCAGCAACATAATTACTTCTTTACCTAATTGTACATTGTACAAAGGAACACTTTCAAGTGGAGTTGAAATAGCAGTGACATCTACTAATGTTACGTTAGCTGAAAATTGGTCAGAACAATATGAAGCTCACTTTAGGAATAAGGTAGTCCTCACGTTTGAAATGCTTATCAAGTCCTGACAGTTATAAGTTGGTAACATGGTCTCAATCATTTGTCACTGGCTTTGCTTTCAGATCTCTACATTGTGCAACTTGAATCACAAAAACTTCATGAACCTCCTTGGATATTGCATGGAAGAAGAGCCTTTCACGAGGATGATTGTGTTTGAGTATGCACCAAATGGGACGCTTTTTGAGCATTTACACAGTGAGTATCAAGCTTTTACCCGTATATTTGTTATCAAATGATGAAATTGGTTTATGTACTCAAACGTAGCATCATAAGATCACATCATCACATAGCATTAACTGAACAACAAGCTCTTAGGAATAGTGATATAAATGGTCGGTGTCAATTTGATATTTTGATGATCAAAAGAAAACAAATAATTTTTTCAGGAAATTAAGATTGCATATAAGATTTAGTTTTGATTGTATCAATAATGGAAACATGTTGATGATTTTCCAATAAAAAACAATAAAGAAATGGGAATTTGATATCTTTAGCATGGTTTGCTGGATTATGCAAATCTGCTTAAGGTGTAAGAATTCATTTCCTATTGTGTTGCATGTTACATTGTGCTTAATTACATATTGATTTTTGATTGTAAGTTTGTAACTTGTTAAAACCTTGAGTTTGGATTAATTTCCTAATGAAAATAAACCATAGATTTATTTAACTTCAAACGCTCAATACTATAAAAATAAATAATAATCGACTATGACAAAATCCCGTTACACATATTAAAGTCCATAACAATAGAAGGCAAGCTGAAAAGTAGGGAGAAACAGAAATGGCTTCTGAATTACGTGAGTGATTTGTTCCTTCGCCGCCAAAGAGCAGCTTCTAGCAGTGAAAGACTAATGACTGGATTTCCAAAGTGTATCTGCAAAGCCACTCTTAGAAAATACCTCTACATCTTCTTTAAAGTGGTTTTGGCGAATTGTTATTTTGGACTAAAGTGCTTTTATGTTGTATTTACCTAATATCCTGTTTATTGTTGAATTGCATTTATGCTCGAAAGCTCTTTGGAAATGCAATTCCAAAAACACATCCGGAGTATGTTAAAGCCGTAAACTGAGACTTTTGATTACTGCACAAGTGAATCACGATAGCCGCTTTAAGATTTCACTCTTCTGTGTGTACTTTGCAATTCCATCTCTACTATTCACCCATGTAATGAAAATTGCTTCTAAAGTTAACGATCACTCGTTTTATACCTTGATGTTTTTCAAATGCACTTTCAGAGAAATATTGCCTGGTTTACCAAATTCTTTTTTTTTTTTTGCCTCTTACCTGTATTTCTTTGAGATTTTTTTATTACTTTTTTTTTTCTACCTGTTCTTATTTCTTTGTACTCTATTGTAATTTACAGTTAAGGAGGCAGAGCAGCTAGACTGGGCTCAACGTGTACGTGTGGCCATGGGAATCGCTTATTGCCTACAGCAAATGGAGCAGCTTAATCCTCCTTTAGTTCCTAATAACTTGAGCTCATCGTCTATCTATCTCACTGACGACTATGGAGCCAAGATTTCAAATCTTGAATTCTGGAGCGAGGAAAAAGAAGAGAATCTGACATCTGAAAACTCTCAGCTAGAGAACATAGTTTACAAGTTTGGTATTATTCTACTGGAAATTATTTCAGGAAGGCTTCCTTATTCAGAAGATGATGGCCTCCTTGTGCTCTGGGCTTCGAGCTATTTGAATGGGAGAAGACCACTCAAAGACATGGTTGACCGGACTCTCGATTCAATCCACGAGGAAGAGAATAGCCAACTGGCTGACGTGATACGGTCCTGCATAGACGCATCTCCTGAAAAAAGACCAACAATGGCTAATGTAGCTGACCGTATGAGGAGCATTACCTCTATTACACAAGAAGAAGCTTCTCCGAGAGTATCACCGTTATGGTGGGCAGAAGTAGAAATTATATCTCAGTAGCATAGTTGATGGAATTGGCTAGTCGGTAAAATAAAGCATAGTTGATGGAATTGGCTAGTTTATGGTGGGCAGAGTATCACCATTACGATTGCTTTGAAGTCCTAGGACTTGAAGGAGCAGACTCACAGCATCATGCATTCTTTTGTAATAGGAAAGCTCCATTTTCACTATGCTAGCCCGATTGTAAAAAATTATTAGGATGCTGACATCTGAGTGACAAATTCTTCTCCAAAATGCTACTAAGTCAAGATCAATGGCATTTGGATTTTGGGATGATCTCCTTTTGTGTTCTATAACTTTAAAGCTATAAAAAAGATTGCTTACTAAGTAATATGTGGTTGAAGTGGATTTTATTGCACTTCTACTACAATTGCCATTCGGTATCTTAAAATTGGGTCTTTCAGCATATCATTAAATATATATAAAAATAAATAAAAATATATGTAATCATATATAAATATATGTAAACAGTATATATATATATAATAATTAAAAAAAATATAAACAGTATTATTTTTTTAAGTAGTAATTTACAGTATTTTGATATTAAACAGTACTGCTTTTGACTCTATAGCATTGCAACAGCATCACTTGCATTGTGCAGGTTGATATTAGATGGTGGGTTCCAGGCGGTAGCTCCTTTCAAATCCCCGATCCCCCTTGGCGGCTGTAGAATGCGCAAAACAATTCACAAAGATGTTTGGAGAGAACCGAGTCTTACCCTGCTGCAAATTGCTACCACATTATATGTGTAGTAGGAGGCCATATTACGCGCAGACTTGCTCTTATGGAGGAAGACTATTAGCTTGGGGCTCTGCACTGCTATGTGTTTCCTACTTGGAACCAAAGTTAAGGGAGAAAAGGTTGGTGTGGTTTGGGGCCTGTTGATTTTGTTGTGCACTCCCTCTCCCTCTCAGTGTTTGGTTTTCTCTTTTTTTCTTTTTTGAGAGACATTAGCATGATGTATGCAGGACCATGCGCTAGGAAATACAGGGGATGCTCTGCTAAAATTTTCGTGTATCCTGTGTGTGGGGAGGGATGGGTGGGATGGTGTATAAGCTGTAATGTTTTATTTTGATTAAATAATATTTCTTTCTTGCCTTTACCAAAAAAAAAAAAAAAAACAGCACTTGCACCCACCTCCACTTCAATCCCACACTAACCCCTCATCATCTTATTTTTCAATAAATTATTTTTTGAATATAAAAAATCTACATCCAATTTAATTATGGACACTTGCATTCTATTGAATTTGGTTGATTGCTAAACTTTTGATGGTTGTTTTCACTTAGTTGCTAAATATGTTTTTCTACAGGAATAGCAAATGCAATAGATTTTGCAGATCGTCTTCTTCCCCAGATTGAATCACTAAACTGTGGGAAACTATTCCCTATTCTACTTTTTCCCTGTTGATGTTCTCTTGAACTTGTAGTCATTTACATGTCAGTGCCAATGATGGCCTTTTTACTAAATTGAATCCAAACAAAACAGATTCTGTTCCGTTCAGTTAGGTTTAGTTATATTATTTTTATTTTTGTATATGTTTAATACTTGTATTAGTTTTTAAAATAAAAATTAAATATAAATGTCATATAACTTATTTTCCTTTTGTTCTATTATTATTTTCTAATTAAAATAATACTATAATACAAATATTTGTAGCACATTATAAATAACTAACAAATTTTGGTTTGTTTGGTTTAGCCTTAAATTTTAACATTAAGCCTTAAACCATACAGAAATTTTATTAAAACTTTGAAACTGAACCAAATCATATATAAACAAAACTAAATTGAATCTAGAAATTTAGTTTGGTTGACCTGGATCTTAGGCAGCCCTAATCTCCTTTTAGTCCTACTGCAGCAGTTTGCAGTGGCTTAGCCATTGCTTTCACACTTGAAGCTAACCTCTAAACCCCCTCTTTACCTTGCACACATAAATTATAATATCTAGCACCTCGCCAAATCATCGCTCTTGCCCTGCCGCCTGCCCTGCTCCACTTGAATCCACTTCTGACCACTACTACCCTACTTTCTTTTAGGGCTTGTTTACTTGGAGAGAAAGTTAAAAGGAAAAGAGAGAAAGTAGAAAGGAAAAGAGTTTATGCTTGTTAATCACTAAATCTTTATTTTCAATTAATCCGTTATGATTTCAAACAAAAAAAACTAGTAAATATTTATGTGCTTGATCCTTTGCAAAATTAACTTGTATTAAATTTTGATTTTTTGATATAATTTTATGATTAATATAGATAAATTACATTCATATTTCTATCGAATACTCTTTTGTAATAAGCAATTCTTTACATTCACTTCCGTGCAATATTTTTTTTATCATAAAACTGATGAATTACGAAATAGAGTCACCTACACCACTGTCTATGCAAATAAAATTTTCCAAGTATTCCTATTCACATGATTTTATATGTCTGTATTTGGTATTGTGCTGTAGAATTCCAACATGATATCACTGAGATTTACACCTCAGGATGGTAGATATTAATCTTCTCCAACAGATTACAAATTCTAAAAATAACAAAAGAGAACGCCGCATCTCAAAATCTTGCCTCCTAATTCTCAGATATTAATGTTGCAATATATTACGTATTGTGAAGTTAAACTATAACGAAGAGCAAATGATAACAAATGAAATGAACTAATAACGAAAAGGTTCCGTGGCTTATGAAAATACAGCTCCCAATCCTTTCCAGCATCCATAAAACAACTAGAACCTTGGGGAAAATTAACCTGCAATAATAGCTTAATATTGGGGTGATTGCGTAGGAATCTAAAGCCCTGTAGATTTAGAGAAGGATATGGTTGAGTAAATGAGAAAAAAGGGAATGAATATACTACACTTAGTGGTAGTCACGGGTATCTATTACTCGAAATATATAGTACTGAACCATGCATTACATGTCACCTTTCCTTTTGTTTTTCTAAAAAAATATGTATTATACTATTATGTAGTTTTTTGCTTAATTTGATGCGCTCCTTCGTAGCTATAGCATAACCTGTAAACAAGATAGTAGAAAGGCATCAACTGCATTGCTTAACTGTGATGGTTTCGTTTGCAGAAAGGATATAAGAAAAGCACTTGATATTTGCAGGTATGCGTTGCATCACCTTTGCATTTCATACTGTTTCAAATTATTTTATTGTCTGTAATCTAGGTTCAAGATATTAGTATGAATCGTTGTATCAGTTGGTATTGACATATAATACCAATTGGTATTTCGGTATTATATACAAAGTTCGTAAAACCAATCCGGCGACTCGGTCTAGTACGGTACCGATATGTGCTATACAAACCGGGCGGCATCGTGGGCAGTAGTTGACAAAGCTTCCACGCCACCTGCTGCCTCTCTCCACTGTCCTCCTGCCGTCCACCTGCGACCATGCTCCGACGTGCATTCCGGGACCGGTATCGTGCCATACAAATCGAGTGGTACAACATGGTATTACAATCCTTGATATTATATATATATATATATTTATATACCACCCGTACTAAGAGGTACAAATTGGTTTCTTAAACATTAATTGCAAATGAGATTTTAGATCTCGGTTAGTACTAGTGTAGAAGGCCAGTTTTGGATCGTTATGAAATAGTGACACTGACATGTACCGATCATATCGGCACATGATATACCGGTATGCATTGAGTTGGGATTTAGTTGTCCCAATAGAACGTGCCTATTCACTGCATGAGGTTTGCTTTACCTCCAATGCATAGTCAAATATGTCATCATATTGGGTCAATAGGACTATAAATATGTTTTATTTGAATAGAGCTCTTCTAATATTGTATTAGTATTTAGTACCTAAGCTTGAAGCATAGTAGGCCAAGCTTAAACTAGTATATGGATCTTCTATGTTGGTACACCAATACATGAGGTACCATATATTTGTTCGCCTAATATGTATCGGTCTAAAATATGACTCAATATGAGTTGGGATTCAGTTATCCCAATAGAACTTGTCTCTCACCCTTCTGATTCACTGCATGAGGTTTGCTTTATCTCCAATGCATAGTCAAATATGTAGTCATATTGAGTCAATAGGACTATAAATATATTTTATTTGAATATACCTCTTCTAATATTATATTAGTATTTAGTACCTAAGCTTGAAACATAGTGGGCTAAGCTTAAACTAGTATATGGATCTTCTGTGTTGGTACACCAATACATTAGGCACCATATATTTGTTTGCCCAATATGTATCAGTCCAAAATATGACCAGTTGTATCATTTTATTCTTTAGTACTGAGTTTAGACAACAGAGAAATAGTTTCTCCTTTCTTTTTAGTTTGTTGCTCCATTACATCGTTCTCTCAGCTAATCTATATATTTCTTTGCCACAATACCCAAAGCTAGATTTTTGGCACCCCTCTTTTTACCAACCAAATACCGCTTGCACAATTTCCAGCTCTTCTTCTAGGGCCACCTTCTGGTTACTACTGTTGATCGGAAAATATATTCCATTTAACTCAAGTTGAACCAATGTATTTTTAAAGAAATGTGAACGAGTAACTAGTCGCTGTTAGTATACTATACTACACATCATTGACAGTCATGGGGATAAGCCATAACTTCCAAAACTAAAAAAAATCTTCAAGTTGGAGCCTGCTTGTTAATTATAGTTTGCTTGTTATATAATTTCTGAGAAGTGTCTAATGGTTTTATAAAAATGTTAGTGAGTTGCTCCTCGGTTAAAGCATGAATTGTTATCTTCTTTCAAAGGACAACATCATGAATGAAATCACAGTCAAGATTAACTAAAAACTCTTCCTTAAGTTGGAGGTTGGATGTTAATTATGCTTTGCTTGTCATATAATTATCAAAATAGAGAAGCATCTAATGCATTTATAAAAATGTTAGTGAGTTGCTTTTTAGTTAAACATGAATATTGTCTTCTTTGAAAGGACAAAATCACAAATAAAATAAAAATCAGTTTCAATATGATTGATACGAGCATATAACACTGAATTGTTAGCAATATATATGGCTCATGCATTGTGAAATGCGTTATAGTTGGCTTTTTGTAACAAAAGATTCAATCTTCTTGAGTAAATATTTTGTCTACGCCATCTCATAAGTGCAATAAGTCATAATTTGTACTTTGAATCTCCCAATAATCTATTGTCTCTTACTCCATGTAAGAAGGTTCTGTTCAGCAAATATACAAGAACCAGATATTGATCTATCATAAATGGAATTAACAAATGATGTGCATTAGCATATGCCTTCACTTTAAGTTTGCTTGCCCTCTAGTACAATAAGGGCTTTTCTGGATTTTTTAAGAAATAGAAGTATTCTTAGCATAATATTCCAGTAACACAATTTTAGGTTTTGCAATAAATGGATCGGCCAGTCCAATTGTTATAAAGATATCATGTCTGACAAATTAAGGTAAAGCAGTTTTCCCACTTATCTGTGGTGCCTCGTACTACCAATATGTAGTTGTGGCATCAGGCTTACTGCCAGGATCATGTATTCCTGCTACAAGATGAGTACCATACCACCTTTTGTGATAGGAAATTTCTCTCAGTACTCTTGCCATTTCAGTTATAAGTAAATATTAAGCTGCCCACATCTCTTAGTGCAAAGATCACGTATGCCGTCTACAAGATCAATATCAGACATTTTTTGTGATAGCAAGGTTCCCTTTGCATTATGCCATTTCAATCCTAAGAAAATATTAGGATGTCCACATCTTTAGTAATGAAATTCTTCTCAAGGATATTTTCAAGTCGAGATTAATTACTTCCAAAGATGATTGCTTTGAAGTCCTAGGACTTGAAGGAGCACACTCACAGCATCATGCAGTCTTTTGTAATAGGAAAGCTCCATTTTCACTATGCTAGTTCAATTGTAAAATATTATTAGGATGTTCACATCTCAAGTGGCAAATTCTTCTCCAAAATGCTACTAAGTCAAGATCAATGGCATTAGGGATGATCTCCTTTTGTGTGCTATAACTCCTTTTGTGTGCTATAACTTTAAAGCTTTATAGCGATGGATTTTAGGGTGGAAGGGATAAATCTAAAAAAATCCCTTGCATACAAGGAAGGATGGATGCAAAGAAGGGAAATTTGGGCGAATGAAGAGGGAAAAATCCCTCATTTCTGATCCGCCCAAATCGGGCAGAAATAAATATTGGACACGGACACAACTGCAGACGCTCGTGTTGACTGCTGCTCCCCGCCGCTAGCGAGCGCATTTTGCGAGAGCGGTCACCCTGCTCGTTGACGGGGAGAAGGGTGGCGATTTTGCCACCCAAATCACTTTAAAAAAAATAAAAATTAGTATAATGATCTACATATTTTTATCTATCCAACGGTACCAATATCACTATAATGAAATCTTCTAAGATGAAAAATAAAATCGTAAAAGGATATAATAGAAAATCTACTACAGTAACTGGATATAAATTTTACTATTATTATTATTTTTTTTAATTTTTTTTTCTTAACGTAAGAGATTTTATTTATAGTGATATTGGTACCGTTGGATAAATAAAAATACATAGATCATCACACTAATTTTTATTTTTTTTAGAGTGATTTGGGTGGCAAAATCCCACCCTTCTCCCCGTCGGCGAGCAGGGTGACCGCTCTCGCAAAATGCGCTCGGCCACCTCTCGCCAACGCCGCTTGCCAATGCCTACTTGCCGCGTGCCAAGCCAGCATCAATGCTTGCTCGCCCTCGCACACACTTGCTCGCCCTTGTCAACGCCTGCTCGCCTCTTGCCCTCGCAGACGCTTGTCGCCGACACTTGCTTGCCCTCGCAGACGCCTACTCGCCCTCGCCAATGCCTGCTCGTCGATGCAGACACCTGCTTGCCCCCGCCAACGCCTGCTCACCGCTCGACAATGCCTAGTCACCGACACCTACTCGTCGCTCGCAGACACCTACTCACCGCTCGCCCTCACAGACAATGCTCGCTGACAGAAGTTGGACGCGTGACTTTCCAAATCCCTTCCATCCCCAAATTCCATCCCCTCTAGTAAACAGACCCTCAAAAAGCTTGCTCACTTGTTTGATTGCCCTATGCACTAGCATTACTACTTAATAATATGTAGTTGAAGTGGATTTTTTGCATTTCTACTGCAATTGCCATTGTGTATCTTAAAATTGGGTCTTTCAGCATATCATTAAATATATATAAAAATAAATAAAAATAAACATATATAAAAATAAGTAAAAATATATATAATCATATATAAATATATGTAAACACATATAAATAAATAAATAAATATATATATATATATATATATATATAAAATAATTAAAAATATAAACAGTACTGCATCTTCCAACAGCAATTTACAATATTTTAACAGTAAATAATACTATTTTTAACCCTACAGCACTGCAATAGCAACACCTGCACCCACCTACGCTACAATCCCTCATCATCTTGTTTTTCAATAAATTATTTTTTGGATATAAAATATCTACATCCAATTTAATTATTATTTTCAATTTTAACACAAATAATTATAATATAGTGAAAGAGAACAGATAAATTGGAAAAAAAATTTATGATCGCAGTAGGTACCCGCATCTACCCAACACATATCTTAAAGTATGGTATTATACGATATCATAAGATTTATATGATATGGGGTATTATATGATAATTCATTAGTATTACATAATATAAAAATTTGTAATAAAAAAATAAATCTTATCATATAATACTAATGAGTTATTGTATAATACACAATATCATATAATACTAACAAGTTATCGTATAATACCCATTATATTTAATATTATATAAATCATATGATACCGTATAACGAGCACGTTTTAAGATGCTAATTGAGCAAATATGGATATCTTGATATGATCATTCGGCGAGAGTACCCTACCCTAAATTTTTTTTCAATAAATTGGTTCGCACGAGAGCAAATCCTAGAAAATGAACAGATAAGTAAAGTATCTGCTAACTCCAATTTAGATTCGAATGTAGATTCCTTAAATTAATTTATTGATTATACTAATTTTCTTTTACATGTGAGGTCACTGGTCAGTCTCGACCTCATTATATTATTTTTTAATAAATTATTGTTTTAATATAAAAAAAATTCTATGTCCGATTTAATTGCTTGATAGTTTTGAGGAAAAAGTATAATTTCATTTATATTTTCAGTTACATATTGGGTATTTGGATGATTAATTACTTGATAATTATTAATTTTATGAGCTCAAGCTCTTGCTCATCGGATTAAAATAAAAAATAAATATATAAAATATGTAAAAAAGATAAATATAAAAAATATAAAAATAAAGATAAAGGTAAAAAACATATATCTTTTAAAAGTGAATGCTCAAAATAGGTAATATTACCAATAATTTCGTCTAACAACTTCAAATTTATTTTAACTAACTAAAGATTTTCGAATCCGATTTACATTTCTTGATCAATTAAATACGTATAGTGCTCGGAGTCGCGTCCGCCAGCCAGCCAATGGAGTTTCAGGGGGAGGAGCAAGCTCCGCTCCCACCGGGCTTCGAGTTCAACCCTTCGGATGATTTGCTGGTCAGCCATTTCCTGATCAACAAGATCACCGGCCAGCCGCTGCTCTTCCCACGAGATTTCGCGATCCCGGAGCTTAATCTCTATGATCATGCTCCCTGGGAGCTCTTCCGCACCTCCTCCCACCCCCGCTATCTCCCCGCCGACACATATTATTGCTTCGTCCGCCTGAAGCGCTCCACCGCCCGAGACCACAGGCTGAAACGCAAGTCCTGCGGCGGCACTTGGGTCGTGAACGGCACCTGCAACGTGCTCCGCAACGGGAGGGCGGCCGTGGGGACTCGCGCCGCGCTCAAGTTCTTTAAAGAAGGGGACGAGGGCAAGAGCAAGAGAGACAGGAGCCTCGGTACTGATTGGATCATGCATGAGTACCGCCTGCGCCCGAGCTTGTACGAGGAGGTCGCCGCCTGCGCCACCGAGGAGATAATCTTGTGCCGCGTTCATCGCAAGCGGAGTCGCAAAACAACTAACACTGGCGGAAACGGCGCCGACGACGAAGGAGAGTCGCACCCTACAGTGGCTCCAGTCGTTGTGCCGTCGACTTCGGCTCTGACATCAACTGGGTACCTCAACGATGTAGTCGCTGCGGCGATGACGCCGCCTGAACAGCAAGAAGGTCTATCTTCGGTAGAGTTCGCTGATAACGAGATTGCTGCGGCGCCATTGCCGACGTGGATGCAAATGGAAGCTCTTGCTTTCGATTCAGAGAGTTCTCCGCTTTACGCTGGCATCGATTGTAGTTTTCCATCTTTTGTCATTGATGATTTGTTCTGATTCTTGATGGCTCTGTATTGTGTGTAGCGCGGCCGATGCCGTACCGTACTAGTTTGTATTGGTCCTAGATGTGACTAGTACAGATACATTATGTGTTAACATGATTAGTATAGATAGGGTATATGCCATCTTGCTCAATATATATCAGTATATATTGAGATTGAAAACCATAGTTGATTGTGTATAAAAAATTCTAAACACAGTGATCAACTTGGATAGAGAACTACTTCTGTGCTATTTCTTTTTTCTGAATTACAATACACAAGTACAAATTATATGTATGATAAATTTTGCTTTTCTGTCTCATCATTCATGATAGTTTTATTGGAAGATTGAAAATGCAAGAGCCAGAGACTTCTCAGAGATCCTGGAAATTTCTCATCCAAGTCTCCACCACCAGTAACCAGAGATGGAAGACCCTATATTTATTTTATTGTTATTTTTGTCAGTTGGAGTTTTCTTTTATAGCTGTAACTGCTGCATATTTCCTTTGTTTATCAAGCCCACAAGGTTGTCACTGTGATGCCATGGACAATTGATATTCCTAGATACATGTAAGCTTACAATTGATATTCATTGATTTTGTCATGTTTTTGGTGTTGGCATTCTTTAATGTGTCAATGGTACCTTTAGTCAGGCGCTTGGAACTAGAAACAGTTTGTGAGCAATTCAGCAACATAATTGCTTCTTTACCTAATTGTACATTGCACAAAGGAACACTTTCAAGTGGAGTTGAAATAGCAGTGACATCTACTACTGTTACGTTAGCTGAAGATTGGTCAGAACAATATGAAGCTCACTTTATGAACAAGGTAGTCGTCATGTTTGAAATGCTTATCAAGTCCTGACATTCATAAGTTGGTAACATGGTCTCAATCATTTGTCACTGGCTTTGCTTTCAGATCTCTACATTGTGCAACTTAAATCACAAAAACTTCATGAACCTCCTTGGATATTGCATGGAAGAAGAGCATTTCACTAGGATGATTGTGTTTGAGTATGCACCAAATAGGACTCTTTTTGAGCATTTACACAGTGAGTATCAAGCTTTTACCCGTATGTTTGTGATCAAATGATGAAATTGGTTTATGTACTCAAATGTAGCATCATAAGATCACATCATCACATAGCATTAACTGAACAACAAGCTCTTAGGAATAGTGATATAAATGGTCGGTGTCATTTTGATATTACGTGAGAGATTTGTTCCTTCGCCGCCAAAGAGCAGCCTCTAGCACTGAAAGACTAATGACTGGAAAATTGTGTTCTTTGCTTTCTACCATGCACTTGAAAGTCGAAACATTTTGTTTGTGTTGTCAACTTTTGGGCTTAACTTGTATCTAATATATCCAATGCATATCCTTAGCATTTTAATTTATTTGTTAACATATTCAAACTTTTCGGACTTGTTTTAGTGCCTTGTGTTAATAGATGTAATAGCTTGAGAGAGCCAGGACTGGGAAGGGGATGTGAGCTGAGGGAGCCTCCATGTGGCTATTCTGCTCTCTCCATTTCTCCTCCTTTGCTGTCTCGCACCGCCAGTCGCCGTCCCCGTCGCAACCTCCCTTGCCGTGGCCCTCAGCCTACTCGTATCGAGAAACGGCAGCCCCCAAGCCCCAGAAGACTGCTTCACTCGAACACTCAGCTTCCCCACAGACCCTCCACGGTCACCGCCTCCACCATTGTCCTCCACATCGGAGCTCCAACCATCACTATACCCTTTAACCTTAACACCTCTCTTCGGAGAGGTTGCCGATCGATTACGCCTGGCTGTTGGGCCTCCGGCTGGGCTCCTCAGCCCACAACCCGATTCGTCAACCGGGCCCGGTGTTGGGCTCTTGAACCCGCAGATCGTCGGCTTCAAGCTCCACGGAAAGAAGAGCATCAACCCGCACGCCATCGAATTCAACTCCCGTCGGTTCTCTGCATAGGGATCAAATTGTTTCGGCGCTTGGAGACGAGGGCTAGCATCCACCGCAGCTCTGTGCTTGATTCTACCCTTGGTCATCTCCTTGTGCACTCTCCGGCTGAAATGTGCGTCGTCTTGGGCCGTGGATTTGGCCAGTGCGCTAGCCGCCGGGAGGAACCGCTTCATGATGAAGCTCGACGACCCCCGCACATCGCTGTAATTAGCCCGGTCGATCGAGCTTAGCCTGCACGCAATGTCGAATTTTTCCGACAACGAGATCTCGTCAAGCGCATCCGAAAAGATTTCATCGTCGTCATCGCTTCCATCGCTTGATCGGTAAGCTTCGTTGACGAGGATTTGCAACTTGCCACTTTTGCCATCGTCTTCCCCCGCCCGAAGCCTGGGAGGTAGAGGCAACGGTGGGTCGTCATCGTGCCACGAGTTGCGCAGGGATTTGGGCACGCCGGGTGAGCTCTCCCAGGAGAAGGGGACTCTTTGGGTGGTGGCGGCGCTCGAGAGGGCTAACCGCGTCGAGTTGGAGCGACTGACGCTGTTGCTGCTGACGACGGAGCTCGCCGATCGCCGAGTTGAGATTAGAGGAGCGTAGAGAACCAACTGGTTGAGGTTGAGGAGCCTCTCGCGCCGCTCGTTGTTGGATTTGGAGCTGGTTTCGGCATCCATGGATGGTGGTGGCGGTGTGCATACTGCATAGGGGAGGGGATATCATATATTTGGGGGGTGCCGTGGGTTAATTGATGCGGAAGCGTGGGGGTGGTTGATGAATGATGACGAAAGGGGAAGGGAAAGCTAACCACACACACAGGCATTTGGTTGGGAAGCGAGCAAAAGCAGGAGCGGGCTTCGCGTGAGATTGATTAAATGAGGACAAGTGCAAAGAAAAAGATTGATTCAATGGGGACTGGAAGCTTAGGTTATTTTTGGTTCATTAATTGGTTCTTCAAAACTCAATCATTGTCAAAAAGATACCGTTAATTGAGAAGCAACAATCCCTTTTTTCCTTCTCTTCTTCAACTTACGACTCTTCTTACTACTTGTCTCAATTAAAATTCATATCTTGATTTACCGCTCTGCATTCTTTCTGATATTGTTGCAGACAGCATTTGATTTTAGAGACACGAAAGATTTTTTGAGACTGGCACTAAATGATAGATTTCAAACACATTTCTTGATCAGTGCTGCTGTTTGAGAAGATCAGAATGTAATACATATATGCATACAAAAAAAATTCAGAACTCAAAGCATCTATCATCAATCAAACACCATAAGCAGGAACAGCCGAGCTGAACAACATATGCACATACTTCACAATCAATTATATGAAATGTCTCATGCATTTCTCGATCTATTTGACGGCTTTGTAGGTGGCGCAGTCAAGCTGCCCAGCCCAGATTCAAATGTCTCCCACTGAGTTGTTACTGATGCAGCCTTGCTGCTGTGGCTGAAGGGGTTGGAGTTTCTTGCTCTGAGTGCGTCCAGCTTCTCCACAAAGCTCTGTACACGGCGAACCTGATTGAAATGGCCAAAATTAATGAGACCTCAGCAACACAATCCTTTTAGTTGACAAATCCAACCACGGAATGAGAATCAGAACTGTTGGAAAGGTAAGAAGTACCTCAATCCTCCTCTGTATTTTGGCCTCGCCCTCGGCCTCAATACTGTCCAATTTCAGCAATTGAACCATAAGCAACTCGGTCAAAACGGACGACTCTCTTTCTGCGGCTTTACTCGCTCCGTGAGCAGAACTCTCCAAACTCGAGACCTGATCAAGTCAACTCAATCAGTTCCATGACAAAGTTTCAGATGAAGTCAACTCAATCTGCCGACCTTGACGGCGAGCTTGTCCACTTCGGCTCTCACAGCTGCGACGGCCTCGCAGGCCTTCATCATCCCCTGATCCCGCTTCATCCTTTCCAGCTTCCGCTCCTTGCTTGCGGGGTCTTCCAAAAGTAGCACCTTTGACATGTCCTTGATCCCCGCCATGTGCAAACACTCTTCGTCATCTTTCTCCTTTCCCCGGAAAAGCAGCCTCTGCTCTCGAGGTTCCAGGCCAGTCTCCTGAGCAAGAGCCCTCTTCAGTTCACCTTCGCATCAACAACAATAGCATATTCATGTAGAAAAAAAAAGACACGACTTTAAGGACGAAGAGCATTCGTGTAAAATCGCAAGTTTAAGAAAGATGCCGCACCGAAGGTGGATTGGGAGGGGATGGAAAGCTCGTGCTGGTAGGAGCCATGGGAGACCTTGATCTTGATGAGGGGCCAAACAGGGGCGTGGGCGTCGGCGTCGTGGCTCCGCTTCTGGACAAGCATCCCTCCGGGGCGGAGCTCCCAGGCGACGCAGTCCCCCTCGGTCCTTGCCGCCTTGCCGGTCGAGCACGATTGCCTCATCCTCTGTGGCCAATCTTTGGGTGACTCAAGCAGCACAATGGGAAAGGGAAAGGGAAAGGGAAAGGGGCTGCAGGGGGTGACGGAGACGGCAAAGGCTTCCTTCTGGCAACAGTAGAAGGCGCAAAGTAAAGGTTGCAGCTTTTGCTGGAAACTCAGCTCCAATGTCCCCATGAAAGCGGACGAAGGACAGGGACGCCCTGCTCATAATGAATGTTGTTGGAAGAGAGATGACGTCGAAGTGCTGGCACAAGATTGTCAACGACTGTTGTTGTGTCGGTCAATGTGCAGACTTTGGCACATTGAATTGAATGATTATGTCGCAATATTTTACGGCCTCTTGTTAATTATTTTATTTTTATAGTTTACGAGTATTGTTTTATCCCTATATTCTAAATTTTTAATCAGGATATTACTAAGATAATTGAATTGAAAAGAGACCATAAATATAGGTATAGGTCAATGTGCAGGAAAATGGACTTAATATGACAATTTAGTTATATAAGGAAAAACAATGCCAAGGATTTAATCTCAACCAAGTTGACCTTGAATCGTTCAGACTACGCCCTTTTGTCGGCCCGGTTCAATCGGTCTGGCCCAAAGCCCACACAGAGCAAGCCCAAGCCTATCAAACGCTTGGACAAAGCAGCCAACATGGCCCCGTCTGCAAGATTTCCGTGAGGCTTGGGCTCGAGCTCAGCAACGACGCGTGCAGCGTCTTCGGCCTCTTCATCACCACACGCGACGGAAGACGCGACAATGACGAGAAACACGGACGCGTGCGGCTGCGAATGGGACAACGACTCCATCTTTACGCGTGGACGACAAGGATCGGCGAAAGCTTTGGAAGACTCTGCTCCAGCGGGAGATTTGGGTGGCGGACGCCCGAAATAGGGCGAAGACGCGTCCGCAGGTGGCTGACGCTGATGAAGACATGCGGCGGCTCGTTGCGATAAGAAGGAGGAAGCGTGAGGGCATCGAGGAGCAGTGGCGATCGATCAAGGCAATGAGCAATCAATTGAGAGCAAGACTTGAGGGATTGTAGCCGGAGGTCCGGCGAGGGAGGGGTCGAGGATACCGGGCCGGGGAGGTTTTGTAGCTTACTTGGAAAAAATAAAAGCTTTCCTTCCCCTTCATCGGTTCATCCGATCTCCCCTGCTTTCCGGGTTATCTCGTGCGGCGATTTCTGGTCAGCAGTGAAGCTGAGGCGCAGGCGGCGTCTTTCCCTACTGGCCTTCTTCTCTGGCGAGCTCGCGAGCGTAGGTGACGCTCGGCGGACGGGTGACGGCGGACGAAGTTCGAAACGACGAACGTTTCGAACGTTCGGGTGCGAAACGAGGCGTGGCTGATGTGGCGGCGCGGGTCAACAGAGGCGCGGTCAAAATCGAATTCGAGTGAACAAATTCGAAATTGGAGGTGCTGACGCAAGGCGTACGTCAGCGCGGGCGAAATTCGATTTCGACGAACGAAATCGGGCGGCCGACGTCATCCTGATGTCAGCACAGCAAAAGCGATTAATTCGAGCGGCGACGGAAAATTGGTGTTGACCAGTCCGAGTCAACAATAGGGTTGACAGAGAGGTATATTTTCATAATTAGGGTTTTGATTCGGTTTCTCTAATTAGGGTTAGGATTTTCTCTAAGTGAACTGTAAAATTGAGGATGAAAATAATTCGGGGAGTTAGGGTTTCTAATTTTGGGTCGGAAATCCTAGGTAGTTCGCGTTCCGATATTCCGCCGGACGACTCTAAGACAACGGTTAATCATTGTTTTTAGGCCAATCCGACCAGGGCGTGACACATTTCCTATACTCATGAAAAATTCGTGCATTCAATCAAATTAGATGAAACATCAAGAAGCTTCACTACACAAGTCAAACATACACCTAATTGATTCATCTAGATCAACAGCCCTCCATGTGTTGATTTCTAACCATTCGAGAGTTGACATATGCATTAGAGAAATGGAATGTAAGGTTGAGTACATTAAGTGCGACTTTGATATGCTTTCACTCCAGGACCTCAATTAGCACAAGTGAATGATTAGAGATAGGGCATGAAAGCGAGTAACAGTAGAATCGCTACATATGTTTAATTAATCAATATTAGCAACAAAACCTAATCCATGGGAATCAAATCCTACTATTACCATTATATTTATATCACCAAGTAAAAGTCTTACTTGAGGAGTTGGTCCATAAATTAGTACATTCACAAAATCACCAAGTGAAAGAGTAAGATTTTCACACGAAAAGGCTGACCTTAGTGCTTATTAAAAGCAAATAATGTACAAATAAAATCAACAATGATCACAAAAATATAACTACATAACAAATTATGATTAGCCAAGTTTATACATTCATACACAACTAATAAAAGTCAAATTTAAGAACATAAACTTAGATAACAAATATAATAATCTACAGACTAATAATGATGACCCAAGCTTGGATAAGATTAAATTGCCATAAATTGAAATACCACAAAATAATCCTTCAACATAGTGAACAATGAACAACACTAGAGTAAACATTACTGAATAACCTAAACAAGTCTATCTTATCACCATAGTCCCGTCAAGAGGATAAGCCAAGCTTAATATTTAGAAATCAATAGTTTAAGGTGCTCACCAATAAAATTCCATTTGGCACCGTGACAATCCCATAATAACATAAATATAAGAAAAGAGTTAAAAGGATTTTATTCACTAATAATCATGAATTTAAAAGATTACTAATTTGATTGGTGTGGCAGTTTCTTCCTCCGGGTTTTTGTTTGTTGACTTTATAATAGGTTGATAACCCTATTACGACTAAAATCATATGCATAATAGATTATTTGCATATTAGAGAGACTCATTTATAGCATGATCAAACCAAATGTCTATCGTCAGTTGATCAACCACCTTGCTTTGATCACAAGAACTTATTGGGACAAGGAGTTATAAGATCAAGCATCATAAACAATAAGAAAAAAAAACTATTGGGTTAAGAAAGAACTAAGAGTTAAAAAGGTTAGACAATAAAGAACTAATTGCAGAGGTTCCATTGCTGTAGCAAATTTATCATGTTGCCCGAATGAACATACGAGTAGTACTTACGTAGTAGAGGACTAGAGGAGATGTATTTTTTTTATGTTAGAGGCAATAAATGTCAATTAAATATTTTACCTTGACCCAAAAAAGGCATTTGGTCTAATGGCATAAATACAGTCCCAAGAGTGGTAAGTGGCTCTATGATAAACATAAAAGTTTTGAGAAAGGCACAAAAAACAAAGTCAAGCACACACCCTAGGTTGAATTGAAGGAATTTGATGTCACACAGAGACCCAACACCAAAACATGAATAACATTGTTCCTTGCTTATCATGGATGAACCAAAGCTTAAGCCTTCAACACATGCCTGGAAAAATGGTTGTTTGAATCCCGAAGCATCCTGATAGGTAAGATTTGGCACAAGGGAGACCAACTAAGGTTTTAACAATCTCATAACTATAGTGACAATCAAACTTGGAGTAGAGGGGAATATCAAACTTTTGTGCAATTGACTTACATTGAAAACAAAATAATCTATAGACGCATTTGATAGGTAGGATAAATCAATTTCAAAACAATTGAACGTTGTAACCATATCCAAGATGAGAAAAACACAATTACCAATTTTTAATGGGAACTTAATGCAAGCTACAATAGCATGTTGAAAATTACACTATCCATTATTTAATCATTGTTCATGCAAGTGATCGAACAAATTTAAAAGGAAATAAAATGATAAGAAAAAAGAACATGAATCATCATCGATAAGTTTAGCATACCATTAATAACCCGAGTCCATAATAATTCAGATTAATGTAAAGATCCCTTCTAAATCAGATAAATTCTTCACAGGACGAGGACTATACAATGAGCCTTGCCCCAAGTCAAGGTAAAGTAAAGCAGGGGTCCTCTCCCTATGTTAAGAAAAGTATGCAGAGGATATAAGCGAAGGGATGCAGAAGGAAGATAAATCTACAAGAGACGGGCCTACTAAATCGCCAATTCAGATGGCGTACTAATTTTCCAAAAAATAACTCCCAGAATGAGGCTCAGCACAATAATTTGATTTAATTGTAGATGTATCTTTCGCAATGCATCCGCGCATCCACAGATTAGTCTTTTTGTTCCAAGGAAAGATCATATGTTGATAATAAACAACAAACATATAATCAGTAGGTCACCATGAATCTGATAAAACCTAATTGATACTGATACAAACAGTGGTTTACTCTGAATCAGGTAACATATACAAAATCCTAACCACCACTCGCTTATACGGTATGACGGCCATTCAAAATCCTCAGTTTGGCCTCAGCGGCAGTCGATCGTTGCTACCAAAAGAATAAGAGATGTATAACAACACAAACATTGACAAGGAAAAATTTAGTCTAAACTGCTTTGGTCCAGTGCAACTCACACGAAAAAGATATTTCTCTTATTATACGCTACATACATGCCAATCCTAAAACTTCTCAATAACTTCCCATGGGAGGCATGCCAAATGGTGGCATTGGAGGCATTCCCATACCAGGCATTGGTGGAGGGGATGCAAATGGTCCACCCATCCCTGGTCCTCCCATACCAGGTGGAGCTGGTAAAGCAAGAGGCAGCAACTGGGCGTACATATTCTGCAAGAAAACGAACCCAATTTTATTTTGTTATGTAATGCCAAGATGTGTCAGAACCTGTACTAGAATAAGAATTTGGTACCTGTTGTGCAACTAAATCCTTGTCTTCCTTCTCTTTAGCCTTCACCTCAATTTGTGCTTCAATTTTACCTTTTACAAGCTCATCAACTTTACCAGTGTACTCACGAATAAACTGCAAGGTTCATGCATTCCGAGATACATATGTTTAAATAATAAAATTTGTAAATGAAAAATAATCAGGACAAAAAATATCAATCCAGAAAAGAAAGACAGATTACCTGGAGGAGGTATGGGAAAGCAAAATCAATCATATTGTTCATCCAGGCGAGTTCAAGGGCAACATCAGGACGGATCAAGTCATAACAAATGAATAAACAGGCAGCAAAGCATTCTTTCTTTCCCTGCAAAGGACAGTCCAGATATTCAGCAGGTATATCTTCCAAAGGATAAGCATTAATGATCGATAGTAACAGATATGCTATATCAGGTCAGGTATCAGGTCAGGTATCAGGTCACAGATATAATCTTCTTTCAAGTTAGATTTTTTAAATGCAAACTACTTACGAGTTTCCAGAGGAGAAAAACATGACACTGTATGCAATAAAGAAAAAAATTCTTATGTAATTTTAATGGTATATAGCACCCAATTCTTCTTTGAAGTTCGATCTTTAAATTCATACTTATGCTTTCCAAATGACACTGTATGCAGACGGAATAAATTCTTATGCAATTTTTAATGCTATATAGCACCCAAAGTAGGTTATTTCGTCTATATAACTAGTCATATAGCAGTGAATATTAATTCATGGAGAGAGCTTATACAGAAGTTGAAAAGCATGGACATGAAAAGCAGTGTATTATACAGATAACAGAAGAGTGTTTTTTTTTTTGGCTAGTCTTAGTAATGCTCAAGGAATGATACAAATGCAATAAAGGTACAGATACTCCACATGTGAAGATATTTCATAATCCACTGGTTACAAAAAAAAAACCTCTATTTCAAGGGTAGCATTAAAAGAGCATCATACTAATTTATAAACATTCTCATATACCATATATTTGAAGGTAATTTTCAAGAGGTTTCTGCATGAACACGAGCAAAATAGGACATATTCTAGAGCCCTTTACCTGTTCGATAAAATAAACAAGCAATTCTTCCGAAAGTTCTCGATCACCAGACTGCGAACACGTCTCCATTGCATCTTTGTAAAGATTGTCTTTCTTTGACAGTGCAATGGATTGCTTCCATCTTCCAGCTTTTTTGTAGATATATGCAGCAATCCTTCGCATCTCAAGAAGCTCATGTTTTTCAATCTAATTTTAAGATAAGAGTCATGAGAAGAGTACAATAAGTATACTAGAGAAATGTTATAAGCAACCAACTTCCTTACCCTCTGTGCAAGGCCAATTTGATCAAAGTTATCATGCAAGTCAACCGATTCACGCAATCTATCATAATCTTCCTCTTCAACATAGATTTCATTTAGTGCTTCATTCACAGCAGCGACATTGTTACTTTGAACTGCAACCATATAGGGCTTCACCAGATGCAAGTAACCAGCCTGAAGAAAGTAAGTGTAAGGCATCCAACTCATGTTGAAGATTGTACGAATAAAACTATTGCAATCACAGCAAAAGAAACATGGTTTCCCTTTCTCCTAGTAAACTTAAAGGGAATATGTAAGGCGAGAAAAGACCACTGATGACAAATTTGCACCTTTCGCATGATATCTACAACACGTGTGTGGTCCACACGGAGCGCCAGCACATGCAAAACATCATTAATGAGGTCAGGATGTTCTTGCAAGTAGAAATGCACAGCCTTGTAGTAGAGCTCAACATTTGCAACTTTGACAACAACATCTTTGAACTGCATATGATCCCATGCATCTGGGGAATGATTCATAATAGTTGTTGCAGCATTGTCAAATTCATCATACTGTATATACAAATAGGTTAGCTCTTTCCAGTGCTGTTGCTCATCACATACGCGGATGAGCTTGGGAATGTTTAAACGGGTTGAGAAAAGCTTAATGTGTTCCATCAATTTCTCTGGTCTATATCTTGCATATAAGACTCCTAACTCCGTAAAGATGCCCATGTGTGCCCGTTCCAACCCAAGGCCACTCTCCATGAGAGAAATTAATTCATTAAAGCAGCCTCTGTTCTGGTAATATTCACTAACTTCTTCCAGGTCGTCCACCTAAATGACAGTCAACACATGGCATAAACTTTCAAGAAGAACAAGTTACCTTCTTAATTAAGGGTGCAGTAAAAGAGTATAGAAAATGTTTATTTATATGATGAAAACTTACCTGAATAATTATATTTAGACCACAAATTTGGGCCAAACGGAACTCCTCAGCATCAACACAAGCAAAACAAACTTCTTTCCATGTCTTTGAACTATTTGCCTTACGAGCTGCATCAACCGCACCCTGGAACTGCTTCAGCTTAACAAGGGTACAAGCCAATTTTGCCCAGTTGGAAATGAAAGCAAAGATGATCTTAGCAGCTTCATAAAGAGCATCATCATATAAACGATCGCCAACATTTTGAAGATTAGCAACATTTGGCATGAGTATGAACTCCTCAATTTCACCTAGCCTGTCAATCTTAGCATATGCAAATATAAGTTCACCATCCACTTTAGGCTCTTTAAGTTTCTGCCTAACCATCAACAAGTACTTCACTAGGTCATGATAAACATTAGCATCTTCGGCAGCTCGAATAACATCATGGAATTGGGATTCATCATCTGCACGAATGAAAGATTCAATAGCATCACTTACTAAACCTTCACGTAATTGAGCCTTTGCAACCTGACTCCACACAGCATCTTCCTCAACACGGAAAGCAAACTCTACAGCTCGCTCTATGCTTTGAATGTTGTCAAGAAGGACATTGACTGCCTGAACATTTAAGTTGAATTTCTTAAAGATGGCAAAACCTTCCTCATAAAGCTGTGCTTCAACTGCTACTTCACCAACTGCTGGACCATCAAAGTTATCTAATCTATTTATGTAATCCATGACCCTTGGAGGATCTGCTTTAATAGCTGTTAAAATCAGCAGATTTTGAAGATTGAAGTTTCCACTGAAGGCAGAATTCTGGAGAACAATTTTCTCAAGAAGTTCAATGAGTTCATGTGGAAGATCAGCAGTCATGAAAGCTTTGACAGCTGCAGAAACTTGCTCTGGGCTCTTGCTCTCAGGCAATGCAGTAGAAACAACTTGATCGATAAGTTGCCTTCTATATTCATTTTCAGGCTGCAGAACCTTCTCCCATAACTCAGCATCCATCCTTTCGACAACATATCTGTAACCGAAGAAGGCACCAAATTATCTATGTCAGCTATAAGGAAAGCCTTATACAAAATTAACTTAAAAAACTCCAAAACATGCCTGGCTTGCAGTTTGAACAGTGAGTTTTTGTTAGTGACGTTTATGAGTTCGTCGTCGCATTGACCTCTTCTGTATGCAACAACTGCAAGAGTAGGATCCCGCTTTTCACAGTATTTACCAACAACACGTGAATCATAATAGGGGTTGGTAGTAAGAAAATGCTCTGGGTTGTTATTGCTGTCTATGATAATCTTCCCCAAAGCATTATGGACGTGCACATCTTGACTTCCTTCACTAACGAGATGTTCCAGAAATTGAGTAAGCAAGCGGAGGCGGTTCCTGTTTTCCATGTGGATTAGATGTAAATCCCGAAAGTGAGGGGGGTATCTCCGATGATACAAGTAAGGTGCAATATAACGTACCTCTTCTCACACTCAGCCACAAGTGGCTCGACTGGCAGTAGAGAGCGGACAGAAAGAATCAGACCTTTGATGAAATCTTCAGGACATTCATCATCTAACAGTTGCCCAACAACCAAAGGAGCATTTCCTGGATTTACCTATACATATAACAACACAAATAACCAAGTTGAATACCTGAAATATCCAGACGTATGACCTACCTTTGGCTAGTTGATGAATGCAGCAATAAATAATATAGTTAAAGAAATATCTTACTTTCTGAACATAACCTTCAATGTACCGGAGCATGTTGTTAGTATACAAATAGTGAGTCAAATCTGGAACAAACCCAAAGCGATCACAAACATTGATCAGAGGCCTAGCATCTGGAAGTTTGGCTTCCATCAAAAAATTCTTTGTTTTCTCTGGGTCATAAAAATTAGATTCTCTTGTGACTCGCTCAACTTCTTTTAACTGTCCAGTTTTTGCAGCCGCCTCAATATACTTGAAGTGTATATCCGGGTCTTCACTGTTTATTCCAGCAAAAAGACGATATAATAGCATTTTTATGTTTGCGTAGTAACACTTCTAATTTAACAGACAAAATATTTGAGTTTCAAAAAATACCTAGAGCTCAGATAAGATCCCAAGAAAAAGTAAAGTCCTTCATACGACTTAAATTGCTCGAATAGTTTTATGCAGGACTCCACACCTAACTGCTCGGAATATTCTTTGGCAGTCTGCAAGGAGAGATGCTACTTAGAAACTTATAAAAGTTTCATTCAAACACCTCAAAAATGACAAAGGGTACCTGCACAATTATCTGAAGGTTCCCTCTCAAGTTAACCAGTAAAAGATCCTTCATGCACTCTAGTGCCCACTCCCTTGAAAGTGTCCCAAAGAACTCAACAAGTGCCTGCAATTAAAGTAGCTCTAAACTATCATCTAAAATTCCCATATATTATCTACATAGCTAGTAAGATAAAATGTCATATATAAAGGAACCTGTGGCTCAATGGCATGAGTATTCACAATGACACGCTTTATGTCA
The DNA here is from genome assembly GCA_027563935.2 of Costus lasius. Lineage (NCBI taxonomy): Eukaryota > Viridiplantae > Streptophyta > Magnoliopsida > Zingiberales > Costaceae > Costus > Costus lasius. Next base: position 4,182,058 of record CM050451.1, on the reverse strand, counting down.
GGTAACTCCGTGTAATGCTGTAGTATACCATACATTTGATTAATAATTTGCAAGACCAGAATTAGATTACAAGTATTTTTCTGTGAAGTGTTAAACCTGAAGAGCACGGATATATAAGCCAGCTTTTTCACAAAGCTGAGCAATCCGAGGGCGATCATAGTGACTGAACATTCCATTGGCTAGAATAGCATCTGCAACATTTGGATATGTCACCAAGTTAATCTCCAAAACCTGCATTTGTTCAACAAGATCAGAACAATAACAGTTATTTATATAAAGAAAAACAGAATAGTAGTATCTGGTTTAATTTTGAGAAAACTCTTACCTTGGTTTGGAGAAAAGCATGTTCAGGTAGATTTGGCTTCAAAACATCTAACAAGAAAGCTGTTGCCTCTCGAATCAAATTTCTCTAGCGAAGTCATAAAAAGGAAAAAACAAGAACTAATTAACAACACAAAAGAGCTTTCAAAAAGGTACACTCTTGCAATAAAATTCACTAACAGGGTCTTGTTACTTCATGTATGATAAATAAAGAATACCACGTGTGTTTAGTCACCGCATAAAATCAAAACTAGTAAGTATTAAGACAAGATTATGAACCTGAAGAAAAAGATCAGTGATTGTATTGTAATCTACTGGACAGCCTCCCTCCATTTGTGACATCATAAGAGCAAAATTAACTGCTCCCTGAAATAAAACTTTTTTGAGTTATTAATCTTGTGACAGTAAGTAAAAAAAGAAAAATGAATGTGGAAAAGGGCTTCTAAAATAGCTACAAAAGAAGACTTGAAGAAAGGCAGATTATAAACCAATGCAAGATCATTCAAATAATTCCAGTAATATGCTACGGTTCAATGACACGCAAAAACTATATTGTGCAAATTTTTTACATGTATAAATTTCATTTCAACAAGATCTTGCCTGAGGATCTGTCCGGAGGATGGTCTGCAGGAGAAAAAGATAATCTGGTGTGTACCCGACCTACAAGAAAGATAAGGATTACTATAATCAACTACAGTAGTCATATTTGAAAACTTGACACATGCTTTAGTCTTTATCGCATAATAACTTGCAACTATTTGTTGAGTTGGTAAAATTTTTTCTTGGGAGAAGAACACAAGAGTAAGGCTATCCTTTCCTGATACAAACAAATAATCACCACCACCAACAACAATAATAACAATAATAGAGAGCCAATATCTGGTGTTTTAATTGGACATATCATAGAACAATTTGTAAAAGAAAAGAAATACCTGCTTTGAATAAATAAGAATCTTGTCAAATTCCCTTCGTTCTGCAAAAGCAGCGACAACTTTTGGTGTAGCCCTTGCTTTTATATAGATTTTAAGTGCAAGATCATTGTCCACGGTCTGCAGCAAAAACAGTTACCCCCAATGTCATAATGTTAACAAAGTAATTATGCATAATAGCCAGTATAAACAGTTTCAAGTTTTCAACTACATCTAGAATAATGATGAATTATTTGCATGAGCAAGTTATGATTCCTACCTTGACAAGATCTCCAAGTTCTTCACTGCACTCGAGCTTGTCCTCAGCCAGCCAGTTCTCTAACAGGTTCTTTTTGTTCTGGTTCACAACAAGTCGAGATAACTCCAAAGATTCAAAAGCATTAAGCTTTCCTCTCGTTAATAATGTTCCAAAATATTGCAGCAATGGGGGTGTCTGCCCAGGTTGGACAGGAACACTCTGCAAAGCAAACGGAGTAACCAAAAACAATTGTTAAATCCTCAGTAATCAAGCATTAGAAAATGCAATAAGAAGCAATAGAAAATGCATTAAAAAAACTTCTTTTGCAAAGAAAGGCCACAATGATTATCTCACAAGTCATCCATTTCTGTTCAATAAATCAGAAGACAAAGAGAACAGAGGTGGCAAGGAAAATTACGTTACCTGAAATTTTGCAACAGTCTCAGGAGTACGAAGAATGCCTTGAGGTGATTCTGCAGCAAGTTCAGCAGCCTCCTTGTATTTCATCTGGGAAAAGAGTTCTTGGAATCGCTGCACAACCTGAAGATACAAAAAAAGGCCTGTTAAGGAGAACTCATGACTTCAATTCCAAACAAGTAAATGGAGAAGTGATGGAGCAACTAATTATCTCCTACATAGGAAAATCCAAAATAAGAAAAAGGCCAACATAACTCGATAACTGCAAATGCCATATAATAAAGTAAGAATTGAGTAATGACAGCCAATACAGTAACCACAAAACTCTACCAAATTATGTACAAGTGTAGTAGAATGAAAAATAAACATTCAAGATTTCATAAGTAAATAATTAGAATTTTTACTGAACAGGATCAGGAAAAAAATTGATTTTCATCCATTAAAAAAATTGCTCAATTTTCATTTACATAATAAACAAATCTGTTCTTCTCGATAGTCAATATTAATAATGTTTGCTCAAAGAGCATTAATCAATTTCTCATCAACATAACTGATTCAGGCCTTGTGTGGAAGACTGGAAGTGCTATGTAACCTGTTGTAGTTTTTTTTCCAACAGCATAGTGAAGGGAAATTTTCTCCAGAAATCATTATGGAAGTTAGGCTTTGATTATCCTATAACCTAAATTAGCCCAAACGATCTTAGATCGTACAAGAAAATTTAGTGAATATAGGAACTGTGAGATCTCTAATCCTACCCATAGAATCTATGGCTGGTTTTGAATTAAAAAAAAGTGACTATCTAACCAACTTGCCTTCGACCCGTTAACTTGCTAGCTACTAACTCAAGCTCCTAACCAGTTTAAATTATGAGGATTATGTAATATGTTCTTTCATTCGTTTGCCATACTCATATGGCTTCTATTAATCAACAATAATCATTTCGCCAGCCTATCTTCCCATGACACACCTAACATCAACTATGAAAGTATATCTCCTCACCTGATTGTTGGACTCGCATTAGTGCAAGCATGTTACTTCCACTCTACTTTTATCTTTAACACTCAACATTTTATCAGCTTCATTATTGTCAAGACCAGCGATAATAAGCCGCCTTGATGTCATATTCATATGTAATATTTTTCTTTCATTTGTTTGTCATATTCATATGGCTTCAATTAAACAACAACACTTATTTTTTTTTGACAGCCTAACTTCCCATGACACACCTAACATCAACCATGAAAGTATATTTCCTCACCTGGTTGTTAGGACTCACATATTGCAAGCATGATACCTCCACTCTACTTTTATCTTTACCACTCAACATGTTATAAGCTTTATTATGGTCAAAGATCAGCAATAGTAAGCTGCTTTCCTTTAACTAAAATTTAATTTATATCACTATTTAGAAAATGGTAAATACTAAATATTAAACACACAATGAATTCAGTACAATTGAATTGGTACAACACTATTATGTCAGCATATTTTCATTTAGGATTTTTTGATCCAAACAATCTGATCTTGTGGAACATCCACAATTCTTAAGTAGAAAGTCGATTTGACAACCTTGATGACGATAATTTATCAAAATTTGCATATGGTAAAAGGAAGAACTGCAAAACATGCACTAAGATTCCTGTGTTTTCAAACTTTCTAAATCAAAAGTATGTTATCGTGCTTGAGTTTAAAATTTTTGAATCACTAGCATATTATACAAATTTATCAAACACCTTAAGAAAACCTAGAAGATAAACTCATGATATTCAATATAAATTTACAATATGATTGTTCTCAACCTTTGGCAACTAATAACTAGAAAGGAACATGCAAATACGTATAATCAAGTAAAATAAATCAAGAATACAAATACATGTAATCAACTAAACAAACCAAGGTGTAACTAAGCATGTTCATTTTAGCCAGGCATTTCATTTAAACAACCATCACATATGCGTGCACAAATGCACTCACCAAGAATTAAAATCTTGTTTTATACTGAGTGATAAAGACAAGTCGTACTGGTTTGATCAGTTATAGGTACCATGTAGCACAATAAAGAGAGACAAAATAGGAATAGTGAAGAAATCTTACTTTTCACGGGAATTGGAAGGGAGATGGATGAATACCAAGGATATTAGTTCATTAATCAAAGTTATCTGTTACAACACATAATAAGTCTTTATAAAAGCTTTACCAAAATATAATTACTACATATTAACCCATCACCAAAATTGTTGCAACACTAACACGTGATCTAATTAAAATTAATATATAATAACTTCATTCTCTCTCACTAACAAGAACTCAACTTCCATGACTTGAACATTAATTACATTTTCCTTTTTTAGTTCTTTCACTATTTTCTAAACTTCTCTCATGCTTTTTTCATTTTCCATTTTTTTGCAGTTTTACCCAAGAGTGCATAGTCATGGGTTGTGCAGTTGTGGTGGAAATGGAAGGCAGCGACATCAAAGGCAGGTCATAGTGGAGAAGAAGACAGCTAAAGGTGAATAGTCATAGTGACAAACTCCAAAGAAGAAAATGTGAGCGTTGCTATTGCCAAAAGGCAAGGAAGTCCTAAGAGGAGGACGTGGGATGCATAAGCAGTTCTTAGCAAGGAGGAAGGTGAAGCTAGAGGTGAGACATTGTGGATTCCGAGAAGACATTTTGTTACTTTCAACAGCATTTTGAAATAGTATAAGGGGTGTGTTAGGGGAAAAGAGAGAAACGGATCCCCCACAAGGTAGATTCGATCTAAAACAGGATAGCAGTAGTAGAAAGGCGGAAAGAGATGCGATTAATCAAACAAGCAACAACACAGAGAAGAGTTTTCCTCAGCCGACAGCAGCGGCGAGTTTACAACCGCTAGGGTTCATAACAAAAAACCAGTCTACCTTGTTTCCCACCTCTCCTCCCCTAATACAGCTCTCTCTCTCTCTTACTGAACCGGCTCCAAGTGAACCCGGTTCGGTTTGGCTCGGCGAGTGTAGACTCGCCAAAGCGGTTCATATTGGTTCGGTTCCGTAACAGTACCTCCCCTTGAAAAACAGCTTTGTCTAGAACAAGGCTAGAGTGAAATATAGGGAATTGCTCCTGAATAACCACCGCGTCCTTCCACGTGTCCGCCTCCTCTGGAGCCCCGGCCCAACGGATCAGCCACTGCTCCATAAGATCATCGCCATGGCCCAAAGTACGCGTGGCCAGCCTTTCGACTGGAATACAGGAAGGGGGCAGCTCTTCCTCTAGGTCCTTTGGCAATGTCATGTCCACCTCACGCGATCCCACTGCACGCTTCAGTTGGGCTACGTGGAAAATCGGATGGATGCGACCCCGGCGGTAACTCCAAGCGATATGCGACTGGACCCACCTTCCTCTCGATGCAGAAAGGTCCAAAGAAGCGGGCCGCTAATTTCTGATTTACCCGGCGAGCCACAGAGTGTTGGCGGTGAGACCGAAGCTTGACAAACACTAGGTCCCCGACTGCCAACGAGACCTCACGACGATGTGCATTTGCTGACTTGACCATCCATTGTTGTGCCCGCCGTAGATTGTACTTGAGTTGGTTCGTCCCTGTCCAGAAGGTCATGCTTCACAGCCTCTACAGCTGATTCACCCAACACATAGCGTTGTAATGTGGGGGGGGGGGGGGGGGGACGTCCATAAACAATCTCACACTACCGAGTGAAAGCTCGTGTTGTACCAGTACTCAGCCCAGTGTAGCCAGATCGCCCACTCCCGCGGTTGCTCGGATGCATAACAGCGTAGGTATGTCTCAAGGCATCTGTTGAGTACTTCAGTTTGCCCGTCTGTCTCCGGGTGGTAGGAGGAGCTCATGTTGAGTGTGGTACCTTGGAGCTTGAAAAGCTCTGCCCAGAAAAGGCTGATAAAGAGGGGGTCGCGATCGCTTACGATTGAACGAGGGACCCCATGCAGTCTTACTATTTCTTTGGCAAATAACTCAGCCAAAGAACGCGCAGAGTAAGGGTGTTTCAAAGCAAGTAAGTGTCCATACTTAGAAAGCCGGTCAACCACTACTAAGATGGCATCAATGCTTTTTGATTTTGGCAGCCCGGTGATAAAATCCATGGCGACATCTTCCCACGGTAAGTTGGGAATAGGCAAGGGCTGGAGTAGACCGGCTGGAGATGTGGCTTGGTACTTCTGCCTCTGGCAAATTTGACAAGCAGCTACCCAGTTATAGATATCCTTCTTCATCCCAATCCAATACACATTATCCGCGAGCCGTCGGTAGGTGCGGTAAGCCCCTGAGTGTCCCCCAGTGGGAGACTCATGCCATTCCTGAAGTAACCACGTGACCCATGGAGATTGGGAAGGTATCACCACCCTCCCCTTTAGAACAAAGGCCCCTGAATCAGCTCAAAAATAGATGGAACTGCCGGTTGCCGTGAAAGCTCTGCCCTTATTTTGCTTAACGCCGGGTCTCGCTGTATGTCATCTTGGATTCCTTCGATATCTATCCACGTGGGTTTAGATAAGGCTCTTAACTCCGCATGCTCCGGCAACCTGGAGAGAGCGTCCGCTGCTCCATTCATCACCCCAGGCTTATAAACCACTTCCATATCATACCCCAGCAGTTAGGCTAACCAGTTTTGTTGATCGGGTGTCGTGATCCTTTGCTCCAACAAGTGCTTGAGAGCCTTCTGGTCAGTGAGTACCCGAAATCTCCGGCCCAATAGATAAGGCCGCCAATGTTGTATCGCCAACACCAAAGCCATGAGCTCTTTTTCGTAAGTAGATTTAGCGAGGTTCGTGTCGGACAAACCCTTGCTATAGTACGCCAGGGGCCGTCCCCGTTGCATAAGGACCGCCCCGATCCCCTTTCCAGAAGCATCACATTCCATGGTATAAAGCTCCTCAAAATTCGGCAGACCCAACACTGGTGATGTTGTCATTATATCTTTCAGTGTGTCAAAAGCCGTCTGAGCCCCCACACCCCAATGGAAGCTGTCTTTCTTGAGTAGATCGGTGAAGGGTCTGGCTATCTTCCCGTAGTCTCTCACGAACCTCCGATAATAACCACTAAGGCCCAGAAATCCGCGCACCTCCTTGACGGATTTGCGGTTGGGCCACTGCCGCACTGTGATCACCTTCCTAGGGTCCATGGCTACCCCTTCAGGGCCAATGACATGGCCAAGGTACTCCACTTGTCGCTGCCCCAAATAGCATTTTCGCTGATTTGCCACGAACCTATTCTCCCTTAGCACTTCTAGTACCTGGCGTTAGTGTCCAAGATGACTTTCCCACGAAGGGTTGTAAATTAATATATCATCAAAGAAAATCAAGACGAACCTGCATAGGTATGGTCGGAAAGTCTCATTCATCACCGCTTGAAAGGTGGCCGGGGCATTCTTCAGACCGAAAAGCATGACGCGGAATTCATAATGGCCTGAGTGTGTTCGAAAAGTCGTCTTGTGCACATCCTCCGGCCGAACAATACCCAGCCCTTAAGTCAAGTTTTGAGAAGTACACTGCTCCATAGAGTTCATCAAGTAGCTCTTCGATAACCGAAATAGGATACTTATCCGGTATGGTGATTTTGTTCAACGCCCGGTAATCCACGCAAAATCTCCAACTCTCATCCTTCTTCCGGACGAGTATGACTGGGCTCGAAAAAGGGCTGGTGCTAGGTTGGATAATCCCCGCCACTAGCATCGCTTGCACCATCCTTTCCATCGCGTCCTTTTGGTGGTGAGCATATCAATACGGCCTCACCCGGACCGGCCCCTCTCCTGGCAGAGTCACAATGGCATGGTCCCTCTCTCGTGGAGGCGGAAACGTATCCATATCAGCAAAGACTTCGGCATATTGCTGACACAGATCCTGTAGTTGCTTACACTGTTCAACCGTCAGGACATTTGGGGTGCCTGCCCCTCTGGGCACCAATTCCACTGCCCAAATCAGCCCCCATAGTCCACTTGATCCTCAACCTCCTTAGATAGACTCTTTACCGTCATTAGTGTGAGCGTGAGGGAGGGATCCCCCTCAATAGTGACCTCTCTGCCCTCAAGCCCCAGCTTCATATACTTGCGGCCCCAATCCACCCGCATTTCTCCCAACGTCTCTAGCCACACCATTCCAAGGATTAGATTAACTCCCCCGAGGCAGAATAGATACCCTTCAAGATTGGTGGAGTAGTCTTCCAACGATACCGTGAGCCCCACACATTTTCCTTGTGCATGAATTTTTCCACCGTCCCCTAGACTCACCGCATAAGAGGGGGTGGGGGTAATCGGCCACCCCTGCTGGTGGATTAAGCTTTCCGAGATGAAGTTGTGGCTCACACCACTATCTACCAGAATAACAAAGGAGATTCCATTTATTTTTCCCTATAGCCTCATGGTCCGCGGACCTGTCAATCCCCCCACAGAATATAAGGAAAGTTCCATGCGCTTGCAAAATGCCTCCTCGGCCGCGCTGACCTCATCCCCCAAATCGTCCCCGCCTAATGCTCCCAAATCCCTCGGCCCGTCGTTGTCGTCCTCGTCATTAATGAGTAGCAGGCGAAAACTTTTGCCTCCGCATTGATGCACCTGGTGATAAGGTTGATCGCAACGGAAACACGGCCCCTTTTCCCTTTTTCGTACGTAATCCTGGTAAGACATCATGCATCCGCTCCTAGGTCAATCGCCCCCCGTTCTGGTATTGCTTGCGGACGACTGTAGTGGGCCTCCATCTTTGTCGCCTCCCCTGTCACCCGCCCCTCCCCGGTTTCCCCCAGATGCTACCGATGGTCCGTTCACACTCGACCTCGAACCCGCCCCTGAAGGTGTAAGAACCACCGGAGGTAAGGTGTTTGGTTTGAAAGAATAAGTCATGGTGCCGCCTGCACCCTTAGCTCTGAACCCCCCCAGACATTGTCCGCCCTTTGTTCTCGCTCCCCATCATCTCTCTTTCGATAATCCGAGCAAGAGTCATAGCCCTCAGAATATCCGTAGGGAGAAAAGACCGCACCCGCTCCCTTATCTCGATGCGTAGGCCTTTTAGAAAAAATCTCACGTATTGTGCAGATCAGGTATTTGCGAAACCACCTCTTCATAGGCCGTTATATATTCAATCACCAATAAGGACCCCTGCTCCAGAGCCACCAGCCATTCGTACGCGGTGGTGGTTGGAAATTCGCTGAATCGTTGTAGCATATCTTCTTTAAATGCCCCCCATGATATGGCGGCATCCTCCGCCTCAGCCACCGGCACCAATGATTCGCTTGGCCCTCCATACTGATGAAGGCCAAAGGGATTTTGTGATCTTCTAAGGTATCTTGGATCTCAAAGTACTGCTCCGCCCTTGCGATCCACTCCACCGGGTCAACGCCCGTGAACCCAGGCAGCTCTATGCATCGATGGCCCCATCGCCTGTCCTCCCCTCCTGTGACATCCCTCTCAAGCTCCCTCAGTCGTAGGCCTCCCCCACGTCTATCCTCCGCCTAATGCCCAGGGCCGACAGGCCCTAATCCGGACTCCTGGGGGACCAACGATCCTCTCGGAAATGTGGCGGCCGGTAGGGCTCATTGCGCGCTTCAGGATGGCCAACCCCATCTTCTCCTCGTCCCGTTCCTCGCGTGGAACCGCCCGCCATAGATCGATGCGCTTGCCACGCTTATCCTTCGCGAGTTCCGCTAGCTAGTGGTGCATCTCATCCAAAAAGTCCAAAGCTCCCAGCCGACGATCCATCTCCTGCTGCCGCCGATTGATTTCCGTCAGCTCTTCACGATGAAGCCTGCGCTCCTCCGCCGCTGTTAAACCCTCGATCCTCCTGTTCTCCCCGAGGGTCTGAATCTCCGCTTGGACCGCGGCCAGCGTGTCCCAAATTCCCCTAAGGAAACCTCCACCGCTTCGAGCCGAGCCTCGCTGCGGGTAGTTGTCATTGGCCAGGAGCTACAACGGCGACTCGAGGTGGAAAAAGAGCAGCGATGATGAGCGCCACCCCGTCAATGACCGGAGGCTACATGGGCGGACGTCGCGAGTCTGCGGCAGCCGCCGAAGAACAGTTCCGCCGCCCGAATCCGGCAGGTTGGACCAAATGTTAGGGGAAAAGAGAGAAACAGATCCCCCACAAGGTAGATTCGATCTACAAATAGGATAGCAGTAGTAGAAAGGCGGAAAGAGATGCGATTAATCAAACAAGCAACAACACAGAGATGAGTTTTCCTCAGCCGACAGCAGCGGCGAGTTTACTACCACTAGGGTTCATAACAAAAAACCAACCTGCCTTGTTTCCCTCCTCTCCTCCCCTAATACAGCTCTCTCTCTTACTGAACCGGCTCCAAGTGAACCCGGTTCGGTTTGGCTCGGCGAGTGTAGACTCGCCAAAGCGGTTCATGTTGGTTCGGTTCCGTAACAGGGTGTGAGTAAAAGGGGATTCCATTCTAACAGCTTATGCATAAGATGCATAGAACTTCAAGGCAAAGCTTCAATACTAGAGGCTAGAGCTATGTAATGCTAGCATTATAGGAGACATGAGGCGATAGGTGTGGGCAAACAAGTAGGTTGTTGGCATGGAGCAAATTCTGCAAAAGTATGCATCATGAATGAGATGAGCATTGCATGGGATCTCATTCATGATGCTCACGCAACATAGGGATCCATGAACTGGCATGCAGGGTGGGCCGGCAACACGCAATAACCACTAGGTTATTATGGGAAGGCAGCACCTCCGATAAGTACAACACTCTAGAGGTTTGCCATTGTATTGATGTGTGGTGTGCCAACAATAGGACGTGAAGCAGTAAGACCAGTTAGTGGCAGTGGGGATTGCCCTCCATGTCATGTACATGCTTAGCATCTTTGACTTTGAAATCTACTTCAAGAGCCCCATCATCCGCAACATGTGATAAAGGAGACAATTCAAGGCTAGTGCCTCTTCCCACCAGCCAAGTAACTTGTCTGATGGCTTGTAGACAAACAAGTTCTTCATACCATTTGAAGGGACAATTCAAGGCATTGTTCCTTAGGCATGTGATAAAGGAGAAGGGAGAATTGTAAGACAATACCTAATGTGTTTTTAGTGTCAAGAGATACAGCGTTAAGTTATTAACGACACTGAATACTGATTGCTAACATAGGATAGATCTAAAATTTATCCATATATATTTATATATAATTATATATATAATGTTTTGACAGCACCAACCGATACCGGTATGGACCATTATCTAAAAGCTAGTAATGTAGTGAAGTTCAGAGACACATAACATGGGGACTATGCTCAAGATAAGAGGTAAGTGATTGGAAAACAAAGAAAGCATGTTGCAAACAGTGCAAGCCTAGCTCCTTGAATAAGATCCGACAAGTAGTTGTGAACAATAGGATCAAGTTGAATTTGATATCTTTTGATAGAAAACAATGGATATAACGAGAAGAGAAAGAAAATTTATGTTTTTAGAGGGATCGAAAGAAATATAGATAAACACCAAGAATATCAATTCATTAATCAAAGCTATCCATTACAATACTAAATAAGCCTTTATATAGGCATTAACATAACATAGTAACCACATATATCACTAACTCATTACCCCACAACCCCACTAGCCCATAATCTAATTAAATTAACATATAGTAACCATCACTAACAGATATTGTCACTGCATTGATACCTTATGGAGGCACGTAGTTTGTAATATCGATACAGACTAGTCTAACAGCAATCCAAGATTAGTATTAGAATCAAGATTTTAAAATCCAGAGCAACAGTAAGAGAAATGAAACTTGATTGGGTTTGGTAGGTTGCATCTTGATCCATGTCTCATTTTATCAAAAATTTTATTTTGTACAAATAAAATACTTGATTATTTTGCAGAGTGCATACTAAGAGCAGAAGACATCCATCAGATAGAAATGCATAGCTGCAAACTAATTTTCCAAATAGGCATTGGCACAATATTACAGTAATCAGAAGGCCTCAAGTATGAAGAGACAATTTGTCTATAAAAAAGCGAGATTCAGTTAGTGCCTTAAGATAAGTAATCATTTAATATATGAAACCATTAAAGAAAAAAAAAGCATACACAACATGGACAAATAACAAGATTTCAAAGTATTTGTGAAAATAATAGATAAAATTCAGGCAATGATTACAATAAAATGATTTTATAGATTACCAAATTCTCTGCTCCAGGAAGGTTCCCTCGTTTTGCAAGGTTAACAGCAAGCTCCAAATTGTTCAACTAGTGGAAATAATGAAACAACATTGCTAGTCAAATACTTTAGCAACAAATGAAAAGACAGAGAGAAGTCGATGCAGTGACATACTTGGCCACTGATAAATGGAATAATAGTTGCTTCATTAACAGTAGCCAGCAGAACTTGGCCCCTCCTATTGATTGCATAAAAACCACCAAGACTTGAAGCTTCTGATGTAAGAAATATAGGATCTGGACTGATTCTATTTCTGTAAACTGCTGTTGCAGTTTCCAGATCATAAACAAATAACAAACCCAACTTTGTGATAACATATATCAAACTGTATTTTTGGGAGATCTGCCAAAAGGAAGACATGGTAGATTATAGAAAGAATTCAAATATACTTGTACAGATTTGATTAAAGTAGTTTCGTTGTCACCTGCATTGCTACTGGAAAGTCATCAGCAAAATCTGGAGGGAAAAATAGATCTGCTTGTTTCTTTGAGAATCCTGGCTTCCCTGATATAGAATTTCTTTTTCAGAAGGAAAAAAATAAAAAGAAAGAGGAAATTGTGCTCAAAACAAACAATATTACATGTTATACATGTTTTTACAAGTTTAACGCGTGACTTTCTCTATTTCCCAAAGAGTTAAGTCTTAAACTATTCGTGTTTCATTCTCGACTGACCTCAGTACGACAACCATTCGCAGCCAGGACATGCAGGTTTAAGGCTTAAAAGAAAATTAAGGTTTCTGTAAGCGTGAGCAGCCTGATCAACCAGAAACAACTTGGCCTCTACCTAGTTGGGTAAGGTTTAGAACACAGTACACAACGAGTAATTTTTTTATTATTGTCAATATTATGTCAAGAAGCTCAAATCTACATAAGGGATGCCCTAAAAGAGTCACAAGTCAGTTGTAGCTCATAATAGTAACTCCTAGTCCCATATTTGAAGTGAGACTAACCGGAGTAACCAGCGTCTCATAAGTAATAACAAGGATACATTAGAGAAATCAGACTATTTAGGATATTACAACTCTACTAAGAATTACAACTGTATATAGAATTGCAACGCTGGTTATCACCAAAAAAGTAGTAAAACCCATGTGCCAAGGCCAAAAATAAGAATATAGACAAATTAGGTACCTGGTTGAGCTCCAAGTTCAATGACATGCAATTTCGAGGTAGTTTGTCCAGCATTAATAGTCTTTGAGGCAAAGCAAATAAGAATGGAAGGGTTCTCATTCCCAACCACCTGCGGAAGAAATCAAAAAGTCAAGACGGAAAAAAGATAGTAGAAAGGAAAAAATGGGGAAAAAATGAACAGCATTTGCACGATTCAGGGAACATGAACCCGGAATGCTGAGTAAACAGAAAATCAAACCTTAAATGATGCAAAGGATGCAGCATGTGCTTCAAGTGCCTGACTACGCTGCTGATCAACAGAAAAGAGCTGCATATTTCCTTTCACTAACTGTGGTCTCTGCAACAAACATTCAAATATTCATTTACATAAGAAAAAAAATGCATTATCAAATTCAAAAAATAGCTGACGCATAGTTAATTAACTGAACACTATATCAATACAATAAAGTACAAGAATACATGAAAAAGTTAAGGAAATATTTTGTTATAGTGATAATAATGCCATTGGATGACAATAAAGACGTTCAAATGTTTGTTGAACTTACTGCAGAATATGTTGCCAAATAATATTTATCACAATAGATTATGACAAGGTTTCTGACGAGTTAGTTCTTTTAATCATCTTTGAAACATGCATGTGTCACCAAAATTAAAGAATATAAAACATTGGAATGAAGACGAATAGTATTATCATTTTCCCAATACAACCCTTCATACAGGCCGACTACTTTGTTAGTCATCCTGATTAGTGTAAATTGGTTGGTATTAGCTGGTCTGATCGAGGTTGCAAGATCAGAAACTATGCTGATAAACACTCAAACATGTCAATCATTTTATTATCTTTATGTGTTCATGACTGATAGCAACATCACTCCAGTATGAGAGATCATCAAAATAATATTAAGCTAGTATTTAAACTATGATTTTTAACCATATCCAAGGGAAATGTCACCAAAAAGAATATAGAGCTAGAATTTATAACCATAATTTTTAGCATATCAAAGGGATGTATCATATATATGTCTGTCACATTGCCCATGTCTAACCTGAAAATGATTCAAAAAACATATTTAACAATTAAGCAAGCAATCAGATTCTTGCCCATATAGTCAAACATCATGCCTTTCTAGACAACAACAAAAAATCTAGTTGAATCCAAGGTTTTAGAAACTGTACCATTCTGTCTGGTAACCGCCCGGTGGCCATCTGGTCCCGGAACAACCGTCGGAGCACGGCTCACGAGCGGACGGTGGAGGGAGGCAGCGGGCCACAGAAGCTTCCAGCGGAGGCGGAAACTTCATTCGCGGAAGCTTCTGCCATTGCCGCCCAGTTCGCCAGTACCATACCGGTCCGGCGACTCAGTCAGTGAGTTGCTAGACCGGTATTCCAATCCTTGGTTAAATCCTAAATTCATTGAGCATCTTATTCAAACATCTTGATTTTCAATTTTTTCTCCTTGTTCAAGTAGCAATAGGATAGACTTTATTTATGTCAAAAATAGCTAAAATTTGTGAGAAATTTGGCAGCACTTAGTGCTTGTTATACACATGTATGTGGATATGCACGTGCAATAATGAATAATTTGTTTGTGAGAATCTTCTGTTAATTGTTCTAAGAATTATAAGAGTTTCAACATTTTCAGTAGTATAATTTTCTATTTTGAAATTTTTAAAACAGTATTTCCGTGTCACAATCTATTAGCCTTACAATAATAAGGATTTTATAGAGCATAACCAGTGCATCTGGAAACCAGTTGATTAGGCACCTTATTTGTCCATTTTCTGAATATTTGTTAGAAATGTTTCATATACTAATTTCTCCACGTGCCTGTTATCAATTAGACTCTTCTCGTGACCTCTTACTTGCATGCAACATTGGTATAAAAATTCAAATGATTACTACAAGTTTCTGTTATAGAGTTCAAATATTTCTTTTATCCAAAGAATGGAGTACAAAACAATAAAATATTATGATCATAACCTTTTTTATGTTTCTCAGGTGCTTTAGCATTTATGTTCTTCTTCTATTTTCACCCTTAAGGATATGTTTATTAAAAGTAACATTACAAATATCTTATAGCATGTTAAACAGTAGACACGACTACACAAACTTTTGAAGACCATAATCATAAAATAGAATTCAAAAGATATAGAAAGAGAGCAGACATGTATTGAAACAAGGTCTATCTATTCATAAGACAATACAAAAACCAAGGATTGAAGATTCGGTCCAGCGACTCGATCCGGCGAGCTGCCAGTACCGTACCGCGAACCGCTGGAGAACTAGGCGGCAGCAGGCGGGAGTGGACGAGCAGCGGCAGAGGAAGAGCGGCGGAAGCCGCCAGTGTCGAAGCTTCCGCCCACTGTACTGTCGCCTTGCCGCCGTCCACTGCTCCGACGCATGATCCGGTGCCGGTCCCTCGCCGGATCGGTACCAATGGGACCGGTTCCTCAAACCATGACAAAAACAATACAAGATAGGTTTAAAATCTCACTATGAGCTCACTTCTGGAACCATTGTCAAACTAATACATATTTATGTGTAACAATTGCATACCAATTGGGTACCCATTATATACTCTAATATTTTATATAGATTTTCAATACATATTGTATTTGCATATATTGTGTATCAGGCTTATTGATATAGTGTAGCTGGCATTTCAGCCTATTGTTGGTTTCCCTAGTTAATGTTTCACCTTGTACAAAATGAGTCCTTAGACCATGGATACAAATTATAAAGATCATTGGAACTAAGTTCCTTCATGATTTTAAAACACAAGCAAAACTCAATCACGTTTACAACACATAGTGAGAAAAGAAAAGGCACATGGAGCAAACCAACAAATCAGATTTCATACTACCATGAAAAGAGAACTCGATAAATATTAGACCCCTGATTTTCCATGCTTCAAATAAAAACCTGCCTAAGGGCCAAAATAATTAAAAAGAAAGAACAAGAAAAAAGATAATCTGAAAATAAAACAGCATAGGAATTTTTTTTAAAAAAAGAAATTCTCAATTTCTTATAAGCATTATAGGTAATCATCATAATATGCCCAAACAAATAAATGAAGAGGGTCTTCTAACAAAACACATGAGCGTGTGGGAAATAAATCTTACCTCTGGAGCACCAGGTGCAATTCCAATGAGAACTAACCATTTCTCTGCGGGGTCACATCTATAGTTGATGATCTGATTGTTGCTTAAATTGGCGGCCCGGTCAAACATCTTAATAGGCTCCGATTCACCTGCATTTACTCATGAAGATCACAGTCAATTCACGAACTGACTACATAACAATTAGGTTATGGTAGTATACATTCAGAGACCAATGAATAACCTTCTATTGACCAATGGTACACAGAAGTTTGTGTAACCAGACCCAACATCTTAGGCGTGAGCCACTTCCAGAAGACAACCTGCAAGGGGCAACAACTTATCCAAGTATAATGCTATGCATCAAAAGATAAAGCCAGACTAAAAAAAATTAAATTCAAAAACATGTTTACCTGCTCAGGCATCTGATGAGATTTGATTTTAGTCTTGGCTTCAATATTGAATACCTGCAAGTGATCCTGAGTGGTTCCAGGTATTTGAGCTGCGAGTGGTAGGTTATAAGTTAGCAGTCCATAGGTACAAAAATCTTAAAATGAAAGAAGTCTAGAGAATTTGGAAAACAGCAGAGAAAATAAGCATTAATGGTTTCTAAAATGTTTTGGAAGTTCTAAACGTTGACATTCCATTAAATTATAATTACTAACTTAACATACTCCCTTATAATGCAAAGAGGGAAATTTAGTTAATGAAATGACCCAACAGAAAAAATTCTAGCGTCGAACCAAAAGAAGTTAGACTTGCACAAGATTTAAGTAGATATTAAAGACATCTGAAATCAAGATTTATCAGTATCAGAAGAGTCATATCATGTGATACAAGAAAATCAAATATCTTTTCTTTACTATCAAACACCACATAAGAAGAATGTATAATGATTTGACTTGATTTAACATCATTAGATGCACTAATTCCCACATATCTGCCTTGTAACATAGAGGCACTTTAGAAGGAAAAGTGGTACAGGGATCATTAGATAAGTTGTGTAAGCGGCAGAATATTTATTTTGAACTGTTAGTTTCTAAATGACTACTTTTTTGTGATATCCAGAACTTATAGAAGAATCTGTTGGCACCTTCACCGCGATGCAATCTGATAAAAACTCAAGTGGGTATATAATTACCAAAATTTTCACGCAAGTACAAAGAAAAATCATGTAGTTCAGGCCTATAAAAATAAAAAAATATGAGATGATCAAAAAGGTCTCAGACAATTGATTAACCAAGATAAGATGAAATTTGTGTTAAGGAGTAGATGCTTCATTGTGGTTCAAATTTTCAAAATTTCATTTTCAAAGTACTATAATCATTTTATTTTAAAATAACAAAGTGTCACTGCAAGGGAAGGAAAAAAAAACTCCCATGAAATAAAAACTATAATAGTTTGCTTAAAACAAAATTGTTCCTTCATAGTTCATATACAAAGTTTAAACCAACAAGCTTATAGCAAGGAAATAATGAATACACCAGGAAAGTGTCAGCTAACTAGCTAACCTATATTGGGATAATGGATAATGGATTCTTTTAGTTTCTACCTTAATATCTTGAACACCAATTAATATATTTTTAACTTGAGCTTAAACATTTCAATTGAATTATATTCTTTTGAGCTCTTCAAGTTAATGGATCAAGGCAGGCTGTAACAAGTGGTATCTCCTAGGCATGGTAATGGCTTTGAGCTTTGTGTTGTGTCTTGTGCTTGATGAGGATGTCATCTTAAGCAAGGGAGATTATGCTACCCAACTCAGTAAGTGGAAGAAGAATTATAACAGTATATAGGTCCTAATAAGCTCACCATCATTAACTGGAACTTACTATTTTTTTTTTAAGTAGGTCACGCTACTTCAAACTTATCAAGTTAACATATCTTTGCGACATCTACTACCCACCAACCCTTTGATTAATTGATTCTTTTTCCCTCTAAAATTTCACTAATTCAAAACATATAACAAGGTTTGTCCAAACAACAAACAATCAACTCTACTATATTAGTCTTGGTGGTAAGTCACATTTCATGCATGTGAGAACAATTGTTTTACACTAGTTTCCATTTCTTTAATTTAGTCATAGAAAGGATTTAGAAAAATTTGTATAGTTGTACAAAGAGTACATCAGAAAAGTCATAATTCAGAAACAGTTAACTGATGGAAATCAGTTAAAGTCTGCACTTACAAAGAAAATCCATTCACGACTAGAATTGACCAAAAGAAAAGGTAGCAGATAGCAGAACAAAAGAGCAGAGTACAGATTCTCCATTATACACTCAATTTTTTATTTGTATGTCGTTCAGAATACAGATCAAATATCTGAATCAATAATACACAATGAAAACTATTCCATGGCATCCTTTCCAAAGTAATCAGCTTGATAGACCTCAAAACATGTCAGAAAAATAAAAATCATTCAAAAATGGTACAGCCTTCGAGTGAAAAAGTCATGCAACTTTTAGATACCTTTAAGAGCAAGAATCCTGCTGTTGGGATTCATCAGAGCAGAATCCGCAGTGATCGGTCTCCTCAGAGGCTGATTTGGCATGTTCATATCGACAATAACGACGCTATTCTGTGGCGACGTCTCTCTGACACATATATACTTGTCTGATTCCATCGTGACATGCGTGAACGTGATGAACTGGGGATTGATCCCGATGCTCGGAAGCTGAAGGTCACGCCCAACAATCTCATCAGAAAACAAAACAGATAAAACTTCATTTTATCCTAAACTACCAAGCAAATGCCAACCCTCCCAAGAAACTTCCAACAGATCGAGATCTACTCCGACAGATCCGAAACGAATCCACGCTCTCCTCCCAAAAATTACCGAGAACCACCGATGCTACCTCTCCAATCGTATGAGATTCCAATAGAGGAAAGTGAGAAGAGTGGAGAAGGCGGCGGAGGGGCACTCACCGTCAAGGCCTCTCGCATGACGATGGGGGCGTTCGCCGCGGCCATGGCGGCTGGATCGGGCTCGGCTAGTGCTGCGGCTGCCGAAGGAGGGCGAGATGGGATCAGAGGCGACCGCTTGATCTGTCGCTGCTCGGCCTATGGACGATTCCACGGAGAAAAAGAGAGAGAGAAGGTGGTCATCGGAGAAGCGAAAAGATCTGACGCCGTTATATGTAAAATAACGGTATCACTTAAGACCGACATATAAGACGGCGACACCATATCGGGTGAGTGGAGAAAATTTAGGTGGCAAAGTCTTACTTTTTAATACGTTAAACACAAAGTTTTGGTGGCGGATTAATCATTAATTCGCTGGATGGATAAAATAAGATTGCAATATTTTATCTCTTCAACAGAAAGAAGCAGCAAAATTTCATTAGATTTCTGATTTTTTGATGGAATTAAAAATTCAATTTCAACAACTCGTAAGCTCTGACTCTCCGGTCTGCTCCTTAGCATTTAGCAAGCAGTATGTCTTTAACCTTACATTTATAACAGAAGCTCCCCTCTGTTTTCTCATAGGGAAGTAAAATAGTAAAGAATCAAAACGGTAAGAAAGAAAAAAATTCATATCCTACTTTTTTTGGAGGAAAAAAAAATAAAAAAAAAATTAATTTCTTTAATTTTTTCGTCTGATTCAAACGAAAATGTTTCGGATGAAAAGTTACAAAAATTTTCATTCATTTTTTTATTTAAATTTTTTCTTATACCCAAAAAAACAACAAAAAACTTTTTTTTTTTTTTTGCTCCTCCCAAAAAAATAGATAATTATGCCCTGCTCCACATCTGATGATTCAACAAGATCTGAATGCTTCCAGAATCCTTTGCGGCATGTCTTGCAGACGAGCTATCTCGACTGCAATCGCTCAGAACATTAACTTCACTCCTCTCTGTTTGAAATTTTAAATTGGGCCAGTCCACATCTGAAAATAGGCTTTTTCTCCGTCGTCCCTGGTGCCTCAACGGCCCATATATGGATCAAATGGGCTAAAGTACACTATAGAAAGCCCATTAAAGCATTATGAAGTCTTTAGCTTGTCCGAAGCTCTTTTATTCTCTATTATAACATTAATGCCCAAGTACAATTCAAACCTTCCAGTCATATATATACACTTGCTCTTGTTCTCATGCTAATTAATATCTATGACATAAGGAACCAAGGCAGAATACTTGGGATTTTTTTCTCAATAATTGAATCTTAAATTTCTCTCAATTTCAACCAAAAGAAAAAAATTAAGAAAAACAAAGAATTGCAAGATCGATGACGTGTCGCCGGCGCGGGCAACTCATTGCGCGATCGACGATCTAACGCCGGCGGAGATGATCCTGGCGTACAGAATCTGGTTCCAGATGTCGGGCAGGCCGGGTACGCACCAGTGGATGCAGTCGGCGTAGGCTGCCGGATTCGCCTGCTGCTCCGGTGTCATCACCGCGCCTTGCCGCGTGGTGTGCACCGAGGTGTGCGCGTCCTTGCGGAACTCCGACATGGTGGTGATGTCGACGAAGGTGACAGGCACCCGCGCCGTCGACTGCGCCGCCCTCTTGGCCTGCTCGAACATGCGCATGTCGGTGCCCAAGAATATTCCGCTCATGTTCGTCAGCGGAAGCGTCTCCTTGGCGCACTTGATTCCGTCCGGATTCCCCCAATCCGAGCTCCTGGATTTACATCATTTTAAATTTTTTACAAATTTAAATAAAATGAATTTCACACAGACGAAGAATAATAATGAATGATTCGCTGTCAATTTTTGTACTTTTTTTTTTTTTATCGAGCAAACAAACAAAGGAAACATTCTCATTGAGCAAACGAAGGGAACCAAACATTAAAAATCTCCATAATGGTTAGTCATGTGCATCAATTATTTTGCCAGGCAGAATGAATGTGATTAGATTCCTAGGCGAGAAATGCATCTATCACTGACAGGTGTACGATAGCCTCGCACCCTAATTAATAATAAATGACAACTAATTATTCCACCAGAAACGTGAACTCGTTCTTAATTGCTAGCTGCCAGAGTGCGAAATGTGGCTAGATCGGCTCACCTGGAGTGGAGCGGAGACATGCTCATGAAGAACACCGTGGTGCGATTCGGATCCAAATTCGCGTCCATCCAATTGGACCACGTGCTCAGAATCCTCTCGTACGCTAGCGGCCTCGCAACCTCATCATACTCCGTCCAATTGCTTGCCGAGTTGTTCCTACTGTACATCAAGAATATTTATATTTACTTTGATAATCAATTATCATTATTAAATATATAATTATATATATAATATTAACAGTAGCACGCAATGGCCAAGTACTCACACAAGTTTCATTTTCAGGTTGTTCATCCACCAAATGTAGGTGTTGAAGACGAGGAAGTCCACCCCCTTCCAGTGCTCCGCGTGCTTCTCGATCGAATCCGCCTTAATAATCCGATCCACAATGCTGTGGACGTGCGGGTCGTCCGAGTTCGACTCGACCAGGAACGGCGCCCAGTAGAATTCCACCGTTGCATTGTATTCCTAATTAATTTATTTATTTATTATAAATAGAAAAAAAAATTAAAGATAATTTAGGAAGAACTGAGGCAGTTACCTCGGCGATGAAGCTGATACGAGAGCCGTCCCACTTACGGCCCTTCTTGCCTGGAGGAATGGCGGACTGCACCATGCACACCATCGACTCCCACTGGTTCCGGTTCAGCGAGTCGCCCACGAACATCAACCGCTTCCCTCGGAGCTTCTCCAGCAGCAGCCTCGCGTCGAACCTTCAACGACAGTTACATTTGGAGGGGCCTCGTTAGCCGTCAGTGAAAGATTAATCAAACCAATCGGAAGCCACCACGTGCGTGCACGATGATGATATCGTAATTACTTGGGCAAGGTGCAGTCCCTGGGCTGCCACCGCCACTTCTGGTACATGTCTTCCCTCCTCCCGTTCTTCAGGCACGCCACCTGCGTCGACAGGAACTCGCACTGCTCCTCCCGGTACAGCGGGTAGTTCACGTCGTCGTACACCCAGTCCCCGCGCGACACGTCGCACTTCTCCGGCATCGCCTTCACGTTCGCCACGGCGGAGCTCGCGTTGTCCGCCGCGGCGGCGTCTTCTTCTCCCTGAACCGCCGTCACGTTGACGACGTCGTCCACGGTGATGGGCAGCTCTCCCTGCTCTTCAACCACCTCCTTCTGCGCCTTGATTTTCCTAATCTTGGGACGGTCGGTATTATTTTCGGTGACTGCTGCGCTGGAGAAGATGGCAGGGGACTCCACTGTTTTGTGCCGGCCCAGAGCCTTGATGTCCTCGGCGTAGACGAACAGCGCGAAGAATAGCATCGTCGCGAGACCGAGAAGGACAGGGAGGTTCCCGTGCTTCTGGGCGTAAGCGCCGGAGTGCTTCATGGCGGTTGCCGGCTTCCCCGGCGTGCTCAAGGGAGCTTTCCGGCGGAGGGAGTGCATGGATCAACCGAATTTTGGAGGAATCGTTGCGTTGACCGAGTAAGAAGGGGCAGCCAGGTGTTGACTATATATTGTGGCGGAGGCGGCTACTTTAATGGGTTAGGTGAAGGGTTGGTTATCTTAATTGATTGGGGGAAGGTTATGCCATTTTTTTTAATAAAAAATAATTTTTTTATTAGGAATAAAAAATGTTTGTGCCGAGTTAAATCAGCAGACAAAGAAACAAACAGGCGGTCAACTGTGGCCATGATGCGATCTGGCTATTTATTTTATTATAGAAAAGAACAAACAAACCTAACCCACGAGGTGACTATTCAACCATAATTAACAAGTTTCCAAGTACTGGCTATCTTTCAATTAAACCCATAAAAAAAATATCAATTAGCTATTTAGAGTTGTATTTTTTATATAGACAACTTAACTAAACAAAAAAAAACATATTTTTATATTTATTATTACATATTCAGAAATTAATTTAGATTTTAGGATGCATTATATAAATATTAATTTAGTTTGGGTTTAAAATGATATAATTCTCAATAATTGACCGGCAAATGATTTATATATATAATCAACCATCTCATTCAAAGCAACTAGTCTTCGAGAAGAAGATTCAAACCATTATGATCAAGAAAACGATTAAAAACATGCTATGGATGCAAATTACTCTTCTTCACAAGCCAGAAGAAAAAAAATAGCAAGCCTGTCAGAATTTGATTGGACAAAATATTATATGAAATTAATATCTTATCATTATTATCGATGAGAAATTGTACTTGATAATTTATTTTATTAATGGAATATATATATATATATATATATATATATATACTTCAAGCAGGTGCATTGTATAGATTCAACTTATTATTTTTGCATAATTATTGTACAGTAAATACTTTTTCAAAAGATTCAGCATTTCATGATCAAGTCAACGGTCAACCACACCGTCGATGCAAATTAGTCCAAGCTTCTCGACGAGGACCGTAAGAAAAAAATGCGAGCCTGTGAGAATTTGATTGGTCAAAAATATTCTATCAAATTAGTATATTATTATCGTCGATGAGAAATTGTACTTAAACTTCCCTTAGCTGACGAATTATTATTATTTTTTAATATATAGCAGATCATATATCATTCTCACTCGATTTCTTCTTTATTTTTCAAGAAGTATTCTTTTTCAATTGGACCTAAATTTTGGTTTGGTGAGGAAACAATCGCTTAAACCAAAAGAATAATTTTAAGAGTATATACAATTATTTTATAGTTTTATTTTTTTTATTGTTTCTTGGTATAATTTTGTCGATGGGTAATTTTTTTTTTTTCACTAGCAGCCTGCTTCAGAGGAGGAATCTCTAGAGAAAAAGGAAAGATTTATATTTTTTCCTTTGTTTCAGTAAAAAAAAAGAAAAGAAAGGAAAGAAAAGAGAAGAGAAATTTAGGATGTTTTTCCCCTCAACTAATCCCTCCAAATAAGACGGAAATCACTTTTCTCTCCCTCTCACACCTCGATTCTCGCGCACACGACCTCACGCCTCACACTCTAGAACCTTATCTTCCCCACATGACAAACGCTCTCAACGCCGTTCGCCGCTCACCAAAAAAACCTTCACCCTTCGCCTCTCACGCCGTTCGCTTCTGATAAGCCCCGCAAGCGTACGGTCTATCGAAGTAGTAAATAATATCATTCCCACATGGAGCAAGTGTCAAGTACCGACCTTATGCATCATTGTTAGCTAGATAATTCAAACTGAGAATAAAAGAATTTCACTAAAACTAAATTATCGAATTGAAGAATAAAAAATTATAAGCGAAAGTTACAGTTTTAGAAATGTTCGGAACTTCAGGTTTTACCACGTTGAATGCTTAATATGCAAAACATTGAATCAGATTGAAATAGAAAACGGATCTCCTTCTCTCGAAGTGCAATCCGACAGTAAACAACTTAAGGCGATCTATCCTATGGTACAGATTACCTTCTCTCGAAGCGTAATCTGGTGCCTACTTAAGCTAATATCCTACTCTGTAGCAAAATTAACTTAAGAGACCCATTGGGCTCTATGATGATCGTGAATCCTCGAGTAACATTGAACGACTATCGTAATCCAAGTCACAAGTTTAAATGGGCAGTCGAGTGTAACGATTCACCTCTCGGCTCTTCTTGTAACACTTCACACATATCGATGTTTGGCCAAAACATAAATACGCAATAAGCACATCACATTTAAATAAGTAAATTTACTAAAAAAGTGTCACTGAGATTCATAAAAGATGTTTACATGTGAGAATTTGTTCAACGGGCTACCCCCGAGTCCCGAACTAGGGTTTTACTCTAAAGCATACATTGTTTAACAATTAAAACCCAAGAAAAAGTATTCGAAATGAATGGAAATTACAATCCAAGGTTAGGAGACGTCAGATCTTCGGTCTACGCTCAATAGCCCCAAAGAAATCCGATGAAATAAGCCAGAGAATGCAAGTTTTCGCCCCTTTTTGCCCTAGTCGCGTTCTTCTCCAAATTCGACTTGATTACCGCCCAAAATTCCCACTTTGATGTCTTAATTGATGCCTTGGGCGGTTAGGAAGGGTAATTGGGCATTTCCCCCAATTTCTAGGCTCTTGGACCATCAGATTTGATGAAGAAACCGTCGAAACTCGCGATCTACGAACGTGAACACGGGCGTGACGACAGGCACGGGCAAGCCGTGTTCGGTTCGGTGAACTGCAGCTGATGTGATCCGAAAGGACACACTTTTAAATACGAGCAGGTAGACTAATCTAAGGTATCGCAGCCAAAACTTGTTTAGCGCACAGGGAACTGTCACCCCTGATACGGCTCCAAAAACTTGTTGTCCCTAACTCGTAGTGTCCGCAAGTGCACGGATACTTGAAATAATAAAATAAATATCGATCCCACAGAGAGACTAGTGCTGTCAAGTATTGAATAATTGATTTTCTTACTATCTAGGCAATCGAATAATAGCAAAGCAAGAATCGAAGACACATGAAAAATCACTATCAGAGAGAAATTGAGACTAGGGTTTCATCCATTTTGATTATCAAGACTAGATAAGAAATAAAGAATTCATCAATCAAATCCTAAAATGATAAAGGCATAATTTACCTAAATAGGGATTATCTCACTTTTGTGCAGATAATCATGCAAGAATAAATCCTCGCTTTCGCGCAAGATTCATCCCAAGCTAAAGATAGGTAAACCATCAGACGAAGAACTCAAGGATCACTTTCGCGCATCCGAATTCTAGGTTGATTGCCTCGAGTGGAATCTCAAGGATCACTTTCGTGCATTCGAGACTCAACACACGTTCTACCTATGGTTCTCCAACGTTCTGATCCTCACTTTCGTGCAAGATCTCCACGTTTGACACAATAATTTGACCATAAGATCATTAATCATCATCAAAGCAATTACTCATCTAAAATAACAAAACAAGAACTTAACCTAATTTCTTACGGTGAGTTCCTATTAGTCAATTTTAGGGTTCCAATTCTCAAACATATCACCTTTCGATCCTTAATGCAAGAATCCTATTCATGATGACAAGAAATAAACTAAGGAGAATCTTAGAGCAGTAATCTCATAGGTAAAAGTATCAAAGTAGAACTATCATGATGAAATAAAAAGAGTTCTAATCATTAAGAAAATCAAAGGGGATTAGTCCCACATGTCCCAAAATAAGTTTAAGCTACCATGATGAAGAGATTACAAAATTTCATAATTTCAGAAAATCGAAAATCAATAAAAGAAGGAGTTTTTTTAGAAAATACAGCACAGCTGTGAAGTATTTCACAGCCGTAATTTGTAAGAGAAGTCGTGAACAGTCTGGCGCGAGCTTCTTCCTTTGATTTCTCCTCGAATCGATCTCCTTTCATTCTGAAACTTCAGGCACGTTGTCTCCTTCACCAGGCGAAGCTTCAGTATGAAAATCATGGCCGGAAGTGCTCTGGATTGATCGCGGCGGCGAAACCCTAGGCGGTCGTGTGTTCGGTGATTTCTCCCTCGACAGTTAACGAAATTTGGGGCCTTTGGTGTCTTCACAATCCTCTACTTCAAAGCTCTCCTTTTCCATTTTTCAGTCTTTTGTTTTAAGCTTTGGATCGACCGCAATAATCTCCGCAAAATTCGGGCGTTGAAATTGACCTGGGAGTCGCGTTTAAAAACCGAAATATGGCAGTGTAATATCTTACGACACTGCCGTAAAATCCCTCGACTGTTTTGTTCTGAAAGTGCTGAAAAATACGGCACCGTAATATGGTTTACGGTAGTGCCATAAAATCGGCTGAACTCTCTGGTCGGATACGTCTAGAAAATGCAGCCCGTGTAATTATTTACTGCAGTGCCGTAATTTCAGGGAAACATTCTATTCTGAAGACGTTCCAAAATACGGCCCGTAAAATGGGTTACCGCAGTGCCGTAATTTCGGCAAAGGTCTCTATTTGGAAAAACCACTAAAATACGGTCGTGCTCTCGATGATACGGTAGCCGCGAAAAATACGGTACCGTATTATAAATATGGCACTACCGTATTTTGGTCTTCTGCCTCGATTTGCGTGAAATTTCTTGGGTGACTTCTTCTTGATGATGAGAACTCTTCCATGTATTTTATTTTGCTTGAAAACGCCTTAAATAGTGCCTTTTTGCCTGAAAAACATGAAAAACCAAAATAGAAGTAGACTTTGCAATATTTGATGGATTCAATCATAAAAACAAGTAAAAGATCCCCAATTTAGCATGAAAAGGTATCTAAAATGATGCAAAATATACTACATATTTTGGTGTCATCAAACACATAAGGCTCAAACTTTGCTTGTCCTCAAGCAAAAATCAAAATTTGATTAAAAGAATAACCTTTTCATGCTCAATAAATTTCTAAAATACAACTTGTCAATGGAAAATTCTATCAATTGATTTACAAAACTTTAAATAAACATATCATTCTTAGAACTCAATCCTCTAGATTCACAACTCAATCAAATAAAACTTTGCAACTTGTATAATAAATAGAATTTTCAATCTCATGATTTCACCCAGTATCAATTTAAATCTATCATGCTTTTGTTTACAGGAATTAAGTCTCCAAGATCTTTTTCCACACAAAATTTCTTTCTCTCTCTCTTTTTTTTTCTTTTTCAAGGATTTTTTTTTGCATAGATGGTACGTATCCACATAGACACATACTTTTCATTTTTGACTTCAACTCTTTCTTCAGTACCACTGTCAATTTTACACAGTGCCAAGTAGAGGAGTCTTATTCTTTTTATCACTCATTATTTTTTTTATGCATAGACTTCAACCCATGTCTTAGGTACCACTATCAATTTTACATAGTGCCAAATAGGGGAGTCTCTCACTATTTTTATGGATCTTGGATTCCTTCTTCCCAACAAATAGTAAAAATAGACTAAGCCTCAACTAGGTTGATCAATTGATCTAAATTCACAAATCATACTAATATACTCATTTTATTCAAAAGAGAAGTTTCACTTTTAAATTTTATTCTTCAAATAATACATCCACCCAAAATTTTATGCATCAATCAATGTCATATCTCAATAGACAAATATGTATTGAAGAAATAAATTTAACATGATAGAGTTATACTTTCAATCATGAATTTGAGATCATCAATCATTCAAGTTATCAACAGTATAAATCAAGAGTGTACTCATCATCATCATCAATCATCACAATATCATATCAACAAAAATATATCATCATGTATACTACAACCATGTCGAAAATATCTCATCAGAATATCAAAATATCATACAACCCCATCGAAATAGTAAAAATCAATATCATCATCATCATACAACCATATCAAATAAGAATAATAAGCATGGTAAACGGAATAGCAGTGGCGGCAGTCATGGAAGCATCATCCTTCCCTTCATCATATGAAACAACGGTAAGATATAGAAAATCATAGCATAGCAAAGAGATAAAGGAAGATAATACTCACAAAGCATCTACTCATCATCATCTGATCGGGTGGCCTTAGAGTCTCTCGCAGTCTCCTCTGGATCATAGTATGGGGGTCCTCCCTGATCACCTTGGTATCCATAGTCTCTGTGATCAGTATACCCAAAGCAGTCATAGAGGAAGTTGCCCATGTCTTCCATATGATTGCACAGCCTCTCCATATCTCTGTGGATGTACCCCAGAGTCTCATCCATCCTATCCAGGTGGCGCTCCTGACTGTACATCTGTGCTGTGAGTGCCTGAAAGCCGGGATCGTGGTGGCTAGCAAATCTGCCCCTAGGTGTGCGCGAGGAGGTACCAGCAGGCTGTGAAGAGTCATGAGGAGGTGACTCCGTCCCATAAGGATCACTCCTTCCACCCCCGGTGGGTGGTGGTGGAACTGTATCAGGTGATGGAATAAAAGCTCCCTCAGTTTCATTAGGACATAGGGTAGAGGAGGGATATTTGGTCCAAAGACCAAACAAAAAGTGTCTCCCTCTCTAACTATCATCTTCATCGCTATGCAAGACTCAATGTCGAGCCTTGCATTCCCTCGTGCCGTGTCAGATCCATAGGGCTCTATCCCAAAGTATCTAGCAATAGGAGTAATCAAACCTCCTATCACCACTAATCCTCTGCTCGCTCTGGCCACCTTGTCCATGTGCTTGATCATAACATAAGCCACATCAACTGTGAATCCACTGAGCATGCCCCAAAGAAAATACAGCTCATGTTGACGGACCATGCCGTCACTGTCTCCTCTCCCAAATATTGTATGTGCTAGAACCCGATGTACATATCTGATACAGGGGTTCATGATTTTTCAGGCTCTGGCAGACACAGTGATAGGTGTAATTTTTATAGGATTTATCGTCTTATTTATACCATCATTTGAAACTTAACTTCAATTTTATGTCACAATTTGATACCTTTTTCCCATAAAATATGGAATCTTCACTATTTTTTTATTTCTTTATGAAATACAGGTCATTATCATTTATTTTCATGAAGATTATTCGAGATTTGAAGTTAGGGAAAGGTTCAGCATATTACAAGCATCAGACAGGCAAAATTTCATATTTTTTTGGAGCTTCCTATGATGAACACGGCTTGACCATGCCTATGATCACGGTCGTGTTCATCGCGGCTTCAGAATCAGCATTTTTCGAGGAGAACACGCCTGGCCGTGCGTATGGTCACGACCGTGTTCGACAGGTATCCGAATTTTTACGAAGCCGTCACCGCCGTGCGCATGGCCGTGTCGGGTGTTCCAGAATTTGAGTTGCACTTGTTTGTTTTCGATTTCCGTCTTCAAAAACTCACGTTTGATATTTGCCTAGCTATTAGGACTCGGACTTTCTAGTACTCAACCTTGCTCCCTGTGGGATTCGACATCTTTTATATTACTTCGACATATCCGTGCACTTACGGATCGTGTCAAGGAGGAGGTAAGCATGACCTTGACATTCTCAATTCGTTGGTGGCAAAGGTTGATTCTTTGTCGCACCAACTTACTTCAGTGAATTTTAATGCATCGTATGTTAATACGATTATCTGCGAAATTTGTGGAAATTCTGGACATGGTGCTACTGACTGCCAGATAATGACACCTTTATCTTCTAATGATTCTGTTGAGCAGGTGAATGTCTTAGGCAATTTCAATCAGAGACAGCAGAATGATCCATTTTCCAGCACCTATAACCCCGGGTGGAGAAATCATCCCAACTTCTCCTACCAGAATAACTAGAACCAGGCCATTCCCCAGAATTTCAACAATCAGGCTCCCCAAGAAAATTTTGGCAATCAGTTTCCCCAGGCATCCTTTAGGCCACCACCTGGACTTCCACCGCGACAATTCAATCAACCACAGAAGTCCAATTTGGAAATACTGCTTGAGAACTTCGTCAGCACCCAGTCTAAGAGAAATGAAGATGTGGACGAGTCTATCAGGCAATTGAATTCTACGGTGGGGCAATTGAATTCTAAGGTGGATTCATTGATTACTCACTCCAGGATGTTGGAGGCCCAGATTGCTCAACAAGCTGCTTCAACATCTAGGCCATTAGGGAAGCTTCCTTCTCAACCCGAGGCAAATCCGAGAGAGCACTGCAACGTGATTCTGACGTGCAGTGGCTCCCAAATGGAAGCTTCCCACGTGACACCTAGAGAATTGTTTGTTGCAGAGTCTACAGATGTAAGCACATATGCACAGTATTCAGGGGACTTACTTTTGGATTCTCCGGTCAAACAAGCACCAGTCCTAGTTCCTTCATCACCTCACACGCCACCTGTGTCTTGTCCTCAGAGATTGGCCAAGGAATTGACAGGACAATACAGCTCACTGATGCCCGTGAAGCGTTAAGATCCTGGCATTTTTTCTATTTCTTGTAGTATTAGCAATGTTTCCATCGAGAGAGCTCTCTGTAATTTTGGGGCTAGTGTGAGTATCATGCCTCTCTCCTTGTTCCAAAGTTTGGACTTGGGAGGCCTGGAACTCACATCCTTAGCCCTTCAGCTTGCAAATGGCTCTATACATCGCCCAGTGGGGATAGTAGAGGACGTGCCGATCAAAGTCGGGAAACTCTTTGTCCCTGTAGACTTTGTAGTCTTGGATATGTCAGAAAATTCAAGATTACCACTTATTTTGGACCACCCTTTCCTAGCTACCACTGGTGCCGTTATAGATGTCAAGACAAAGAAGCTTTCTCTAAACTTTTGTAATACTATATTAAATTTTCATTTATCTATTGATATGCCAGTTCTTCCTTTTTCAGGCTCATGCTGCAGTGTTGAGACAGTGCCTGCGCCTGCCAATGGTTTTAAGGCGAAGTGGGATTTTCTTGCATCCCACCTTTACACCGATATGCAAGCAGGTGCCACATTGATGAGGAAGGACCGGACCACTCATGCAGACTTGTTCGATGGGGACCCTAATTTTAGTTGCGCGAGGCTGTTCCATAATGTGGATGAGGAGAACCTTTCATTGGACTGTGGGAAGCAAGACTTTGAATTTAAAACTGTTCCTTTTTTGTACGATTATAAGACATTTTTTACTTTACACCTATTATTATTACTGCTTATTTCTATAGGTGTTAATTTTAGGGGAAGGAAAAAGGGGCATTCATATGTCATTTCTTCGGCCTCTAATCCATTGGATATGCACTGAAGCATGTTCATTGGTCAAGCTGTTGACCTTAAATCAGCACTGCTTGGGAGGCACCCCAAGAATTTATCTTTTATCATGTTGTGTTGTGATGATGGACAGACTTAGTTTGTTGTTGTTGTTGTTGCTTGTTTAGTTAGTTTGTTATTTTTGTTTTGCTAATTTTTGTGATACCCCATGACATGATTTTTATGATTTTATACATTGAAAAGCATCTTACTAATGATGACAATTTTTTACAATTTTTCAAAAAATTTTAGCTTATTGCCGAGTCGTTCACGGCCGTGCTCAGCTCGCAGTTTTCTAGTAGAACCTGTCGAAGTGAACACGGGTAGGCCGTGATATGTGTCACGAGCGTGAACGTGATTTGGCCGATTTGCGCCGGCGTGAACACGGGTTGGTCGTAATCATCGTCACGGGCGTGAAAGTGTTTGGACGGGATTTTTACGAGGGGATCACTGCTATGCCGTGCTTACGGACACGAGCGTGCTTCTGAAGCCATTTCAGCGCCGAGCTAGTCCCGGCTAAGCCGTGCGTCCAGACACAGTCGTGCTTGCGTTTGCCTTTTCAGCGTATAAAAGCTCGCCACGGTGGACCCCTAGGGTTCACGCCCGTGCTTGAGCCACCGCCGCCACTTCTGTGCATTTTTCGGCCTCCTCCTTCGCCCGAATTCTGCTCCGCCGCCGTTCGAAGCTTCCTCGCCACTCTCCGCTTCTCAGCGACACCCAAATCTGAGTTTCGAGCCGAGCACCGCTTGTTTGTGCCAGATCCCGCCGCCGATTGTGCTCTAAGCTTCTCCGTCGACTGCCGCCGCTTCCCTTCCGCCTCCGGTACCTTCAGATTTTCGAATCTGGGAGTATTTCAGCCCAGATCTGAGTTTTCTTCTTCCAGCGCTACCTCCTGTGTCTTCTTCACTTCCAGCCGCCGTCGGTTTTCATTTTCAGCGCCGCCGCCTGCATTCTCTATGTCGCGGCCGGTTCTTCTTCAGAGCTGTCGCCGACCCTTTTATCCACCACTTTCAGACCTCCAGATCTGCACTCCAGCAGCTCTCCTTCTGCCGCCGCTACTTCGCTGGATTCCGCCACCACTTTGCCAGAATCAGCTGGGTGGAGGGCTTCTTCTCCCCTTTCGGCAGCTAGTTCACCGGCTTCCTCTTCATCATGTTTGGTCGAAGGAAGGCGAAAGCCCAGAAGTCTACCTCCAAGCGTCCAGCTGTGGAGGAGGAGCCGAATGAGTACAGGATTAAATTCCGGAATGCCGCGTAGAGGGCGCATTATAACTTACTGGAATCTCGACGGGTTATCAATACCCGCTATCTTGATCGCAATACTCTCCAGACGTTGGGGTCCCACGATGAAGTCTTATGGATGTTCCAGCAGATAGGGTGGGAGCAGTTTTTCCGGACGGCACCGGCGACATATGTGCCTATCACCCTTGAGTTCATGTCGTCCCTCGAGGTCGACGTGAACATTCATGACGATGATCACGATGGCACCATCTCCTTCAGGTGGCGAACCAGGAGCGAACTCTCACGCTGTCGTAGATTAACCAGATCTTTGGTTTTCCGGCGGACGACACTCGATTAGCTCTGGCCGAGTATGGTGATCAGGCTTTCTGGATGGCTATCATGGGAGAGCATTCATATGTCTCACGGACGGCCCGAGCCAACCACGTCAACAATCCTTGCTTCCGCTACGTGCATAGAGTATTGGCGCACACTATCTTCCCGCGTAGCGAGAGTGATGGCATTGTGCGGGCCACCTAGCTGCTCTTCCTCTGGTCTATGGTACATTTGTGCAAGTTAAATACATCTTTTTATCTCATTAAACAATTACAGAAGTTAGCCAGTGCCCAGAAGGGGGTTATAGCTTCTGGTTGTCTTATTACTCCTATCGTCGTTGCCATGGGTGTCCAGCCTTACGGGATGGAGTAGGCGAGGGGTGGCTCGCGCATTGATATGGAGTTGTGCCAGGCGATGAGGATGGTCACTCGTGAGGGTGACACCTTTAGCCTCCTCTTTCGCGAGAGCGACTTCACGAAGCTGCTACCGCACCCCGAGCGCACCTACATCCGCGACCGGCGGAACTGGCATATGTTGCCCATGCCAGATGATGATGTCCCCATGCACACTGCACCACCCTCTCCTTCCTTCCGTACCTTCAGGCACGCAGCGCCATCTTCTTCAGCGTCCACCGCGAACGCCTATGCCAACATTGAGGGTTATCTTAAGGCGATGCGCGAGGACCAGCATGAGCAGCGCCTTGAGATCAGAGATCTTATACGGCGCCAGACTGACATGGAGGAGGAGATAGCCCGTCAGGGCCGGGTGTAGGCCGAGGACCATTGCGCTATTCAGGACATGCTGCGGCGTATGAACTTTGGCCCCACGTGATTTTGTCTCTTTAGTAAGTTGTTTTACCTTTTTCATGCTATTTCCTGTATTTTTGAGCTGCATAGGAGACTATGCAGTGCTCTGCCGTGGGTAGAGGGTTTCCCTCTTTGTTCGTGTTATTCGTGTTATGTACTATTTATTTCTAAAACTTTATATTTCTAGTTAGAACCTATTGTGCTTATTGTGTTGTTCTTATGAGATTCCATAGAATGCATGTATATTATATTTTCCCTGTGATGATTTCAAAGGATTAAGTCTGTGATGGTATCCCTTACTCTTGTCCTCAGTTCTTATGTTATTCTGAATCATGATGAGAACCATGAAGATATGTCTGTCTCTTGAGTTAAGGGAATGAAATTCTAAATATGACTGTCTTTATGCTTAGGAATCCATGGTTTTAAATTATACTTGAGTATGCTTACTGTGGCTTGCATGATGTTTCTGAGGTTAATCCTTCTTTTTCTAAATTACTTCTATCACAACATTATGTTTTTGAATGTTCATACTTATTATAGTCCTTATTACAAGCTTTTTAACTTAGTTGCAATAAAAAAATGACAAAAAGGGG
Source organism: Costus lasius (assembly GCA_027563935.2). Lineage (NCBI taxonomy): Eukaryota > Viridiplantae > Streptophyta > Magnoliopsida > Zingiberales > Costaceae > Costus > Costus lasius. Next base: position 4,147,254 of record CM050451.1, on the reverse strand, counting down.
CAGTGGTACCTAAGTGACAATAAACCAAAGGCTTCATCTAACTTGGCACTGTCGACAAGTTAAAAAGAAAGGAACATGAGAGAAAAGAAGGGGTGAGGGAAAAGTGAACAACTCATCTTTCTTCTACTTTATAGTGAAGAAATGAGTTTGTATGTATTATGTGATGCATCCACCTTGAGTTCGTTCTCTAACTAAGTACCGGGGGTGCATTCATCACAAATGTTTGTCCTTCGCGTGACAAGGTTGAAAATGAATTCAGGGAAGTAGCTTGAACCCATCGATTGAAAATTCATGTTTCCAAGCTTAAATGTGTAAAATAAGTTATCCAGTGCAACTATACTTGATTGGTTGAGTTTAGAAGGAAATAATGAGTATGAATAGTCTTAACATGGTGGAGTGTTTTTCTTATTTCAGATTTGTGGTTTGACCTTGTGAACATTATTCCCTGCTCCAGTATGGATCATATCTCAGTGTATATTATTCAACCTAGGATTCAGTATAAGTGTTGTCATATGAGGTTTATACTTTAGCTTTTGAACATGCAGTCTTCCTGATGCTCTGATTATTTCAGATAATGTAATTGCTCGAGGACAAGCAAGATTTTAAGTCTGTGATATTTTGATAGGTATAATTTTTATAGGATTTATCGTCTTATTTACATCATCATTTGAGGCTTAACTTCAATTTTATGTCACAATTTGATACCTTTTTCCCATAAAATATGGAATCTTCACTTTTTTTTTATTTCTTTACGAAATACAGGTCATTGTCATTTATTTTCGTGAAGATTATTCTAGATTTGAAGTTAGAGAAAGGTTCAACATATTACAAGCATCAGACAGGCAAAATTTCAGATTTTTTGGAGCTTCCTATGATGAACACAGCCTGGCCGTGCTTGTGATCACGGCCGTGTTCATCGCGGCTTCAGAATCAGCATTTTTCGAGGAGAACACGGCCTGGCCGTGCGTATGGTCACGACCATGTGCGACAGGTATCCGAATTTTTAGGAAGCCGTCACCGCCGTGCGCACGGCCGTGTCGGCTGTTCTGGAATTTGACGAAGTAAGCACGGCTTGCCCGTGCCCAGAAACACGGCCATGCTTACAATCTCGCAGACTACCGACCTGAACACAGCTTGCCCGTGCTTCCGGTCACGCCCGTGATCGCGTCCGCTGTTCGCGACAATTTGTTCGTTTTCCATCAAATCGGACACTCCAAATGCCAGGAAATTGGGGGAAACTCCCAATTAATCTTCCTAACCGCCCAAGGCTTCGATTGAAGCATATAATCGAGATTTCTAGGCGGTTAGAGGGGTCGATTTCGTGAAGGACGCTACTAGGGCAAAAAAGGGGCGATTTTTACATTCCAGGGCTCGTTTGATCTAGATTTCTTGGGGTTATCGAGAGAAGACCAAGAATCTGTCGTCTCCCACCCTTGTACTATAAATTCCCTTTCTTTTGAATATATTTTTGTGGGTTTTAGTTGATAAACGATGTATTTTCTAGACTAAACCCTAGTTCGGGACTCGGGCGTAGCCCGTTGAACATATTTCCTCATGTAAAACATTTCTAATGAATCTTAGTGTATTTATTAAGTAATTTGACTTATTTAAATGAGTTGCACTTATTGCGTATGATTGTTGTGTACAGACATTTATATGTGTTAAGTGTTACGAGATGAACTGAAAGGTGAATCATAACACTCGATCGTGCTCATTTAAACTTGTGACTAGAATTACGAGAGTCATTCGATGTCACTCGAGGATTTACGGTCTTTCATAGAGCCTAATGGGTCTCTTCGGTTAATTTTGCTACGAGAGTAGGGAATTAGCTTATGCTAGACACCGGATTACGCTTCGAGAGAAGGTAATTCGTACCATAGGAAAGATCGCCTTAAGTTATTTACTGTCGGATTGAGCTTCGAGAGAAGGAGATCCATTTGTTCTAATTTAATTAGATTCAATGTTTTACGTTTTATTAATTCAACGCGGTGAAATCTAGAGTTCCGAACACTTTTTGAATTGTAGTCTTCCCTTAAAGTCGTTTACTTCTTGGTTAGATAATTTAGATAATTTAGTTTTAGAGTGATTCTTTTATTTTGAGTCTGAACCATCTAGCTTTCAATGACACTTAAGGTCGGTACTTGACACCTGCTCCTTGTGGGAATGATATTATTTACTACTTCGATACACCGTGCACTTGCGGCTCCTATCACACAGCATAGAAGTGGCTCTCATTAGTGATCTGGTTCCAGAATATGTTCTCCATAAATCCAAGGGGTATCTCAGTATAACCCCCAGTGCTCAATCCAAAGATGTCTCTCACTTCTTGCTAGGTAAGTTTCCTCTCCTCATTGGCTAATCTGAATGTGATTTCCCCCTCTGCAGGGCCATGAGAGTACTCCTTCAAATCAATTATTAAGCTGTTCAAAAACTCCAAAACAAGGGGTAAGTAAGTGTGTGGAGTCATCTGGAAGAATTCCTTAGCCTTGATTCTATCAAACATCCAAAGTAAGTCCTCATAAAGCCCTAAGGCTTCCAAGGTTCTTCTATCAGCATATTTGGTGTTGATGATCTTCCTTTCTAAAATTTTGTTGTATCTAGCCTCCTGCATCTCATTCCTGAAGAGAATCCCATGGGGGTTCTGTGGCTGTGATGATTTAGCAAGGGCCTTCCCCTTTCTCCTTGGTGCAATTGATTTTGTTCTTGGTGTCATTTCATAAGCTGCAAGCTTATCAGTCAATGCATACAAATATAATAGTGTAAATTTAGTCAATGGCATCCTATCAACAAGTTCTACAAGTGTCTTCAGCTAAAAACAGAGTGAAAAACAGAGTAAAAATCGTGCATGTAATCCCAATCTCAACACAATATGACAAGCATATATCACACTCCCAAAATTATCAGAAACATCAATCCAGCAATTTAGAGACAAAAATTTGTTTAAATTTCATTCTCTAACAGAAAACGAAACAAGCGTCGATGAACAGTAATTTCGAATCATGCACGTTGCGTTTCAGCTCAGATTAGTGACGGAAATCGGTCTAAATTCTTCTCAAACAGCAAAGGATTAATAACCTATCTTCTAGTGAGTAAATGCAAACAAGAATCACTAAAAATGATCAAGAATCGAGAGAAAACGAGTGAAAGGGGCAAAATTTTGTGAAAACTCGTTAAAGCGGTAAAATCAGAGAATCAGTTACCTAATTGACGACGAGAGTTGAACGGGAAAGGTCGCAGGCGTCCTCAGGTGGTCGAAGACGATCAGAAATCCAGGAACAGCTCGAGGACGAGTGAGATCTAGGGTAAAAACCCTAAAAACGGTTCGGTCGTAACCCTAAATACGGCACACGACTCGTGTACAGAAAGCAAAATACGGCTGTGTAATGTCTTACGACACTGCCGTAAAATATCAAAATCTCTCTGTTTGAAAACGAAGCAAAATATGGTACCGTAGAGCAATTTACAGTACTGCCGTAAAATCTCGGCAACGTTCTGTTCAAAACCACTCAAAAATACGGTACCGTAAAATGCTTTACGGTACTGCCGTAAAATTCAAGCAGCGGATTTTTTTTTTGATGGAAAAATGAAAAAAATAAAAATTCAAGAAAATACGGCACGTAAAATACCTTACGGTAGTGCCGTAAAAATCACGAAACACTCGGGTTGATTTTGGTTCAGAAATACGGTACCGTGAAACACCTTACGGCCGTACCGTAATTTCGTCGCAGCTCTCTGGTCGTGAGCAGTCAGAAAAATGGTACCGTAATTTACTTTACGGTACTGCCATATTTTGCTCTAAATCACCAAAAAACTACAAAAATAAAAGAAAAATTAGTCCTAAGCAAAAATCAAGGTAAAGTAAAACTAAGGTGAGGGTTAGAAAGCTTGGGTTGCCTCCCAATAAGCGCTAATTTAAAGGTCATTAGCTTGACCCTTTAACACTCGGATGTGATCGTGAACTCCTCGAATGCCCCTCTGATCTTTCTTTTGGTTGGGCATCTCATTGAACCACATAAGGCTCAGGCTTGAAACACTCTCCAAATTTGTTCCAAATTTTCTTTCCTTTGTCAAACAATTTAGATCTTCTTCTTCTTTTTCTTCTTCTTTTTGAATTTCTGTCTTTCTTTTCCTGTAACACTTTATCAATTTCCTAAGAAGATTTGTCAGTTTCAATATTTGAGGGTTCATCAAATAGATTGCAAACATCATAAACAATATCATCAATTACCTCAACACTACAACATGATCCTGAGTAAGAAAGTTTATTCACCGAGTCATTAAGATTAAACTCAATTATTTTGTCACAGATATCAAAAGTTATTTTTCCTTCCTTCACATCTATATTTGCCTTTGCAGTGGCCAACAATGGTCTACCTAAAATTATAGGATTCTTGCTATTTTCCTCCATGTCTAAAACTACAAAGTCAGCGGGTATAAAAATCTCACTTATCTTGATCGGAACATTTTCTAAGATACCTACAAGATACTTTACCGAAGAGTCCGCAACTGCAAAGATATGGATGTCGGTTTCAGCTCTCCAAGATTTAGTTTCCTGTAGATGGAAAGAGGCATCAGACTAACACTTGCACCTAAGTCACATAAGGCTCGGTCAAAAACCATAGTGCCGATAGAATGAAGTATAGAAAAACTACCTGGATCCTTCAGTTTTGGTGGTAGTTTATTTTGAATGACCGCACTATATCTTCAGTCAATGTAACCGTGCAAGTACCATAATCATCTAACTTTCTCTTACTGGACAATATTTCTTTCAAAAACTTTGCATATGAAGGCATTTGAAAAATAGCTTCAGTAAAAGGAATATTAATGTAAAGCTTTTTTAGGATTTCAAGGAATTTTGCAAATTGTTTGTCTAGTTTGTGTTGAACCAACCTTTGGGGAAAAGGTATTGGTGGTCTATAAGGAGGAGGCAAATCAGACTCAGAATTACCTTCCTCACATGACACATCCCCTTTTGGTTCATCACCCTTTTGAGGTGTTAAACTAGTTAGGGTTTGTTCATGTTTAGAAGGTTTTTCTAATTCTGATTCCTCATCATGCTCATCATAAGACTTTTTTTCCTTAAGTTCAACCTTCCCTTTAGGTTCTCCCAATTGTCTCCCACTCCTAGTCATGATGGCATTGCAATGTTCTCTAGGGTTTATCTCAGGCTTAGCAGGTAACTTCCCAGGGGGTCTGTATGGAGTGCTAGCCTGTTGTGCAATTTGGTTTTCTAAAATCTTGTTATGTGCCTCTACTCTTTCCAACCTAGAGTTAATTTGACTAAGATTTTCCTTAAATTCTTCATTTGCCTACTTTGATTAGACATGAACTGATTTTGATTTGCCAAAATTTTCTCAAGCATGGATTCTACATTAGAATTCTGATTTGTGTTTTGGTTTTGGTTTGGATTCGGCCTTTGGAATCCTCTATTCTCAGTTTGTCCTCTCATTGTTATTGTTTCTCCAAGAAAGGTTGAGGTGATTCCTCCACCCAGGGTTATAGGTGTTAGAGTAGGGACCATTGGTTTTACTTTGATTGTAAGTCCCTAAGGCCTTGACATGTTCATCCCCTTGATCTACAATAATCCTATAGTTTTCAGATGAGTGACCGGTGTTACCACAAATTTCACAGGTAATGGAAGAAACAGCAGCAGCTTGCATTTTAAAAGAATCGAATCTACTGCATAAAGAGTCTACCTTTTCTGCTAAGGATCGCCATCCATCATTCTCACTCTTACCTTGAGATGGTCTGTAAAATACTCCCCTCTCTGCAGTCCATTGATTGTGATTTTGGGCCATCTCCTCCAGCAGTTTAAAGGCATCCTCACTCGTTTTGTTCATAAGAACTCCTCCTGCGGCAGCATCTACAGTTAGTTTGGTATTATATAATAAACCATGATAGAAAGGATGCAATAAAACCCAATCCTCCAAGCCATGGTGAGGACACTTCTTTTGCAGTTCATTAAACCGCTCCCATGCCTCGCTGAATGATTCACCATCTTTTTGCTGGAAATTTGTAATTTGATTCCTCAGCTGGATTGTTTTGCCTGGAGGAAAATATTTTGTCATGAAGGAATTTGATAGCTGCTCCCATGTTGTGAAGGTTCCGGTTGGTTGCGAATAAAGCCATATCCTCGCCCGGTCCCTGAGTGAAAAAGGAAATAACCTTAGTCTGAGTGCATCATTAGAAACTCCATTCATCTTAATAGTATCAAAAAATTCTAAAAATAAAGAAAGATGCAAGTTTGGATCTTCCAGTGGAGATCCGCCAAACTGGTTCTGTTGGATCATGGAGATAAAACCAGGTTTCATTTCGAAGTTATTTGCTTCGATAGCGTGTCTAGCAATGCTGGAATGAATTTCTCGAGGGTTAGGGGCTGCATAGTCCCTCAATGTTCTCTGATTATTTGTCATCTCTACAACTTCTTCATGAATCTCTTGTGAATCTTCTTCTAGTCTCAACTTCCTGCGCGTTCTAAGAGTTTTGTTGATTTCAGGATCCAATGGAACAAGTGGTCCTGACCTAAGACTTCTGCGCATGCAAAGTAGATAGATCAAATGATTTTAAGAAAATAGAAAAAAAATAGTAAATAAAACCTAGTCTAGCAATACTTTCAATGTCTTCAATATTGACAAAACTAAAGTCTCCCCGGCAATGGCGCCAAAAACTTGATGTGATCCGAAAGGACAAACTTTTAAATACGAGCAGGTAGACTAATCTAAGGTATCGCAGCCAAAACTTGTTTGGCGCACAGGGAACTGTCACTTCCTGATACGGCTCCAAAAACTTGTTGTCCCTAACTCGTAGTGTCCGCAAGTGCACGGATACTCGAAGTAATAAAATAAATATCGATCCCACAGAGAGACTAGTGTTGTCAAGTATTGAATAATTGATTTTCCTACTATCTAGGCAATCGAATAATAGCAAAGCAAGAATCGAAGACACACGGAAAATCACTATCAGAGAGAAATTGGGACTAGGGTTTCATCCACTTTGATTTTCAAGACTAGATAAGAAATAAAGAATTCATCAATCAAATCCTAAAATGATATAGGCATAATTTACCTAAAAAGGGATTATCTCACTTTTGTGCAGATAACCATGCAAGAATAAATCCTCGCTTTCGCCCAAGATTCATCCCAAGCTAAAGATAGGTAAACCTTCAGACGAAGAACTCATGGATCACTTTCGTGCATCCGAGACTCAACACACGTTCAACCTATGGTTCTCCAACGTTCCGATCCTCACTTTCGTGCAAGATCTCCACGTTTGACACAATAATTTGATCCTAAGATCATTAATCATCATCAAAGCAATTACTCATCTAAAATAACAAAACAAGAACTTAACCTAATTTCTTACGGTGAGTTCTTATTAGTCAATTTTAGGGTTCCAATTCTCAAACATATCACCTTTCGGTCCTTAATGCAAGAATTCTATTCATGATGACAAGAAATAAATTAAGGAGAATCTTAGAGCAGTAATCTCATAGGTAAAAGTATCAAAGTAGAATTATCATGATGAAATAAAAAGAGTTCTAGTCATTAAGAAAATCAAAGGGGATTACTCCCCCATGTCCCAAAATAAGTTTAAGCTACCATGATGAAGAGATTACAAAATTACATAATTTCAGAAAATCAAAAATCAATAAAAGAAGGAGTTTTTTAGAAAATACAGCACGGCTGTGAAGTATTTCACAGCCGTAATTTGCAAGAGAAGTCGTGAACAGTGTGGCGCGAGCTTCTTCCTTTGATTTCTCCTCGAATTGATTTCTTTTCATTCTGAAACTTCATGCACGTTGTCTCCTTCACCAGGCGAAGCTTCAGTATGAAAATCACGGCCGGAAGTGCTCTGGATTGATCGCGGAGGCGAAACCCTAGGCGGCCGTGTGTTCGGTGATTTCTCCCTCGACAGTTAACGAAATTTGGGGCCTTTGGTGTCTTCACAATCCTCTCCATCAAAGCTCTCCTTTTCCTTTTTTCAGTCTTTGGTTTTAAGCTTTGGATCGACCGCAATAATCTCCGCAAAATTCGGGCGTCGAAATTGACCTGGGAGTTGCGTTCAAAAACCGAAATACGAAAGTGTAATATCTTACGACACTGCCGTAAAATCCCTCGACTGTTTTGTTCTGAAAGTGCTGGAAAATACGGCACCGTAATATGGTTTACGGCAGTGCCGTAAAATCGACTGAACTCTCTGGTCGGACATGTCTGGAAAATACGGCCCGTAAAATGGGTTATGGCAGTGCCGTAATTTCGGCTAAGGTCTCTATTTGGAAAATCACTAAAATACGGCCGTGCTCTCGATGATACGATGATACGGTAGCCGCAAAAAATACGGTATCGTATTATAAATACGGCACTACCGTATTTTGGTCTTTTGCCTCGATTTGCGTGAAATTTCTTGGGTGACTTCTTCTTGATGATGAGAACTCTTCCATGTATTTTATTTTGCTTGAAAACGCCTTAAATAGTGCCTTTTTGCCTGAAAAACATGAAAAACCAAAATAGAAGTAGACTTTGCAATATTTGATGGATTCAATCATAAAAACAAGTAAAAGATCCCCAATTTAGCATGTAAAGGTATCTAAAATGATGCAAAATATACTACATATTTTGGTGTCATCAGCAGGTAAGTAAGCACGGCCGTGTGTCTGAACACGGGCAGGACGTGTTCTATTCTGTAAGTTCTGGAATGCCCAAACACGGGCGTGCGCACGGCGGTGAAGACGTCGATGGATTTTGGTGATTACGGCCATGATGATGAACACGGCCAGGCCGTGTTCTCTTCGTCAAATGTGGATTTTGAAGCCGCGATGAACACGGCCGTGAACACAAGCATGGCCAGACCGTGTTCTCCATAGAAAGCTCGAAAAATTCCTAAAATTTTCCTATGTGATGCTTGAAATGTGCTGAACCTTTCCATAACTTCATATCTTCACAATATCTTCGAAAATCTAGAGAAATAACCTGCATTTCATAAATAATCGGAAAAAGAGTGAAGATTCTGAACTTAAAGAGAAAAGATTCAAAATAATAGCTTAAAAACAGGAATAAGTCTGAAAACATCACATAAATAAGACTTTAAATCATGTAAAAATAACGCTTATCAGCCTCTCGCATCTCAAGTCGCCGCCGTTTGTCTTCGCCTCTCGCCTGCACAACTCATCGTTCGCCTCTCGTGTCTCAAGTCGCTGTCGTTCGCCTGCACAACTCGTCGTTTGCCTCTCCGATTTTCCAATTGTCGTTCGCCTTTGTAAGGTTTTTTACAATCTCCAAATTTCTTCTCGTCTGCACAACACACGTCTCAGGTTTGCTTGTTAGAGTGTGGTTTTAGGAAGCACGAACACATATTATACATGCTTGGAAGAGAAATCATTGTCATTTTGTTCTCTTCCGGTTTGATCATTTTTTGCTCTCTATAAGATTATACATGCTTGTTTATACATATTTGTTGCCATGATTTTTGTTTATACATGCTTGCTTATACATGTTTGCTTAATCTTTCTTATGTATTATCATAGGTATCATCATGGCTCGATTGAGTAAGAGAGATATGTTGAAACTTCACTTGAGAAATTTACACAAAATATGTATAGCTATATATTATGTTGTACGACAATGGATATCTGAATCAACATATGTGGATAAACCATTAAAAGAGAGTCTAGAATACGGAGATGGCATAAGAAAAGAAATTTTAAAAAATTTAACTACTTCCGATGAAATTTGTCATAATATGATAAGAATGAGAGTGCATGCTTTCAAGCATTTATGTGAGCTATTACAAGGCACTACTCGAATTCGAGAAACAAAAAATTGTTGCATTCAGGAGAAAGTGGGAACGTTTTTGTATTTGGTAGCTCATAATGTCAAATATCGAGAAATTTGTTTTTTCTTTTGTCGTGGTACTCGAACAATCAGCTGGCACTTCCACGAGGTGTTAAGAGCTACTATTAGCTTGACTGATCAATTTATCATACAACCTCATGGTTCGGTTGTTCCACCAGAGATATACAATAGTAGCAAACTTTATCCATATTTTAAGGTATGTCATCTGATAAGTAAGGTTTGTCTCCCTTAATAATAAAAGATGATATACTAAATAAACAATTTCAACACATGTCATGAATTGTTTAAAAAATAAAAGTGGAATCGCATGGAGTTCCAGTTCAAAGATGTTCGAGGCTGACAACACTGTATGGGATGAGCTTATTGCGGTATGTTTATGAGTTTTTTATTTTATTGTAATTAATTTATATATTGTGCATGTACTTATCTACATTTTTATTTTACAGGCTAACCCTTTTATGAAGAAATGGAGAAGCACTCCTATTCATAACTACGACAAGCTTGAAGAATTATTTTCAAAGAATCGAGCAACAGGAAAAATGTCTGGAACCGGCCAAGAATTTTTTTAAAGTTGGAACAAAGAAAAAGAAAAAGAAAATTATATCTCACTCGCTGACGAGACTCCTTATAATATAGTTGCTTATGAGGAGGAGGAAAATGAAGATAATGATATAGCAACCCCAACTTCTATGCCAAATGGTAAATTGGGTAGTAGTGCTTCTATGATACATAGGCCTTGTAAGAGAAAATTAGAATCGTTTGCCTTACAACAAGACACAAAGGAGAAGTTTGAATCATTGGTCAACTGCATTGAAAGGAATACTAACGCTATATTAAAACAAGGCAATACTGAGCCCGATGAAAAGGTATATACCAAAAAGAAAATTTTTGACGAGCTGATAAGAATTGGTGTTCCACAAGACAATCTCATTCGTGCATTTATCAAGCTTGTAAGGAACAAAGAAAACACACAGATCTTCTTCACAGTTCCAAAGAATATGCGACTTGACGTACTAAATGAATTTATGAATGCATAGTATGCTTAGACTTTTTAGTGGTATGTGTTTTAATTTGGACCTTGGTGGTATGTGGATTTTGTTGGTGTTTATATTGTTTCAAACATTGCTATGTGGATGTTGTTTGACTTTAGTTGTATTTGAACTTGGTACATTACATTTTGATTATCTATGTTAAACTTGATATTATATGTAGATGTCTTTTTATATGTGTGATGAAACATTATATTTTGCTCATATACACAGGTTTCAAACATTGATAATAGAGCGAAAATACTGTCAAAATTTTTAATAATTTTATAAAATATTATTATTATTATTATTATTATTATTATGTAATAATATTTTTATAATTATAAATCATATTTATTTTAAAATAATAATAATAATATTTTCTATTTTCTTTCCTTTCAGCGATCCCACTGAAACAAGGGCAAGGAAAATAAATTATATTTTTCTTTTCTTTCTATTTTTCCTTTTATCCTGTTTTTTATTCTTTCTTGTTTTCTATCTCTTCTCTGAAACACGCTGTAAATATACGATCCTTAGGACCCGTTTCGGAAGAAAAGGAGAGGAAAGGAAATGGAAAAACAATTTTGTTGTTTCCTTTGGTGGAAAAGTGAAGAAAGGACGAAAAACTCAATAGGAAAGTTCATTTGCCTAGGCACATGATTGTTGTTTCCTTTGCCTGGACGCCGGCGACGATCTAGCCTTTGGATCTTCTTCAAACTCCAGCCATACACTTCTCCCAAGTTCGCATCTCCACCTAGAAGGATCTGATCATACATTGACCATATTGTTTGGATCAAAGGAAAATTTTCATTGTTGTATGTTTACTGTCGATCTATTGTTTCACTCCGTTTGGTGCCAAGCCGCTACCCCCAACCTTCGTCTCTTTGGCAATGACTCCCCTGGGACCTTGCCAACTCCCAACCATAGCAGGCTCGTCGGACGTCCACCGTCGAGCCATCATCCTGCCGCCAATCATTGTCTTGCCCCCATTCGACGCCAATTGATTGCCTTTGTGCTCGAGAGTCAGCCAACAATTCCACCGATGAGCCGCCACTGCCCTGCCCCGCTCGTGAGCTGCAATAGTGCAAGGAAGAAGATGAGTTACAGTGAATAGTACCCCATCATTAGATGTTTAACTTGTTTAATTAGTTTTCGCCCTTAAATTTGATTTTGATTTAATTATAATTTTTTTAAAATTATCGTTGTATTTTCTTTCCTCCCAAAGAAATGAAATGTTAAAAAAATATATTTTTTTTCCTTAATTTTTCTTTTTTTACCTCTATCTTTTTTCTTTATAGTTTTCCTTCCAAAACAGAGCCTTAAGTATTAAGTTGAGGTATTAAATATCATAAAAAAAAACTAAGTATTCAATTTGGCCTATGTAAGATGGTACAAGTTTGAATCTAACGAAATATCAAATTTTTATAATCGGGCTAGATTTAAATATTGGATGAAGCCCAAATACTCTCTCCATCGTCATTCCTATGACGTGAGGGTAATTGGGATATCAAATGGGACGGGAGTGAACGCCACTGACTTTCGATGTGTTCCGCTACAATTGCAACCCCACGGCCCGCCACCAGCGCTGCACGCCTATTCATCAAGGTCCACACCCAGTTCGTGGACGCCAGCCCGCTAAGCAGATATCCTATGAAGGACACTTGCATAGAACCTTATGTGCTATGTCACCGCAAGTGGGGCCTACGCAATTGACAATTGGTAATTAACGACGATGGGAAATTCGGAACGCCGCATCAGGGAGTAAACCTTTTAAGCGCCCAAGCGCCCCCATGGGCTTGAGAGGACATGTGTTTTTTCTAAAAATATTTTTTTTATTTTTTATTTTTTAAAAATAATATACACTTGTAAGCTATTTAATGATATTAATTTAGAATATTTTAGATTACATATACATATAGAATATCCTAATCAATATCACTTATAAGATAAAAAATTATTTACTTAAAAAAAAAAAATCTAATATTAGTTAGATATTCTATACGTATACGTAATCTAAAATACCCAAATATTAGTATCATTGGATAATATATAAGGTGTACATCATTTCTAAAAAAAATAAATAAAATTTTTGAAAAAAAAAATAAGGGATCCCGTTTTTCGCACTTACGCGCCCCCGGGCGCATAAAAGTTTTATCTGCATTTAGGCTTGTGACTGTGAAAAAAATTTTCACGCAAAGCACCCCTTTCTGCGATCGGCAGCAATGTGAGAGTGATTATGAAGACATAATTTTTGAGGTAAAGTCTATTACACGATATTAGTCAATATACACGATGATCATGTACGTTGACCAATATCATGTAATAAACTAAAATTTTTGAGAAAGTCAAAATATACGATATTATCAACAATACACGATGATCATGAATGTTGACTAATATCGTGTATATTAACTAAAAGATCAAAATATATAATATTGGTCAATATATACGATCAACATGTACGTTGACCATATTCGTATAATACGCCCTCACACTATTGCACGATCGCAGAAGGGGGTGCTCGCGAAATTTTTTTTTCTGTGACGGCACCTTGAATTCTTTGGGCACACGTGAATCACGCACCGGTGACCTCATTACCCTGAAAAGGACAAATTATTATCGCACACGCGCAACAGCCATGCCTACTTTTGTACCTTTTAATTCCATCATGCATTGCATGTGCGTAAAATTTGAGCCGTGAGTTCGAAATTGGTAAAACAATATTTTCTTTTTTTCTCTCATCGATAAATTTGAATTAATTCTCAGGCACTTGATTGGACAGTTTAAAATCTGTAGCACTTGATATAAATTAAATTTTGTGGAGATCCTTTTATTTTATGCCATTTGAACTATTACTGTTTTCCATTTAATTTGCAGAGTGCTCGAAATAGCAAGGAATGGCAATTGTGAATAAGTTGTGGCCGTCTATCCGTAGGCCATCAATTGACTGACGCACGCATATAACAGCAGCGCTCATCACTCAACAGCACATGCACGCATACAAAACACAAACGCCCGCCCCGCCCGCCTTTTGCGTCTCTGTCTTCTATTGGCATGAGTTTGTCACCTGCCCGTTTCCGTCGACAGTTGTCGCCGTCGACGATGCCACGTGGCGCCCTACTTCGCCGTCGAAGGCAGGCAACAATGCGTCTCACACGTTCCTTCGTTACTCTCGCCTCCCTCCCGCCCTATAAATCACGAAACAGAAAGCTCAACAGCCAAGCCTAAATCGATATCGATCACTCCATGGCAAGCCTCCAAGCCGAGTGGCCGGAGCCGGTCGTCTCCGTGCAGTCCTTGTCCGATGGCGGTTCCACCACCATCCCCTCCCGCTACGTCAAACCGCCCCCCGACAGGCCCATCTTCGTACCCAAACCGGGCGCCGCCGCAGGGGCCTACAACGTACCGGTGGTCGACCTACGCAGCCTCCTGATCCGTGGCGCCGACCGCGAAGCCGCCACGCGGGCGATTGCAGACACGTGCAAGGAGTGGGGCTTCTTCCAAGTGGTCAACCACGGCGTGGGGGAGGATCTGGTCCGATCGGTGCTGCGCGCGTGGAGGGACTTCTTCCATCTCCCCCTGGCGGACAAGACGGCCTACGCCAACTCGCCCAAGACCTACGAGGGCTTCGGCAGCCGGCTCGGGGTGGAGAAGGACGCTGCCTTGGATTGGGGCGACTACTATTTTCTTAATCTCCTCCCCGCCCGCATCAAGAGTCATGACAAGTTTTGGCCGGCTCAACCCAGCAATCTGAGGTACGTAGTACTGGCCCTTAATTAATCGGGTTCCATGCATGCATGCTTAGAAGCTATGCACGTGCGGGCAGGGACGTCACTGAAGAGTACGGCGTCGAACTGGTGAAGCTCAGCGAGGTGTTGCTGAGGGCGCTGTCGATGGGGTTGGGGTTGGACGAGGGGTATCTAGCGAAGGCTTTCTGCGCCGGCGGAAAGGCGGATCACGTGGCGGGTGCGTGCTTGAGGGTGAATCAGTATCCGAGATGCCCGCAGCCGGAGCTCACGCTCGGCCTTTCGCCGCACTCTGATCCCGGTGGCCTCACCGTCCTACTCGCCGACGACCACGTCGAGGGTCTGCAGATTCTCAGGGGCGATGAGTGGATCACCGTTCGGCCTATCGCCGGCGCCTTTGTTGTCAATGTCGGAGATCAGATTCAGGTATCAATCTTACGTACTAGCTAACGCGCATGCATGCATGCCCTGCATGGGGGCAGGTTGAAGTATAAAATATTAATGTGATGGATGGATCAGATAATGAGCAATGGAATATACAAGAGTGTGGAGCACCGGGTGATGGTGAACTCGAGAGAGGAGCGGCTGTCGGTGGCGTTCTTCTGCAACCCGGAGGGTGAGGTGAGGATCGGACCAGCTAGGGAGCTGCTGTCGGCGCAGCAGCCTCCGCTTTATCCCAGAATTACCTTCAACGAGTACAGGATGCATGTGAGGAAGAAAGGCGTTAGTGGCAAATCCCAAATCGACTATCTCCGATCTACTGAATATAATTAATGAATGAATTAGTTTCAACTTAGCTAGTAAATAATCAACTATAAATGTTCCGATTTTACAAATTTAAGGCTTATTAATAATTATAAACACCTGCATGTTGGTTAAATATTGCAGTGTTATTAATATGTATGCTATGAACATCTTTGAAGAACTTTGGTTTCATTTGCTATTTAGCTAAATAGTTGTGTTGTGCTTGGAACGGTGTGTTTTCTTATAAAGAATCATTGCAGAAAGAAGACGCTTTAACTATTATTTTATTAAAATAAAAATTAAAATATTTTTTTTAAAAAAACAAAAAATTCTTTTCAATAAAACACTGAAGAATCTACATGGTCTAAGTGGGATAAAATTTATAAGCGGATACCTCGAGCAGCATCACCTATTTTCAAAATCTCACAATAAGTTTTGAGAAGTGAGATGCTCCTTTTTTTTGCTCTTTAAGTGGGTATCCACCCAAGGTGTGTAAAGAATTCGGTTCTCCTTCGGTGTCATCTCCGAGGTAAACAGTGGATGTGTATCTTGCGCTTGTATCGAGATCATATATGACAAGATCAATTCACATGTACTAGTTTTAAGGCACAATTATATTCATTGACAAAATTAAATATATGTATATAGCATTTCAATTATAGAGACTTTGAATTCTTTATTAAGCATGAGCTTGTGTTATGAATTTGACTCTTGGGGCTCTTATGAGGTCAAAGATGCTCTTGAGACTCTTATAGGGTGTTCAGGCACTAATGACTTGAGTCAATTTTAAATAAAAATTTCCTTATAATTTGACTTCTTGAGGAATTCTTTGACTTTGCCTAAATTTCCTTATGATCCTCAAATTACATGCATTCTCTTGTACAAGTATTGTTTCTATATCAATGCTTATATATTTCTTTTGTTCCATTTATATATACTTTTTATAAAATATCTTTGCTCCTAAATTTTCCTTTCTACTTTCTATTTATTTTTTTTCTTCCTCCTTAATTCTAATAAAATATATTTTATCTAGAGCCGACAAAATATGTCATAATCCGTCAACACGATACGATATTTCGCGAGTCTAGATTAAACTAATTATATTTCGTGTTGTAAAGGTGTTGACTCGTTTATGAGCCGCCAAATTTTGTACTGTGTCGTGTTGTGTTAACCGATCAATCTGTGTAACCCGTACAATATATATATATATATACACTTATTTATGATCTATCAAATTTTGTGTCATATTATATAACATGATTTTGTATTATAGCGTGTTGTTTTATATTGTGTCGTATCATGTGACATGATCTATTTATTAATCATGTTATCTGTATCGTGTTATGTCACTTGTGAAATAAGTAAGTTATGTTTATATTTTATATATTGACACATATATATAAATGGGTCATATTCATATTAATTATAATCATGTCACGTGTCAAATATGACACGATTTATTATAACATATGAAACATGAATTGAACCTAACTTTATCTTAAATAAAATAAGTGAAAAAAATAAAGATTCCTCTCTTCTTCCTCATCTACAAAGTATAGATCGACATAAAATGTGCTTAACATGTACATTTTTTTTGGTGGCTACAAAAGTCCAAGACAATTCATGACATTTAGTAGAAAAGAATAAGATAAACATGGCTCCAAATTCTTCCGCTCTCCGCTACATTGAAATTTCCTCCTTAAGCAAGACCCAAGGAGCTGGAAAATTGTTAAGAAAGGGGCACCGTTTCCAGCGGTGGCCCCATCCATTATCAATATCTTAAAAAGTCACTTTAAGATATCTACAAGCTCAAATCTCAATCCTACATTGATGGTAGATGAGGCCACCACCGAAAACGATGCCCCTTCCTTAACAATTTTCCAAAGAATTTGGTTCAGCATATATCTTTCGACTCTTGACTCCAATTTGTACTCTTTTCCCATTACTAATTCTTAACAAAAAAACAAAATTTCTCACATCCCTCTCATGAGATTAATATATTAATTTACAAGTCTAAATAACGTGACTCAATTAAAATATTAAAATAAAAATTAATAATAATAAGTTTATTAAGTCTTATATATTATATTATTTTTTTATCTCAATTCTTATATACAACTAAACAAGTATCCAAGGGCTTGCATTAATATATATTATTTATAAATTATTAATTAGTCTTGCTAATCATAGGTATTCGTGTACAAGGAAGTGAAGAAGCTCTCATATGATTTTTGACTAAAATGGAATAAGGAGAAAGGAACAAAATGCTACTAGTCCTCCTATGACTTATCCTAGGAGGATGTGTTTAGGACAAGGACTTTATATGTAGCTAATACTTAGCATCTACATTCATATTTATACACGAGAAACATATGCATTTGTCTCTCTTTGTAGATAGTGATATTCTTTATAATGAAAAAAAAAAAAGAAAAAAATCCATGGGTTATGACTAGTGCAAGAATATTCAACGCTAGGCCACGTGTATAATGTTAGTTCAATATGTACTTGTAGTCAACTTTTGTCATCTCTATTGTATTAGCCTGATAGGCACATGTAGATTAGTCAATAGTCATGAAAAATCACACACTTAAAACGAAGATATAATTTTGGTTGACCATTCAAAGGCCAAGTATTTGGTAAACCAAAATAATAATAATAAAAGTTTAATTTGTTTTATTGAATTTATTGGCATAATCATATGCGTTATTACTTTAATTTAGAATAATAATATTTTTTCTACCTTTTTTATTTTATTTATTATTTTAATTAAAATCATTTGTTATATGTATGAGAATTCTTGAATTTTTTTGGTGAATGCAAATAGAGCAATCTTTTATAAATTTAAGATGTTGACGTCTGAATTGTTGATTTGTCTCTGGAAAGCGGAACTTTTAACTCTTTATTTTTTGACATAAGTGTGATATTTACATGTATAAGCTATAAATTTAAAATTAAGATATTTTTGTTAAGTTATTTTGCAATTAACATTCTAAAAAACTTAAAATAAAAATGTGCAGTGCTTTTAAGCCCATGGAGGTCGTCTTTCGTGCGTCGGCCCAGTACGAATCACGACTTGGGCTGGGCTAAGCCCGACGATGGAGCCCGAAACGTTGGATCCCTTCGGGCTCCATCCATCCACCACAAGGCTTTGGATTTCCTTTTTGGGTCGACGATGCTGATTTCGCGAGCAGCAAATGGAGGCAGTAGCCGTAGCTCTGCCGGCGCTTCACTGTCCCTTGCCCTATCCTCGTTCGCATCCTCATCCATCCAAAAGACCTCGCCTCGCGCTTCCTCCCTCCCTCTACTCTCGTCTCGCTGCTTCCGCCGCCGCTAGAGAGGTATGGCGCAACTCCGACCTCCAGCCGCGCCGCCGGCGCCCCATCTACATCGACCGCAGCGTCGACATGGCCGCGCTCCTCCTCCAGCTTGCCCAGACCTCCTCCCCCGAGGAGCTCCACGCTGTTATGTCCCCCTACCTCGGCGACCGCACCGGCGACCACCGACTCTCCCCGCGCTTCATGGTCTCCCTTCTCTCCCGCGAGCACGACCACCGTCGCTCTCTCGCCCTCCTTGATTGGATGCTCGAATCCGCCGACTACCCGCCCTCCGTCTTCGCCTTCAACGTCGTCCTCCGCAACGCCCTCCGCGCGGATCAGTTCCCCCTCGCCCTCGGCCTCCTCCACGAGATGCGCAGCCTCCGTCGCCCCTCCCCCGACCCTGTCACATACTCCACCCTCCTCTCCGCTCTCGCCCGCGCTGGGCACCTCGACGCCGCCCTTTCTCTCCTCCCGCTCATGGACGCTGACGGTATCGCTCCTGATATCCCGTTATTCACCACACTCATCTCTCTAGCCCTCCGCCTAGGCGACCACGCCAAGGCTCTTGCCCTCTTCTCCCGCCTTCGCGCCGCCGGCCTCAGTCCCGATCTCAAGGCGTTCAACGCCGCTCTCCACGCCCACGTCCTAGCCGGACTCCTCCGCGAGGCCCACCACCTCCTCCTGGCCGACATGCCCGCCGCAGGCGTTACCCCTGACGCCGTCTCCTTCTCCACCGTGCTCGCTGCTCTTGTTCGCCGTCGTCGCTTCCTCCAGGCCCTCTCCCTCTTCTCGGAGATGCGGGCCCGCCGAGTTGCCCCTGATCTCACCACCTGCAACATCATGCTCGACGCCTACGGGCAGCTCGACATGGCGAAGGAGGCTGACCGGCTCTTCTGGAGCATGCGGAGGATTGGGATCGACCCCGGCGTTGTCAGTTACAACACAATGCTTAGGGTTTACGGGGACGCGGAACTGTTCGGAGAGGCAATCCACCTATTTCGCCTCATGCAGCGCAAGGGAATTGAGCAGAACGTGGTGACCTACAACACCATGATCAAAATCTACGGGAAGACGCTAGAGCACGAGAAAGCTGGCAATTTGGTGCAAGAAATGCAGAAAAAGGGGATCGAACCCAACGCAATCACATACTCTACCATTATCTCCATCTGGGGCAAAGCTGGGAAGCTAGATCGGGCCGCTAAGCTGTTCCAGAAGCTGAGAAGCTCTGGAGTGGAGATCGATCCAGTGCTGTATCAGACCATAATAGTGGTGTACGAGAGGGCAGGGCTTGTGGGGCACGCCAGGCGTTTGCTCCATGACTTGAAACACCCAGAGAACATTCCCAAGGAGACGGCTGTCAAGATACTCGCCAATGCCGGCCGTGTGGAGGAGGCTGCATGGCTCTTCAGGCAAGCAACTGACGCCGGCGAGGTTAAGGACATTTCTGTGTTTCGGTGTATGATGGATTTGTTCTCAAGGAACCGGAAGCATAGCAGTGTAATTGAGGTCTTCGAAAAGATGAGAGCAGTGGGGTACTTTCCGGACTCGAAGATGATTGCCACAGTTTTAAATGCTTATGGGAAGTTGCAGGAGTTTGATAGAGCCGACGCCGTTTATCAGGAGATGAAGGAAGAAGGTTGTGTGTTCTCAGATAGAGTGCATTTCCAGATGCTGAGCCTCTTGGGTGCACGGAGAGACTTCAAGGGTGTGGAGGCATTGCTTGAAGGACTAAATAGTGACCCAAACATTGACAAGAAAGAGTTACACCTTGTGACTGCAAGTGTATACGAGAGAGCCAACAAGCTTGATGAGGCATCTCGAATCATCAGTCATTTGAAAATTTTGGACCCTTAGCATTGCGTTGCACATAAAGGTGATTTTCCATTTGTAGATTGTGTAGATTGCACAAAGGTCATCTTTCTTAATTCCATGATTTACTTGCATACTATGTTATTCATCTGTTTTCTCAGCTTGACAATACAGTAACCAGTTTAGAAATAATAGGCACAGAAAAAAGCCTATATTATATAACAAAACTTGAAGACTTCTCATTTCGACTTCATGTTGCCCTTTCTGTGTCTTATGGAATCTGTTGGTATGAAATTTGTGTTTTTTTTCTTGCTTGATTCAGAAGAACTGCACTTGGTCTGCTTGTTCAAGGTTTTTTTTTTTCTGTTTTGTTTTGGTTTTAAGGATTATGTGATTTCTTATGTTTTCCGTTGAATCTTGAGCAAAGATGTTTAGTTTTTTGAATGGGTAGAACATATAATGCATTGCTTTTCAGCGCGAGTCTTCATATTTCATTTTTCGACGGGCAACGGATGAAACAAAATTTACTCATAAAGATCGAAGCAGGAAAGCATTTCAAGGAAAAATAACACAATATGTGGATGTGTAAGAGTTTTCTTTCTCACATTAAATTTAGATCATAAGTAGAGTAAAACAATATGTGGATGTGTATGAGCAGTGGAAAACAACTTAGGCTCTGTCGTGTTGTTGTTTCTGTAACTTTGTGCTGTTTGAGTATTCTACCATGTTGTTACTATTGTATTATGAAAGTAGTGATGTTACGATCAGTAATTGATTTTTAAAAACTACTGTCTCTGAAGCTGGAAAAGTTATATATTAATATAACATAAAAGTCTAATATCATGAATATTTCAAAACATGAAGTTTCAACTGATTTCTTAGCTAAAGCCAATTTCGTGACGCTATCAAATAGAGAATGACATGTAAAACCCATCTATATTTGTTAAATTTCTCATACTTTCCTCGTTACGTGTAATAGTTTATCACATAAATTTTTTATAATTAAAATAAAATATTACCCTTTCATTATAAAAATAATTAATATATATGATTATTAATAAAAAATTTAAGTTCAATACATTATATTAAAATATTAACTGCATTAGTTAATATGACATTGATATATTATATTAATATATAATAAATATCATAGTCACTATGGCGATGACACAAGCAGGGTGCTCTAACTAGTTCGCTAGATTGTATAGTGCTTTATTAAAGTCGTGTTTGGCATAGCTGGAACTTTTAGTTTTTGCTGGTAGAAAAATAATTAATTGAAAAAATTAAAAAATGTTTAGCTAAACTATTATACTGACCAAATTTTTTTAAAAAAATATTTAAAAATAATTTTAAATTTAATATTTTTTATTAAAATAATAATTTTATTATCGTAAAGATATATGAATATAAGTGTGGATAAAAGATGTAAGAAGAAAAATAATTAAAAAATAACCAAAAGTAACTTCTTCTTAACTTTTTTAAACTCATGCTGTTTCTAGGTTTCTTAACTTTTCTAAACTCATGCTGTTTCTAGGTTTTAAACCTAAAAGCAGTTTATCAAACACTTCAGTTTTTTAAGATCAACTATTTTAACTAGCAAGAGCAGCAGTTAACCACCTATGCCAAATAGAGCCTAAATATTACTACGCAAGCAAATATGTGGCATATAACCGTATCGCATGGCACCTAATAGGGCACACCCTACCCCGTGAAAGTAACATCCACACGATTTAATTACTAGTATATGATATAGCCTGAACGATATGTAAATAAGGTGAACACGGCAACTAATTTTTTTAAAATATTTCCAATAATTGTAAGGAAAAGAGAATAAATAAGAATCAATATTACATACTATATCTAATTTTCTATTAATCCCAAACTCTTCAAATTGATGAAGGATGCGCAGTAAAAATCTCGCACATAGATCACCGGTCAATTCACTATTCTTTTTTTCATCACAGCGTTTTGATGGCATAAAATATTTAGTTCTTGCGCCAGTAAAAGTAACATCCACAGAATGAATGCTTCGTTTGAAGCTGCAAGCACAATATCCATTGTCCATGGAAGGTATATTTACAAGTTACCATAACCAATCATCCACATTAACTGCTTATGTCGTCTTCGAAGTGTCCTCGAGGGCAGAGGATTTGCAGATTGGGCAGATGTTCTTCATCAGCAACCATTTTGTAATACACCTGCAGTGGAAAATGTGCTTGCATTTCAACCTACCAACAGTCTCTCTATCTTTATATGATTCCTGTGGTACAGACATACCAACACAGTAACAGTTAAAATACATGTAGTTATTAAAAAAATAGCGATTTAAAATATGCATTTCAATTTCTTCCTTGCATAATTGATTCTATGCACGTTATGGCACTTGTAGATTATAATAGTTTATGCATAGAACTTTTTGAAAAATAAAAGTTTACCAGGCATATTGGACAATTTTCTTCCTCGCCGTCGTCTTGAATCTGATCGGGCAAGCAATATATAGTCTGTTTCAAGCATCTCGTGATCGCATCTTTGGATAAACCAGTGTTGACACTTCCGATTCTCTCCTCTAAAGCAAGCAGATCCTGCACCGTCTCAAATAAATAAGACAAAGCAATAACCAATTCTATCAGAAAAGCTAGTGAAATAACAAACACTTCATTACCTCATAGCTCATGTTATCTACGTCTAGTCGCATCTCATGGTGTTGATCAAAATAATGCATTGGATCATAGTCATCCATCATGGATACACCCTGCAGCCATAGTGCATGACAAATCAATTTCCATCAATGGGTAGACAAACGTGTCAGACTAAAATACTCACCTCCGCTATCCCTCTAATACGAGCAGTATCATCTGAGAACGAATGGAACCTATTGTGTCGATTTCTAGGTCTCCCATTTCTCTCGTTGCTCTGGCCAACTATTGACAGTGGTGTTGAATACCTCGAGGGGGCAGCAGATTCGAGTCTCTGCAGCCTGACATCTTCAGAAGTTGATACTAAGCCCACAGTTGGGTAGCTCGGGTTAGCTCTATAAGTTGCAGTTGCTCTTTGACCATAGCTGTTTGGACCTAACAAAAAGCTTTGTCGGGAAGGACCACGAAGCATAGGCAAAGTGGAGCTATAGCCTCCATCAATGGCCATATTATTGGTACCTTGGTTTGCCACATAAGACTGGTTTATCTCATGATTGAAGGAGCCTACATTAGTAATTTGATTAATCAAATAAAATATAAATTAATATTAGTAAAATTCAAGAAAAACAAGGTAAGAGACTACATGTACAAAAACAAGTAATTATAAATTAAATCACCTGAAGAAGCCCTTGTATTAGGATGCACAGACGCAGGTGTATAGTTCCATTGCCCTTCCATGTTGTCACCCAGAGTACTTGCAATTGAATGATCATGATAAGAGAAGTTGCTATTAGAACTGATTCCAGATGAGATGTTGTCCATGTAACTGGGATTACCAAGACGAATTCTAACATTTCTCTGAGATCCTTCCCCAGAACTTGATGCATTGTTATTCCTATAACTATGAGCAAAGCTAAAAGCTTCTCGAGTCCAGCACTGAGAATCTAAAATAGGATTCTCCTGTAATGTTCCAGTTGAAGTGGTTGCATTGGAAGAACTAGCAGCACCATAAAATCTATTCCTATGTTCCCTTTCGGGAAGCATGAAGTTTGCTGGGTGTTTTCTCTTATATGTTTCTCGCTCATATATCACAATTGGATCGGCATTGCTCCTAAGATCCCTCAATGCGTGTTGATTATAGGAAAATCCGTATTGCACAGGATGTGGTTGAAGTTGAGTAATGCTTCCACCAGAAGGAATATAAGCATCACGAGGTGTTCCTGTATTAGCTGCTAAATACCTTGGAAACTCAGAACTAACATTTGTCACTTGGACGCCATTTGATATCAAAGTAGGATTGAAATAAGCCACCGAGTTCCCTCCAGTGGATGCTATATTGTCTGTTGGAACCATAGACGAGACGTTTCCTGATACTGAAAATAAGTTATTTCTACATTTTTCATATTTTGTGAAGTTAAAAATTGCAAAAAAAAAAATGATAATACTTGAAACTGCGTCATCAGTAAATTACCTAGGTGCAACCAATGATCATTATGAGGATGATTCCAAATTCGCTCACGATCCATTTGAGACATTTGAGTCTGATGTATTGGGTGCCTACGATCCATAATACCTGTTCGCACCAAGGTACAAGCAGCATCAGAATTGCAACAGTAAAGAAAAGCGCTCCCAAACTGGCAATTTCAGAAGAAATATCTAAAAATTCATAAATTAGATTATTTTTAACAGATTTATGAAGAGAACCAAAAAATGGATTATATATAATTATTCTCTTTAAGACAACCACCTGCCACTATTAGAAGTTCATTCTGATAAAATGAAAACACATCTCCCATGAAGTCTAACCGTAAGGAAGTCTACACAGTATTTTTCTCATTCCAGAAATGCTGAACATGACTAGGGTTACTGATTTCCATGATTTTATCTAACATAAATCATTTCTAGAATGAGAAAATACTGATTAAACTTCCTTACGGTTCTCTTGCCTCTAAAAATTAGAACTAAAGCAGTTTCTAACTAGTGAAGAACATACTCCTGCTGACAATAGAAACATTAAACAAATAAGATGAAACTCAGAATTTTCATTCAGTCAACTCAAAATCCAGTTCTCAACAAAAAACATAGTTTTGATCAACTGTAATTTTACCAAGTTGAATAGATACCTCAATAAACACGAATTAGAAAGCACAGTATCACACATATGGTCAAATACAAATCATCCGTCAAAGGATGCACCAACTCTCATAGACCACGTATTATAAAAAAGCAAGTAGATTCCAAATCAAAGTTTGACAGATCATCTTTCGGAGTAGTAACAATACTAGCACTGTACCATCTGAGTGTGTTGGGACACTTGTGACAGAAGAACAAGGCTCAAGTAGCTCTATAACTAGTCCCAACCCTCTAGTTCATCTCACAAGACATGTTACACTTACAAGATTATAACAATTTTGTAATTGTATTGAGTAAAACAGGATTTTAACTAACCATCATTTGACTACAAAGAACAAAATGCATTTGATGGCAACATCAATAACAGGAGAGTTTGCATAAGCTTTGGTGTGGATTAATAGGAATATAGACCATTTACTCGTGCAACCTCTCAAAGATGTTTGAGGCAAGATCCACATTATAAATTATTAAATTTGCAATGTTTACCCAAAATTTGGTGCAAAATCAGAATAAATGGAAGTTCGATAATATAAATTAAAATTTTTATAAATAATCTTAATAGCTATTAAAAAATATTCAAGTATTTACCTATAATAATTAGTATCTTAAATTGATGAATACATTTGCTCCTATTAGAAAATTTGAAAGGTTGAATATAGAAAAATGCCTCTATAACAACACAGCACCATAACTAAACATCAATTATGGCATTACTGTATTCTTGAATTAGCTACTATATTTGCTTTTATATTTTTTTAAACCACAACCATTGTTACCATTTATTCATTTCCATCATTTGACAAAAGAAAGCCTCTATGCAAGAGACACCATATAATTATCATAAAATAATATAATATTCTACCATTTAACATAAAAAACTTAATAACAAATCTAAAGAATTTCCCCTACCATTAGTGACTTTGCCATCGCTCAAACGAAGTTTCACATCCATTAGCAACTTTATGAATGCCTCTATGACCCTTGCACTCAGTGTAACATCACAACAAGCAAGAGACCACAACTACTTTTCTCACTGGCAACCTCTATTTTTAATCACATTCAAGCCTATCACTAGTAACCCCCAATCCTCAACTACCATAGGCATCCTAGGACATTCTTCTCCAACTTTGGTCCATTCACTTTCTTCCAAGACTTGCCCATCTCTTCTTATCACATGTGACATTGCCAAAAAATCTTAATAAATTTTGATACCTTACCATAGTACCAAGGGTCTACTAATCTTGCTTTTGAACCAACCTCACCCCTTCGGTTCAATCCCATGTGCCTTGGAAATATAAAAAATAAATTAATCGTTATTATGATGTATTTGATTAAAAATAGAACTAAAGTACATATAAATCAAAATGTGATATCTAGAAACACCTTTGACTTGATATTGAACTAGCCCTACTCCTACGGTTCCATCACACATATCCTTAAAGTTTTTGAAATAATCAATTTCATGTTATTTATATAAATTAAAATAAAAAGCGGCATAAAAGTTAAATTGTGATATATTACTTTGCTAATGGAAGTTTCCCTACTAAAGTCACATAATAGGAGCACCTAATACATCCAGATGGTACGATAAACCTCTGGATATATCATTAGTTACATGTAACCTGGGTTTATCATATAGTTATGCATTGCTCATATTTTGAAGTCTTCCCATAACATATCATACTAGTATATTAAAGTCAAGGATTAAAAAATCAGTATGAATCAAGTGATATTCAAGTTTATACTTTATACTAGTCCAGGATGGTACTGATAAAAGCAAATAAATAAGAATCAATACCCCTCGATAAGGTTGGCACACCCAAGTTAGTGTACCAATCTAGTCCAGGATTAATACAATGGTACAAACCTTGGTGACTACCTCTTGTGAAACTTGGTTGAAGTTCACATACTTCATAAAATCACATAGCTATGTATCGTAGCCTTCATAGTTAGACTAAAACCATGATGATATGCTTTCTAACATTAATGTTAGAGAGGATCTCATCTCTTTGTATGCCTCTAAGGTCTAGGTCCTTGCTTGGCTAGAGTTAAACCCTTATATCTTCTCAAATAGTAGTGTAGCATGTTGCCTCTAAATCTGCTCAAACAACTACCATGATCTTCATAATATGTGGCATACCACATATGTATAGCTTGCTTTACAAGTCCATGCTGATCATGTCCCTGTTAAAGTTTTTAAAACCAGTCCTGGCCAATTTTTCTGGTTTGGACCGGTCTAATCAAGGTCCAAACCGGACCATAAGGGCGGAGAAGTGGATCAAGATCAGGACCAAACCATAAGAGTAGAGGAGCGGATCGAGTGGGAGAAGGAGGAGAAGAGGAGAGGAAAGAGAGGAAGAAGGTACTGCAAGCAACAAGCGGCGGACAAGGTTCTTCTTCTTTTCTTTTTTTTCTTCCGCCTCTCACTACTCTGCTTGCTACTACACCTAGTTCCACCAGATTTTCATAGAGTACGACCAAGAGTACGACCAATGTGACCGGTGACCAACACAATTGGTCAAACTGGAACTTTAAACATTGGTCCCTATCATACATGTCTTGCCACAAGCACGACCATCTCCTCTATCTCCATTATTTGTGCTTATGCTACTATCTACCTCGCTTGAATCATTTCATAACTCATGAGTAAACAAGTATCCATGGAGAAGGTCTCTTCTGACTCTTGATGTTCTTACTTATCAATTGTAGATAATTGGTAAGGCAGAGTTTTCACCTTTCTTCTATCTCATCACACTAGAGGCACATTCTTTGTTATCAAATTCTTCATCGTTGTTTATTGGATGAACTATTGAAAACATTACAGCTAGAATGGTCAAATTCTACTTACCAAAGTAGCATCTCTTGCTTGTATCTATTATTCATATCATTCGCCCAATGTGTCTACCCTACTAGCCTATTTCATTACTAATCATCTTTTCAATTAATTCAACAATATATTGAGACAAGATAGATCACCAAGCTCATCCATCATTGGATCTTAATTCTACAAAGACTAACTACCAATCTATCATCAACCTAACATTATCCTAAACAAATACAAAGTAAAAGAGTCCACTACAACTTTTGACACCTGTTTATTTCCTTATTGTAAAATCCAAATTTTGAGTCATATATTTTAGTAAATATAACTAACTTCTCAAGCCAATAGTAAGGTTTAAAAAACTAGTCCACACCATTGTATTGATCCATTGTTAGACTAGTACGTAGTAATCAGAGTACTGGTCCGTACAGACACAGCACCTATGGTATTGATCCATTTTATTTTATATATATATATATATATATATATATATATATAGTACTAGTTATATTGCTCGATACAAACCGGTTTCCTATACCTTAGTTGGTAGTATGATAGTTTATTTTGGCCCATGATATGAATAATGAGAAAGGCTACTTACTACATCTCATTCGCTTTATAATGTCCATAGAGATATGATGTATATAACTATCTTTCATAAGTTTGAGACTTTAACTTAAAATTGCAACCATCATGTAGTTTAAAATTTAGAAATGTCATAATTAAACAATTGATATTTGTAAATGTACGACTAAATTAAGTAATGAATAAAGTTAAATCCTTGGATTAATCTTTTATTGCAATTCCAAAAACAATTGGGTCTCTAAATGTTATTTTGCCTTTTTGATATATTCGATTTTCTTCACTTGCTTGTAGTAACTCCTTTTATATATGGTTTGTAAAGTAGCGCATTCTATAAGATGAATAAATACACATGACTATGTTATACAACTTAATAAGCCAAATTTAGGTAACAAGCTAAAGGATGAAAACCAATAATTATTATCATCTATATAGCTAAGAAATTATAAAATAATTGAAACAATTACTTACAAAATAGAATAATGACTAACCAAATGAATTTCTTGCCCATTTGATTGCTGAATTTGAGTCAAAGAATGATATGGGTAGCAGCCTTATTATCAATTGCTACGTTAATTTGTCTTCATAAATCATGTAGTATAATTCTCCCATGGGCTTTTTATCCATTAACCTTTTGAAAGACCACACATAGAGGCTCAATTGTAGCATATAATGTTATCCCAGTCACCTAGTGTTCATGTGAAGAATGTTGTGCCCCACTTCCATGCCCTCCCATGAAGATAAATAAGAAAATTTACACCATTTTTCACCTGTGAATATCAACTATAACTTCGAGAATCAAAACTTTAAAGCAATAAAGTGTATAGCAAACCTCATAACCCTAGGTGAAAATCTCTCCATTTATAAAATGATATATTCGAGTATTCACTCAGTAGTGGTTGCAAACGAACTAGGTGTGCTTTATTATATTTTTTCATTATTTATCTCACAAATGTCCTTTATCATCAAGTTGATGCAATGAGTAGATACAAGGAGTCCATGAATCATCTCACAACTCTCTTAAAGTTGATCACATTGTCTATCACAAACTAATCAATGTCCTAATTGGTCCAATCTCTTTAATGACAATCCCGCAAATATAAATTGTATATGATACTGAGTAAATGCATATTCTGACCTATATTATATCGCTTTTCTATTAAAATATATAAGGATGCTCATCTTATTCAAGCATCATATATAAGAATGATGCTAAAGTCTTCACATTGGCTATTCATGTTGTTGATCCATGCCCAAAATTTCTCTTTTTTACCGTCAAAATAATGTTGACAATCTCATATGATAGACCATGGTATCTTGCGGCATGAAGGCAATTAAAGTGAAACTATTTTAAAATTGCTCGAGCGACGTCAAGCTATTTTGTCTTTGTATGTGCATTGCTACACAAGAATGCTAACTTGCTTATGACGGGAAGGCCCAAAGGTCAGGCAAGTCTTAGTTTACCACTTCATTGTTCAATCCTAAAAAAAGCTAGTGATGCTACATTGTCTACCTTCATGGATTGCATAGCTTCTGATGTCTCCTCACATACTTGTGTTTTAGCTCATTTGATACATTACTATGTCTATCCTATTGATGTTGTTGCAACTAGCAACTATTGACCTCCAACTAAGGTCATTCAGTGAACATCCTCCTTGAAGATATGCTAAGCCCTCAAAGCTCAAATAGTCATCTCCATCTCGATATCCCCAACAACTTCTTCGTAGCCCTCGTACTAGTCATAAGTGGCAGACTCTATAGTGTATTGGTTAAGGTCTTCATGCTCCCTAGCTACAAGTATCTTGTTGATGTAAAAGGACTCTAGAGTTTCATGAATGCTAACTTGCTTATGATGGGAAGGCCCAAAGGTCAGGCAAGTCTTAGTTTACCACTTCATTGTTCAATCCTAAAAAAAGCTAGTGATGCTACATTGTCTACCTTCATGGATTGCATAACTTCTGATGTCTCTGCACGTACTTGTGTTTTAGCTCATTTGATACATTACTATGTGTATCCTATTGATGTTGTTGCAACTAGCAACTATTGACCTCCAACTAAGGTCATTCAGTGAACATAATCCTTGAAGATATGCTAAGCCCTCAAAGCTCAAATAGTCATCTCCATCTCGATATCCTCAACAACTTCTTCGTAGCCCTCGTACTAGTCATAAGTGGCAGACTCTATAGTGTATTGGTTAAGGTCTTCATGCTCCCTAGCTACAAGTTGCTAGTTGATGTAAAAGGACTCTAGATTTTCATGAATGGCTAGGTGAATCTCTTGTGACACCCTTAGGCATTTAGAGATGTTAGAAAAGTAGCTAACAAACTGTTTAACTAGAATGATACTTTCATCTTTAAAAATATTATTGCAATGAACACATTACTAATGGTATCGATTCCCCTGCATGATGTTATGCAATACTGGCATTATGGCTTTTAGGTGTTAAAGAAAGTTGATTACGATGAAGTAAATGACATTGAAAAAAAATGAGTTTGAGAGAGATTAAGTATGACAAAAGTGCAAGTGAATTGGTAAGGAATCTAGCTATTGGAATATTTTTCTTAAAAAAAATAAATCTCCAATGGTAGATTGTTGCTCATTGGTGTTAATATTGACTGGTACCATGTCTTGATATAAGACAGTCTCTATAGATTGGTACAAATTTCTCATACTTAAGGATCGGTAAATATGTGGCCCAGCTAGTAAAACTTAAGTTTAAGATTTCAATCTGAATAAGTGTAATAGTCCATTATCAAACTGGTGGTACCGAAACACGGTATTGATGGTACCAATCTATGATCGAACCGGTACAAACCATCAGTACAACCATACCATGGATTAGTTTTTTAAACAATAGTACAAACTTGCCATATTGGTGGTACAATTGCTTTTTAAACCATGGGTACTCTTTGGCTACATTTATGCGTCTCTGGTTTGTCTAAAGGTGCTTGGATGCTTGGGATCACGCAACTTGTGATCCTTGGCTTGTTGCTCGTTATTGATTAATAATTATAATTCAAGGTTGTTAATCCAAAGCCTTATGATCCTCAAATTGCATATATTTTATGATTTACATAATGCAAGGTTCTCCCTAAGCAACCAAAATATTTCTTATGGAACCTCATTGCATTTGGCAAAATCAAGATAGTTATAGCAAAGAATTCATTTAGATGCATAATATTGCTACTTGCCATAACAATATTACATTGAATACATTGCCAATAATGATAGTTTTCTAATAAACAATATGTTCACATGTAAGATCAACAAATTGGCTTGTATTATAAAACAATGGTCA
The DNA here is from genome assembly GCA_027563935.2 of Costus lasius. Taxonomy (NCBI): domain Eukaryota; kingdom Viridiplantae; phylum Streptophyta; class Magnoliopsida; order Zingiberales; family Costaceae; genus Costus; species Costus lasius. Next base: position 4,115,289 of record CM050451.1, on the reverse strand, counting down.
AGAGAGTTTAAGAGATATTAGAGATAATTTAACTATTTAAGAAAGGTTGAGGGAAGGTTGAGTGAGCTTAAGAGAGAGGGAGAGAGTGAACTTTCAGAATCTCGTTTTCAAAGTAGAGATACTGGAGGGGATTCAATAAGATAAAATAATAAATGAATTGCTCAAATGATGACAAAAGTGGTCAATGATTGTTTAAGAAAAAAAGAATTAGAAATCCAAATGTTATGCCCATATTTATGTGCCATTTTATCAGGGTGTGCTAACATACAGTATAAAGCATCACTATCACATATTGAATAATATGCCAAATATACAATCCTAGTCCAAGACAAGGGTGCTTCAATCGAATGTGAATAATCATGAGAAGCTAGTATATTTAGATAAAGAAAATTATGCAACCTAATAGAAACGATATTCCCTCAAATGCAGTAGGAAAGTACTACAAATAAATCATCTGCTACGAACAACAAAGAAAAAGTGTGAAGTGTATATAAACAAAGTGATGTAAGCCTTGTGCACTTGATTGTATTGCATAGCTGTGATGCTGCTATTTAAAGGCAAAAAAGAAAATATCTCCAAATAAATACATGATGTTGATAATTGCAGCTTTGCAAAATAACAACAAAACTCAGAACTCTGCAATTGCAGCCACTTTCTATTGATTCATAAGATTATTGACAGTGTGGTCTTAATGCTTTATACAAAGTGGAAAGTTGTAACTGCTGAAAAGATTAGAATGGCTTACATATTTGCTAATAAAAAATTTAAATTTACAGCACCTTGTGATTATCACTTCTCCAAATCAAACAATAACAGTGGCTAGATTGATAGGCTGCACTTTTATATAACTTGTACCAGAATGCTTGGTAACATGATGAGTTTTAGTCATGTCTCAAATACATGAAAGATGAAAGCCACAATGTCATAAATGTGACTGATACGAAGAAAAGCAATACAGTCGAAGAAAAAAGAAAAGAGATTCTAGTTAACATCAAGCTGAGTAACTACTATATGTCGAAGAATTCAATGAGGCATGGTTAACAGTATTACTTTCTAATTCCGCTGTTACATTTAGAGTCTCTTGAATTGAATGTCTGAGGGAGACTATGTTTCATGAAATATCTCAATAATCCATAGTCCATACCTAATAACCTGTACTGCAATTCAGAAAATGGTAGAATTGATCATATGTACAATTACTTTCTTTGTCAATTGGATTTAGTACAATAACGAAGTGTTCCACTTGCTTCAGCATTCTTATGTTTACAATCTTCGATTACATTGTCCAATCCCTCATATCTTTACAAAACTGTGGAAATACTAAGTTGTATTCAATAAAAAGTATAAACTTAGACTCTATATAAAGGCAGACTAGCCATAATAACTGAAGGCAATGTAAAGATTCCTTGGACATCATGGAATACCTTACGTGACAAATACAATGCTCCCTAGAAGACAGCAGTTTCAACAAGACCAAGCAATACTAGCCAACGATGATACCTCATTGCTCAATTGACATACAACTGTTGTGGTTATGCTTCTGTTAGTGACAGATGCCAACAGGTATGTTATCACGCTTTCCAATTTCACCGGATCTTGCTATGCCATTTCACTGTCCTGTTAGTGAATCTTGAATATCGATTACAATTGGTGGAGCAGCAGAACATGTAGCCTTCAAAAACAGTTGCAGAACCTTCATAAACCTCCCTTTCCAGCACAAGGTAGGATGCCAATTAAAATATGGAAGTTTGTACTCAACATATCCTGCAAACTTCTCGGGAATGATCCTAAGATATATGCTTAAAAGAATTAGCGAGGACCTGCTATCTTATGCTTTCTTTAACAAATGGTTCAGCAAAGCCAACCAAGCATGCATGTTCCTTCTTCAGATTGAGCAAAAGATTATGGACTAAACAGAGCTGGTGGAAATCAAACTCCGTCTTCATTGGAATGTCATTATAGGTTCTATGAAACGATCCCAGGTCATCAAAAATATTCGGCATCATGTATGCCAAATGTTCGACGGTCACGAATAGAGGAGTTATATCTAAGGGTTCTATAGTCCAACCCCACTTAATGCTTTGATTGGGAACAATACGTGGACATACCATATCACAAGTTGTTTCGAGAAGTTCTTTCTGTAGATACTACTCACTTCAAATGAGCTTGAAATCCATAACTGAGGCCTAACGCAGTAAAGCCTCAAATCTTCACTTGGAAACCTCTTCTCAGTGACTAAGACCAACAAAATGCCTGCAACAGCAGTTATAATTCAGCTGCAAAGAATGATCACCAAGTAACCCAACCTAAATAAGCTAATCCATCAATGGGAATCGAGTAGAAGTCTCTCTTCAAACCAAACTATTCATCTGAAATATTTAGGTTTTGATTGACTGAAAATACTGGAGTATCAATGCAAATCAGGAAAATAACATATAACTAATGATTTATATGCCCTCAAAGACAACCTATTACAAAGAGTGACAAACCCTGAAAAGCAAAGGCATACATTTTGGATGCAGCCTAAGATTCCAGATGCTTTAACATTGGGTGAGAGATGCAGCAGTGAAGACAAACTAATGCACCTCACGTTGGCCCTTATTTATGAAGAAAACCAGATATTAGTCCTACAACTTTCCTTCACCATCAGCTACCTGATATGAGTGACAATCCCTCGAAAGCAATGATATGCACTTTTGATGCAGTCTAAGAATACAGATGGTGGGAGAAACAGCAGCAAAAGGCAAATTAATGCACCTCACCTTTGCCCTTATTCATGTTCAATACCAGATTTTAGTCCACCAATAGTCCAACATCATCAACTACCTGATATACTGTAGAATGAGAATTTTCTGGATAAGAAATTAGTGCGAAAGCAACAGTTGCATGAATCAACTACCAATCAACATAAATGCCAACTTATCTGCAGGGGTTGTAAGCATGGAAATCGCATCTTCACTAAACATTAGAAGAACTTCAAAATTTTTCATTGGTCAATCAACGTAGTTAGACATGAAGTGCTGAACAAGTGATATTTCTCAGCCACATCACAACTGGTTTGATCAACTACATCTTAGCCCATATTTTACGGTCATTTACGTGCAAAAAATCTCCTTCTGGAGAATGAGAGCATGAGATAAGCTAACTAAAAGGACTATTAAGGTTAAAACCAAGATAAGACGTTTCTATTACATTATTTCAAAAATGATGAGAAATATAATGTCTATTCAGGTCCTCCTGGAGCATAAATGAATACAGCTGAGATAACCAGCCTAATGACATGGAAGTTAATAATAAGAAATAGAAGCTTTCTTATTGAAATTGATTGAATAAAATATAATAGGAGTCTTCAGGATTCCTAGCCCTAGAGGACTTAATTCTAAGATTTTATTCTAACAAGCCAGCCTATGGTGTCCATGTTTTGGATAATATGTATATTTCCATACATATCAACATTCCTGATGTATTGTAAAATTTTGATTAATATTTATTGTTTTACCTTCTGTTTTCAGGTTGATGTCTGGACTGCTGTTTTGGAGTGGGTTATTTGTCACCTCGTTTCCATCCAGATAGCAAGGAAACTTTTGGTGCCTTGGCACAAAATATAGATTCAAGTGTTTTTTTAAGTAAACTTGAGACTCAATAAGATAAGTGAGTGGGTTTGGTTTGGGTACTGAACTGGTACAGATTGTAATTGGGGTATATATCTCCAGCTATTGTTTTGGATCAATTGTTTTGTTCTAACTGTACGTAATGATGCATTGAGTGGGCTAACGCCAATGTAGAGATTTCTATATAAGAATATGTTCATAAAAGTATAATTTTCTTGACACTTTTGCAAAGGTTCTCAGCTTTGTATGATCAATCGTAGCAGAGAAAATCATGATTCATATAAATGGCAATAAAGTATGCTTTAACGAAAATCTTAACAATACTTAAAAAATTTATGTTATTTTCATTTTTAAAAATTTGCCTTTTGATATGAACATGGTTAGTTACAGAGAAAGAAACTTCTTTTGTAATAAAGTCAGATAAGTATGTTTACATGAAAATTTCTTCTTATTTTTAGTTTTAGGTGATTCTGATCAGCCTGATCCAGCTAAACCACCGTGCCAATTTCAAAAGGAAATCCTAGGAACTATGTTGTGCAACTAAGGGAACACAATGTGCTATAAAGGCAGTCCCAGTAAATTTCGGCATAACAACTCCAACGGCTAAACTCAATTAGAATTTTATAATAAATCAGATTTATTCAATTCATTAGAATTTTATATTAATCTAGTTTATATTAATTCAATTAAAATTACCGAGGTGTCACTTAGTTCAACTGGTAAAGACCTTTGTTGTTAATAACAAGGTCTTAGGATCATATCATGCCTTCATCAACTGTGACTACTACTTAAACAGAGCACATATGTTGAAAGAATGCTTATCATTGGATGGGAAGTTCACCATGACAAAATACCAAGTCAAATAGAACGAATTTTGTGTTCCACACATTTCTTGACAAAATGTTACCATTAGCATTAGGGAGCACCTCAGCCCATCCTTTAGGCCCGGTTTCTTTTCTTTCCTTGTGGATTCCATCCAAAGAAACAGAGCTTTAAGGAATTTAACATGAGTCCTTTTGGTAGAACCCCTGCTGCTTAAAGTCTTGCAACCTACGCACTCTTGCTCATTGTTCACTGTCATGCCTATGCCCTCCCTTTTACTCAATGGTAAAGAACAAGAATCTGCTCTGAGGCCACTTTCATGCAATACAGGTTCACCACTATAAAATAACTATCCATTAGGGAGAGGTTTCCTCCCAACACATTGAACCATGAATCCCCCTCCCTTCTCTCTCTTAGCTTTGTAGGCTACTAGGAAATGCCTTGCCTATCCTTTTGGGGTGCTTAGTATGAGTCATTTTGTGGCAACTACTTTCCAAATGGTCAGAGTCCTACATTGTAAAGTCTAAGATCTCATAGCCAACAACATGTACTGTGCTGAAGTTAATAGAGTGAGTTATAAGTTGAGGAGGACCCATTAATTATCAACAAACAAGCATGTTTGCACAAACAAAGGAAAAGAATTGTAAAGATGCTCTCAACGACATAAACCCAAATGGATATAAATTTCACAAGCTCTAGCTAATGATAAATTCTACAGTGCGCATATTTTGTTTAGAACTTTCCATAGTTACATTGTTGAAAAAATAAAAGTTACAATAAGAAGTGAGCATTTGTTGCAAGATATTGCATATCATATAGAGCAAAGTTTTGAATACCTTTATGTATTAGGTTACCGATATTTGACCTGCCCAATATCAACACACTGATATTGGTAAGATACCAATACGCAAGTATTTATAAATAAATAAACAAATATATTTATATATACCAGCTCAGTACCAACTTAGTCTATGTCTTGATACTCGACTAGATCAGTATATACTGAGTGTCTAGATATAGATCGCATTGAAAACATAGATTTAGATTAATGTGGAAACTTTCTATTAGAAACAAACTCGTGCAAAAGCATCAATAGGAAATGACCAACACCCATTATAATATCTTATTAAGACAATTTAAGGCACTGCAAGGCTGCAACATGTGATTTTTTTCATGAAGGAAGGAAAAAGGTTAATCAAAAGGAAGCAAAGAATGCAAAGAAATCATAGGCTATTCATTACGAAAGGAAGACAAAATCTTGCAAGATTATACTCCTATGATGTTGACTGTTAAGTTTATCAACATGATTAGATCAAAATTGTTTAGTGACTACTTCCGTAGCTTGCATAAATATTACTAAGAGAATGGCATACATTGAGGCTACGGCTTCCGTGCTGTTCTCTAGATTCTAGAGGGTATGCACAATTCGAGGGCAGTGAAATCATGATGAGCAGTGAAATACAAAAAAAAAAGAAAAAAGAAAAAAGAAAAAAACTAAGTTCCGAGAGAATAAAAAATGGATAATCTATTCTGCTTCCTTGAACTTATCTGTAGGCATAATACATATATATTCAGTCTTACTGATCACCCTCAGAAACCCAAACGTGCCATCCTTCCTCGGAGAAAAAAAACTGGCCAAGCCAATGTTGAACCACCAGAAGTCACCAAAGCTTTACATGGAAAGCTTTGATAACCAAATATTCATCTTTTGATTGCATGAAAGTCCTATTTCAATAACCCCAATACCAGTTCACATAAATGGGTGCGCTTTTAAAGCATTGATCCTGGAAAACTTAGAAGAACTAACATTAGAAGTCATCTAAACTGATGATGACAAACTTTTTAGAAAGGTTCTTAAATATGCAGCATAGCAGCATACATATGGACATAAATTACTGCTTAAACCTACGGAAACATCTAACCTGGAATTTTGGAAGGAACAACAACAAAATTACAGAACCGTAACACAGCCGAATTTGGTCCGAAACCTTGCCTCTTATAATTACAAAAGAGGCAAAAATTGCATAAAGTAGCAGATTAATCAACTTCCCATCCTAAAAGTAATGGAAATTCCTGCAAGAGAGCAAACGATAAACGGAATTTGGAGGCGTAAAAAGCAATATACGTATTTCAAACACGATCACAACTTCCCTTGTAGAAAGTTAGGATCATCCAAATGCATACTTGAGATAATATATTCTAGAGAGAAAACAAAAAGAAAGTATTATCACAAAACAGTAGGAAAAGGAGGCCCGTATATCTTACCTTCAGCAACCTTGAAACTATTGCAGACGACCACAATAAATCAATACAGATCAGCAACAATAATTGACAAAAAAATTGGCACCGAAAAATAGAGAAAAATTACCGAGTGTATTTGATCAAGGGATCATAAAAGAAGATTCGTATATCGATCCTTTACGCCGTCCACGAGACAAGACAAAATCGATCGTCAGAATTCGAAGCGGCAATTAGATTAGGGCTTGAAGCGATGAGATTAGGGGGATAAAAGAGGAGGAATGGTAGAAGGAGATGGGGAAGGGGAAGAATTAGATTATTTAAGGGGGCACGAAAGAGTTCGGTGTCGTTATCCCTTGCGTTAAGTTTCTTCTCCGTTATTTCCTCCTTCCGACTCCCGAGTCTTTATACAGCGAACCTCTTGTATCTTACTGTTTTTCGGATATGAAAATTATTTATTTAATTTTTTGTATTAAGGAAAAAAAATGTGAAATCTTTCTTATTGATGAAGGTGGGGCCATCAGGAAAGAACGGATACGCACATGCCACATGGCTAAGGCGAACGGGCGGTGCTCTGGGAGTACATTTTCTAAGCGGTCGTCGATCACCTATAATTTTATGTTTCCCTGCACATCACCGTTGATTGGTGATGTGAGTGAATCCCTAGAAAAATTTTTCTGCACAACACGTTTCTTGTTAGAGCTGTCAACAATCCCTGCACAACATTTTGAATGTGAGCGGTGCAGATGCAAGGAAGCCTAATTTTCTATGCGGTCGCAACCGCCTATAAAATTTTTCCGTGCTCTGGTACCCCGCGGTGAGACTAGGGATGGCAATTCGTGTTTCACGTGTCATAACGTGTCGTGTCATACTTGACACGTGACACGATTGTGCTTGACACGAACACGACCCGTTTATGTATACGTGTCAATATACGAAACACAGACACGACCCGCTTATTTCACAGGTGACACGACACGACACGATTAACACGTTTAATAAATAGGTCGTGTGACATAACATGACACGACACGGCACGATTGACACGATTTATAATATAAAGTTATTAGATGAGACAACACGACACGGTTGACACGACACGACACGAATAACCTATGTAACTCACTATATTAAAATTATCTATAAATTATTAATTTTATATAATATATATTATATATGGGTTAGACGGGTCAACCCGCGACACGACACGACACGACACGAATTTTAGCGTGTCATAAACAGGTCGACACGATAATGACACGAAACACGATTATGTTAAACCCAAACCCGCGAAAACCCGTGTCGTGTCGTGTCGTGTTGGCGGGTCGTATAATTTTTTGCCAGGCCTAGGTGAGACGTACGAAATAGGCGAGTCATGGCGTGGTCCGCGTGGAGGATTGGCCGAGTGCGTTCGTGTCATCTTGCGTCAGTTCTCCGGAATTACGTCATAATTACGTTTCCAAAATATGAGAATTATGGTTTATTTGTTTATTTTATAGTTCCATAAATAAACTTATTTAGTTTTTGTTAGTGAATGTAAAATATAATTATCATATGCAATAGTAAACATTGACTGGTAAAAAATTTGGCACAGTTGTAAATATACTCTTTCTGTTTTTTTTAAAAAAAATGTGAGTTGTCATTTTTGTTTACTAATTACTAGTGCAATTTTCAATTTTATAAAAAAAAAAATCAGTTTTCTTTTTTTTAAAAGAAAATTGTAATAACAGTTTCAGGGCTGAACCGAAGAGCCCAACTGAAGTACCCCAATTGGTTGCTCATTTTTGCTGTAAATATGTCCCAGCCCAACGAAGCAATATGAACGTATTAAACAATTGACCTAGCGAAGGAACAAAAGCCATGAGCGGGGTACCCTTCTGTTTTTGAGATAGGAAGGATCCCTAAAATTCAATCTAAATAGTTTTAAATAAATAAAAAAATATTATAATGATCTACACACTCTAAGCTATCAAATGATATTAATATAATCGTTAATGAAATCTTCTACGATAAAAAAATCGTAAAAGATACTAAAATATGTGCTACAGTAATATAGCAAAGATTCTAGTATCTTTTATGATTTTTTTCGCATTATAGAAAATTCCATTCACAATGATATTAGTGGATAGCTTAGAGTGCATAAATCATCGTAACATTTTTTTATTTTTTTAAAAACTATTTAGGTGGTAAAATCATCACCCTTTTCATCTTTAGAAAAGAAGAATACCCTGCTCATCCTGAGCGCTCGAGCGGAGGGCTCAATCTACTATTTGAGAAGATCGAATGATCTAATTTAGGGTCTGTTTGGCCCCGCTATTAATAGCTTTATAACTGTGCTAAATTGTGCTGTGCTGCACTATACTGTATTGTCAAAATTTATAAGATGTTTGGTTAATAACTTTTTAACTATTGTCAAAATTTAAAATAATAATATTTTTTATTTTTTCTTAGTATTAAAATTTTGAATTATTTAAAATAATAATACTTAAAATTTTAAACGAAATAATGTAAATTACTTTTTTGAAGAAGTAAAAACTACAAAAGCTACAAAAGCATCAAATTGTAGTTTTTCTAACTTCTGCTTCTTTGCTACTTTTTTTTGCTTCTGCTTTTCATTACCAAACAGTTTTCTTTCTACTTTCTGCTTAAAAGTTAATAAAATGTAGCTTAAAAGCGGGGCCAAACAGGCCCTTAATATAGGAATTGGCGGCAGGTAGATTTGTTTTAAACGAATACACAAGCTAAATCATATATAGTATATAATTTAAGAGGGTTAATTACTTAAAGTCGAATATTTATAAGTTTTATTTAGTTAATGAGTAGTTTTTTAAAAAAAATTGAGTAGATAATAGTAATTGGGTAATTATTCAAATTCAAGTATAAGTAGGGCAAAATAATAGTATCCTATTTACTGTCATTCTTAGATCTGGGTTAGTTAGATGACCTATGTCAATCAAGTAATTTGGGCTACATAAACATTTGAAGTTAATTGAAAGGTGGAAGTTGACATAGTGATATGGCCAAATTAGGTTATGTAATTTTTTTTAACATAGACAAATAATTAATTATATTAGTTAAGCCTCAACTAAAACCAACAAAATAAAAACTTTTGGCTTTACAAATCCAATAAAAAGGTAAGAGATCTCCCCTTGGAGCAATAATCAATATGCAATAAGATGTTAGACCTAGAGTAATATAGCCTAGCCTTCGGCTCACAATAATTATGCTCTTGACCTTATTTGATGAAATTAGGTTATGATTCTCTAAAATGTTTTTTTTTTTGCAACTAATTGACTTTTCCCCTCACTTAGTTTGTCACATTATAATAATAAAGTGTTAGGACCCATGTTGGTTAAGTTTGCGGTATCATTTTCTATTTAGCATAATCCAATATTTAGATCTAGATTTGTATTTTTCATGCAGCTTATTTTGAAGCTTTCATTTTAATCCCAAATGTATAGATCTCCTACATCACTTCTCTATTTGTGACTATCTTGTTTGCCTGAGCTCGGCGACCTCTTCCTCTTAAACTGATAAGAGTTAAAGCCTTATAGAGCTACCTTCTTCCTAACTCTATTGTGCTTTTAAATGGTTGAGAGGCAGTAGTTGATGCTAAGCTCTCCTAAAATGTTGCTAACCAAGAGTTCATGTTATGTGTAGAACTACCTTGAATGGTAGCTTCAAAATGCAACTAAAAAAAAAGTTTCTAATGGACTTGGATACCCTCATTATTGGATGACTGAAGACTAAAACTCAGGATGAAGACAATAATAGTTGGTTGGACTTGAGCAACCCAATCGTTTAGAGTCCCTAGGCATTCAAGCAAGAATGGTCAATAAGCAAGAATAAGTGAGAAAATGACAACCACAACAATCAAGAATGGTCACATACACGAACAGAAATATACAAGCAAAACAAAGAAACTGTTTCAAAACACAATCAGAAGAACACAAACAGAAGAACACAAACAGAAAGCTAAGAGGCAGCGAGCCTATTTGTATTTGGAAAGCATTACATAGCATGTGCTTTCACTTTTTGTCGCATCCATCAACAAGATTCAAGCATCATCTTTCCCTAAAAAATCATAGGATTACCAGATCATTTCTAAACAATGAAACATAAGCCTTTTTCAGCAATTCGATCGATCTAGGGCACACCAACAAACAACCGCGCCCAAATCGGAAGGTCGATAAAGCAAAGCGATTCAGGATTCAAAACAATCATCGATCCACCGCGCAGCAACGGATCGGATCAGGAGCCGCCGGAGCGGTGCCTGTAGAGCTTGCCGAAGACGTGGAGGGCGGTGACGAAGCCGATGAAGCAGAGGCTCATCGCGAGCACCATCGTGGGCGACATCTTGAGGCCAGGCGCGTCGTCAGTGTAGAATCGGAGCACGTTGCTACCGCTGCCGGGGCCGCTGCCGCCGCCCCCGCTTATCCGGCGGCGTCTCAAACCCGCCGCTGCCGCCGGCGTCCCCCGTGGAACGGCACCGGACGGTCGACCTCCGGTCGCCATCTTTGATTGGCGATTGACCGAGTCAGGCTCAAAATAATAGACCAAAGGAATTGCAAGAGGAACAGACAAGAGGCCAACGGAAGAGTCGAGACAAACTTTGGTTTTTCGGTGGAAAGATCATTTTGAGCGAAACAAAATATTTTCTCAATCTTTTTTGAGTAATTCTCCAAATTAGGTTCCAGTTTTTGTGCCTATCTAAATCGGAGAAAATTTCGCCGCCTAAGAATGCTGAGTAGATTTCTCTCTTGAACGCTCCATTATGCTATTTTAACAATCGTGCAGATGAATCAATGTAGCACAAATGCTATTTTAACATTTCTAGGCGGCTTGTCCACCTAGAAAATTTTCTTAATTAGGCTTTCATGTAAAAACGATTAGAATTGAGTTTTAAAAAATAGTGATACTTCCTTTTTAATTTTTTATTATACATAAAAAATTCTACACAATCTAATTTTAAATATTTACTCTAATTTACTAATAAATATTATTATGCATTACAATGATCTAAAAAGATAAGTTACAATTGAATTTTTGATTCCATCAAAAACCATTTCTTCATTAAAAAAAGTTCTTAAAAATTATAAGTTATAGGATGGTCTCTTTGCACAACTTTGGAGGAACTTTAGTTCAACCACTGGCATCAGCAGTATATACTGATGACCAAAGACTGCTCAAAATATTGTACACTTCAGAAGTTTCCTGAGGTGTTTACAATCCAAAATCAACTGAGTATTTTACAAGAAAGATAAAAAAAAGGACAAAATCTTACATATTTGGGACAGATTTCAGAAGCACTGATGCCAATGAAGCCAGATCATGTGTACTTCCAAATCTGAACACATTTTTATGCATCAAACTTGGACTCCTGAAACGTCATCGATTGCTGTTCTTCAAAAATGTGCACAGTTTCCAGTGAACACAAACACTGAAAACCAGGTATGAAGGGTATAAAAAACCTCTCTCTTTAAAAGAAAGAATGCTGAAGTCAACGACCTAACTATTTCCTTCATCATCTTGCACTATAATATGATTCTACAGGAATTATGCAGGTGATATGCTATCCGTTGATATGCTCCTCTCCTGGGAAGCAATAGATGAATCATTTACAGCTTGTTGTTTTCTTCTCCTTCTTCGCACATCATTGTGCCAGCTCCTCAGCACTCTCTTTGTCCTCTCCTCGAACATCGATCTCTTGAATTCAGAACCCATCTGTGGAGGAAATCGCATATGAGCTTACTTGCAAAAAGATTACATGCTTAGACAGAATGAACCCAGTTGACTTACCTGTGTGACGAGTGCATACATTGGAAGAGTGATGTAGCTGCAGAGGAACTGAACAATAATCCTGATGCATGGAATAGAGTTTAGGCAAGCAAGGAACATGAGGGGCATAATTATGATTGATTATTACTTACGCTAGTACTACTCTTGCAATAGTTACTCCAAAATTCTCATGGTAGCAAGAGTTGAGGCCGAATTCATACTGAATCAGAGAAGAACAGAAGCAAATCAGGTCATATTAAGGGTATTTTCTTGCTAGAAATGCTGAATTAAGAACAAAAGCTTACCCATATCCAAATGAAGAAGGTGAGCTCAAACGCATTCTGCATGAAGAAAAATCTTAGTGCTTCAATCAACTATCTTCTTATCCAGTGAGCATCAATCTAAAGATGCTTCCAAAAAAGAAGTTTTTTCAAGCTAAAGATGATTTTAAGGTTAGCTTACCTGAAAAAATGTTAAGTGGAGGAGAAAAAGGACCAATCTGGGATATCCAAACCAGAAAAATTCATCGTTAGGTTGGACTGGAGGTGTTCCGGTGATCACCTGCTTTTGTCTATCCAACTGAACAGCCATTCTTGCAACAATCACATGAAGCTTAGTTCCCATAGCTAGTACAATCTGTAGAACAAAAGCTCATAATCGGCAAAAAGGAAGAAGATTTTTAAGAGTTTAGGTTGCACCAAAATTTGTACAGATTATACTTACAACTAATGGGATGAAGGACAGCCAGAAGTAGGAATACCATCCTGGAGTTGTATTAACCAGTCAGAAAGTTGACTTTGTCAGTTGAGGAAAAGTCAATTACATTGGAATAAGTCTTACCTCTGAGATCAATAAGCATGAAGATGACCACAAGAAACCACATCGGGGGGCTGTTTGGATTAAAAGGTACACTGAGGTTGGTGTCTTGATGAAACAGTTTGAGATGTTTGTAGAAGATAAGAATGGAATTAACCTGATTCTCATAACAGTTTTGAAATCATCTTCCAAGGATCGCTTGATGTACTTCTGGAAGTTAAAAGTGTTGTGCCTGGAGAAATGAGCCTGGAATCACAATCTGCAGCAATTAGTCTCCAAGCAAGTTCTTCCATCGGCCGTGAGTTGAAAGAAAATTTTACCATTATGAATCCATGGCGTAGGGTGAAATAGTCAACTTTGTTTACTGAATCGTAGAATTGCCTAAAAAAGCACTTCTGCTTGTTTCGAGTTCCACACTGATTAGGTTTACAGTTTGGTGCAGATAAGCATAGAACAAAAAGAAAAAGTCAACGAAACTTACTATCCACAAATAAGGTGAAGCTTTTGTGGCAACATCAATATGCCTTCTCGCGAATGTGGTATCTCTTGTGAATCTAAACCTGTTAGGGTCTGATCAATAGTAATTTTTTTTTTTATAAAAAAAGTCAAGATGGATTTTGACGTGAGCAGATTGTTCAACAGGATGGAGACGGCGACATGACTCACCATTGGCAACTTGGTACTCCGTTGACTGCGTCTCCTCCTCCCAAACCTTCCATCTTTTCATCTGTCACCGGCGGAATAATTGATTAAGAAACTGCGGAAACAAGAAGTAATGAAAACACTTGGGCAAATCTTACTTTGGCTCTTCCGAGGATCATAGTCGTCACACTGCAGAGAACATGGACAACGGCCAAAACAAAGATGAATATGTGCAGCTGATGAATTCCTTGCTCGCTAACCAAAGAAACTTTCCCCTATAAATTGACACTAGTGAGAAAAAAACGAAGAAAAGAAGAAAAAAGCTCCTTGTTTGATCTTTCAGAATCAGACTGACTTTAGCAGCACAAAATCCAGAGGTGGAGTTGTTGGTTACTGCGCGGCAAGGAAGCATAACATTTGCTGCTTTATGTGGCACGCAGATATGTGAAATAGGTCTTTGCACAACCGCTAAAACCAGAGATAGGATTCCAAGAATCATCAGCTCTGCAGCCAAGTGATTAGTTCAGAACACTGACTTCAGTCGAAGAAGAAATGTTGGATAATTTCAGCTTACCCTCTTTTAGCTTGTCAACAGCATCGAACAAAGCAATCCTATGATGATTCCTGAGCCACTGCAGACATGTAGCAGCAGCTCATGATCATTAAGAGTTGAAGACATGATATATAGCAGAAGCACACATGGCATGAATCTTACGTTTCCAGCATAATTGAAGACCTGCACCAGGCTGTAAGAAACAGCAACGGCGAAGAAGAAGATGACTGCTGCGGCCCAGGTTGGAGTGTGCTCAAGAGAGAGCTCCATGCTCTCTGCCTTTCGTTGAGAAGCAGGAACTGCTGTCTGAGAATAACAAGGGATAGAGAGGGGGAATGGTAATATGAAGAAACAAAGAGCAGTCGATCGGTGGCATTATCACACCGACACTGGATCCGGTGAAGGCTCTAACTGGGCGGCGAGACTGATTGCAGCCGGTGATCCGATTGAATCAGTCCAAGTCTATTCATTAGTAGGTTGATTTGACTTGGTACTCAAATTAGAATAAGTTGAGCTGAGTGGATTCAGTGGCCAGCAACCGAATCTAGAAGGGTCAGTCACGGCAGCATTCTGCGAAACAATAGCGTATATAGTTTCATTGATTTAATGTAACGCCAAACTTACTGATCACTCTAATCGCTTATGGACTCAACGTGGCGTCTCATTCAAGCAATTTTTAAGGCTTTGGAAATCTTGAAGACTTGATGAACAATGCGAAACAAAGACCCAAATAAAGTTGACTTATAAATGATTCAGCAGGTTGACTGCCTCAGTACGTGCCATGATTCGCATTAGTAATTTATTAATCTATTTTAAAGCTTTTATCTAGGAGGTGTCTACTGCCTAGCAAGACAATTAAATGCTCGCTTAATACTTAATTATCCTAATCAATAATAATCTGTCGCCAAATTAATATGTAACTCAAGGACTTTATTGATGCATTCAATGGACCGGCATTTGAATCAAGATTGAAGAACGCCACGTGTCATATTATACTATGCGTATAATTAATTTATGCGACTTTAAATTTGACCAGACGAATAATTAACAGATGCTTGGTTGAAGCCGCCGTCTTGTGCAATGACTACATGAATTAGAAGGTTTTTTTTTCTCAATCCTTTACGATATATCTTGTTCTTAGTGACATTGTATATAATTATTGTATTTAATACATCTACCTTGGCATCACATGTGCCTCGAGCATGTTCTTCTTTTTTGATATAGCCCTTTAGTTATTCAATATAAATTTTTAAAAAAATTATTAAAAAAATATTTGACATTAAAAGTAAAAAAAAATATTATTTTTCATTAAAGTTCATATTTCTACTCTTACTCACTTTATTTTCACATGGACCAAATAGGTCATGAGCTTTTAGTATATTCATTCTAGCCAAATACTTATATCATCTAATTTATTTTGTATTTTAAAAAAGAGAATGGATATAAAACCTTTAGGCTGTATTTCGGTGGAGAGATAGAAATAAGGAAGGAAAAGAAATAACGATAAAAAGGAAATAATAGAGGAAAGAAATAATTATTTTCTTCTTTAAACCTTGTGTTTCGATGGAAGGAAAGAAATATTTTGACCGGTCCAGTGAGCTGTTGATTGGGTCAAAATCTTACCCAAATTAGATTAGGGCTCACAGGAGATTGGGGCATCGGAGCAGCTGCGATCGGTAGCAGCTTGGATGCGGCGATGCTGCGGGAGGGTTGCTCGGGCGAGGGGGCGGCAAGAGGGTTGTGAGGGCGAGAGGGCAATGGGGACGGCGAGGTCGGGCGAGGAAGTGATGAGCTCGAACGAGAGGGGAGGAAGTGGCGAGCTCATGCGAGAGGGGAGGAAGCGGCAAGCTCAGGCGAAGTTTTGTTTTCTGTTTTGGGCGAGGAGGCAAGTCACGGGCGAGAGGCAGGCATAGGACGAAACTGATTTCTGTCTAATTTGGGGGGAACGGTTTCAAGAGAAAGGAAATGGATTTTTTTTCTTTCCTTCCACTCATTCCCTTCTTTAAGACCAAGGAAATGGAAGAAAAAAAATTTCATTTCCTTCCTTTCTCTCCTGATTCCTTCATTTGAAATAGACCGTTAGATGAGAGGTGTTACGCACATGAACCAGCAGGTCCTGGGCCAAGCTAACTGGGCTGTTCGGCGTGGGCTTGGGTGGAGGCCCAAGTCGCTCGCAGTTGCTTCGTGAGGTGGATTCGGGTGCGTGGGGTTAGATTCGACGTGCGGAGGCATGATTCGACCCGATCTTGACGTCGACACGCGTAGAGGCGCGAATGTGGTCGTGGGGCCCGAGAGATAGGCGGATCCGACAGAGAATCTAGATTCGACTCGCCTCCCATTCGAACGCATGCGGAGACTCAGATTCAACGTCCCAAGGTGGTAATTGATGGCGACAGGAGCACATGGGGGTAGGGGTGGCAACGGGTCGGGCACCCGTGTTGCCACCCAAAACCCGAACCCAACCCGAATTCAAAACCTGATACCCGAACCCGAGTTAAATATCTTATTGTGCAATCCGAACCCGGGTCAAGTATATAATCGGGTACCCGCAGGTACCCGATTAAATAAAATAAAAAATATATATTGTTATATATTTTATAAAATATAATTTAAAAATTAAAATAATAAATATATATAATAACTATTTATTATTATTTTTATATTTTTATTAATAATAAATATTTATATAATAGTTATTTTATTATTATTTATATTTTAATAAAATTATATATATATATATATATATATATATATATATATATATATTTATTTATTATTGAAATCGGGTATCGAGTACCGGGTACCTGCACCACTAAACTCGAATCCGGTGTAAACGGGTCGGGTCGGGTTGGGTACCCAACTCCGATGAGTAATTTTTCCAGCCCTAGATGGGGGTAGTTGCGATGCAGAGGTGTGGGCGGCATACCATCGGCGAAAGGCAGGAGCAAGAGATAAGGACGTAGGAGCGGCTGCAAGAAGCCCTCTTCGACAGGGGCACCTCCCCCACGAGAACAGGGGAGCACGAGCTCATCATCTCCACGAGCTGTAGACGATGACAGCGGACGAGACGGAGGAGAGAGCACCTCATCCTCCTCCTCCCTGAGCAACAGATGGCGACAAGAGTAGGCGATGAAAGCACTGTCTCCCCCACGAAGCAACGGCAAGAGAACGTTGTGCTCCTCCTCTCTCTGACAAAGACCTTTAGTGGCATGGTTCAGTGAGGATTCCGACGCCGAGAGGGCCAGATGAGAGGGAAGAGTTAAGCGAATAGATCACTGTATAGGGAGAGTGAAAAGGGGTTCTATATAGTCATTTTTGGAGAGTAATAATGGTGAAACTTTTCCCTTTTTTTCTCGTGTTCCGGTGTGCCTTCCGACCGGTGATATCCTGCCAAACCTTCCACCTCTAGCGATGTGTTTTTGGCATCCAGAGGGATGCCGATGAGGCTAAGGGCAAAGGGCTTGAGTCGATCCCCTCCCCATCCCCTGCGACGCGTCCTGCTCCGTTGTAGGCGTGCGGCTGACGTGTGCGTCTGGCTTTGGGCGAGAAAGGAGCGAAGCGGCGAAAAAAAAAGAAAGTCTAAATCGTTGATGTGGATGAATTAATCGAAAATTTTTTTTGCAGTTGGGTACCCAACTGCACCGACCTGCAGTTGGGTACCCAGATGTGTGTGGATTTCATGAACTTTCTGACGTAGAATATAGTGAAATCTTCCGCTTTTGAAAATTTCACGATTTCACGATAAGGATTTCATGATCATCGTGAAATTTGTGTCACGTATTGCAGGTTAGTACCCAACTGCAAAATTTTTTTCAATTAACCGGATTTGGGTCTGACAAGATATGGAAGCCTCTTGTATTAATTACTGTTTTCTTAGTCTTTGGTTCTACATATATTGAGTAAATATATTAAAAAGCCACAGTTTATTCCTAAAATTAATTTAGTATCTTTATGCACGTTACAATTAATTGATGGATATAAAAAAATAAAAATAAACAATTACTAGTAATGTGAAAACTGAAATGCTACAAAAAAATATTAGCAACCACTTGCTGAATATAAGACTGAAAAAAGAGCATGACAAAAATGAAAATTCACGAATGATAAACAATAAAAAGAGAAAATTGAATGTTTATCCATCTAGAACTTTTTAAGTGACTTTAGTTTTTCCTTAATAAATCCAACAACAAATTTGGATTTTCCATTTGGATTTTCCCTACCTTCCCGTTTGGGCTCTCCTCCCCCCGTCCTCTTAGACCTCTTTTCCTTCTCACAACAAGAGCTAGCTTTGCTTCAAAACCAAGCCATTGTCATGTTCATCGATCAATGCTTTACTCACCAACGTGCA
Source organism: Costus lasius (assembly GCA_027563935.2). Classification (NCBI taxonomy): domain Eukaryota; kingdom Viridiplantae; phylum Streptophyta; class Magnoliopsida; order Zingiberales; family Costaceae; genus Costus; species Costus lasius. The sequence goes on along the minus strand of CM050451.1, from coordinate 4,096,481 downwards.
CAATTTTTTTTTCTCAACAACGCAGCACCCTTCATGGGCTGCGTTTTTGCGGAGGGTGCCCCTCCAAGTGCGGATAGCGCCGATACAAACAAAGCGTTATACCAAATTTTGATATAACGCCGCCCGTTACGCCCCTCCACGTTACAGCCGAACTAACCAGGGTTAACTCCCAAAATTTTTGCATCCCGCCCTTACTCTGTACTCTCCTAATCTGTTCCCTAACCCTAACTTTGCTGCTGTGACGATAGTTGTCGCCCGATCTTCTCCGACGACCTCTGTCGACCTCCGACGACCTTCTACTCTGTGTTTACGACTTCCGAGGCCTCTGAGTGCCTGCGCGGCTCGATCCCTAACTTTGTATTTTTTTTATGCAGTCCACTTTCGACGTCCTGCTACCAACTCCGACGACCTCTAACGAAGTGCGACGACCTCCGCAAACGTCCTATTGTTGCTTGACGACCTGCGACGGCATACGACTTGTTCTTGTTTGGCCTAGGGTTTCCTAATCTTCTTTGTTTTTTTTGCAGGATCTCATGGCGAGCTCCTCCGACGACTCCAATGTTCCTTTAAGGTATAATGTCAGAATTTATCTTATTAATACGTACATTGTTGTATTAATGATCTATTTTTGGTATAACATGCGTGGAAAATTGGTATAACAGCACCCACTTTGATGATATTTGCATAATTTGTATTGTGCGTGAATCTGTTTGGGAAATAGTCTTAAAAGGAAACTGTTAGTTGCTAATTCTTCTGATAGTATCAATTGTACGCATAACATGCCTGAAACTTAGTATAACAGCACCTCATTATGGTATAACATGCCTTAAAATTGTCTGAACAGAACCTCATTTTGGTATAATAGCTTGGGCGGTTTGGAGTTCTTCATGTTAATATAGTTCTAACATATTTAACAGTAGGTTCTATACAATGAGGGCTGCACATACATGGTATAACATGACCTAAATTTCGTATAACACTTCACAAACATGGTATAACACTGCATAGACACGGTATAACATGTCTCTAATTTGGTATAACAGCTGATCATTTTGGTATAACATTCCTCAAACATAATATAACACATCCCAATATGGTAACATATGTATCTAATTTGGTATAACATGCCTCAAACATAGTATAACAGCATCCCAATTTGGTATAATATGTCTCTAATTTGGTATAACATGCCTCAAACATAGTATAACAATATCCCAATTTGGTATAACATGTCTCTAATTTGGTATAACAGCTGTTCAATTTGGTATAACATGCCTCAAACATAGTATAACAGCATCCCAATTTGGTATAACATGTCTCTAATTTGGTATAACATGCCTCAAACATAGTATAATATATCTCATTTTCGTATAATATGTCTCTAATTTGGTATAATAGGATTCTTTTTTTGGTATAACATGCCTCAAACATAGTATAACAGCATCTCATTTTGATATACTAGCTTCAACTTTTGAGTTCTTCATGTTAATTATCTGGAAACGTATGTAACAGTGGGTTTTATACAAGGAGGGCTACGAATGAAAGCCCATCTAGTAGCACCTCAGAAGAAAAAGAATATCAGTACAAGGGCATCAAACCTCGTCGAGTACTCAGCAGATGCTCATTGAGCCGGATTCACACTTTTGTCGACACGGTGCAAGGGGGTGATGCCATTAAAGAAGAACTTCTACATACCCCCTTTGGACATTTGCTGCAAGGGGCATCGGTTCCCCTGGATATGCTTGCAGTGGAATATTTGCAATCTATATGGGAACCGGAGAGAAGGGATTCAACATCAATGGCAATTTTGTGCCTTTCTTGGTCAAGGATGTATCTATTGTACTTGGTCTCCCATGGGTTCGAGAGTTGGTTAGATGGGACAATAAGCGACCAACTACTCCATATTTCACTGAGGAATTTGAGAAGAAGACAATCAATAGAAAAGTAATTGAAGAAAAATTGACGGACCTCTGCTCACAAGGCCTAGAGGGAAATGAGGAGAGGATCATAAGATTGGCTATACTGTATTTCTTTTGCTGTTTTTTGTTCAGCCGCGTGACATTCAACTTGGATGCGGGCCTTGCATTATTTGTAGAAGACCTCCAAAAATTGGCTCATTACAATTGGCCAGAAGCTGTCCATCATTTTTTGTGCTCGGAATTGACCACTTCCTCAAAGAAAAAGGGACGTGGATTTGCCGGTTGTGTCATAGTTCTTTCTGTAATTATTCTTTAATATATGAAGTTGTCTTTCAATGCATTATTGTTAATCATATATATTTTTTTCTTTTTTGCAGATTTGGTTTTATGAGCATACCAAAATGTATATAAATAATAAGATTGATGGTGTATACCCTCGGTTGTTTCGTTGGGGCAAAGTGAGTCCACCGCGACGGACAACATATTTTAAAAATTGTGCAAAATTAAATGAATCTGCGGTAAGATGCTTATATGTAAGTGTAGTAATTTGTATGTATTTGGGGTCTCTAATACTATTTATTATTACAGATTATTTTACAACTTGAAGCTGACGAAATAGAGCGTGACGTTGTAAATACGCCACTTATATTAGAGGCAGCAGTAGAGACAGCTTCTGAGGAAGCTCTCGATGTTGGCGCATCACATAGTACACCAAACCCTTTACCTGGTACCCTATCAGCTCAACTTGACAGTGTAAGTATATTAAAAATTATTGCCTTGTTAAACTAAAATTTTGAGTGTTATACTATAATATAGAAGTGTTATACAAAAATTATTGTCTTGTTATACCAGAATTTTCAGTGTTATACTCTAATATAGAAGTGTTATACCAAATTATTGACTTGTTATACCAAATTATTGCCTTGTTATACCAAAAGTTTCAGTGTTATACTATAATATAGAAGTGTTATACCAAATTATCGCCTTATTATACTTAATTATTGCCTTGTTATACCAAAATTTCAGTTTTATACCAAATTATTGCCTTGTTATACTAAATTATTACCTTGTTATACCAAAATTTTCAGTGTTATACTATAATATAGAAGTGTTATACCAAATAATTGCCTTGTTATACCAAATTATTGCCTCGACGGAAAACATATTTCAAAATTTGTGACATATTAAATGAAGATGCAGTAAGATGTTTATTTGTAATTGTACTAAGTTAGTTGAAGTTAGAGTTTCTAATACTGATTACAATTGCAGATTATTTTTCAACTTGAGGAAGGAGGTGAAGTGAAGCGTGAGGTTGTACATAGTCTACTTGCATTAGATGCAACCCGTGAGGAAGATGGTGTTGCGGGCCCATCCCATAGTGATGCGGGCCCATTCCATAGTCAAACAGACATCCCCTCTATTCTTGGCCCTGTAAGTAGATATGAACAACATAAGTGTTATACCAAATTATGCCTTGTTATACCCAAATTTTCAGTGTTATACTATACTACATAAGTGTTATACCAAACTACATAAGTATTATATGAAATTTTAGCCTTGTTATACCAAAAATGTTTAGTGTTATATCAAACTACTTAAGTTTTATACCAAATTGTAGCCTTGTTATACTAAAATTTTCAGTGTTATACTATACTACATAAGTGTTATATGAAATTTTAGCCTTGTTATACCAAAAATGTTCAGTGTTATACCAAACTACTTAAGTGTTATATGAAATTTTACCCTTGTTATACCAAAAATTGTCAGTGTTATACCAAACTACATAAGTGTTATACCAAATTATTGCCTTGTTATACCAAAATTTTCAGTGTTATACTATACTACATAAGTGTTAAACGAAATTTTAGCCTTGTTATACCAAACATTTTCAGTGTTATACCAAACTACATAAGTGTAATACCAAATTATTGCCTTGTTATACCAAAATTTTCAGTGTTATACTATACTACATAAGTGTTATACGAAATTTTAGCCTTGTTATACCAAAAATTTTCAGTGTTATACCAAACTACATAAGTGTTATACCAAACTACATAAGTGTTATACCAAATTACATAAGTGTTATACGAAATTTTAGCCTTGTTATACCAAAAATGTTTAGTGTTATATCAAACTACTTAAGTTTTATACCAAATTGTAGCCTTATTATACAAAAATTTTCAGTGTTATACTATACTACATAAGTGTTATACGAAATTTTAGCCTTGTTATACCAAAATTTGGCCTTGTTATTCTGTGCATTGACACATGTTATTCTCTTTGGATTGCGTTTTTTTTTGTATAGAGCCATGAAGAAGTGAATAACTTGAAGCGAGAGTTGTCAATAGTTATAGAGCAAAATAATAAATTGAAGAGTGAAATAATTGAATTGGAGAATGAAAAATTTTTGCTGAAGGATGAAAGTATTGAAAAGGATGCTGAGATTACTAGCATCAAAACAGGGTACAGTTTGGAGTCTGCTGATTTATAAAAAAGAATTGGATCCTTGGTGGAGGAAAATAAAAAGCTAAAAGCAGAGATTGAGACTCTGCAAACTGCGAATGATGAAGAATTAAGTTGGAGTGAGGAAGATGAGCCCACTGAGCCTATTGATTCAGCTCCTGTGCAACAGCAAGTGAAAATTAAAAGGACAAGAAAAGCTTCATGTCTTCTTCTCAGCCCATACACACAAGAAATGAAGAAGAAGAAGAAGACTATAGAATCAGAGGTAATACCATTAAACTTGATTATACATAATTGTACCAAAAATGGCATATACATTATTTTTAACATAAGCAACCCTAACTTTCTTTCAGCCAGTGGAAGTAGATGATAAAGCAGAATCTGCACCCCAGGTTGATAAGGTAAGGTGGTATAAATAGTTATTCTTTTCACATTTTTTATAGATTTGATTTTATGAGCATACCAACTTGTATATCTGGTAACATTGACATATGTGAGTATTCTGATATATTTTTCTTGCATCTTTAGTATCTAAATAGACAGGACTATTGTGGTCGGGATGTACTACCGGACAATATTAAATCGCAATTGGAATTTTATATCTCCTTGCAAGATCATTCCATTATTCAGAACATTACGAAAGCCAATGTCTGTAAAATTCTCTTCGGAGACTTAGTTGTTGATGAGGTAAGCATGTATGGAATAATGGAATGGTATATTTGGTTCATTTTTGCTAATGGACTTATTATACCATTGTAGGCTATAGATTTGTATGCATCACTCCTTATCCGTAGAGTAATGGCTAATAGGAAAAAGTTTAAGGCTTTTGCTTACATCCCACCACATGTCCTACAATTTTATATGGGTGGCCTAGGTGGGGCGGCCTTCAAAGGCTTAGAGCATTTGAACCATTAGACAATAAGATATGTTCGCACAATATTCGCCCCCGTATGCCACAAGTTGCACTGGTTTCTGATGATAGTGGATCTACGTAGGAAACACGTACAGTGCTATAATTCATTGTCCCCTTCCAGGGTAGCTGAGGGCTATGTTAAAAGATATGTGAGTATCTATCATCTGTTATGGCTTCATACCATATCATTTCTATTGTTATTTTTTATTACTTGTAACATTCTCTTGTGCATTGTTCTGTTGGATAGCTTGAAATACTGCACTTTCATCTCTCCTTCCAATCTAGCAATCCCAAGGAATGTTCTTGTTGGCCATTGACATGGGAGGTCTGCCCGCAGCAAGATGGCGAAAGTGTAGATTGTGGGATATTTGTCATAAAATTTATGGACTACCTATCTAGAGGGGTACCGTTTGATTTCACACTTCAAGACATGCCAAGATTGAGGGCCCTGGTCAGTTTAGAACTATTTGAAGGAAAGTTACTGGCAGGGAATTAAAAGACATTGTAATTAAAACACATGTACATACATACGCATGTATATTCAATATCTGCATTTACATTCACATACCATATTTGAATATGCAATGTTGTGCATTGTTCTGTGTCTTGTTATACCATGTATATGAAGTGTTATACCATGTATGTGAAGTGTTCTACCATGTATGTGCAGTGTTATACCATGTATGTGAAGTGTTATACCATTGTAGGCTATAGTGTTATAACATGACACAGACATCGTATAACAGCCTTCTGAACATGGTATAACATGACCCCAAATAGTGTCATAACATGGCACAGACATCGTATAACACGGGACGAACATGGTATAACACGACCTGAAATTCATATAACATGAGACAAACATTGAATAAAAAGACCATGTTATACCATGTTTGTCCAGTAAAAAGTTACATGGTCTCGTGTTATACGATGTCTGTGCCATGTTACACGAATGACAAGTCTTGTTATACCCTGTTACACGAATGAGATAAAGTCGATCTTATCCTATTACAAAGCTATGCAATAGGATAAGATCGGCTGACATGCCTACAAACATAGCTATGTATGTCTCCTATACGCTCACGGGTTGGGATGAAATTTGACCAGACGACCATCTATCAAGATATTCGACACAGCTGACATGCCTATAAATTCAATATGACTAGCCCATTTAACACAGCCAGCGTGTCTACAACTGGAGATTTGATGGTGAAGCTTCACTACAAAATCCCATCAACATAATCTTCTCATTCGTAGTGAAGTGAGTGGAGTTCCGAAATGTTACTCCAATGCTCTTCTCATATGGTTGGTTTCACAAGCAGATGCGTGGGTTCTACTCGGACGTGTTATGACAAGATTATAAATTATCCATAATTGCATTCCAGTTCTGCCAGAGTCCTAGGCCATTGGATGAACACCAATTTCAAGGAATGGACCCGGCTTGTCTATTATGTGTTTGGGCAAGCCACACAGGTTTGCCCAATTGATGTGCTATGGCCAGCATATAAGCATCGAGATCGTGCCCGATGAGAAAGTTGGAGGGCAGGATACAACACTCTCTGGCGATGCCCTCCAACCGGCTATACGATGCATATAAGCATCGAGAATTTCAGATCGTGCTCGTGTTATACGATGTCTGTGCCATGTTATACGAATTTCAGGTCGTGTTATACCATGTTCGTCCTGTGTTATATGATGTCTGTGCCATGTTATACGAATATCAGGTCGTGTTATATCATGTTCGTCCCGTTTTATATGATGTATGTGCCATGTAATACGAATATCAGGTGTGTTATACCATGTTCGTCCCGTGTTATACGATGTCTGTGTCATGTTATACGAATATCATGTCGTGTTATACCATGTTCGTCCCGTGTTATACGATGTCTGTGCCATGTTATACGAATATCAGGTCATGTTATACCATGTTCGTGCCCGTGTTATACGATGTCTGTGTCATGTTATACGAATATCAGGTCGTGTTATACCATGTTCGTCCCGTGTTATACGATGTCTGTGCCATGTTATACGAATATCAGGTCGTGTTATACCATGTTCGTCCCATGTTATACGATGTCTGTGCCATGTTATACGAATTTCAGGTGTGTTATACCATGTTTGTCCCGTGTTATACGATGTCTGTGCCATGTTATACGAATATCAGGTCGTGTTATATCATGTTCGTCCCGTGTTATACGATGTCTGTGCCATGTTATACGAATATCAGGTCGTGTTATACCATGTTCGTCCCGTGTTATACGATGTTTGTGCCATGTTATACGAATTTCAGGTCGTGTTATACCATGTTCGTCCCGTGTTATACGATGTCTGTGCCATGTTATACGAATTTCAGGTGTGTTATACCATGTTCGTCCCGTGTTATACTATATCTGTGCTATGTTATACGAATTTCAGGTCGTGTTATACCATGTTCGTCCCGTGTTATACGATGTCTGTGCCATGTTATACGAATTTCAGGTGTGTTATACCATGTTCGTCCCGTGTTATACGATGTCTGTGTCATGTTATACGAATTTCAGGTCGTGTTATACTATGTTCGTCCCGTGTTATTATTAACTAGAGTGTAGTCTGACGGTAACACAAGCACAATATTACATGTAACATTCAATTTCAATATTCAATAGCGAAGTTCATAAAATTACATGTAACACAAGCACAATATTATTAACCAGAGTGCAGTCTGACGGTATAGTTTATTGAGAAAACGAACGTACTATGGCAAGCTTATAATCAAAATATTGTCATATCCCAGTGCGGTCAGGCAATATTTAGATCATAAACTTACCATAGTCCGTCCATTTTCTCAAAAAACTATACCGTGCGACTGCACTTACCATAGTCGGTTGGAGGGCATAGCCAGAGACTGTTGTATCCTGCCCTCCAACTTTCTCATCGGGCACGCTCTCGATGCTTATAAGCTTGCCATAGCACATCAATTTTGTAAACCCGTCTGGCTTGCCCAAACTCGTGGTAGACAAATCGGGTCTATCACTAGATTTTGGTGTTCATCCAATGGCCTAGGACTTCGGTTGAACTGGAAGGGATTTTCGGCCATGGATAATTTATAATCTTACCATAACACATCCAAGTAGAACACACGCATCTGCCTGTAATACCAACCATATGAGAAGAGCATTGGAGTAACATTTCGGAACTCTACTCACTTCACTACGAATGAGAAGATTATGTTGATGGGATTTTATAGTGAAGCTTCGCCATCAAATCTCCAGTTGTAGACACGCTGGCTGCGTTAAATGGTCATATTGAATTTATAGGCATGTCAGCCGGGTCGTATAGGTGGTCGTCTTGTTTATATCACCACCCGTGAATCTTGATATATAGTTGTCTGGTCAAATTTCAACCCAACCCGTGGGCGTACAGGAGACATACAATGCATAGCTATGTTTGTAGGCATGTCAGCCGATCTTATCCTATTGCATAGCTATGTAATAGGATAAGATCGACTTTATCTAATTCGTGTAACATGGTATAACAAGACTAGTCATTCGTGTAACATGGCACAGACACCGTATAACACAGTACCATGTTTGTCCTGTGTTATACGATGTCTGTGCCATGTTATACGAATTTCAGGCCTTGTTATACCAACCCTGTGAAGTGTTATACGAATTTAAGACATTGCTATATGAAATAAGTCAGAGTGTTACACGAACTCATAATTTATTGTACATAAAAAAGAATGGTTAATACATCAGTCGTCACAAATTGGTACAAATTGGTCATAATTAAAAAAATTTATTTTTCATTGGTTGGCTGAGAAAAATATGCAGCTTCTTCCTGAGAACCATGCTGCGATGGCATTGCTTGGGAAGCCTCATCTGAGTACTGTCATGATATAGTGCAATTAATCAGGTAACATAGTCAATGTAAATGTAGCAAGTGCAAAAAACGCATAACTATGCAACTTACATGAAAAGAGGATGCTCTCACCATTAAAGCTGTGTAGGAGTAGAATGGGGCTGTTGACACTGGTTGGTGGAACATAGACACCTGCTATAAATTTAACTTTTAGGTTAAGTATGTAACATAAGATTTAAAGATATGGCTTCTCTTGTTAGATATATCTGTGTGCTTATGTATTCACTCATAGGTAGCCCTCTCATGCGCGGCATTTGGACATCAGTAGGTGGATTAGAATTGGATCCTTTTGATGTAGTAGTGCTCTTGTTATGTCTTCGCTCCAGCACTCCTTTCTTACGTTTCTCTTTCTGCTCCTTTTTCACTGGAGGTGCTTTTACCTGTATATTTGGTTCAGATCCACTTCTCTCATCATTGACATCAATATCTTTATTGTCAGTGCGCAAGATGTCCTCAACATTTACACGTAAATCCTTCATTGTCTTTTCTATGTATTCTAGTGCCCTCTTGGACTTCAAACTCATAGTTGCTATACAGTAATGGTTTTGACAAACTCGGTTATAAATCGACCTCAAACTTTCTTGCCCGAAAGAATCTAAGCTGTGCGGACTGACAATGGATACATCACCTTCTCTAGCGTACTTTGTCCATCTTTTCATTATGTACTGCTTCGGTATAAAAATCACATTGTTCGCTACAAAAACCTTCATTGCATGCATACATGATGACATTTAAAATATGATATTTCGTGACTCAATTTCATTCTTATTTTAGAGCATAATGCATGTTTCATCTCATTTATTTACTCAAATGCTTCATATCCTTCAGAACCTTCACTTTTCCTCTGTTTTATGAAAATGCAGGTATTTGACCTCAAAATCGATGGAATTTGGAGAATCTGAAGGTATGAGACGATTTCCCATGATGAGATGGAGCTACACACCAAATTGCAGCCCAAACGGAGCCTTCTACATCATACACGGCCATGGGTGTGCATCCATGCACGGCCGTGCATCATAAGTCATCAAAATCCGCTTCACCGAGCCGTACACGGGCATGGTCGTGCATCCATGCACGGCCGTGTATCGTTACGAACAGATTGATAGGCGTACGGTATTTTGGCGATAACTTTCTATTCTGATCTCGGAATTGGACGAAATTTTAGGGAGACCTTCCCAACTTAGCCACGAACGATTAGGGACCAGAATCATAGGATTTGGACAAGCAACCGAGGAGAACAAGTGAAAAAGGCGAAACCTTAGGGTTTTGGGGCGATTTCGGAGGCGACAACACTGTTCCGGCTTGATTTCTTCGTCGTTCCGGCATGGATCTTCGTGCTGGACCTTCTTCCATCGACGATCTACCCTCCCTTTGGTTTGATTTAGTTATTATGAGAGATTCTATGTGTTTAACGATGTATACACTAGCGTAAACTCTTCTTTTCGGGGTTTGGGCGTAGCCCACTGTAAGAATGCTTGATAATATGACTTGATCTATATATTCATCTATTTATCTTTGTTCTTATTCATGTTTAGGATGTTTTAATTCTTGTTTACATACTGGCCATATGTATGCATGCTTTAGATGTCGAGGGAAGGACTGAGAGGTGAACCTTGACCATCGGAACCCCTAGACTGGACTGGTGATTTCGTGTTGCGAGAGCAAACGAAATCACTCGAGGAACCCTAATCTTTCATAGAACCCATTGGATCCGCCTTAACCCTAGTAAGCCATGAGAGTAGGAGACTTGGGTTAAGACGGATACCAGACCGTGTCCTGAGAGAGAGCGCGTCTGTACCCTAGGAAAGGTTACCTTGAGAACTTAGATAAAACTTTATTTAAATTGTCAAGCCCTAATATTTATGCATGCTTCAGTGTGGTGAAACCTAAAACCTCGAATCTCTCTCATAATCTCAAAACCCCTTTTGCCTTGCTTTCTGCTTCGTTTGATTTAAGTCTACTTTTGTTTAATTGCTTGCTCTAGGATTTTAGACACTTCTTCATTAATCGTTAACCTAGCTATTGATTTATTGATTAGTTAGTACTTGACCCTAGTCCCTGTGGGTTTGATCTTAATTATTACGCGATAGACCGTGCATTTGCGGTAGCAGCCGTTTAGGCTCTATCAAGTTTTTGGCGCCGTTGCCGGGGAGTAGGTTGCCAATATTAACACGATCAGAAGGTTGATAGACTAGGTTTAGTTAGATTTTTTTTTCTTTTATTTTTATTTTATTTCTTGTGTCTGAATTTTTCCTATCATCTAGGGTTTCTAAATTTTTCCTCAAGTTTTCACTTGAATAAGGTGCATGATGCTTAATTCATCAAATATCAATCCTGCATTTTTACCTTATGTTTCTTGTGATATTTGTGGTTGCACAGGTCACTTTTCTGATGAATGTCAATTAGGGACTCCATTTTCAATTCACCCATGTTCTAGTACTTATGAATATATCAATCCTGCATTATTACCATATATTTCTTGTGATGTTTGTGGAGTGTCAGGACATGTTGCTGATGATTGCCCCATTTTGAGCACTCCATCTGAACAGTTTAATGCTATCGGGAATCTCATAAATCAGGATGATCCTTACTCGAGCACGTACAATTCAGAATGGAGAAATCACTTGAATTTCTCCTACAAGCTTAACCAAGGACAAGTCTCTCCTATAAATTTTTCTAATCCAAACTCTTCTTATAATTTCAGGCCTCCTCCTAGAATGCATCCTCCATTTGTCAACCAAGAGCAGCCAGACCCACCTCACATGTCACGTTTAGAGTTGATGCTGGAGAGTTTCATGGCAAGTCAAATAAAGCACAACAATTCTATATGTGAGCAGATTCGCCAGCTGAATTTGAAGGTGGATTCCATGGCCGCACACTCAAAAATATGGGAGACTCAGATTATCAAGTTCGAGCAAGTCATCTCCTTAGACAAACCCATGGCAGAGTCAGAGGAGCCTCAAGTGAAGAGTAGCGAGTTCAGTGAGGGTGAATTGGAAAGTCCTTTGGATGAGAACAAATTAAACACTAATATCATAAATGCTGTTGAAGAGGAGCTAGTGTGCATTTTACCACCTCTGTCTGAACCACTGATTCCTATTTCTCAGAGATTGATGATTAAAACTGATAAGAGGTTTCAGTTATGCTATAACTTAGAAATGTTGAACAAAGTGGTTGAGAAAATTCATGTCCCCCAGACTAACAAAGATTCATTGAATATTTATATCATTGATGATGATGAAGAAGAGATGCATGGAACTGGTATTCAAGTAAACTCTCAACTACATGACTTACATCCAGCTATCGATGCAGAAAAGGTACGACCTTTGACACTTGACAACACCAACCTTGAGGTAAGTGAAATTTTGAAATTTGAATTTAAATCTGTCATAAGACTATGGCTGTTTAATATGATAGTGATCAACTTGCTAGTGAGATATATGATACTTGTTTTGGTGAGAATGCTTTCAGGATAGCAAAAAGGCAGGAGACTACATGCACTTTATTATGCTAGTGATCCACCAGCCACACCATAATCTTCAAGCATTGGTCAAGCTATTGACCCTAAAGAAGCGCTTGTTGGGAGGCAACCCAACCTCTTTTGCACTCTTTTACTTTCTTATTTATTTTCTCCATTTAGACATTGTTATTTTTCAATTTTTCTTTCATATTCATGCTCTATAAGCTGTACCACACTGATAGAATTTTTTTTGGAATTTTCAGGTACCACCGAGCCATGCACGGTCGCACCCGTGCATCCAAGCACGGCCGTGCATGGCTCGGTTATTCCATCCGCGCACAAACAGAGACGTGCACGGGCGTGCCCGTGCACCGATGCACGGCCGTGCATCGTAAGTGGACTTTGTTGCTACGAGGAGACCGAGCGCTGCACGGGCTGGGACATGTAACCATACATGGCCGTGCACGATTTTGCATAAAAGAGCGCCGCTTGCACAGTCGCGTACACACCCGTGTACGCAACCCTAGCGCCGCCGCCGCTGTCCCAATCCGCCACCTCCGGTGCTCGATCGACCGCCGGCGACCTTCCATCGTCTTCTCCACCCTCCGGCGACTACTTCCCCCAACTTTTCATCGTCGATCTACGCCTCACGACACCGTTCGCCGCTACCCTAACTTCTGTCGCCGCTCGCTTTTCCGCCGCCGCCGACCGTCTTCCTTCATCGCCGGCGCTTCGGAAGCTTCCTCCTCCACAACTACTACCTTCCCGTCGCCTCCTACACCTCCAGAATGTCTCGACGCAAGCAAGTCACGTCCAAGCATCATGCGTCCTCATCTAGCGCCGCCGCTCCATCACCGCCTGCCTTGCCGCCTACACCATACGGGATCATCTGCCGTGATCCAAAGCAACTTGCCAAGCTTACTTCCCTCGCACGCCGCCCAGTGATCACCACCAGATTCCTCGATCATGACACTCTCAACATTCTTGGCTTCTATGAAGATGTACAATGGTTGTTTCAACGCATAGGATGGGAACAATTCTTCACCATCTGCTACCCCACCTACATCCCCATTGTACTAGAGTTCTTATCATCCATGGAGTTCCATGCCAGCATTCGCACTGATGAAGACGACGGCAGTCTATCCTTCCGACTGAACAGCACCGAATATATGTTTACACTGACAGAGCTGAACTCTATATATGGTTTTCCTACAGACGGGACAAGGCACACACCTACCGCATTCAATGATAGCAATTTCTGGGCTGAACTGACCGACCTGAGACCCTTTGACACTAGGACAGCTAGAGCCACCTGCCTCAAGAACCCTGTTTTGAAGTATATGCATCGTGTCATGACACATACCATCTTTGGACGAGGAGAGTCTGATGGCTTAGTCAGAGCATCTGAGCTTCAGTTTCTTTGGGCTATGCTGCATGGGGTCCGCCTCAACACTGCTTTTCACTTTGCCCGACAACTCCAGAAGGTATCAAGGGCACCGAAAGGTGCAATAGCTCTCGGGGAACTTCTCACCCCTATCGCTCGCGCAGTAGGGATTCATCCCTACCAAATGGAGCAAGCCCGGGGCAACTGCCGACTTGATCTCGATTCCTGCGTTTCGATGTGGATGATAGTGAAGGAAGGTGAACTCTACAGCTTGATCTTCCCCAGGAGCGATGTGAAGTTGCCGCTGCCAAACCCTGCACGCACCACAATTCGTGAGCGGCGGAACTGGAGAGTAGAAGCAGTTGAAGATGTGGATGTACCTCTTGCCACTGAACCACCACAACCTGCTCAGCAACGCCCTTCTACCCAGCTTGACCGCATTGAGGCCTATGTCCGCTTTATCCGGGACGCACAGGAAGAGACTCATCTGTCTGTCTCTGAGGGCAATTACCGGATCCAACAACTTGAGACAGAAGTGGAGCGCCAAGGACGAACACAGTCCTCTATTTTAGAGTCTGTGCATGAGCTTCAGGCGAGACTCCGTCAACGCTGGGGATGAGCTTCTTTGGTTTCACCCGTCACTTGGTCAGCTTTCTGTTTTTCCAGTAGTTTATTTTAGTTATTAGTTTGCATCTATCTGCTTTTAGTTTATTACATTCTTAGTTGCATGTTTTAGTTTTCTTAGTCGTATCAACATCTATAGTGTCTTACCCAACCCCACTCTTTTCAATCATGATATTTGCTTGGTCCTTTAGTATTGCATTGTTCTATGCCTACTTGATTGCTTGGGATAGAAATCTTGACTTTTATCTGCCAATGATCTATAATGGTTATGGTTTGCACATATGATTCTTTGGTTTACTGTAGTTGATTGATGTAATTAACCCGATTCATTATTGATAGAATCTTGAAGAGTATGCTTGTTATTTCACCTTAGCCTTGATATGCATCTCATGGGTAGAAAATGATTGTATCTAGTCTCTGTCCTTACTTTATTTGTGCACTTTGTCATGGGGGGTAGAAATAATAATGGTGGTACCGAAGTGTTCTTGTACATAGCACTTTGTACTTCCACTTGGCACTGTTCATAGCCTATCACTAAAAAAAAAAAAAGGCACCACATAGGGACTATGTGGTACTGATGTTATTCTCCCATGACTTAGTACACAATGTTATGCCTTCTGAAAGCTTGATTAATCATATCATGTGCGTGAGATGCATTGTAGAGGTTTTTGGTTATGTAACTTTGCATGTTTTATAGATTGTATTCATGATAATTCGTTTAATTTGCTTTCCATACTGCATTATAACCTGAAGAATTGTTGTGTTTAACCATTAACCCCATTAGACCTACTTAAGCTACTTTGAGATTCCTTATTCCATGTCATCATTGTATTCTAGACAATTCAATTGCTTGAGGACAAGCAAAACTTTAAGTCCGATGTATTTTGATGACATGTAAAAATATGATATTTCGTGACTCAATTTCATTCTTATTTTAGAGCATAATGCATGTTTCATCTCATTTATTTACTCAAATGCTTCATATCCTTCAGAACCTTCACTTTTCCTCTATTTTATGAAAATGCAGGTATTTGACCTCAAAATCGATGAAATTTGGAGAATCTGAAGGTATGAGACGATTTCCCATGATGAGATGGAGCTACACACCAAATTGCAGCCCAAACGGAGCCTTCTACATCATACACGGCCATGGGTGTGCATCCATGCACGGCCGTGCATCATAAGTCGTCAAAATCCGCTTCACCGAGCCGTACACGGGCATGGCCGTGCATCCATGCACGACCATGTATCGTTACGAACAGATTGATAGGCGTACCGTATTTTGGCGATAACTTTCTATTCTGGGCTCGGAATTGGACGAAATTTTAGGGAGACCTTTACAACTTAGCCACGAACGATTAGGGACTTGAATAATAGGATTTGGACAAGAAACTGAGGAGAATGAGCGAAAAAGGCGAGACCTTAGGGTTTAGGGGCGATTTCGGAGGCGACAACACTGTTCCGGCTTGATTTCTTCGTCGTTTCGGCGTGGATCTTCGTGCTGGACCTTCTTCCATCGACGATCTACCCTCCCTTTGGTTTGATTTAATTATTATGAGAGATTCTATGTGTTTAACGATGTATACACTAGCGTAAACTCTTCTTTTCGGGGTTTGGGCGTAGCCCACTGTAAGAATGCTTGATAATATGACTTGATCTATATATTCCTCTATTTATCTTTGTTCTTATTCATGTTTAGGATGTTTTAATTCTTGTTTACATACTGGTCATATGTATGCATGCTTTAGATGTCGAGAGAAGGACTGAGAGGTGAACCTTGACCATCGGAACCCCTAGACTGGACTGGTGATTTCGTGTTGCGAGAGCACTCGAAATCACTCGAGGAACCCTAATCTTTCATAGAACCCATTGGATCTGCCTTAACCCTAGTAAGCCACGAGAGTAGGAGACTTGGGTTAAGACGGATACCAGACCGTGTCCTGAGAGGGAGCGCGTCTGTACCCTAGGAAAGGTTACCTTGAGAACTTAGATAAAACTTTATTTAAATTGTCAAGCCCTAATATTTATGCATGCTTCAGTGTGGTGAAACCTAAAACCCCGAATCTCTCTCATAATCTCAAAACCCCTTTTGCCTTGCTTTCTGCTCCATTTGATTTAAGTCTGCTTTAGTTTAATTGCTTGCTCTAGGATTTTAGACACTTCTCTATTAATCGTTAACCTAGCTATTGATTTATTGATTAGTTAGTACTTGACCCTAGTCCCTGTGGGTTCGATCTTATTTATTACGCGATAGACCGTGCACTTGCGGTGGCAGCCGTTTAGGCCCTATCAATACACAATATCCCATTGGTCTCAAACATTTTACATGAGCAAGTAACTTATACAGGAGAATGGCTGAAAATGACCATTTCATCTCTACCACAGGCTGCGTTGGTTACCTTATATGAAATACCTTGTGGTACGGCCCCAATGAAAAACATAAGGCAATCTACACTACTTTGATAGCATGCCTCAAACTCGTTATATATGACCCTGGTGTAGATCGAGGCTGCTTGTTTACACATGTTCCCAACTACATTGGCTGGTGTACTATTTCGAGACTTGAAATTAGCTTTTATTTGCTTTTCTTGAAAGAAGCTGAGTGCCTTGTCATACTGTTCTAAAAATTCAAATAAACTCAGTTTCTTTCTAAAGGACCTTTTAAAATGGTGGTTTATACTTTCACTGCGTTGGGTTGTGGTCGTATCAGCTGAAAAAGTCTCTGTTCGAAAGCATGCAGTCCACTTTGACCTTAGTTTCCACATATTTACCATCCATGGATGTTCAACCAGATTATACTTCAGTAATAGATCATGCCATAGCTTCTCAAAAGTATCAACTGTACACCGCTCGTATATGCAATGTTTAAAATCTTTGGCAAATGTATTGTTATTATGAATCATGTGTGAAAGATGTAATGCTGCATTTTGAAATATATGCCATAAACATAAACGATGTGCTGTATTTGGCAGCACCGTTTGTATTGCTCTAGCTATCGCAGCTGATTGATCCGTGAAAATAGTAACTGGATGCTTACCGTGCATGGCTTCCAAAAAAGTCTCAAATAACCAAATGAATGATCAGCAGACTCATCATAGAGTAATTCAGCTCCTAATATAATAGTTTGTTTGTGGTGATTCACACCCACTATTGGTGCAAATGGCATATTATATTCATTTGTTTGGAAGGTTGTATCGAAGCATACTACATCTCCAAAGTATGCATAGTCTATTATAGATTGGCCATCAACCCAAAAAAAGTTCTTCATCTCCCGTGATTCCTCACAAGCTTCAATAGCATAAAAAAACGAAGGATCGTTAGCCAATCTTTCCTTTAGGTACCTAAGAATACCCTTGCTTTCCTTGCCATCCAATGCTTTTCTTCTACTTCTTTGAATATAGTTGCTATTATCTTCTCTTATGAAGCCAACATTATTATTGCTTACACCAGACTCAAAATAATTATATATATTATGGGTTTTTATACCCGACTCTATCATCTTGTCTATAAGTGCACGTTCAAATGGCAATATCTTTCTATGAGATCTAAGCATGTGCACCTTATTAGGACTTGTCATGGGATGATTATGGTTTAATTCAGCTTTCGACAATGTGAATAATTCATTCTTGCCAATCTTAAACTCTAACCGAGCCATGCAGTTTGTGCGGGTCTCTGGATGTGGTTTTTTAGCAGTACGTCTATGGTCAACTTCTCTCATCCCTTGTTTGCTACAACAATATGTACGTTGTTTCAAGCGACCATCCTTTCGACGTTCAAGATGAGATTTCTTTATACTGAACCCCATTACTCTAGCATAGTCATTATAACACTTGTATATTGCATCATCACTAATAAATGTCATACCAACTATAGGGATTTGGGATGCAGCTTCTGATTTGTCATGTTCCATACATGGCATTTCATCTGTCTTTCCAGATGTTCCTATTATATCTTCTTCACCTTCGCTATTTGCTAATAAATACTCTTCGTCATCTGACGATGACCACTCCAACATCTCAGAACAAGTCGCCTTCATCTGATCTTTCTCCATCTCAAACTCTAGGATTCAATAATGTATCGGAAAGTTTGACAAGTTATACGCTGTAGTGATGCTGTTATACTATGTTAGAGGCATGTTATACCAAAATGGGATGTTGTTATACCAAATTGGATACATGTTATACTAAAATGGAATATTGTTATACCAAATTAGATATATGTTATACATAATTGGGATACTGTTATACCAAATTAGATACATGTTATACCAAAATTTACAGTTGTTATACTAAATTAGAGACATTTTATACCAAATGTCTCTGTTGTTATACCAAGTTTGAGACATGTTATACCAAAATGGGACGCTGTTATACCAAATTAGAGACATGTTATACCAAAATGGGCTGTGTTGTACTATGTTAAAGGCATGTTATACCAAAATGTGACGATGTTACACCAAATTAGAGATATGTTATACCAAAATAGGACGTCGTTATACCAAATTAGAGACATGTTATACCAAAATGGTCTGTCTTATACTATGTTAGAGGCATGTTATACCAAAATGGGATGTTGTTCTACCAAATTAGATACATGTTATACCAAAATGGGAAGCTGTTATACGAAATTAGATACATGTTAGACCAAAATGGAATGTTGTTATACCATCCTTAGATACATGTAATACCGAAATGAAATGCTGTTATACCAAATTAGATATATGTTATACCAAAATAATGAGATGCTGTTATAACAAGTTTACGGCATGTTATACCACAATGGGATGCTGTTATACTATGTTTGAGGCATGTTATACGAAAAATGGGATGCTGTTATACTATGTTAAGGGACTGTTATACCAACATGGGATGCTGTATACAACAAATTATGTCATTAATATAACAATGTACGTATTAAGAATACAAAAATGACGACATTATACTACCCTAAATGACACGTAATACAGGTGAGCAAATATAGGGAGACCTTACCTTAACTTTTGAAGACCAGAGAGACCTATAATAAGTTGTATAAAGAGAGCTGTATACAACAATGTATCGGAGGCCGTCGGAGGTCGTCGATGCCCGTCGGAGGCCGTCGGAAGTCGTCGATGGCCGTCGGAGGTTGTCGATGGCCGTCGGAGGTCGTCAGAGGTCATCGGACAGAATCATGTGATAGAAGTTTCGTCACAGCAAACTTTGGGTAACACAGAACTTTCGTCCCAACAGAGTTAGGGTTAGAAAAAATATTAGGGTTAGAGAGTAATAGCGGATCGGGCGGGTTGGGCGGGTAGTGAAAATTCGAGCGGGTAGTGAGCATTCAAGAGTCGGAGTTAACCCTGGTTAATTCAGATGTAACGGGGAGAGGTGTAACGGGCGGCGTTATATCAGGATTTGGTATAATGCTTTGTTTGTATCGGTGCTATCCGCACTTAAGTATGGGTTACTTGGAGATTCGCGCGCTGGGTGCTTCAAGATTGATGCTTCGCATCTCAGCCCACTCCTCCACAAAATTTGCGGAGGGGTGCCCCTCCGCAGAAACGCAGCCCCTTCATGCGATCTCCTGCACGTTCACATGCGCTGCTGGTACGCCCATGGCGAATGCCTTCTCACCGGAGTGCAGACGCTCGCCGCCCTGCCACAGAGCCGTCCGCTACTCCTCTCACAGCCCTCGGTGAGGCATTTACCGGACACTCCTTGGCCTGCAGTGAGAGTCGTCATCTGACTCTTTAGCAGCCGCCGTCAGTTCCCCCGTGGAACCCCCCACCCCCCGGAGTGGGCTCTCGCAAGTTAGCTGCACATTCGCCCCTTGCAAATGTTTCAGTCCTCCTGAGTTCGCCAATCGGCATCTCGGTTATCTGTCGTCGGAGTCAGTGGCGGAGCCAAGATCCGAAGGTAAGTGGGGGCAATATTAAAAAAAATAATTATATAATAAATTAACTATTAGTTAAATATTAATATATATATATATATATATATATATATATATATATATATATATATATATATATATATATATATATATATATATATAATATTAGTATATTTGAACTCATATAAAAATATACAATTAGAGTAAAACGGCTACTCGGCTAGTCGCTTGGTTTATGAAGATGAAGAGCGAAGGTTTGAAACAGCGAATACAAAGAAAATTTTCTATTTTTTTTATTTGCGTGAGAAGCTAAGCAAGTAATCTGTATAAGCATTAAATGTTACACACCTTTAGAGATTTGCCTAGGAAAGAGTAAAAACTTTTTGTAAAATTTTTATTAAATATTTTTACTTTTTATTGTTTAGTACAGTAGGGCACATAATCAAGTTGCCCTGCTACCGAATAAGGCATGGGGGCAATCTATTCATTATCTTTTTTTTTCACTGGGGGCATACATGGAAATTTAACAACCAAATAGGCAAAAGAATACAGTGTTAGGTAACTTATAAATTTAGCCAGTGGGGGCATCTGCCCACACTAGCTTCTATGTGGCTCCGCCACTGGCCGGAGTAGTTGAGCCGGGTGGTCGTCGCAGAGCTCCCGCGCGCCCATGGTGCACTCGTGCAGTGATCAAGCTCGCTGTCTCGAGCCAGGTTTGTGCAGTCCAGTCGAGATCCCGATTGCTCGTCCGGTCCAAATGAGAATCAACCTCTCATTATGTGCAACATCTGAATTTGGGTGCCCATATTTCTATACATAATTGTATTACACATTTTTCAATATAAGACTTGTGTTGAATCTCCATTAGCTTCGTATGAATAATGTAGCTAACATTTTTTTTAATAGGAACCGAGCATTTAACGGCATTTTCAGTTTCACCCCTGTATAATAGTGGCTAACTCCACGCCTAGATATCACAACGCATTCACTATTGTGGCACGTGCATACATGTGTGTGACTAATTGAATACTAGACATTGCAATTTGGGTAGGCGGGTCATAAAATTGATCGTGTCAACTATGACTCGTGACTCAATTAAGCTAACTCAAATACGATCTATTTAATTAATTGGGTTAAACTGTTTAACGATTTGAATATAATCGGGTCAACCCAACACGACCCGAATAACTCGTTTATTAAATGGATCATTTATTAACTTGCTCTACTTAACCCGACATGATCGGATTATAAATTTATTATTTATATTATATATATAAATAATAAATGAATAAAAATTATATTAAAATTTATAAAAATTTAGGCCTGTGATGTGGGCTAAAATTTGGGTTAAAAGATAGTTAAAAGAAATTTAGGCTTAGGGCTAGCATTGGGAGTTAGGCGGGCTTGTATTTAAAATTTATATATGTGAATATATAATGTAAACAGGTTGATCTGTTTATGACCCGAATATGATTATAATTAATCCGAACTTACTTAATTTCGTGTGAGTCGTGTTAGATCAGCGGGTCAGGTCAAATTTTACCAAGTCTATTGAACACCCTTAAAAGCCCT
This sequence comes from Costus lasius, assembly GCA_027563935.2. NCBI lineage: Eukaryota > Viridiplantae > Streptophyta > Magnoliopsida > Zingiberales > Costaceae > Costus > Costus lasius. Next base: position 4,074,375 of record CM050451.1, on the reverse strand, counting down.
AGAGTGATTCAAATTATTATAAATTTAAAGTTTCTTTTCTTTTCCTTTTATGCAGAACTAAGGACTTTTTTTGAGTTTTTCAAATTTTTCACCTATCAAAACAATCCATAAATCTAGGACGAGGCTCGACATCAACATCTTGCATCCACACAAAGGAAGAAAAAAAATGTTCGCATGTCGGCACCCACACGCAGAATAAGAGCTTATGCGGTAAAGAAAACAAGGAAGCAATTAAAACATATTAAATATCAATTGAATTGCCGCGTGGGTCCCTCTATCTACCTGCCCATTTATCAGATTAGTCAACTGATATTTTGTACCTTGAGATTGACATATATTAAAATGATCGTTAAATAAGTTTCTTTTAGAAAAAAAAAATTTAAATCAATCTCAAAATGTTGCCCACAAATTGAAACAATTTCGAATTCTCTTTTTAGTTAATTCTATAAATGAGCAGTTACTGTTGACAAGTCAAATAACACTTGTTGACTTTACTAGTGGGAACATGACCTTTTCGGACTGTAAGGTCCACACGGCATGCAATTTCTGTCAATTAACGATTCATAATTTTTATTTTAATTTCTTAATTTTCGGAGCTCCGACCACACGAACACTGAGTATATATTCCTCCATGATTTTTTTTTCTTCTTCGATGTGAAACGAGTTGCTTTCTCGTGCTAAACGAGCCACCTCTTTAATTAGTAATAGTTTGACTTCAACAAACTGTTTTAGCTCATTAATCAATTCAGTCCTCCTTCATGGTCTTTCTGATCAAGCCTCAAATTGGCTAGCGATCTCAAAAGCACCGAAGTAATTCCCTTTTTGTTGACATAAAGTGGCAAACTAAAGTCAAACAGGTAGGTATATTAAGCTGACTTTCTGCTATTTCTCATCATCATGCTACATGACTATGCAAAGATTTAGTTAACCACCAAAAAGTTCTTCAACAGTATGATCTTACTTTTCACTAATTATTCACAGAGGTCAACTTCCCCTCCAAATTGTCTCTTCACTGTCGCCCTTCTCTCTCTCTTGCTATATATGTTATAAATTCTCATTGGAGCTGCAAGGAATTCCTCAAGAAAATGGAGGCGGCAGGCAATGCGACTCTTTATTCTTCCTGTCTCCACAGCCCCTGCGCCGCCTGCAAGATTCTCCGGCGGCGATGCTCCGACAAGTGCGCGCTGGCGCCGTTCTTCCCTCCGGCGGAGCTCCTGCAGTTCGCCAACGCGCACCGGGTGTTCGGCGCCAGCAACATCGTCAAATGCTTGCAAGTAACGGTTGCTGTGTATTAATTAACCCAGGCAATTAATTAATAAACGGATTAGCAATTACGTGACACAGCGCTGCACGCGATGGCAGGAGCTTCCGGACAGCCGGCGGGCGGACGCGGTGAGCAGCCTGGTGTACGAGGCGAACGCGAGGGTCCGGGATCCGGTGTACGGGAGTGCGGGAATCGTGTTCCAGCTGCAGAAGCAGGTGGGTGAGCTGGAGGCGCACCTGGCTCGGGCGCAGGCGGAGCTCTCGGCCGTGCAGGCGCAGCGTGACAGCCTGGCCGCCGTCGTCTGCATGAAGGCCTGGCCGGCGTTCCCGACTGAGTTGGGAAAGGAATACGCTCCGGCCGTTTGCGCTGTAGACGATTACGCGCAGGCCACGGCGTGGGAGGATTACAGCCGACCAATGGTGATCGCAGGCGATTCATCGATCTGGAAGCTTAATTAATCAATTTGATTCAGCGGATGGAGGAGGTAGGAGTTAAGAATTAATTATGTTGGTAGTCGCCTAGTTCAAATTAAGAATTATGAGGGGTGCAATGTGGAAGAATTGTTTCTCAAGTTGAAACAACCATGATCATTAACTAAGTAATTATGCTTTTTAATCTGCTAGATGATCTTAAAAAATTAATATATGCGTTTGATTTTATTTGCCACAATATTATAAGTAATTATATATCGAGTTATCCACGTCGTGCATAAATCATTGTTATAATTTGAGGAGATTTAAGGTCAAATCTTATTATCAATAATTAAGATCTTTACCAATTAAACAGTATAAGTTAGGATCATTTGATTTTATTTGCCACAAACATTATAAAGTATGTGATAGCTAAAATACTTAACGCAATAATCTTGTTATATTTATGACATAATCTCAATGATAAATCTGAATTAGTCATTTTAATTTTATTATTCAAAAAAAAAAATGTCATCTCTATAGTTCAAAACTTTGACTTGTTGTTACTTGATGAGTAATATCACCATCATATCACTTAACAACTCTCACCCTCGATTGAGACTCTATTTAATCTTATTATATGGTCAATTATGTTCTTGTAATATTAATAGTGACAATATAATCTCATTATACTATTATAATTATAATAAGTGGTTTCTAGTAACATAATACTACTACTTAAGTTATATGAGTCATGATTTTGTATATCATTCTTTTATAATGTACCTATCTGGTTTAATTCTTCTTATTCTTTATATCTAGATTGAAACACAAATTATGGAATATACTATACTTGTACAATTTAATTATTATATTTCTTTATTCTTAAGTAGATTAGTTGATACCTTATATCAATTACTTTGATAATAGATATGCATTTTTAGTTGATACCTTATATGCATTATTAGTTGATACCTTATACTAATCTTTCCTTAATATAAGAAAAACAAATTCTATTTTAATCACTTATATTTTTCTCAGTCATTATAATATATCTAATTATAACGCTATGTTTTTTTTCCGAAAGATAAAAAATTGAGAAGAAAGAAATACAGAAGAGGAAAGAAAAGAGGAAGGATAGAAAAAAAAACTCATGTGATCACAAGGAAGAACAAATGTCACATGGAGAGGAAGTAGGGGCAGTTAGTGGCAGTAGAGTAGGGCGACCTACGGTAGTAGAACAAGCGGGAGGCGGTCCCTGCGGTAGGAGGGTGAGGCAAGCTCGATAGGGAGGCGGGAGGCAAACTCATGGCCACAGGTGAGCGACAAGGATGCGAACAACAAGCGATGACCGACGAGGCTAGGCGAGGTTGGGCGAGGCTGAGCGACTGGCAAGATGTGAACGGCGAGGCGAGGAGGGCGAGCTTGCAGAAGCAGGTGAGCTGTGACGAGGTGAGGGGCGTTGAGGGAAGAAGGACGAGGCGGGTGGCAGCTGGGAGGACAAAGAGGAGAGGGGTGGGAGGGCGGGGAAGGGAAAGGGAGATCAGGTGCAGGCAGTGGTAGTTGGGACTTGGGAGGATGGGGGAATGGGCGCGTGAGCAGCGTGTCTCCGATTTTCTCTCCAAATCGGAGAAACAAGATTTGGAGAGAAAACTAGCTAGTTTTTTTTTCTCTCCATTTCTTTCCTTCCAATATTTTCTTTCATTTCTCCCCTCTTTTTTCCCAAAAAAAATTAGACCCTTAGGGCCTGTTTTATTGGGGGCAAGAAAAAAAGAGAGCAGTAAAGAGGAAAAGAAGAAAAATAAATGGAAAGAAAAATAGTGAGATTGACAGCAAAAAAGGGGAGAAAAGTGTTTTCTCCCTCTTTTGGAGAGAACAAAAAGGGAAGAAAAGTGGTTCTCTTTTCTTTTCCTCCAAATTAACCTTTTCAACAAATCAAGAGAAAAGAAAATTTTCTTTCTATTTTTTTCTTCTTTCTCCCCAATAAAACAGACCCTTATTGTCAAAATATTAACTATACTAAAATATACAATTAGTCATATAGGTGATCTCAAGTCTAAAAATCATAACACTATTATTATAGTGAAAATATTGAAGATTATCATATTGCAATTTATTCAATATTTGAATAGTCTAGTACATTATTATTTAACATATGTCTATAAATAATTCATATTTTTTGAAGAATATTATTATAATCACTAATATTATATATCAAGTAAATATAATAACTATAATGTTTTCTATTAAAATATAAATATAAATATAAAAAAAATATATGTAAAACAATATTATTTAATAATTAATTTTTAGGACATAGACTAACAAAAAGTTCTTATGATTACATCAAAAGTTTTAGATAAATTGTTAAATTTGATAAGTTATTATTTAGATTTTAGTTACAATTTTATGATGCCTTGTAATATTCACAAGGCCATTCAGAAAATTTTGCACAAGAATTTGGAGAATGGTGTTATCATAGCTCCTAAATTTGCTTTGGAATGTGTGATGTATACGAATTTTAAAATGGAGTATAATAAGCATAAATCTAAAAGGAAATTTAAGTTGACCATGTCGTTCTTCCCCAAATTATTAGGCGGCAGCCTGCCAAGAAAATTTTCTCTCATTCTTCCGTAACTTATTTAAAATTGTTTCATTATATTAATACTTTTTCACATTGGTTGCGTAAGATTTTTGATTCTTTACTATCCCGTCGTCTTCGATCTTCATTTCTAGAACAAATGTTGCGAGCAGGTACTCCTTCCTCTTAACGGGACAAAGTCAACACCAAATGGCCATTATGCTATCCCCGCATCGTTTGTTTGTTTACCGTGTACTAACTCTCACACCTTCCTGTCGTTGGCTCGTAGCGATAACCCGATCGATCTGAAGCTCTTTCGGTCCAATTTGTTCCGCAGGACAGCGTATTGAACGCTGTAACGCCTGCCCTACCCTCCCACCCGCCCTATTTCTTCCGCCGCACGACGCCGTCGCCGGAGCTGCCAGTGCCTCACTGGGATTCTCTGCTTCCCAATCACCAACTTCTCCTTGATTCTGTCCGCCATGGTGGGATCCCTCCGTTTTCCTCTCCTCCTCCTCCTTGTCCCCCTTGTTTCCCTGATCTCTTCTCCCACCTTCGCGGAGATCAAGACCCTAAAAATCTCCAGCGACTCTCGATCTATCATCCTCTTTGAGAAATTCGGATTCAACCACCGCGGCACCGTCAACATTACTCTCTCTGGCGTTTCCATCTCCTTCGCCGATGCTTCCGTCCCCGATCCATCCCTCTTTGGCTTCTTTCTTATCTCCGATGAGAGCCTCATCGAAGCCGCATATGATTCGCAGCAGAATCCAGAGGCCAGTTCGTACACCGATTGTGTCCTCATGAGACCGTACGTTCGTCTCCTCTTCAACTTTATAACGTTCCCGCCACCGACCACCGGATTCGCCTACAACGCTAGTGTTAACCAAGCCGACGAGTACAGCCTCTACTTCGCCAATTGCTTCCCCGGCACAGCCGAAGTCACCATGGAGGTCCACACCGAAATGTACAACACCCTTTCCGACGGCACCCGCGACTACCTTTCCGTAGGACAGGCACCCGTGCCGTCGCTCTACACCTTCTTTGCGATTGCCTACGCCGTCTTCCTCGCGTTGTGGCTCTATCTTACCCTGTTCCAAAATCGGCTCTCAGCCCGCCAGATCCACCACTTGATGGCCGGGCTTCTGCTCACCAAGGCCCTCTACCTCGTCTTTGCCGCTAAGGATCAGCACTACATCCGGAAGACCGGAACCCCGCACGGGTGGGACGTCCCTTTCTACCTGTTCCAATTCCTCAAAGGCGTTCTCTTGTTCACCATCATCGTTCTCATCGGCACCGGCTGGTCCTTCCTCAAGCCCTTCCTCCAGGAGCGCGAGAAGAAGGTGATCATGATCGTGATCCCGCTCCAAATCATCGCGAATATCGCCTCTGTCGTGATCGGCGAGACGGGGCCATTCATCAGGGACTGGGTCACCTGGAACCAGGTCTTCCTCCTCATCGATATCATCTGCTGCTGCGCCGTCCTATTCCCCATCATATGGTCCATCAGATCTCTGCGAGAGACGTCCAAGACCGACGGGAAAGCTGCGAGGAACCTCATGAAGCTCACTCTTTTTCGGCAATTCTATATCGCCGTGATTGGATATCTTTACTTCACGAGGATCGTCGTGTACGCCTTAAAGACGATCGCGTCGTACAAGTATAGATGGGTGAGCGTGGCAGCTGAGGAGGCCGTGAGCCTTTTGTTCTATATATTCATGTTCTACATGTTCCGGCCGGTGGAGAGGAACCAGTATTTTGCGATTGATGATGAAGAGGAAGAAGCTGCTGAATTAGCACTCCGTGAGGAAGAATTTGAGCTTTGATCGGCAGTAGGAAGGAGATTGGTGTTGTAATTTTCTCACTGATTTCATAGAGTATTGCTATAGGATAAAAGAAACAGAAAGATTATGAGGTTTATTACTCTCTTTTGCTCTTTTAGACGCTTTCATCATTACCATAATCCTTCTGTTTGTATTCATTAATCATGGATCTCAAGTATATCATTCTCCTCTGTTTGTTGTGCATCTTATCTTAAAAATTCCTGGAGTACGCTCTTGCTGAGTTTTGTGGATTTTCAAAGAGCTCAAGAACTAGTTGCTTTGTGTGCTTGACACATGATATATTTTTGTTAGTGCATCTTTAAGAACAGCTCGAGCTAGTGTTTTTCTCAGATTGTACTTGACTAACTTCCTTTAATTTGACTATCTGAGACATTGTGGAAGGCAAATACATTTATCTTAAGTGTATGGCCGATGATGCATAAGCTATAATTCAGTGAAAAGCCAAAGTGCTTGTAGGCTACAAATCTTATGTCTGTTAGTCTTGCAGATAGCTTTTTTATCAAGTTCAACTTGCCACTTTATATCTCAGTTGATCATGTTTGACAATTCATCGTAGAACCTCTCCCATGTAGATAAGTTGCTCACACCGATTTGTCTATTGGATTGAAATTTTAGACTAGTTTCTCACACCGATGATTCATATGGTTGTAAAGGACTGAAAATTTTCCTTTTTGATGCATTTCATTTAGTTGCTCACATGGAGGTTTATCTCGTTGATGCTCATCTACGCGCATAGCTTCTCATAATTAATTGACTTTCCTGTAGATTTCTTGAACTATTTGCATTTTCAATTTTTTCTACTTAGTTGTTTACGGATTTGTTTCATCTTACTGATGCTCATCTATGCTCATCTATTTGTAGATTCTTTTACGCATTTTGTAAAAATAATAGAATTATTCTCAGCAAATAGAGTTGAAGAAAAGAATAAATCCTTGGTAGGTATGGTTAATGTTAAGTTGGTAAATACAAAGTTACCCTTTACGCAATGGGATGAAGCTTTGTTGACCACATACCATATTTATAATAGAATTTTATTTAAGAAATTTAATGACTCACCATATGAACTTTGGAACAATGGACAAAAATCTAACTTGAACTATTTTGAAGTGTGAGAGTGTGTTGCAAGTTATAAAACAATTAATCCACACAAATCAAAGTTAGGGCCTAGATGCATAAAAAAGTATTTTTGTGGGCTATGTAGTGAACTCCAAAGTTTATAATCTATTGGACATAGAATCAAATTTTATTGTTGATTCTATTTATGTAGAATTCTTCGAAGATAAGCTTATTAATGATAGCGAAGAAACTCAATATCAAATAATATCAAATGATATTGATGTAGGGGTAGGTGAGAAAAGAAAATAAATTGGTTAATCATGTGAATTAAGAAATCAAATAATAAGAATAGGAAAACATACAAAATCTTCCTCGTTGAAGGTTATTAAATCAAAATTCTAAATAAAATGTCTATTATACTCAATTTAGAAAATGAGCCTAAAATATACAGTGAAGCAATGGCTTCTAGAGATATCACATTTTGGAAAGAAGATATAAATGATCAAATAGACTCTACGATGATCAAATATACAGTGAAACTTGTCTATTGGAGGATTTGGCAACTAGCTCTAAAGCAATTGAATATAAATGAGTATTTAAAAAGAACTATAGGGTTTATAATTCTATATAAACTACAAAGCTAGATTGATAGCAGTTAGAGTGATGAACCGAAAAAATTAGATTGAAAAATTAGGGTAACACCCTAATACACAAAAGTTAAAGGGTTAACGGGTAAGAAAGATTTAACCCGAGACCCGTTAGCCTAATAACCATAAAGCACTAACACTCCCCCTCAAGCTGGAGAAAAGATATTAATTAGACCCAGCTTGTTACACAAATTCTTAAGTCTAGTTGATCCCAAGGACTTGGTGAAGATGTCGGCAATCTGGTCTTCAGATTTCAAATATGGAGTAGCAACTAGCTTGTTGTTGATAGCTTCCTTGATGAAATGGCAATCCACTTCTATGTGTTTAGTTCGTTCATGGAAAACTGGATTGTTGGCAATAAAAATAGCTGCTTGATTATCGCAGAACATGTTCATTGGGCTAGGACAATTTATCCCACATTCTTGTAAGAAATTTCTTAACCAAAGCATTTCACAAACAGTATGAGCCATGGCTCTATATTCTGCTTCGCAACTTGATCTTGCCACAACAGTTTGTTTCTTGCTTCGCCATGTGACCAAGTTACCACCCAAGTAAGTGCAGTAACCAGAAACAGATTTCCTATCATCAATATTGCCAGCATAATCAGCGTCAGAATAAGCTTCAATTTGAGTGTGCCCATTTTTACAATACTTTAATCCTTGACCAGGAGCACCTTTGATATACTGAACCACACGAGTAGCTGCGTCCCAGTGACATTGCTTGGGTTTTTGCATGAATTGACTAATGATCCCCACAGCATGAGAAATGTCAGGTCTTGTAACAGTGAGATAGTTAAGTTTGCCAACCAGACGACGATATTGAGTGGCATCAATGTATGCAGACTCCTCGTTATCACTATACTTCTGGTTTGGAATTAGGGGAGAATCAACTGGCTTGCAGTCACTCATACCAATCTCATCCAGAAGATCTAAGACATATTTCCTTTGTGACAGAAACACACAATCACGCTGATATGCGACTTCAATGCCCAAGAAATATTTTGGTGTCCCTAAATTCTTAATTGAAAAGTGAGACTGTAAGTGATTTTTGGTTTCCTCAATTCCCCGTTGATCATCACCTGTAAGAAGCATGTCGTCGACATAAACCGCCAAAATAGTGACACCATGCTTTGAACGACGAATAAAAATAGAGTGATCAGCTTGACTATGACGAAACCCAAAAGAGGTCATGATCTGTGAGAGTTTATGAAACCATGCTCTCGGACTTTGCTTGAGACCATAGATTGATTTATACAACTTGCACACCATCTCCCCCTGAGCAACATAGCCAGGAGGTTGCTCCATAAAGACTTCTTCAGTTAAATCACCATAAAGAAAGGCACTGGTGACATCCATTTGATGAAGAGACCATCGACCATTGACAGCTAGAGAGAACAAGGCGCGGACAGAATTGAGACGCGCCACTGGAGAGAAGGTATCATGATAATCAAGGCCGTGAATTTGAGAGAAGCCCTTCGCAACGAGGCGAGCTTTGTGGCGAGCAATGGAGCCATCAGAGTTAAATTTGACTGCGAAAACCCAGCGGCATGGGACAAGCCGAGCACCAGGCGGAAGAGGAACCAAGGACCAGGTGTGTCGAGTCTGAAGGACAGTCATCTCAGCATCCATAGCCTGCTTCCAGTGAGGTAACGACATAGCCTGCGAGGGAGAAGTGGGCAACGAGACCGAGGACAAAGCAACAGAAAAAGTACGAAAAGAAGGTGACAAGTGATGGTAAGAAACATAGTGAGAAACAGGGTAATGAGAAGTATGACGCTTGCCTTTCCGCAGAGCAATAGGGAGGCTATCATCAGGAACCGCCGACGAAGAGGGCGCGACAGGAGGAGGCCGGGGGCGACGGTGATAAACCTGCAAAGTACCATCAGGAGGCACCGTAGAAGAGGAAGTAGGAACTGGAGGCGAGGCTGGAAGAATAACAGGAACCGGAAGAAGACCAGACGAAGAAACAGGAGCCGCAGTAGAAGAGAAAAAAGGACTAGACTCATCAAAGGTAACATCGATGCTGGTAAAGAGGCGACCACTGGAGGGATCAAAACAACGATATCCCTTCTGAGTCCGAGAATACCCAAGAAAGACACAACGGGTAGCACGCGGACTTAACTTGTCAACACCCGGGCCAAGGGCATGAACATAGCACAAACACCCGAACACCCGAAGTGGGAGAGGAAAAAGAGTGTGCGCGGGAAATAAAAGAGAAAATGGGGAACACCCATTTAAAACCGGAGTAGGAACCCGATTAATCAGAAACGAAGCAGTCAGAACCGCATCAGCCCAATAAGACCGAGGGACCTTCATATGAAACAATAAGGTACGGGCCACCTCGAGAAGATGGCGGTTCTTACGTTCAGCAACACCATTTTGGGAAGAAGTATAACTACAAGTAGTTTGATGTATAATGCCATGGGAACGACAAAAAGACTGAAAGAAAGTGCTAGTGTATTCTAATGCATTATCAGAGCGCAAAACTTGAATAGGAACACCAAACTGAGTTTTAATTTCAGCACAAAAATTGCAAAATACATCAAAGAGTTCAGACCGCTTAGACAAAATATAACACCAACAAACTCGAGAGAAATCGTCTATAAAAGTAACAAAGTATCTGTGACCATCACGACCAGGAACAGGACTCGGACCCCAGATGTCGGAGTGAACAAGATGAAACGGGTGGAGACTACGAGAATTGGAAGTGGATGGCAATGAGGTCCGATGATGTTTACCCAGTTCGCAAGCATCACAATGAAAAGACGGCCTTGACGGTAGGGAGAGAACATGTTGAAGACGTGCAGCAGAAGGGTGTCCAAGACGGTAGTGCCAGAGCAGAGGAGATACAGCAGTGGAAGAAAGGGCCCGCGGTACAGCAGATGGTACAAGTGTGTAGACACCGCCCCGCCTAGGCCCCCCACCAATCGTCCGCTTCGTTCGGAGGTCCTGAAACAAACAGTGAGAGGGTAAGAAGGTGATATTACAATTGCAATGCGCAGTAAAGGCACTAACAGAAAAAAGATTTACAGGAAAGGAAGGAATGTATAGCACATGAGTAAGGAGTATAGTGGAAGAAAAAGAGACAGTCCCGATTCCCATGACGGACACTAAGGTGCCGTTGGCAATAGCAACCGGGGAGTAAACTCCCCCTGTGGAAAGGGAAGTGAAAAGACTACGATTACCTGTCATGTGAGAGGACGCACCAGAATCAATTATCCAAGTAGAACCAAAAGAAGCAAGAGAAGCTATACCGGAAGTGTGGCTGGAAGAAGCTATGAATGTGGATGGCCCTGCAGTAGACTCAGATGTAGACTGGAGGAAACGAGCATACTCAGCGGCCGAGATAGTAACAGTGTCAGTGGCGGGAGTGGTAGGAAGAACGGCAGGAACTGAGACGGCACTAGGCGAGGAGACATTAGATACGGCAGCAGCCCGAGCAGAAGGAAGACCAAATTTCTGCCAACACCTATCAGGAGTATGATTAATGCGGCCACAGTGCGTGCATGGCGGAAATTGACGACCACGACCACGGCCCCGTCCCCGACCATGAGTACGACCACGCCCGTAAGATGGGGGAGCGGGAGAAGATGCAAGAGCGCTAGGTGTGTCCGGGTTCGAGGAGGTAGTCGTCACCCGCAGAAGCCGAGAGAAAGCTCCCTGAAGAGTAGTAACTGTAGAGTCCAATAACAACTGAGAGCCCAAGGTAGAATATTTTGGATTGAGGCATGATAGATACTTGGCCACAAGAAATTCTTGCCGCTGTTGAAGAGTAACCTCAATGTCAGGAGAGGCGGGATGATACTGACAAAGTTCGTCCCACTTTCCTTGCAATAAAGCATATGTCTCCTGGAAAGATCGATCTTCCTGTTGTAAATTAATAATTTCTTCATAGAGGCGAAGAACATGACTTAGGTTTTGTCTGGAGGCATAAGTGCCAGTAAGAAACTCCCACGCAGACTTAGTGGTTTGCTGATACATAATGGTAGAGGCAACCTTGGTGTCCATACTGTGAAGAAGTAAATTTAGAACAGCCATGTCTGATCGGCGCCATAAGTCATAAGTAGGATCAGTAGGGAGAGGAGCAGACTGAGTGAGGTGATGCTCCTTCCCATGAGATCCCAGAAAGAGACGAACCGATTGAGACCATAACTGAAAGTTTGTACCGTCGAACTTAATAATATTGGTGCCAAATGTTGTTCCAGGTTTCATATCCATAAAAGAAGATCCATAATCCATAGGGAGCAAAAGAAAATTCACGGAGAATAATAATAGAAGGAACACTCACATAAAGGGAGACCAAGGGGCACAGTCAGCTATGTAAATTAACGATAAGAAGATACCAAATATCAGCAGAGCTTTGTTCGCGCACAGTAGCATCCAGCCGAATCATTCCATCGCGGGCGCACGGTCGAATTTCCTGGCGGAAGAGAACAAAAGACGCCGCCTATGTTTGCGGGAGGAAGGAATGCCAAAGAACGCCCGCCAGCGTTCACGGAAGAGAGGGGAAGAACAATCCTCAACCAGGATGCCGAGCGAACCGAATGACGCCGCCCGAAGCGTCTGGCGGAGGAGAAAGAAAAGGAACGCCGCCCGCGTTCGTTTCACTGTCAATCTTCGACAACTCTCGGCGCCGCCAGGATGTTGATGAAGAGAGTGACGGCGGAGCTTCACAGGAAAAAGAAGCGGCGAGGAAGACGGCGCATCACGCGGCTACGCCACAGCCGCGCGTCACGGCGCCGTGCGCACACGGCGCGCGGCTTGGTTGTCGACGACCAGACGCAAGAGCAGCGGGTCTTCAACGACGGACAAAAAAAACGGAAGAGGGAAGGAAGATCCGGAAGAGGAGGCGATGAAGCAGCGGCGGTGGAAGATACGATCTCGCTCTGATACCAAGTTAGAGTGATGAACCGAAAAAATTAGATTGAAAAATTAGGGTAACACCCTAATACACAAAAGTTAAAGGGTTAACGGGTAAGAAAGATTTAACCCGAGACCCGTTAGCCTAATAACCATAAAGCACTAACAATAGCTAATGGATTTACACAAAAAAGGAAATAAATTACTTTGATACACACGAACCAATAGTTAGGACAACATCTATTAATATTGTTACTTGCTTTAGCTTTAATCTATAAATTACATGTGCATTAATTGATATTACAATGGCTTACTTGAACATGTGTATATAAAGTAACTTGAAGGCTTTGTGTTTTGAGGGAATGAAGATAAATTTTGTAAAATAGTTAAGTCAATATATGATTTCAAACAACCTACTAAAGAATGACAAAAGAAAATGATAGTTATAATGTTGCTGACAAGTGCAACTATTACAAGCCAAAAAATGAATTTGAAGTGATTTTATGCCTCCATGTTCATGCCATATTAATCCTTAGCAGTAACAATAGAGAGATTGAAGAAACTAAAATATGTCTAATCTCAATCTTTCAAATGAAAGATCTTAAAGAAGTAGATATCATTTTGAGAATTAAAATGAAGAAATTGAAGAAACTAAAATGTTTAATCTCAATCTTTCAAATGAAAGATCTTAAAGAAGTAGATATAATTTTGAGAATTAAAATGAAGAAACATAAAAACAGATATGCATTAAATTGAACTTTTTTTAAATCAAAAAAATGTTTGATAAGATGAAGTATCTTGGTATAAAAGGGGCAACCACTCCCTTTAATTCAAGTGTAAAGTTACTTGAACAAAAATAAAAAAAATTGTTAATCAATTGAACTATGCTAGTGATGTCGCGATAGTTTAATGTATATTATATATTAAGCTTGATATAGCCTATGCTATGTGCACATTGTCAAGGTTCACAAGCATATCACAACTTATTGAAAGGCTATTAAAAGAATTGTTAGATATCTAAAGAAAACAAGAGACTTTGAGTCTTATGTACAATGATTATCCTTCTACTCCAGAGGAATATTGTGGTGCAAATTGGTTGAAAAACTATAATGAAAGTAAAGCATATTTAAGTTGGATATTCATGTTAGGTGGATGGGCTATAAATTGTGCTTTTAAAAAAAATCTTGCATTACTCATCTGACAATGGAATTTAAGTTTTGTAGCTCTAGTCGTAGTAGATAAAGAACCCAAATGATTGTAGAACATAATAATTGATATTAAATTGTGGTCATAATAAACATATAATGGAAAGCTTAGACATTTTGTTACAAGACATGCATATATATAAGCATCAAGTGGAGTGATCACCATAATATATGTTAAATTAGGAGATAATTTAGTTGATCTTGCAACTAAGCCTCTTACAATGGAACTAGTGACGATTACGGCTTTTGATATGGGACTTAAGCTATTAAGTTTAAACACCACTAATTATAGCCCAACTTTAAATTAGGAAATTTCTAATTTAAAAGTAAATATGTTCTAACAAATCATTGTTATGAGCTTATAAGAACTAGGAAGTCTCGTACTAAGCATGGAAGTTATGAATAAGGAAACAAATAAGACATATTATTGATAGTTGTGAAAGCTGAAGGATGTGCAAAAGCTCTTACTGAAGTTTATATATAGTTAACTGTATTTAGCAACTCAGACATAAGTCAACATTCCGCCTACATGAACATTAAATGGATTTCGCTTCAATTAGTGGATTATGATTCTCTTACAAATGTTCATAAGTCTAGGATTTGCACATGGTCATATATAATATTGCTAAAGGTGTCGAAGTTGAGATACCATGGCGAAGGTCACATGTGCAATATCTTTAGTACTTATATAAAAAGTGGACATACAATATGTGAAACCTATAATTTTACTAGGACCTTAATATATTTGCACTAATTATTAGTCTAAATTGAGAGATACTCATTTGTATGAGTAATATTTAGCAATAAAATAAAATTTCTCACACCTAGTGGGGAATTGTTAGATATAATAGTCTATGATCAATTAGAGGAAGTCGAATAATCCCATATTGCAAAATGTGAAGTTTTTATATATGTTTAAATTCAAGGTACCCATATGTTACACAACAAAAGACTTAGGCTTGATATAGATCAATCCATATGCCTCAAGCAAACTCTTCTTTTCCTGGCCAAGATGATATTATTGTTGGTTTATACCATAAAGACCAATAATAGGATGATAGCGATTTTAGCATATTTTATTATAATCACATTTATATTTAATGAAAGTTATTCCAATTATCTATTTGTTTGATGCTTGCATAATACAAGTAATCTTTAAAATAATATGATTCTTAACTATTCCTAATATTGCATCATACAAGTAATCTTTAAAATAATATGATTCTTAAATATTCCTAATAGAGTATTAGTAGATTGAGATAATAATAATACATTGAATCAAGCATATGTAGTAATTAATTATAAAGAGTTATTTGTGATTGAGATGTCAAAACACAGGTATATGTTGGTGAACTAATGCATTCTCCTTTTTTTTAGTGCCGTAAGCATTCTCAACATGATAATGATTATGATAATGGTGTATGTGAACTTTGAACTTTAGGGTAGTATGCATTCCTATATGACTGCTTGTATATTTTAATACTATCAAATGCCTCCAATAACTAGATAGACTATAAAGGTTGTAATTAAGAATGCCACAAATTATAAAGACAAATTTGAGTGTTCAAGATATGATTCATCTCCTTTGTATAGTAGGAGTGGTTTCTTGAGCTTTTGTACAACTAAAAGTGTATTCCAATTGCATTTGCTAATTCTACTCAGGAATAAACAAACAAACAATAGTAATAGCATGATAGATTCAATGACTTAACTCGAATAGAAATGTATCTTCTGAAAGAAGTCAGACATGGTGCAGCTGCCAAAGCCATGGTGTTGGGGCACGTTTTCTACGCGGCCCCCTCCGCTTAAAATCCGAAAAACGGGTTGCTTAATTTTGATATTAAATAATATTTTTTTTATTTTTTTTTTAGAAATACTCTATTCTTTATAATCTATCCAATGGTATTAAATTTAGGGTATTTTAGATTATATACATGTATGAAATACCCTATATAAACTCTATACAAATTTATATATAAAATATTTTTTTGTCTTATATGCAATTTTGCATAGGGTATTTCATACATGTATATAATCTAAAATATCCTAAATTTAATACCATTGAATAGATTATAAGAAATAAAATATTTCTAAAAAAAAAAAAAAAAAAAATATTTTTTAATATCAAAATTAAGCAACCCGTTTTTCGGGTTTTAAGCGGAGGGGGCCGCGGAGAAATTTTCTCCGGTGCACTTGCCTGACAAAACTAACATTTTTCATTCAAAATAACCCTCATACATTAAAGAAAATAAATATTAATTCTTTTTGCGTTCAAAATGATTTGTTTGTTAATATGTTTGTGCGGACTGACATGACATCCAATGCATTTGATCTAATTCTAGTTGTTACTCTCGACCTTCATCAACCTGCTTAGTAAACTTCACAACCAAATGAAGTATGAATATAATAATTGGGGTCACAAATGGATGATAGTTTAAATCAAATAGATTTCTTTTATGCTAATCAAGGCCTTTGCTTAAGTATTATCATATAATTATCAACCCCTCACATTTGTTTTTCTAACATTAACTCATGAATAAAGTTCTAAGAAGCACTTCACGTATATCCCCTACCCAAATCTGACTTGATTATAAAAACGAACAATTTGAACTTGAGCCGACTATACTATTACATGAGTAGAACTCAACTCGAGTATTTAAATGAGCTCTCGATTAAAAAAATAAATAAATTTTTATTTTTATTTTAAAGTATTTCATAAAATATAGTTTTATAAATTAAAGCACTGCTCATATTTGAATTACTTTAAGTTTCTAACCCTATCTAAGATTTCTAGACAAGGAAGCAGCTAGGAAATATTAAAATAATTAAAACTACCATTCAAGTCTAGAGGACCAGATCAAATAATTCGCACGTCTACCTGTTTTTGAACATTAGATGAAGATATAAATAATCCGATTGTCGGTTGATTTTAATATGTTTGGCATACTTGATTTTAATATTACTACAGGCATCTAGCGTATCACATGCAACTACTGTTTGCTGTTTTTATTAAATCTTTAAATATAATTGACAAGATTCATTTTTTATGCAGATATGGACTTTAAACCAACAAGAATTCTTGATCATGATGAACTCAATTGCTTAGGTTTGAAGTCCATGTTTATAGTCTAACTTCTTGCTCCATTACCAGCTCTTGAATTTTCATCTATTGTCTTACTCCTCTATTTCAACTCTCATCACTTAAAATCTATTTTAGCTCAAGTTTAGTTAATTTTTACCATACCATATGTTTCAGTTTCAGTCTATGTAGCTAGTGAACTCTAGATTAATCTATTGTTAACGACTCAGATTATTCTTTTTTTTAATTAGTTACACTTGTTTTATTCTATAGATGTTTGGACTTATAACTATTATACAAAATTATTAGAGTTCATGTGTAAATTATTTACTATTTATTGTCATATTAATATGAAGATGGACAAAATGAGCATAATACATAAAATTGATATTTTAAAAACTATGAGCAAAAATGAGCATAATTTGTAATTTAATTATTTTAACATTATTTAATTAATCTTCAAGGACATCATGGTCATAATGTACATAATTTAATGTACATAATGAACTTAAAGCACATGATGATCATAATGTGCAAGTTAATTTTTTTTAACAATAGATAAAATAATTCTCATAAAGAAGAAAATTTATTTATGTAGATAATAAAAACCTTATTCCCTTTAATATAGTATTGGAAGACAACTTTAAGCTAAAAAAAAAAATGGAATTAGCTTGACTCATTTGCAAGAGAAATTAGAAGCTTAATTAATAAATTTAAAATTGAATAGTTATATTAAAATTAGATAAAGGTCTATAAGATATATTAACTTACATGAGGTTGCAGCTCTTTTTTATAAAAGGATTGAGCACAATATAGCTAATGGTTTGACCAAATATTTACTTAGGACTAAGACTCTAAAGTATTGAGAGAAATGAGAATTAATATATAAAGATATCTCCCATTGATGGAAACTTAAACTTCTGTTATATGAGATCGGTATAATATGGTAATAATCAGCTAATTGATTAACCTAGAAATACTTTAAAAATTAAAAATGATAAAATATTATAATAATATAAAAAAAATATTTATATAATAGAGTTAATACTTTATTCTCTCATTTTTAGGAGATATATGTGCTTCTATTATAAAGATAAGTAAAATTCTTGAAGTGGTAAATGCTATTAGATGCCTGGCCCGGGGGCCTCCGTTCTCTTCACCCATGCCGCCTCTGGCTCCCTCACTGTGTGTTAGGCCCCGGTTCAACCGGTTCGGCCCAGGCCTAAACACAGGCTCAAATCGAAGCCCAAAGAAGGGAACACACGGTCAAAACAGGGGCGTTGACCCCGTATCACGCGAGAGACGCGAGAGCTCGTCTCCCTCACGAAGCTCGGGCGCGGCGAAGACGGCGTCGTCGCCAAGCAAAGCGGACGCGAGATCGTCCCTGGGTTGGAGTGCGGACGGCATCGCATCAGGCGAGGAAATCGAGAGCGAGGTCGACGTGAGAGAAACGGACGGAGAAGCGCGTCCGAATGGCGAGCGGAAGACGCGGTCTGGCAGGAGCTTTGCGGCAGCTTCGTCTCATTAAAAGGGAGCTCCAGGGAGCGGCATCGGAAAAAAGGGGAAGAACGCAGGGAGCTTCGTCATCTTCCTCGGATCATCGAGCGAACACCACCAATACCCTGCGAGCGTCTACGGCGAGCTTTGAGCGGCTTCAAGGGGTGTGATTGAGTGTGAGGGATTGTAACTGCGACCGGTGGGTCGGCGGCGAGGGAGGGACAGGGGCGTCGTTCGACAGGGGTCGGCGACGAGTTGAGAGGGTCGTGTAGCTCCTTTCAAAGTGAATACACTAGTTTTACCTCCTCCCCTTCGTTCCTCTGTTTCTGGGATTTGGCAGCGTGCTTCTCCTCACGTCCGGCGGCAACGAGTTCAGCAACAGGTGGCGGCAAGGTCGTCAACGAAGGCTGAAAGCGAAACGCCGGCAGCGCGCCCTTTCTCCGGCAACGCGAGACGCAGGCGGTGTTGAGCACATTCGTTCCAACGGAGAAGAAGACGGAGACGAAGACGAACAGAGATTACCACTTCGGAGGCCGCGGCAGAAATCGAATTCACGATTTCGATTTCGTGGCTGATGTCGGCGCGACGTCAGCACAGGAGAATTCAGCGGCGCGCGGCGGATTAAGTTACTAACGTCAGGCGTGACGTCAGCAAGGGATTAATTCGGCGACGGGAATTTTGACTCCGGTCAAAATTCGGTTTGAGGTAAAAATTAAATTTGGGATTTTGATTTAGGGTTTGAATTTCTAATTAGAGTTAGGGTTTTCTCCGTGCGAATTGTAATTTGGGGATAAAAAAAATTATTCGGAGAGTTAGGGTTTCAAATTTTGGGTCGGAAACCCTATATAGTTGCGTTCCGGTGTTCTGCCGGATAGTCCTAAGACAGCGGTTAAGCGCAGTTTTTAGGCTGATCCGACCGGGGCGTGACACTGTGAGTGTATATGTATATCTATATATATTTTACAAAAACATGTACGTGCAATTAGTCGTGTTGATTTGATTAGATCACATTTTCCAAAGAGGGAAACGAGGAGGAGAGAGTCACCGCCGTGATAGAAAGCAAGGCGCTCAGCGAGGCGATCTTGGAGTCCATCATTGGCGAGAATGGAGTGTCGCCGGCTGCGAAGCGGTCCCTTGCGCTGCGGTTATCGGAGATCCTGAAAGAAGCAAGTACCATTGAGGCGGCAAAAGAGGCTGAGGTGATGGACGCTGTGGCCGTTAGTGCTTAGTTAAGAATAAGAGTGCAATCATATTGCACTTGTATAATCTGTAACTGATAAGTTGAGGTCATGCCATGCCATTGACGTATTTTCCCTTTCTGTAATGTGTGTTAAATGTTCTGTTTGAGTAATATATGAAATTTGTCGTTTGCGTAAAAGAATTCTTTGGGACAGTAGAGATTTTCTTTTTGTGCAATTTACAACTAACATATATAGGAATAGTGGGCAATTTATTTTTTTTTTATTCGAAAAATCCAAAAATTCTATTAAAATAGCACTAGGTAATAAAGAGCTACAGTAGAAAAAAAAAACTAAAAATCACAAAGTTATAGAAGATAGAAAATAAAACTTTTTCCAACTTTTGCTTTTCCCAAAAAAAAGTTGGCTTCCACTCCTAATAACATTTGCCTCCTTGATTTGCTAGAATAAATATAAATAAATTATTATTAAATATAAATATAAAGTTTAGTCATTTTGATATATGATAGTATAAAAAATAAAGAATTTACCAAATAACTTTAAATTATAAGAACAGATGACAACAGTTAAAATATTATTTACCAAACAGTTTATAAATTTTTATAGCACAACGTAACACAATCTAAGTACTTAGTAGAGTTATAAAAGTTATAATAGTAGGACCAAACAAGCCCTTACTTAATATGTTTCTTGTTTTTCAAGTATATAACAAATGTAATTAACTTCTCATATCTATTCGTTTAAGCATGATCATCCTTTTTTTAGTCTTACTTAAACAAGGAACCGAAGATACTAATGCTTTCTATGATTGTGGTATACTTAATTATAGTCTTTATGATCAAACTATTTATAGATATTTAATTATATCAAAGCATATCACTAATTATGTAAGAATCTTTAGTGATCACAAGTTTAAGAGTCACACAAACTATTATCACAATAAGAATGTGAGACTACTTATGGCACGTACATGATAATCTCATGTCGGATCTATCTAATACAATACTCTCTAATATATACTCATGTGTTAACTTGATATCTTATATCATTATAGCTTCTTGTCATCAATCTTTATGCATACTAGTCTAAGCGTATTATTGGTATCCTAATTCACCGTAATACTTGGACCATAAACGTTTAAGAATAATTATATTATTCTAGAGATATTATTATAACTACTTATATTACATACATATCAAGTAAACATAATAATGATATTGTGTTCATTAAAAATATAAATTTGATAATTATAAAATATATGCTAAAATTACGATCCAATAAATGGTCTTTAGGTCAACACCAACACTTCTATCCATTATCCTCAATCTGTATGTTCCTAGTTAAACTACTTGGATGACATGATACTATGATAGGTCTCTCAAGTCTAAGAGGGTGAGATATTGCACCATCATGATGCTCTTCATTGGGTATTTCTAATGATGCTAAGTAACATTGTTGAGAGTTTTGAGACTACCTCTAGCTACTTTGAACTGCCCCTACTCTAAGTAGATATTGTTGCTTTTAATTTTTTTTTTTTTTTTAAAGTGGGCTGGTACATGATTCTATTATAAGGAGTGTCTATCATAACTCTGAAAGATAAGAACCAACAAAAACTCTATCAAGAAATATTAGATCTATTTCCACTATCTATAAATGTTAATCATATTTTCAACTTCATCTAATTGATTGAGAGAAAATTTTAGACAGTGATCCTGCGGGATCTTAGGTAGGACTTATGAGCCATCGAATTCAGCTCAGCGGCACTTTAAGAATCTCCGCCTAAGATCCCCACCCAATTTTTTTTCTAGTTGAATAATCACACACTCTTTTCTTTGAGTAGCATGTCCTGCTTACACGGGACAAAACAAACATCTAACTCAAAAGATCTTTGATTCCTCAAATTGGTACGTAGATCTAGCAGATAAAAAATACACTTGATTCTCTAGAAACAGAGGGTACTTTGTTCAGAGGCATACATTAACTTTGTTCAAACAGAGTACTTTGAAACTCAGATAAGCACATACATAGAAGTCGTTAGAAACTTTCAGAAAGATAACACATGGATGAAGCCGTTTATTGTATGTGGATGCCATTACAAATGCGATAGATATGACCAACTTCACACATCAACAGCTATAGCGTCCACCATCTTGGCTGCCTCGGCCTTAATGGGCTCTTCCAGGAGCTGTGATAAACGCTCCGCCAAGCTCCGCTTAGCCGCCGGGGAAACGCCGTGCTCGCCGATGATGGATTCCAAGATCGCTTCGCTTAGAGCCTTGTTGTGTATCACGTTACTTCCCTCTGCATCCGGCTCCTTCCCTTCCTTGGTAAATGTGATCTGATCAATCAACTTCTTCTTAGTTAATTCAACCGAGAAGTAATTAATAACATTATGTACTAAATTATATTTCTTAGAATTAGTTAGATTGCCATCCTCTCGAATCTCGTACGAGCCAATACTTGGATAAAGAGTTAGGTCATAAAATTAAGATTGTCCCGATAGCTCATAATAATCGAATCTTGGCACCAATTACTCACTGTGAGAGAGGAGAAATTATGAGTGAAGAGAATGGAAGAGCCGGGAGGGAAGATCTCGGCCTTGAAAACCTCCTTGAACTTCTCCACCGCCGCCTGCTCCGCCTCGGTGTAGGTGCCGGCCGCCTTCCACTCGGCGACGCAGTTCTCGGTCACCTTCTCCGAGTACTGCAGCCCGGTGAGCGGCTTCACCATGGTCACCCTGGTCAGCTTCTCGAACGGGCCTATCTCCATGGATCCGAAGCAAAATAAGGATTAACTTACGAATTGGGATGAATCATGAATTGGATGGCCATCGCGTTCTCACCGCTTAAGATATCACGGAAGAAATTAGGGGAGGCGGCGAGCTCGTCGGCGGTTTTCCCCTTCCACTTGGCGGCGAGCGATTGCAGAGCGGCGTTCTCGAGGTAAATGGCGATGGCCGTGAAGGTGATGAAGTTGCCATTGATGTCCAGCCCCCTCACGCCGGCGCCGGCGAGTGAGAGGGAAGTGGAGGAGCCGGGCGGCGTGACCAAAGGTGGGAAAGCGACGCCCTCAACTTCCATTTCACCTCTGTTTGATATTTGTTATTAGTAGTGGCAGATGGTAGAAATAAATAGGGAGGAAGCAAGGTAAGCAGGACACGAGCTGCTTCTGATTTTGTACGAAAATACCCACAGGCAATGGATGAATTTACTAAAAAAAATATTTTGCTATCTAACTCTCCCTTGATGGTTAGGTGGATGAGTTAAACACAAACTGTAGTCATGTAGTGAAGTGCAATCTGTATATAATTTCTGGATCTTGCTAGCTATAGAAGGTGAAATGGAAAATAATAATATTAATAAGTGGCATGTTTGTAATTCTTTGTGCACAGGGAGGGCAGAATTTGGGGTCGTTGGAGGAGTTAGGTGGCCACGAGGCTGGGCAACTAACGGCTTGTAAGGAGGGAAGGCGGACTTTGGGTTCTTGACGTTTCTTGATCATGATGATGATTGCTGTATTCTTTATTTTGTGTATTTATCTATCTAAACAAATTTAAAATAATTAATTTAATTATAAAATATAAAACATAAAATAATAATATCTTGTTTAGCTCACTGTTAATAGCTTTATAACTATTAGGGTGAGCACTAATAGGTAATTACCTATTTTTATCGATTTTACCGAAGGTAAAGGTAAAATCGGTAATTAGTAACGGTAACCGTAAAAAAAATTATAATTTTCGATATTTGGTAAACGGTACAGTAAAAAAATTTCGGTTCGGTAAATTTACCGATTTACCGACTTATCAAGGTAAATGTATGATATAGTAAATTTACCTTTACCTTCGATAAAAATCAGTAAATAATAAATTTTAATTTAATAAATTATTAATTTTATTAAAAATTATATAATAATAGCAAAATCGGTAATTTTATAATCGGTAATGGTAACGGTAATGAAAAAAAATTCGGTAAAATCGGTAATCGGTAAATCGGTAATTACCGAATGCTCACCCCTAATAACTATGCTATCTTGTACTACATTGACAAAATTTATAAGATATTCGGTTAATAATTTTTTAACTATTATCAAAATTTAAAATAATAAACATATGTTATTTTTTAATTATTTAAAATAATAATATATATTTTATTTTTCTTTAGTATTAAAATTTTAAATTATTTAAAATAATAATATTTTTTTGAAGAAGCATAAGCTATAAAATCATCAAATTGTAGCATTCCTAACTTCTACATTTTTACTACTTTTTGCTACTTCTACTTTTTTTTATTACCAAACAGTTTTCTAATTGCTTTTTACTTAAAAGCAAGTTAAAAGCAAAGCCAAACAGATCCTAAGGGTAAGAAGAGGCCAATATTTATGAAAAATATTATTAATACTATATCATAATTTTACATTGTATTTTATCAAAATTAATGCATATCCAAAAGCTAAATGAATGGTTTAATGATTTTACTTTTATCTTCTTAAAAATCTTTAATAGCAGTTATTATTGTGTTATGTGGGATTTAATTTGGTTTTTAATAAGGTATTATTGAGAAATCTATTTACCAATTGGTTGCCTGAATAACAGATATGCACTGAGTAGCATGTAAGAGAGCATAAACAACCAAAAGAGTAGTTAGTGTTTGCCCTCTAAATTCAGATTGGCAGATCATAAATGGTTCATTAATAACTCAAATCCAGCAATGGTTTCTTCAGTATAGCCACAATATAACTTTCCTCTCTTAGTCTCTCTCTTACAATGACTAAGAGTAGTGTTTGCCCTCTAATTGCTTGTGATTCATTGTATCAAATAATCTGTAGCAGAGTTCACCATCAGCTCTCCTCTCCTGTTTTTAGTCAGGTCCCTAATCTAATCTTGAATTTGGTTGATGTTATTATTTATTTTTTTGAAATTAAGAGTAACACCAGTTAACTGTTTATCTTGCATGATAAAATGAGACTAGCAATTAGGGGTCAAAATGAAAAATTGCTGTAAATATATGATTCAGGGAAGTAGATTATTGTTTTTCTTGGATGAAATCTTCAGTTTTTTCTCATGAATTGATTTACAGTTCTCTTTTTTGCCTTGATGGTTGGATTTCAGGTTTTATTATGCTTGATGTTAGTTCAATTTTGATAAATCTTCTGATATTTGTTGACTATTGGAGATTTTAAGCTTTGTCATTGGTGATATGATGAAGGGCAACATCCTGTGAATGAATTTGCAGAGTTAGTTTTATCAGGCTATATGATCAACTGATCAAGCAATCCTACAATCCCAGTTAATAGTTCTCCTACTCTAAAAATAGTATTCAACACAATAGTTTCTGGTTTGACATATGTGTAACTATGAATAAAAGAGAAAAATACCATAGCAACAGATTCTTTGGACCATCAACCATCCATACACTGAAAAATGGCCTCAATTTCAGATATGAACCTAGAAGAAAAAAATAAGGATCACTTACTCAAAGCAAACGTGCAAGAACAATTCACTAGCAATGACGAACATATTGGAACCTCTTAAGTTCACTTTCTGCAACCATACTGCAAGGTAAAAATACACACGTCTATTACAGGTAGAAAAAAGGTACCTTTCCCAGGAAGAGGTATATCTTGCTATGACACATCATAATTCTAGGGCAACATTATATAAGGATAAACTTATTATTTTACTTGGAATCATTTACCAAATAATGGAAATACCTTCATTAAGGTTTTTGTTTTTGATTTGTACTGATATACTAGTCCATTAATGGGCCGATATATGCTAATACATACTAGCATATGACATAGATCAGTACCACCAGAAGTTTTGATACATAAATGAGCAGAACTATCTAGCAATATTGGGTCAGACCGCTAGGGATGTTTTTCAAAACAGTGACCACCATTAGCCCTTCCCAGAAAAAAAACATACCTTCCAACTATCACTAAATGATCAATCACACAATGATTACCTGCACATTTCCAATTTGTTGAATGCTTAATCAATTTCAGAAGCATGTAGATAACATAAGAATAATATAAATGAAAGGTAATAAACTTTCATTGTTAATATGAAACTTGCAGGAACTTCCAAAGAGACAATTGAACCAATATGGAAACATAAGTTCAAATTTCTGCAAAAGCATTGTTAAGGGAAGGAAACTTTAAAAGTCCATAAAATTATGGGCAAGAATATGGATACAAATTCAAATCCTCTATTACAAGTGTTACTAGCAAATCCTATAATGAGATAGGCATCCACATTGTTGCACATTAAGATGATATCTTGTTTGATAGGTTTCAATGTTGTGATACTAATGTACATGTGGTTGCCCATTAGTAGAATGAGTAAATAACTCATATGCTGAGTTCCTAGTTCATAGACATTAGATGTAACCCATTTAATACCATTGTGCATGGCTTATTATGCTGGAAATGTTTGGGTTCATAGATTGTTAGAATCAATGTTTTAAAAACTGGTTCATATTGACCAGTCTTTTCGATATATACCAGCCTAAAAAGAGTCCAGGCTAGTACCATGCTAAGTCAGTACATCCAGTATCAATATTTTCATATGTCGTTATGTCTAGTACATGCCGATCCGAGATTGGATAGGATACTGTACCAAACTGAAATTCAAAACCTAAACCTTGGTTAAAACTAGTGTATTTGCCCGGTGCATTATTTACATAACAGATAAATAGATTGATGCTATTAGTTTTAGCCTTATATGACTAGTCAGGTCCTTTTCTTCATCAGTATCTTGATGGAATAGACTTATATTGATGGAATTAATTTCACATTTCACAGTATCTTGTAGCAGGTTTTCCACTTAATATTATGGCTTACTTCTCTTCACATTCTGACCTAGTCTTCCCCATCCTCTCTTATGTTTCATTCAACATTAAAAGAAATGTGATATTAGATAAAATATTCCAGTGGTTTAGATCATGTATTCTATCATTAAACAAAAAGCTAATGAACTGGGAGTGCCATCTCACAAGGATTTTGAACACGATGAAGAAGCAACATGATGAATTCCTTGTAACCATTTTTTCTAACTGGAATACATCCTTCTCTACAAAATCTTCCTAAATTGTTTTAAGGCAAACAATTCTATATTCCTTATTTGAGAGCTGCATCTAGTTGCCCTACATTTTACTTGGTTACCACCGATGTGTACCTCAATTCAAGTCCACAACTAATTATTTTGTTGGTGAACCATGGGACATGAGGGTGGCTATGATGGTGGTTGTTGACATGGAAATAGGGGAAATTCTTTTCCTCCATAATTCACAGTTCACATAATTATTGGTAAAAATCTGTCATCCCTCAAGGGTTAATACATTTGTTCTTTCTGCACATATTTTATACGGTATACATCATTGTGCCTTTGTGTTGATAATGAGCCACATAGTATAAAATCATTAATAACTCTACTACCCCTCTTCCTTCTTCATAGTTGCCTCATCCCTTCCCCTCTATTCCATCATTGCCTCCTTCCCTCTTCTCATTTCCCATCACTTTACCTGTATTTTACCTCCAACATGATAAGTTCTCTCTACTCCATTTGAAATCTTCTATCATTCAAGGTTATACAATTTTTTTTTTCTTTTGTGACCCTTAAACCCAGGTCTCTAATTCTTCTCATCATCGACCTCAAAGATATCTCTAGCTCTATATGTGAATCCAAAGTCATTGCATGCTTCAATACCGCTATTAAATTTAATTGATTTAATCATCTCCTTGGAGCTAAATCAGTTTGCTGCTTTGTTGAATCACATATCTACTGTCATGGCACCACTGCAACTGAGTCTTAAGACAGATTTAAACATGGCATGGAACTCAATATTGGAACCTTTAGTAAAGACGCTTAAGGCATATATTCATTCTTGATGACCATCATTGGTTGGATCCAGATCTATGCATGCAGTTATAGTTCAACCTTTTATATATATATATATATCAATCGGTACCAATTAGTATTATTGTTATTTTTATTATTATTATAATACTAGTCGGTATCGATTGATACATACCAATCCGATCATAAAACAACACACCAACATGAACCCGTATCTTGAACCTTTCTCTCATTATACAAATAGGCACACTGCTATAAGGAATTTGGACATTCCCATGGTTTCAAAATGGTTCTCATATTTGATTTATGTTTCATTTGTGATGACATCTCTAAAATAATCTCCAACTAAAAAAATAAGCTATCCTATGCCCAATAAAATTGAAGCCCTTTATTATATTTTTAATAGAAGTATCATGTTTTTAGTGCATCCTTTTTTATCCCTAAATAGGTTAGGGAGAGATTAAGTAACTCATACCACACTTTTTATGATTGGAGGATGACAAGTGTGGATACCACAAGCTCTCATGGGATATAAGTATATTAACATTTTCTCATGAAGAGAATGGCCTTAGGGTGTATAAAATGGACTTTGACACCACCTCATTCTTCTTCATGGTGCTCATAGAGCATATTGGCAACTAAACAATCGATAGAAAACTCTATTGTGTGCCACATGCACAATGAGTTGAGGATAAGAATATCGATGAACTCTTGATAGCCAGAAGGTATTTATCTTTGACTTGAGGAAGATGGGAGCTAGATAGACACTCATTTGTCTCAAACATTATTCAAGATGGGAGATAGCATATCCCACAAGCTTGGTTCATTACTTCACTCCCAGTGTATTGAGTTATTCATAATGTCAATATTCATAAAATGATGGAGATAAATATGATAGCTCCATGAGGCATCAAGAGAATTATCTCTAAATCAATTTATGAGGTTGTTTAACTATGACAAGCAGGGTAACTCAAACATATAGGTCTAGTACAAGGGATATGTATCACATTTCTCATTCCTCAGTTGTATATTATTTCATGAAGAATTGTCGACTCTTGATAAATTACGCAAATAGGTGCAATGTAACAATATAAGATTTCTACTATGGAGCACTTATTTTTTCACTAATTTCTACGTGACCCAGATCTGGAGATCTATACTATTGTGTTCTCGAATGTTTTATGGTTGAGGTGGATGGTTTACTATTACCTTGCAAATTGCTTGTAATCTTATGGGAATAAGACTATAATCTTGACAAATAAATCATTGATCAAGAATGATTTATCACATATGAGAAAAAAGATATAGGTACACCCATGCTAAAGCAACAACCATCAAAAGGAAATATAAAACTAACCTAATAGATTTTGCTACTATTTCAATGTGTTTTTTTTTATTCTGTCTAAAAAAACATAGCATTCTAAATAGAGAACCAAAGGCTCAAAGACTCTTCATCAAATGGAATGAAATCACAGTAGTAAGGTTATAATATTGTAATAGAATAAAAATATTATTATGAAACCATGTATGCCCTTGTATGCATCATCAATATAATTAAGGAAAGCGAATATGTGAGACTTCGAGATTGTACATTATAACATATATCTATATTTATTCGACTAATACATCGCACATGTAACGTTCGAAAGTTTTTGAAACTGTTGTCCCATCCTGCTCCCCACGTTTTTCCTTTTCTTCCCCACGTTTCTCCCCTATTCGCCCGTGAACGCCTCCTTCTCCCTCCCCTATTTCTCCCCCTCTTCTTCCTCGCTTCCTCACCTCACCGCTTCCTCGCTTCTTCACCTCACCGGCACAGCTACCCTCCTCCTCCTCACGCATCTTCCCCTCTCAGCCTCCTCTTCCGCCTCCGGCGACCAGAACCGGCGAGCGGAAGCTCCCCCTCTTCCTTCGCGCGTGCGGCGACGAGAAACGGCCGGAAAACCCTAGATCTGGCGCCCTTCTTGTCTCCGACGACTCCAGCAGCCTCCCCTACCTCCGGCGAACGTCTCCCCTCCGTTCCGGCGCGTTTTCCGGCGTCGTCTTCCCCGACTCCGGCGACATCCGCGAACGACGCCGCCGGTGGGTTTTCCGTTCGATCTCGGCGATCCCAACCTCCTCTCGCGAAACCGGCGGTACGACTGAACTCCCCTCGCCGGCGGCTATCTCGTGATACTTCCGGAATTTTGACCGGCCACCGGAGTTACTGTTCCGGCGGCGGCGCTACTGTTCCGGCGAACTTCCGGCGACCGCAACTGCAACCCCGAGCGGCGCGCACGAGGTTATATTGGACATATATTGGTTGGATCTAGCGCAGACCTACAGTCTCCAGGTAGGATTCTTACCTCCCTACCTTTGTTCGGTGCCACACCGCATGCGTAGATAGCGGCACCACCTTCTTGTTGTCTATATCAGATTATTACTTTCGTATACCCTTTGAGATCTGCTTCTTGCCATTGAGACACATGAATGCTTGCATGCTATCTGGTTTTTATGTTTCTGTGCATGATACTGTTGGCAGTTTATTTATATGCAGTACATATATATTTTGGCTGTCTCTACAGCCAGCTTGTGTTGATATTGGGGAGGGACGGATAGGTCTGACTGAGATGGTCCACCTTCCGAGAACCTTGTGATTTTGGCCATTGGTAGTAGCCATGGATGTGTTATTGGGGTGATTTGGGGATGAGCCCATGGTCTACAGGCCTCCGGATGGATCACAGTTGGGTGTCGTGATACTCGGCATTCCGGGGTGATCTGGGTGTAGGACGCTACACCGGCGGACTGTCGACGGACAGCCGTTTCTACCGTTAGCTGGCGGTAGGAACCACTCTTTGAGTGCGCGTCCTACGGGACATTGGCACAGCTTGGTTTCCACCTGCATGCTGTACTTTCTGTATTTACTTAGTCGAGTTATATTTATTTACAGTGCACTTCCGTTTATTAATTATTGTTGGATCCTCCTTATTCTTATATGCACCATTTACTTGTTAAATCCTACTTAGCCTCCCCGGCTAACTCCACTTGCCTTGCCTCCAGGTTTAGGCTCGGCTCCCTCTGGTGCGCAGTAGATAGATAGGTAGATTATCTTCCCTATCACATGTATTTTCTTATGTGTCGTACGTATTATTTGTCGTATTTCGAGGATTGTATTTGATGAGATGGTATTTATCTGGTCATGGACCAGTGTGGATTTGTGGGCCAGGACTGTTCGGCCATGTGAGTATTGTTGACTATGACCGCTGCGTCGGTCTGATGTGTATCTCATCTATGTGGATTTCATCATTCATATTATTTGTCGTATTGCATTGTATTCTGGATCTGTATGGCTTTGCAGGTCCATTGTTTGCCGCGTCCTAAGGCTGGGAGAGTCTTGGGGCGTGACAAATTTTGGTATCAGAGGTATGGTATTAGATCTTACATGGGACATAAGGACTTAGGATCGAACCCTAGGATTTAAGATCCGCGTTAGTGTTAATATGTGATTTTAATTAACGTGACCCTTGCCGTTGTTGGTGCGTTACAGGAAATGGCACCCAAGAAAAGCCCTCGTTTCGGGTGGATGGATGGTTTAGCCTGTGGGGCATTGAGTGCACCACTCAGTTTGATGCGGAGAGATTCTAGTTCTGGAAGTGAACGAAGTGGGAAGTAGACACCATGCACAAGAACCTCCGGTCCAAGAACCTCCACGGCGTAGAGCACATGAAACTCCCTCGACTGCAGCGTTGGAGTTAGCGTCCTACTTTACTGTCATGTGGTTTTAAGGCTGGCGTGTCCAGTAAGTTTGATTTGTCGCGTCTCGAGGGTGGATTCCCTAGGCCTGGCCCGCCAGGGTGTCCTCTCTGGGTCGTGACGATCTACGTGTTGGACATGTGAATGTATAAAGTCCAGTAAGCTTGATTTGTCGCACCTCGAGGGTGGATTCTCTAGGCCTGGCCTGCCAGGGTGTCCTCTCTGGGGTGTCCTCTCTGGGTCGTGACGATCTACGTGTTGGACATGTGAATGTATAAATTCCTATTAATGAAAGTTCCTATAAGACAAATGATATAATTAAGGACAGATGTAATCGATTGAACCCCCCTTAGATGAGAAACAATCTCATTGGATATCATCTTAATGAGTCTCCTTATGATTCATCTCATTGAGTGTCAATGAGATGAATCATAAGGAGACTCATTAAGATGATATCCAATGAGATTGTTTCTCATCTAAGGGGGGTTCAATCGATTACATCTGTCCTTAATCACTCAATGAGATGAATCATAAGGAGACTCATTAAGATGATATCCAATGAGATTGTTTCTCATCTAAGGGGGGTTCAATCGATTACATCTGTCCTTAATTATATCATTTGTCTTATAGG
Source organism: Costus lasius (assembly GCA_027563935.2). Classification (NCBI taxonomy): domain Eukaryota; kingdom Viridiplantae; phylum Streptophyta; class Magnoliopsida; order Zingiberales; family Costaceae; genus Costus; species Costus lasius. The sequence continues at coordinate 4,042,516 of CM050451.1, read as the reverse complement.
AACTTTCATTAATAGGAATTTATACATTCACATGTCCAACACGTAGATCGTCACGACCCAGAGAGGACACCCCAGAGAGGACACCCTGGCAGGCCAGGCCTAGAGAATCCACCCTCGAGGTGCGACAAATCAAGCTTACTGGACTTTATACATTCACATGTCCAACACGTAGATCGTCACGACCCAGAGAGGACACCCTGGCGGGCCAGGCCTAGGGAATCCACCCTCGAGACGCGACAAATCAAACTTACTGGACACGCCAGCCTTAAAACCACATGACAGTAAAGCAGGACGCTAACTCCAACGCTGCAGTCGAGGGAGTTTCATGTGCTCTACGCCGTGGAGGTTCTTGGACCGGAGGTTCTTGTGCATGGTGTCTACTTCCCACTTCGTTCACTTCCAGAACTAGAATCTCTCCGCATCAAACTGAGTGGTGCACTCAATGCCCCACAGGCTAAACCATCCATCCACCCGAAACGAGGGCTTTTCTTGGGTGCCATTTCCTGTAACGCACCAACAACGGCAAGGGTCACGTTAATTAAAATCACATATTAACACTAACGCGGATCTTAAATCCTAGGGTTCGATCCTAAGTCCTTATGTCCCATGTAAGATCTAATACCATACCTCTGATACCAAAATTTGTCACGCCCCAAGACTCTCCCAGCCTTAGGACGCGGCAAACAATGGACCTGCAAAGCCATACAGATCCAGAATACAATGCAATACGACAAATAATATGAATGATGAAATCCACATAGATGAGATACACATCAGACCGACGCAGCGGTCATAGTCAACAATACTCACATGGCCGAACAGTCCTGGCCCACAAATCCACACTGGTCCATGACCAGATAAATACCATCTCATCAAATACAATCCTCGAAATACGACAAATAATACGTACGACACATAAGAAAATACAACATGTGATAGGGAAGATAATCTACCTATCTATCTACTGCGCACCAGAGGGAGCCGAGCCTAAACCTGGAGGCAAGGCAAGTGGAGTTAGCCGGGGAGGCTAAGTAGGATTTAACAAGTAAATGGTGCATATAAGAATAAGGAGGATCCAACAATAATTAATAAACGGAAGTGCACTGTAAATAAATATAACTCGACTAAGTAAATACAGAAAGTACAGCATGCAGGTGGAAACCAAGCTGTGCCAATGTCCCGTAGGACGCGCACTCAAAGAGTGGTTCCTACCGCCAGCTAACGGTAGAAACGGCTGTCCGTCGACAGTCCGCCGGTGTAGCGTCCTACACCCAGATCACCCCGGAATGCCGAGTATCACGACACCCAACTGTGATCCATCCGGAGGCCTGTAGACCATGGGCTCATCCCCAAATCACCCCAATAACACATCCATGGCTACTACCAATGGCCAAAATCACAAGGTTCTCGGAAGGTGGACCATCTCAGTCAGACCTATCCGTCCCTCCCCAATATCAACACAAGCTGGCTGTAGAGACAGCCAAAATATATATGTACTGCATATAAATAAACTGCCAACAGTATCATGCACAGAAACATAAAAACCAGATAGCATGCAAGCATTCATGTGTCTCAATGGCAAGAAGCAGATCTCAAAGGGTATACGAAAGTAATAATCTGATATAGACAACAAGAAGGTGGTGCCGCTATCTACGCATGCGGTGTGGCACCGAACAAAGGTAAGGAGGTAAGAATCCTACCTGGAGACTGTAGGTCTGCGCTAGATCCAACCAATATATGTCCAATATAACCTCGTGCGCGCCGCTCGGGGTTGCAGTTGCGGTCGCCGGAAGTTCGCCGGAAGTTCGCCGGAACAGTAGTGCCGCCTCCGGAACAGTAACTCCGGTGGCCGGTCAAAATTCCGGAAGTATCACGAGATAGCCGCCGGCGAGGGGAGTTCAGTCGTACCGCCGGTTTCGCGAGAGGAGGTCGGGATCGCCGGGATCGAACGGAAAACCCACCGGCGGCGTCGTTCGCGGATGTCGCCGGAGTTGGGGAAGACGACGCCGGAAAACGCGCCGGAACGGAGGGGAGACGTTCGCCGGAGGTAGGGGAGGCTGCTGGAGTCGTCGGAGACAAGAAGGGCGCCTGATCTAGGGTTTTCCGGCCGTTTCTCGTCGCCGCACGCGCGAAGGAAGAGGGGGAGCTTCCGCTCGCCGGTTCTGGTCGCCGGAGCCGCGGTCGGAGGCGGAAGAGGAGGCTGAGAGGGGAATATGCGTGAGGAGGAGGAGGGTAGCTGTGCCGGTGAGGTGAAGAAGCGAGGAAGCGGTGAGGTGAGGAAGCGAGGAAGAAGAAGGGGAGAAATAGGGGAGGGAGAAGGAGGCGTTCACGGGCGAATAGGGGAGAAACGTGGGGAAGAAAAGGAAAAACGTGGGGACCCATCAGTTTCAAAAACTTTCGAACGTTACAGCACACTTGCATTTGACAAAAAAAAAGAAGATGATGAGTTTATATATTAGAGGAGATTGTTATAGTGTCTTATAGAAACCAAAAGTAATTGGAACATCACACTAGTTTATGTAGTCTAACAATCTAACTCTAGCAATTAGCAACAATTATACCATAACTCTCTTTCTTTCCTCAATCTATTCAAACCTAAAGAGTCCAACAAAATGAAATTGACTCTACCAAATTGGAGATTAAACTGAACCCAATTAGATTTGATTGGATTGAAAAGTATGTAAATTAAATCACAGCAAGTATTTTATATACATACCCTAAATGCTAGCTTTCAAATACCCAACCAAACCTAGCTAGCTTTATATTTTAATAATTTAAAAAAGATATAATTTTGTACTTTCAAAAGATCTAATATTAATAATTTTAAATATGAAGGTTCATTTAAAAAAAATTTCTCTACTTCATCATTGCAACATAGGAATATGTGCCATGCGTCTATTTCAAGGTTCGTGACTTTATGCAGTGGAAGAATAAGATAACACAATCAAGAAGGATCTTAATATTAAATGGTTTATTTTTAATTTAACTTAAACGATCATATTCTTCCAATCTTTGGTTTTGTCTAAATTTTATGTTTTTTTGGGGGGACTTTTATGCGTACTACTTTTATATTTGTTAAATATATTTTTAATAATATTCCATAATTATTCTTAAAGAAAAATAAAATCATATTCTATGTAAAAATCTTGTAAAGGGATTATATTTGAGCAATTCATTATTCATCGCTTTAAAATTATGAATTTTAAAAGCAAAAAATCATGCATTGCTTTCAAAATCACACGTCCGAATATATGAATGACTTTAGGTGTTACCTTTCCTATGGATCTGGGTGGCCATTGCCTAGCAATTTTTCTTTGGTGGCTTTATTCCTTGATTTGAGAGATCGGTTCATATTAGTTACGCCCCAATTAGGTGCGTTGTTTGGGTGGAGCATCCGCTGATTCACTCCGCGACTCCTAGTGCTCCCCCTTCACCTGGCCGTCGAGAAGACAAGAACCACCAAGCCGCCGCCGCCGCCGTTGCAAGAGCAAGGTAGACGAAGATGGGGCGAGTGGATCCGCACTCGTTTGCTGAGTTGTCTCAGCCGCAGGTGAAGCATGTGGATCTGACCCTTTACTTCGATTTCGACGCCCGCCTCATCCACGGCTCTGTCGTGATCACCCTCTCCACCGCCCACTCCGGCCCTCTCGTCCTCGACACTCGTTCCCTCATCATCCACTCCGCCCACGACCCCCTCACTGCCAACCGTATACCGTTCTCCAACACCTCTCTCGTAGACCCTGTCTTAGGCTGCCCGCTTTCCCTCTCCCTCTCTGCCCAGTCAGTTGTCGTCGTCGTCTTCTCCACCTCCACCAACTCCCCCGCCCTCCAATGGCTCACTCCTGCGCAGACTGCCTCCAAGCTCCACCCCTTCGTCTACACCCAGTGCCAGTCCATCCACGCTCGCTCTATCTTCCCTTGCCAGGACACCCCTGCCGCTCGCCTCACCTTTTCCGCCCGTCTCAACTTCCCACGGCCCCTCAGGGCCGTCATGGCGGCCGCTCGAGTCGCCTTGCCCCGCGACCCAATCCACGGCGAGTCCGGTCCCGCCTGCCCTGATTCAGTCTGGTGCGCCTCTGGCCGGATCGTTGAGGAATTCGTGATGGATAACCCCATTCCGCCTTACCTATTCGCCTTCGCTGTCGGGAAAATCGAGAGCTGCGAGGTCGGACCGCGCACACGTGTCTACGCTGAGGGTGGGCCGTCGTTGCTCGATGTAGCTGCCAAAGAGTTTGCCGGTGTTGAGAGCATGATCCGCGCGGGAGAGGCGCTCTTCGGCCCATACGAGTGGGGCCGCTTTGATCTCCTCGTGCTTCCCCCGAGTTTCCCCTATGGTGGCATGGAGAACCCCATGATGGTCTTCCTGACGCCTACCGTCATCAAAGGGGACGCCACAGGAGCCCAGGTGGTTGCTCATGAGCTCGCCCACAGCTGGACCGGCAACCTCATCACTAACAAAACTAACGAGCACTTCTGGCTCAACGAGGTAATCTCGCAAGAGAAACCTTATCTACAATCATTTTTCTTTCTTCTTTTCCTCATTCTTCCAGTTTTTATGAAACAAGCAATAATTGCACATGCAAATACGTTTCAATATTCCTCTAGCAATTAATCGATGTTTTTTGTGTGCTCATCAATCAAAGACTGAATTGTTTGTTTCCATTTTTTTATCATGATTACTTGCATGATTCTTATATTGATCATGGGCTGAACATTTGAGCGTTTTTCCTTCTTACTTCTGATTATCATCGATAAAAATTGATGCATTTAAAATTGAATAAATACAGCATATTCAAGTTTTCTTGTGATTCTTTTATGATTGATATACAAAGCTTCAAAGATGGGCTCTTTTGTGATGTTTTCATAGGGATTCACAACTTATGCGGAGAGGAGGATTGTGGAGGTTGTGCAAGGGTTGGAGCGGGCAGCTCTGAACACGGGAATCGGATGGAAGGGACTGAATGATGAAATGGAGAGGTTCAAGAACAATATGGAGTTTACCAAGCTGAATCCCAACTTGGAAGGTGTCGATCCCGATGTTGTCTACTCCCAAGTGCCCTATGAAAAAGGATTTCAGTTCCTATGGAGAATAGAACGTCAGGTCTAAATATGAATATTTTCCTTGTCCTCTATGATAGCTTCGCTTTGTTGTCCAGATAACAGATGATTGTTATTCTGGTTTACCTATTACAGATTGGTCGTCCTTCGTTTGATCAATTTTTGAAGAAATATATAGCAACATTTAAATTCAGATCTATAGATACAGAGACATTTCTTCAATTTCTGACAGCAAACGTGCCTGGCATAGAAAATCAGATTGACTTAAAGCTGTGGGTGGAGGGTACAGGAATTCCTCCAGATGCCATGGAGCCAGTTTCTGCAATCTATTCCCAAATTGTGTCCCTGGCAAATGAATTTATGCTAGGCAGGATTCCAAAGGAGGAGGAAGTGAGAAATTGGAGTGGACAGGAGTGGGAACTTTATATTGAGAATCTACCTAAATCTGTTGAAGCGTCTCAGGTACCATTATTTATGGATATTGTTTCTTTTTGTGGAACTTTTCATTTGAATGAGCAAAAATAAATTAGAACTATAACTAAATTTGACTAAGCTGATTGCAGATCTACCAGGTCAACATCTATAGTTTACTATCCATGCATGCGACCATTGTCAAATGCTTAACATTTTAACTGCATTAGCTTCTTAGATATTGGAAAATTTGTTGTGTATAATATTGTATTTGTATATCCAGGGAAAAATTTTCTTTGGTATTTCGCTCCTAAGTTCTAATTGGAAAATGATCTGTTTAATCTGTAAACCATCTTCTTTTATCTTGATTATTGTTTCTGCAGTCAGTTACAAGTTTTTAGTTGTTGAGCCATAAATTATTTGCTGATAGATATATGACTATCAGGTATTAACTACACAGGAAAAAGAGACTGGTCGATTACTTATTATTCACTTACATGATTTTTGTAGTTTCTGCTTGCTTCAGCTGAGCAAGACCTATTTTCTGCATCTCTTTTTTGTATTGTTCTAAGTTAGCAGTTGCATGGCTGCTTGTTGATGGCAGACATGATCCGTTAATATGTAATTGATTCCTTTTTCTAAGCTCAACTACTGCTGTCTGTTGCAAGTTTTTAGTTGCTGAACCATGGATCATTTGCTGCTACATATGAGTAGAAGAAAAATGTTGGAATGCCAATTTTTCTGACTCATGGGATGATGTTAGCCATGATAAAAAGAGAAAGAAAATGCATGCATACCTTTTTTTGAAACACAACTTGAGATTTGCTAGGCCACCTATGAGTTAACCAACCCAAAAATGGGTCTTCATCTCTTTAGGCAAGAAGGTCTTTAAATTTATTACCATCTCTTTGAAGCTGATGGGAAAGTCACCAAATCAACTGATAGTTAAGTCAATTAATAGTTGCCCAACTGACCCTAAATTTCACGTGGAGATATTTTTTCAAGTGGTTTACCCATTTTGCATTGACCAAATGTAGGTCATTTTTTTGAAGCTCACTCATGTGGAAGTCATTGGATTAGCCAAAGCTTACGGCAACCATTAATTGGCTGACGTATCCTAAATTTCTTGCACAGATAAGTTGATGAAGGCCCAAGGCTAATTGATGATAAAGTCAGCTATATTAGACTATCTAAATTTAAGATCACCCCTTTAAAACCTTAGGGACCAAGTCCTTGTGCCAAGCCTAGAGTAGATCTTTTGTTTTAATGCTTCACCAAGAGACTAAGGGCCCGTTTGGCCCCTGTAGAGCAGCTTTTAAGCTTCTTTTACTGAGAAACTATTTGGTAATCATAATCAGAAGCAAGAAAAAGTAACTTAGAAGCAAAAGTTTTAAAAGCTAGCAAATGATATTTTTTTCGGCTTCTGTTTTTACAAAATGGGGCGAAACAGGCCCTAAGTTCTTAGGCAAATTGAAGATTAGGTGAACCCTTTGATGCTTTGCCAATCCTCTTCGGACTAATTCAATGTATGTCTTCCTTTCAAATTATCACATGGAGATAAAGTTCTTGTGTTAATCCAAAATGCAGTTGACAAATTTAAGGTCATCATACCCTAGCGATCATCAAATGGGGAGAAAATTTCCTAGGCAGGCTTAATGCCTAGGATATTGGGGAAGGGTGATAATCTCACCCTCAATTTGCTTTGAGATCTGTGTTGTTCTGTCTCACCTTGAAAATTCAAGCACAGCACAGATATCAAAGCAAAATCAAGGTGAGATCACCCTTCCCTAATATCTTTCTCATCAAATGGGTCTAGAGCAACTAAGTAATAAAATATGTATTGATGATCAAGTTCCACCATGATTGGTTTACTTGACTAACTTCAGCTAAATATGATTGATCCTAAGGTTTGGTAGGTGATTCAAGATAGAGTCAAGCTAATACAAGGGCATCCTAACCCAAAGATCATAGAACTATATTGAAACGGCAAAAGGAAATGGAAAATGAATACATGTGATTGAAGCTAAGGTTAATGGACCTAGGATAAGGTTAGTCATGTATGGCCAACATAGCTTAAGATTGATTACACATGCTTGACTTTTACCAAGATTGGTTTTGAGTTGATTAACTTGTGGGTAGTTGGAGCTTGAAGATGTGATTCAGGGTTGTTGTAGCATGTCACTCCATTAAGAATTTTCCTCATGCTAGGAATACCACATCATGGAAGCCTTTTAAAGCTTTTAATAAATAGTATCCAAGATTCTCACTACATTAAGATTCTCCTCTCTAAGGAGTTCCTTTAGGTAAATATCAAGGTCTTAAAAATCATTCCATACTATTTCATATGGGCAGTATGTACCAGAGATTAGTCGAGTACCAGAACATGTAGTGTTAGTAGGATTGATACCAATATAATTCAATATAGTGTTTGTACAATACATATAGTGTCGGTATGCAGTACCGGTGTTAGATTATTTGGTATGTACCAATATAATAAAGGACTGCTATACTGGTATAGATTAATTTTTTAAACATACATGGATGTATATGAACCATACATAGAACACTAAGAATCCTTTATGGGGTAAAGAGTTAAAAGAAAAGGCAAGAAGGATTCACGATATTGGACAATAAAAAAAAATTGAAAGAATTGCTTTTCTGGAGTGATACCAACCAATAGAATCTTATAGCAACAAACAAACCTGGATTGACTCTATCTCATCCTACATTGCAAATTGCGATCTTTTAACAAGGAGAACAAACTACCTTATAGTCTTAGAGAACATGTGGATGTGCCAAAGGCCACTTGTTGGTTTTGAGCCCCTGCTTCTCCTATCTTTTATAATATATTGACAACACTAACTCATGGTACTCTTGAGCTAGTTTGAGTTGTTAGTGAGGGTCTGTTAGCAGTTGATAAAATTTTCAAGCAAATTGTGAAGATAATGCTTTCACAAATAATACTAGTTTTTCACTCTGTTTCCTTAGGAGAAAAACTAGAGGGAAAGAAAAGAAAAATGAGTTTTCCGTTGTTTCTTTGGGCAAAAGGAAAATTTTGAGTGAAAAAGTAGATGAAAAAATTTATTTTTCCTTACGAAACTAATCCGTCCGAATCGGATAGAAAAGTTGGGGAAAACACAATGCCAATTGGTCCCACCTCCGAAACTAATTTTCTTTCTTCTTTTCAATGATGGACTTTTTTCTTTCCATGCAGTTTTCGTTTTCTTGCTTATTTTCATTCCTTACAGTTTTCTTTCCCTATAAGAAACAAAGTGTAAATGTTGTGAGTAGTTTCAAGGACATTAATAGTTTTGACAGTCTTTATGGAACCGGAGCATTTACAAACCACCCTAGAATCGATGACACTCTATGGGTAGATAGCATGATCTACTAAAGGTCCTAGCATAAACCCCAAGGGTTGTGAAGTGGAAGCTTCTCCCCTTTAGTCACATGAATATACTTAGAAAGAAGTATGAAGATGCGCCCATTGGTATCAAGCAAATCATTATTTGCTTGTCAAATTGAAAATTAGTGCACTGACTAGGTGATGTAGGACAAGGAGATTAAGAGGAGAAAGAGAAGGAGACGACAGAGATAATTTAAGGAGATACATAAACGATAGATGTGTTAACTAAACTGTGCACACCCCACACACCCCACCCTAATAAACATGACAGAAAAGAGTGCTCTCTTGTAAACAAGAGATGATTGAGTCATAAAGGGGATCCATGTTTTTTGTTTTGATAACTAATATATGATAGATGTGTTCGAGAAAAGGAGAGCAAAAAAGAAACGTCTATCTAGTTGTATACTAACCGCAAATAAAATATGCCATCAGTCCATAATCTAATAATATCCTATCCATCAGACCTTTGGTGAAAGCAAAAAAGACACAAAAAGCCGAAAAGCAATTGGTGGAGGTGGCTACTTTAGATAATTTTGAATCAACATAGTTTCCTTAATGAATATACTTTTTCTGCGTGAGGGTGTGTTTGGAATTTGTATTAGCTAAAGAAAACTATTTTTGTGCTTGCTATAGTAACATCCTCTCAATTGATTGGTGTAGGTGGCTGCTTTAGATGCACGCTATCGACTGTCAGAATCCAGGGACTATGAGGTCAAGGTTGCATTTCTTCGGTTGGCAATCTCTTCTGGATGCAAGATGTACTTTGGGGAGGTTGAGAAGATCTTAAAGGAAGTGGGAAGGATGAAGTATCTGCGTCCTCTGTACACTGCTTTAGCGAGTAGCACAGAGGGAGAGAAGATGATGGCTGTAAGAATATTTGCTGAGGCGCGTGACTCGTATCATCCTATTGCTCAAGGTGTTGTGGAGACCATTTTGGCCAATCACCACTGATCAGGAATTGTAACATTGTTGTATGAGCAGTAGGTTGGAAGGAAAAATTTCCCAAAATACAATCTTGTAAAAGGATAGATTATGGAATTCTGAAATCATTACTTTTGATGCTAGTCCATCTTTAACTGGAGATGGCATTTTGTTGAAGCTAATTTGTTCTTGCTTTGCAACATAAACAAGAAAAACTGATATCTTGGTACTTCGGTGAGCTGTTTTATTTTTCCTAGAAATTTGGAATTGTTCATAAATTTTGAATCACACCTTCACAATAGAGATTTATATTTGGAGAATTCTGTATAGTCACTGACCGATCATCTGATTTGCAAATAAATTATAAACTTTTTTTTTTGTTTAGATTGTTTCATTGAACTACTGAATTTGTGACAATCAACTTCAAATATTAGCTTTCATTAACAATGATTAAATGTGGCGAACGAAATTTAAATGTATTGGCCCATCCAATCCGATAGTTTAGTAATTCAAATACAACAAATCTAACCATTTATAAAGAACCATTTGTCACAATCTAATAACAATCTAGCAAGTTTAATAACAGTAGATAAATTGTTTGTAAGACATTAAATAGTTTCATTATATAATTATGATAAATTTTATTATATTTTTTTTTGTAAATTGTGTAACATAGACAATAGTTAGCAATTAAATGAGTTTAATTATATATCTTTTTTCTTTGGTATCATTTCATTGTTGCATGTCATCAATATTACATGATATGTAAGTTATTTTAACATAATTTACTTTGTATTCATTTGGTTTTCTAACTCAATAAAGCATGATTCGTTTATTTAGATTTTTTAAGATTTTGGAATGTAGCACATATCCTATTACTATTTGATGAAGGCCATGCCATTAGCACATTTTCTTCACCATTTTATAATTTACATCAAAAAAAAGGTTCTGTTTTAATATATATTTTATATGAATTATATGAATATAATTATTCATATAATATTTTAACATATAATTATTCATATCTTTATCAATTGAATTAACTAACACCTACATAATTAAATACATATAATTACATAATTATTTATACTTAAGTGTACTATTTATTAGAATTTTCTATCTTACTTTATCAAACACATGCCATCTTTTACCTTCATGTCTACCCATATGTATCTATTACAATGGAAGAGCCACATAGAGCTCAGTGTCGGCAATTTTTTTTAAATTAATTAAATTTATATACATATATATAAATTTTGATTTTCCATGCTAAAATTTTTTTTATCTTTCTAATATTTTTGGGTCTTGGATCCACTACTAATTACAATCATTGTGTTGACTAATTCTTCAAACCATAATGTAAGAAAATACATAACCAAAGCAAAAGGAATACATATAAGAAAATACAATTGGAATACATAATTATAAAGTATATCTTAATAAATGTATCACAATTATATAATTAAACTATTTAATGTCTTACGACCAGTTATCTACTGAGGCTATTAAACTTGCCACATTTATTATTAGATTGTGACAAATGGACCTTTACAAATGGTTAGATTTGTTGTAATGAATTACTGAACAATAATCATATGGGATGGGCTAACACATTGAAATTTAGTTCGCCATATTTAAAATCATTGTTAATGAAAGTTAATATTTGAAAAATCAGGTGATAGGTCAGTTACGAAGGTGTGATTCAAAATTTATGAACAATTCCAAATTTCTAGTAAAAACAGCACGCCAAAGCACCAAGATATATGTTGCGAAGCAAGAACAAATTAGCTTCAACAAAATGTCATCTCCAGTAAAGATGAACTTGCATCAAAAGTAATGATTTCAAAAAAAAAGTAATGATTTCAGAATTCCATGATAGATCGTTTTACAAGATTGTATTTTGGGAAAATTTTCTTACCAAGCTACTTCTCTTACAATTCATTATCAATTCCTGGTCAGCTGCGATTGCCCAAAATGGTCTGCACAACACCTTGAACAATAGGATGATAGGAGTTACGCGCCTGGCCAAATATTCTTGAGGCCATCCTCTTCATCCCCTCCGTGGTACTCGCTAGAGCAGTGTACAGAGGGCGCACATACTTCATCCTTCCCACTTCCCTTAAGATTATCCCAACATCCGAAGAGTAGTCCGTGCATCCAGAATAGATTGCCAATCGAAGAAACGCAACCAGTGCATCGTAGTCCCTAAATTCTGACAGTCGATAGTGTGCTTCTAAAGCAACCACCTACACCAATTAAGTATGTTACAATCAAGTGAGAGAATGTTACTATAGCAGCAAATGATCCATGGTTCAGCAACTAAAACTTGCCCGACAGCAGAAAGCTGAGCTTAGAAAATGTCTGCTATCAACAGGCAGCCATGCAACTGCAACTTAGAACAATGCAAAAAAGAGATGCAGAAAATAGCTCTTGCTAAACTGATGCAAGAAAGCCGCAAAAATTGGGTAAGTGAATAAGTAATCGACCAGTCTCTTTTTCCTGTGTAGTTAATTCCTTATAGTCATATATCTATCACCAAATAATTTATGGCTCAGCAACTAATAATTTGTAATTGACTGCAGAAAACAATAATTATGATACAAGAAGCTGGTTTACAGAGTAAACAGATCAATTGCCCCTCAGAACATTGGAGTGAAATACCACAGAAAATCTTCGCCTGGATCTACGATACAATACTATATACTCTACAAATATTCCAATATCTATAAGCTAATGCAGTTGAAGTGCTAAGCATTTGTCAAATTTAGCTGTTGTTATAATTTACTTTTGCTCATTCAAATTAAAAGTGCCACAAAAAGAAACAATATCCATAAATAATGGTACCTGAGACGCTTCAATAGGTTTGGGTAGATTCTCAATATAAAGTTCCCACTCTTGCCCACTCCAACTTCTCACTTCCGCCTCCTTTGGAATCTTGCCTCGCATAAATCTCTTTACCAGGGACATAATCTGGGAATAGATTGCAGAAGATGACTCCATGGCATCTTGGGGGATTCTTGTACCTTCAGCCACAGCCTTAAGTCAATCTGATTTTCTATGCCAGGCACGTTTGATGTCAGAAATTGAAGAAATGTCTCTGTATCTATAGCTTTGAACTTAAATGCTGCTATATATTTCTCCAAAAATTGATCAAACGAAGGACGACCAATCTGTAAGAATGACATTATTTGTTATCTGGACAACAAAGAGAAGCTATCATAGAGGACAAGGAAAAAAATTCATATTCAGACCTGACGTTCTATTCTCCAGAGGAACTGAAAGACTTTTTCATAAGGCACTTGGGAGTAGGTAACTTGGGGATCGACACCTTCCCATTTGGGATTCAGCTTGGTAAACTCCATGTTGTTCTTGAACCTCTCCATCTCATCATTCAGTCCCTTCCATCCGATTCTCCTCTTCAGAGCTGCCCGCTCCGCCCCTTGCACAACCTCCACAATCCTCCTCTCCGCATAAGTTGCTAATCCCTATGAAAATATCACAAAAAGAACCAATCTTTGAAGCTTTGTATATCAATCATAAAAGAATCACAAGAAAACTTGAATACGCTTTATTTATTCAATTTTAAATGCATCAATTTATATCGATGATAATCAGAAGAAAAATAAACGAAAAAAGCTCAAATATTCAGCGCAAGAACAAGATAACAATCATTCAAACAATCACGACAAAAGAAATGGAAACAGATATAATTCAATCTTTCAATTAATTGTTAGGGGAATATCATTTGCATGTACAATTATGGCTTGTAAACAAAAACCGTAATAAAAAGGAAAAGGAAGAAGAATGATTGTAGATAAGGCTTCTCTTGCTAGATTACCTTGTTGAGCCACAAGTGCTCGTTAGTTTTGTTAGTGATGAGGTTGCCGGTCCAGCTGTAGGCGAGCTCAAGAGCAACTGCCTGGGCTCCTGTGCCGTCTCCTTTGATGACGGTAGGCGTAAGATGACGGTAGGCGTAAGGAAGACCATGGTGGGGTTCCCCATGCTACCATAGGGGAAGCTCGGGGGAGGCACGAGGATATCAAAGCGGCCCCACTCGTATGGCCCGAAGAGCGCCTCTCCCGCGCGGATCATGCTCTCAACACCCGCAACGCCGCAAAGTCGTTGGCGGCTGCATCGAGCAGCGACGGCCCACCCTCAGCGTAGACACGTGTGCGCGGTCTGATCTCGCGGGTCTCGATTTTCCCGACGGAGAAGGCGAATAGGTGAGGCGGAATGAGATCATTCATCATGAAATCCTCAACGATCCGGCCGGAGGCGAACCAGTCTTGATGAGGACAGACGGACGGGGACTCGCCGAGGATGGATTGGCTGTGGAAATCGGCTCGAGCAGCGGCCATGACGGCTGTGAGCAGACTTGGAAGGTTGAGACTGGCGTTAAAGGTGAAGCGAGCGGCAGGGGTGTCCTGACAAGGGAAGATAAAGCGAGCGTGGATGGAGTGGCACTGGGTGTAGAGGAAGGGGTGGAGTTTGGTGGTATTCTACGTGGGGGTAAGCCATTGGAGGACGGAGGAGTTGGTGGAAGTAGAGAAGAAGACGAGGAAACGTGAGTGGTAATCGACGGAAATGGAGAGTGGACAGTCTTCGGGAGAGGAGAAGGGAATATTCTTGCCGGTCTTGGACTCTGTGACAGCGCTGATTGGCGTAGCGGCGAGGTTCACACATCTTTTATAGATTAAGAGGGGAAGGATCATACTACTCAGATGAGAAGTGGTTACAATAACTATGCAAATTATATGCTCAATTTTAATTGAAAAGATATCGGCAACTATGGGGTGTTGGAGAAATTTAAGTCTCATTAAATGTAAGTCGTCCATTTAAGCGTGAGTGAGAACTTCTGATCTGGACGTTGGATCGGAGATCTGGAGGCATTGATGGATAGATCTAGTTCTAATTAGTGGGGATCGACACTTGGATCACCCAGAAACTCGTCCGATTGGAGCAGATCAAGCCGAAATGATGCCAGCCATCGGTTGCATATGATGCTAATCTAACCGTTGGATGAGAGCCCTTGAATCTAGGCCGTTGGATGGCAAGAGCCATCTCTTTCGTTCCGTGCGCGATAGGGCGAGCGGTAGTCACCGCCGGTTGTCGTCCGGTGGCCGTTCGCCGGAGATGCTTCGGCTGAAGCTGTGAAAGGTTACGGCGGGTGCATGGCGAGTTTCCGATGCTGGATGGCAGCGCGTCAGACCAGGGATAGGGCGGAATCCGGCGGAGACTGGAGAATCGGAAAAGCTTCTGATCCTGGCGATCCACCGGCCGGATGGGCCGATCCTCCTAGCTGTGACTTCGCGGTGACGAGGAGATGTTGTGGCTAGAGCTTGGCGATGATCGGTGTTGCGGATGGGGCGGAATGGGGGACGAGCCGCCGGACATGGTGAGGCGCGATTCCGGCGATCCGACCGTATGATGGCAGGATCCTTTGGACCAGGGGGTCGCACGGAGGAGGGAGCGTCACAGCCGGAGTTTCGTGCTGATCGGGGCTGCGGATGGCGGGTTCCATGGAAGCCAGACGAGGAGACGCAACATTGGATGAGTTCTTGCGGAGAAACTTTTTGATTCTCCAATTCATAATTTGCATGAAAAAGAAGCTCCATGTCTTGTGTTGTTTTATCCTAAAATATTTTCTCTGCTTTCTTGTATTTTTCTTTTCATAAATCTTTGTTTTTTATTGAATGCACTTTAAAACAAAAAGTATATATATATATATATATATATTGTTATATGCATATAACTATTCATACAATTATGTGCTTATATATTGTTTATATATGTACTATTTATTAAAATTTTCTATCTTGCTTTGCCAAACACAGGTCTAGATCTTGCGCCTTACAAGGAATTTAGAATTTGACACCTTAATGCATTTTGCAACTTAAATAATGATAGCTTATGACTACCTGGTATCATCAAACTAGAGGGCAATTTAATTTGAGTTAGGCCTAGTTTAGCCTCGCTCATACACGATAGCACAATAGCCGAGGCAACTTTTATAAAAAAAAACGTAGAAGTTTTAATTTGGAGTTTCTCATAACTTTTGCCTCGGCTACAACGGAGCCAAATGAGGCTTTAGTATGAGTACCTAACCCATTTACTATGGGTACAAGTACTTGATTAACTAATGGATTCAAATTTAGTGGATAGAGTTTTAATCAAACTCTAGTTTATACGTGTACTTGTTATTTACTTTAAGATAAATTTAAAAAGTTATTATTAAAAATATAAAATAATTATTTTATGAATATATTTGTTATTATTATAATTTAAAAATTATTTTTATTTAATCAGATGTATTTAAATATATCTGGGAGTTATGTAATAGTGCACTCAACTTGAGTTCAGGTATCAAATTTTTATAATCAAGCTAGGTTCTAATATGGAGTAAAAAATTTGGTGCTCAACCTTTTGCCATTTCTACACGAGATGATCAATGCAATAAAACATCTTACCAATATATATCTATAACAATTATTATGTCATCCATATAAGGGTTGACTAGTTCTTCAAACCTTAATTTAAGACATCTAGATATGTCATCCATACAAGGGTTGACTAGTTCTTCAAACCTAATTTAGACTATCACTAACAAAAATTTTATTGGGAAGAACCTAGCAACCATAATGATGGTATATCAAATGACAAATGGATATGTCATCGTTTTTATTTTTTGCTAATTTATTTTAAGTGATCATCTTTGCATATAAATTATAAAACAACAAAAATAAAAGTATCCCCATAATTGATAGGTTATATTTAACCACATGCATTATTCCTATCCAAATTTGTACTTCACCTAAACACTAATACTATTATTTTGAGAAGCCCTTTTACATATGTCGAATATGGCTTTAGACTTCATTAGGCTTAGATGACAAATCAATTCCTCATCAACACTCACATATTATATACATATAATGTATTATGGTCACCAGCGATCCATGTTATAATCTTTCATAAGTGTATCCAGATATAGACAATGATTTCACATGTGGCCAATTCTGCTAGCAAGCCATCAATTCAAAGTCCTTTGATCGAAGTCTATTAAAGGAGAAAAAAATCTTAGGTAATAATCTTGTTTAGAAATCTTAGGTAGAGTTATATCATAGTCATCAATCACCTAGAATATGTGTATCTTAAAGTAAAGCTTATATGATCATTGCTTTAAGATTCACATGACCCTATAAAAAATTTCTAGATAACATTATTGCCAAAGGATTTTTTTTCCCACTGAATAGTGGAAAAGCTTGCTAGAGCGGTGATTGCGATAGGTTTTTTTTTTCAACTATTAAAAGCATTCAAGAAAGTTATTATGCCCCAGAACAGGCAGCCCCGAGGAAAGAGAATGGTGTATAGATAATAAATTAGATTTCGTACAAATCAAATAGGAGAGCATGAACAAAATCTCTCAGGTCATAACGTGAGTCCGTCTATTTACATAAATATAGTGATACTTCCTAATTAAAATCCAATTCATTATAACTGCTCAATCAGTAGTTATCAAGTATGAAATGTACTCATTAATTTATCATAGCAACTCTTTTTACATCAAACCATGCAATAACTCTAGTGTCGGACAGAGATGACGATTAATTAAAATTTGGTTCACGTCTGATTGAGATGGTAACTAGCCATACGGTTTAAAGAATTGAAGCTCATTGTAAATGATACTGACCCGTTATGAGCTCGTCAAGTGTTCGTACTTGAAGCTATGCTTCTCGCATCTAACCTTTGGCAAAACGCGTAGGCCAAAACATCATATGGTTTTTGCGGCAAACTTACCGCCTGCTGAATCCACCCTCGTCAGTGAAACACGTCGCATTCCCAGGGCTATTTTAGCCACGAACGCTTTAAAACGTAATAGAGCTACGAATGCAACAAGTCAAGATAATACAGTGTAGACATCAAAAGATTTATATGATGCGTTGGACACCTGAATCAGTTTCCTAGTAAAACATGAGACGATACAAACCTTCGAGCGACAATATATAAAGTTACATGAGTGCGGAAGAACAAAATAAAGATGAATTTGGTACAAAATCACAAGTTTCAACTACCATTCTAGACAATTTACAGACTAAAAATACATAACAGGAACACTTGGAAAATGTTACTACGGATGAATGTCTTAACATGGGTAAGTCAGATCCTTGAAAGATATTCCAGGATAGCGAACTAATTACTGCACGATAAAAATAAAATAAAATCAGAGACAACTTTTCTTTACTATGCATCACAATGAGTTCATAGGGTTTATAACAAGGAAAACCAAATATGATAGGAACAATATAATTCAAGACAAAAACAAACAATTATATCTGTATTTCCAGTTCCACATGATCTGCATACGATGGGCCAATGGAAGTGAGCTAGAGGCAAATGCTATTTCTTGACACAATAATGTTATCCTTTTTACATGTTTTCAGGTTCAATAAATCAAAATGCAAAAAGACTACAACAAACAACATATTTATGAAATTATGAGAATAAGCAGGAGGCTCATACAGTTTTTCTTACTAAAAGAAACCAAATCATTTACATCCATGTCAAACAAATCCTGTTAAAATTTAGAAACCTATACTCCGTTTTACTCATTATCTATTTTTGCAAGGATGACAAGCAAGCATTGAGCTTAACTGAAAGACTGCTGTAGAACACGATATGCCATTTACATAGAGACAACGAGCATTTCTCCCCGCATTTGGCTTCCATAAGAGTTACTAATTTAATGAATAGTATTAATGCCAGAGACTCAGTCCCATTTACATAAGGCAATCCCTGAATTTTCCTTCTGCATTATTATTTCCTGTTCTCTTTGCTGTCCGATATTTGATAATCACATCAACAGATGCATCGAGCACAAATATGGTCACGGTCTTTATTGAAAAATTGCAGTCCTCTAGAGATATATTACTTGGCGATCCTTATCTCAAAGTATCTCTCCTAGTGTTCCATGTCAGACCCAATCCAAGGGGAAAATGAAATTACTATAACCACATTCTCATGCACGTTCTACTTCTTGTTTGACAGTAGAAACCCTTGCTATAACAGTTATGAGGGATGATATTCATAAAATTGACTGCACTAGAGTACATATGCTTAACACAGAAAAATATAATTGCCCTTCTTACTGAAAAACTAATTTGTTTCAAAGTGCAATCACCTTGTATTCTTCACCGCGAACCCAACACTTAATCCAAAGTGTATCAAGTATTGCATTAAAAGAATTGCAAATTAGCTGTTGCAAAAGCTAAGATTAAAATGCAATTTCAGCAAAGGCCTGTGTATACTTTAAAGATGAACCATATGTGTATCCCTCTTTTCATTTATAAAACGGTTAACTAAATGTTTAAGCCTTTAAGCACCTTAGTTGCATAGTTTCTTTTCAAAACCAAAAAGCGTGCAATTTATCTCTTAACATTTTGAAACAAGACAAGTTTTTAGCGAGCATTCTCTAGCTTGTCCGGAGGATGGTTAATATGTTCTTTAGGCTCTGTTTCCTAAAAAGAATAGAAAGCTTAACGGAAAGGAAAAGGATACGGAATGGAAGGGGTGGAGGGAAATTAGGGCACGTGCATAGTGAAAACCAAAAAAATTCTCCCGTTGTCTTGTTGCGCTCCCCGCCGCCTCTCCTCATCGGACGGGGGAGAGTTCACCAGGAGCAGCGAGTCGGCGGAGGGCAGCTGAGGGGATGGAGGAGGGAGGTGCAAGTGGTTGGTGGGTGGGGAGCGACGAGAGCGGCACAGGCGGGAGCAGGCGCAAGGAGGACATATGTGATAGGAGGAGGGAGGAGGGAGAGGGAAGGAGGAGGGCGGCACCGGCGAGGAGGGGAAGGAGCGACGCAGCACTGGCGAAGAGAGAGAGAGAGGGGGAAGGAGGAGGGGCGGGGCAAAGGCGAAGCAAGGAGAGTGCCTGTGTAGGCGGGCGACGTAGACACAGCCACCTACGCCATATAGGGGTGAACATTCGGTACTGGTACCGAAGTACCGTATCAAAATTTTCGGTATTTGGTATTTCGGTACCAGTATTTTGGTACTTCGGTACCGGTACCGAAGTTTAAATCGGAATTTCGGTATCGGTATCGGTACATGAAAAAAACTTCGGGATTTATTTGTAGTCCTGAAGTACCGAAATATATATTAATAATTAATTAATATATTTATTTATATATTATTTACTAATTTATTAGACATATTTATTAGGTATATTTACAACTTATAAGGTATATTTACTAATTAATTATTTATTTTTATATTATTTATTAGTTTAGACACCTAAAATACTTTTTTTAAAAATTAGAAATTTAAAATTTTGGGATTTTGGGAATTTTTCCAAATAATTCTCAGGAGTTCAGTACAATTTGGTACTGATACCGGTACCTATAATTTGAAATTTGGGAATTCGGTACCGGTACCAGTCCCGAACTCCCGTTTGCTTACCCCTAAGTCGCCACGGGAGGAGGGAGGAGGGAGAGGGACATGGAAACCATTGAAATTGAATGTGGTTGACAGGAGCTAAACATGTAAAGCACCGGCGAAGAGAGAGAGGGAAGGAGGAGGGGCGGGGCAAAGGCAAGGCAAGAAGAGTGCCTGTGTAGGCGGGCAACGTAGACGCAGCTGCCTACACTACAGGAGGAGGGAGGAGGGAGAGGGACAAGGAAGCAGTTGAAATTGAATGTGGTTGACAGTAGCTAAACATGTAATAGAGTTCAATCAAAATAGAACCATAAATATTGAAGTTGTTCTGACAAAAGAACAGAAGAAATTTATGAGTTAAGCTTATTTTCTTTATGAAACATATAATTTTACAATGAGAAAAAGCTACTAAATAGCATAAAGATACCAAAGTGGGACATTTGTTCAATGACCATGAGATTCCCTTGGAGCAATCGCATCAAAATAATTGCTTTTCCATGATTGACAATTTATTTTTCAAAGTGAAACACAGAAATTTGAAGGAAGCTACTTACCGAGTGCTTCACTTTTGTTTGGATTATAGAGTTAACGCAACTCAATTTTTTAACAAAACTAGCCTTCATGTTTTAGAAAGTCTTGAGATGCATCACCCATACATCTAAATGTGATGAAAATAGGGATCCAGATCAAAACTGAACAACCAACTCTATTTAAAGCTTATGGTTTTATCTCAAAATAGCTTGTGCACTAGTATTTGTCAGGGGAATGAATTCAACATTGATTTAACGTTTTTTCTTTGACATACTTCATATCTGTTGAATTAGTTGATTTAGATAACATATATTAAAATAGTAGTTAAGAACTTCATTCATTTACATTTTTTTTGTTTATCCTTGTTATGAGATCACAATTATATCTCAACCAGACCAAATTGACAAAACTAGGGTCCAATGCCAAATCAGATCATTGACCAGTCTGTTCTTTTAAAGGAAAAAAAATTACTTCTTGAAGATATTTCAATAATTGATGAATAACTAGTATTAGGCACCACATGTTGGAGGGCACAGGTCAAAACTAATAGTTTGAAGTTTGGACGGAGGAAATTAAGGAAAACATCCTTCTAAATCAACTATTTATAGTGTGAACAAATTAAAGCACAAAATATTTTTTTCCCATTATGATGCAATATCATATTATTCCTAAAAAAACTCAAAAATCATTGAAGCAGATTACCCACTATAGTTAAAATTTAAAATTTTAACCTACATAAAATGAAATATGGTCGTAAAATCAATTAAGAAAGCTAATATGAGATATATCTGTCCCATGGGAAATAAAGCCAACACTAAATGCCGCATATAAACCAAATTGATGCTAACATAGATAACAGTTAAACAATAAATACTTTTATTGATAACTCTCACTTTAATGTCACAAATGTCGAATAATTTATTGCAAAATTATCTGGGATTTCTATTGTCCTTCACAGAGAAAAATAAAAAGATTTCAAGAGTTGAGTTACACATAATTCAGGCTTAGCGGCCCATCAACTAATTTCGTTTACAAATAAGTTAAATTGTGGAATTAGTATTGATTTTTAGACGTTCCATCTGAAAAGCAACTAATTATAAATCAGAGATGTTACCCGTCCATTTCCATTGTGAGAAGTAGATATATCCTGTTTAACAGAGCCATCTCCACCTTTGGCAGAAAACTTGTTGTCACCCTGCCAACATTCCAAAGCATTAAACAGCAAAAAAAAAGAATGAAAAAAGAAAAGAAAAACTCCAAAAGATCACATCGAGTACCTTAAGAGAAAGTGCAACTTTCACCCTATAGCAAGTCCTCTACAAGAATAATGAAACTACTTCCATGATACTACAGTTTTAGCACTCAAAAATGAAGGTGCAGTTGTATTGATGGGTGTTGACGAAGTAACAGTTACTTTCAGAAAAAGCACCACGTCAATGGCATATAGGTAGTCATATCATTTTTTTTCAAGAAGACGAACAGTGGAGATGGGATTTATTTCAAAGATCTTTTATCATTAACTAATATTTTTACCATTTGAGCTAACTAGAACCTTTGCATATTCATATCAATTCTTTTAACAAAAGTGAATAACCAAAATGTAACCATTCATCGATGAATCTACCATAGACCATAAAAATAAAGCTATTATTAGGCAGTACTAACGATACAAACTAATCCAACAAGAGATTGATACCTCACTATTGACATAAACAGACCCAGTACTGGCACAGTATCAACTAGTATTGGTTGGTACTAGTTACAACTTCCAAGGACTATGAATCCAGATGTTGGAGGAAAAAGAAACCTCTAATGTCTAAATTTCATTCTAGCCATTTGAATTTTTTAAGGGATAGAGGTCTTTTCACTCTTATATAAACCTTGTGAACAATTAATTTCACTCACAACATTCTCATACTCTTTGAGACTCACAACTCTCAAATTTCTCTCTTTCTCACTCAAATTTCCATAATCAACATTCTCGGGCACCTAAAGACCATAATGTTAATCTTATATGGCATCAAGTACAAAAATTTCTAGAGAATGGCCACCATTGACAATGAATTCAAAACAACAATAATATTTTAAAAGGTGGATGCCTACTCGGTTTGAACATCTTGTTGATAACTATGTTTAAAGAGTCATTTCATTACAACAGGAACATATTGTTGAGGAAGCATGAAGACTTCAACAGACATGCAACAATGCTTACTACCTGCAATTAACACCAGACCACTAAGGCAAATCCATTGAGAAAGAGATGACTCTACAAGCTTTGAATCTCAATTTGCCTTTGAGATGGATGTCCGATCTACTTTAATGCAGTTTGTTAACTAACCTCAATTTGATGTCAGTAACAGTAGCTATTGGCAATAAAGCTACCTCACATCAGCCACATATCAAATTATCTGAAGCACAAGTATATGTGGAGGCATCAAAAGCCATATACATCAGCCACAGATCAAATGATTTGAAACGAAAATATATATGGAGGCATTGAAAGCCATAGTCCAAGGTAGTTTTTTTTGGATTCGGTCTACGAACTAGCCAATTGAACTCTATTGATATTGACTCCAAGGTCTTTCCATCACAAACAAGTAAGCAAATTCAAATTAACGTCACTTACTCAAAGACAACAAATCTTAATATCAACCATTTTATTTCCAAATAGTTTTATTTTAACTAAACTCCTTCACATGCAATAAGTAACACATCATCATGTGAAGGTCTCAAAGATTCAAGTAGGCTTTAGAATCCAACTACTTATACAATACAAGATTATCGAGTTGTTTCGTACAAGATTATCGAGTTGTTTCGTAATAATAAAGAGAGGAATATCATACATATGAAGGGCCAATAGGACTTAGCCATCACTCTTATAAGTGGTGCTTAAATAGGACACAATAAGATGAGTATAACAAATTTCTTTATATATTGTAAAGATAGGTGATACTCCATGAGTCTGCATAAGCTCATTATGATGCACTCTACTAAAGACTATCATTAAATAGACCGCACAAAATTACATAATTAAACTTATGATAGACATTAAAAGTAAATTCAAGAGGGTGAGATAATTCAAGATGGATACCCACACATGAGAAATGCATTAAAAGCAACACAAATTGTTACTTAGTTCATCTACAACCACCACTAAGTGCATCCTTAAATGCAACATTTTATAAAGGGAGAAACCTTGAGAACCGTAAGGTTTGCAACACACTACATTACTTTAAAGTCTTTACTCATGAAAAAGGTTGCACTCAAGATGATGTTCAGAAGTATGGCACATCATTCTCAACATACTACTTTTGGGATAGTATTTTTGATATTTGTGTTGTGAGCTAGTCTCTATATGGTATTCTAGAAAATCAACATAGATACAAGTCCATTGTCGATGAATTATACTTACAACCTAGAGGTGGCCAATGAGTTGAGCAATGTGTAGCCTACACTAGCCTAGCAAGCTAAGGTTAAGTCAAACACACCCTATTGAGTGGCACAAGGCATGCAAGCAAAGATGAAACTAGCTTACTAGCCACTAGGCACAACTCGTGTGGTGAGCTAAGTGCAATATATAGGTCGAACACAATCTAATTAGGTGTTAAGATTAGTACAACGCACATCAAGTCATATAATTTAATTCAATTTTTTTGAATTTTTAAATATTTGAAAATGTCTCTTGTGTTAGGATTAGCATTGACAGCATCATGTCATATAATTTAATTCAAAATTTCAAAATTTTAATTTTTAATATTTTATATTTTTGAAAATATCTCTTTTAAAGCCCACATGTAGGAGGTAACTTACCCACACGGGTTAGGCCACATTAAGAGTCTATATTTTGAAGTTGTGCATGGCTCACATGTGTTGTCCATAGTTTAATAAAAGAGTTAATTGTGCCTAGCACAAACTTGGATTGAGCCAATGCAGGCCCGAGCCTAGCCTAACCCAACATGGCTCATTGCCCACCTTTAATATGATCCATGGGGCACAAAGGCAAAGTTAATATATCAATTGATTATACCACAACTCTCTACATCAGCATTATCCAACAAAGGTAGGACAACCAAATGTGAAAATAAATTCACTTGGAAGGAGAGTATTTTAAGTTGTTATGGTTTTATTTTATTTTATTTATTTCATAAATTCATTGTATAGATAGATGTGATTTATTTTTAATTTTTTTCATTCAACTTACTAAATCTAGCTTAATAGTACTGGTACAGCTTCGGCATAGGCAAAGATTTGCTCATTGCATTATGGTATGTGATACTTCATATAGAACCATATACAAAAGCAGTTGTAGCAATTAAAGAAGGTTAAATGTATTAAGAAGGCAAAATGAAGTTCATAGATCATATTGCCATAGATATATGATACAAGATAGATCTAAGAAATTATTACTTAGTTACCTAAATATCAATTGTCAAATTATGGTATTTTTTCAATTTTCAACTAAGCGGTCATTGCAATTTGGTAAACCCCCAAAGTATCACTATATCCTAGTGAGCGTCATCAAGCAAATGCCTAATGTAACTAGACATTTTTTGCATTGATTCATATGAAGGTCAAATGTAATCCATCATATCACCAGCTTGAGAAGCTAATATATATTCACTACAAAATATGACTCAGACTATATATTCTATGAGGGAAAAATGAGTAAAAGTCAAAAATTATAGTATATCCTTTTGATTCTTCATTTGTTCAAAATGATATTAATGATGTATTAATGGTCCACAACAAAGATGCCATAAATAATGGATTAGAGTAAGAGATGTTGCTTTGGCCAAGATAACACCAATCTCTTGGCCACAATGTTTTTAACTACTTACATATAGAAACAGGAAAAAAAAGACATTAACAACAAAAGGTATGCCTTTGTTTTGACAGGGCATAAAGGGAAAACTCCATTTGACCTATTATCTATAATTGATAAGTATGAATACTCAAAAGAGGTATCTTCTCCTTCAAATACATGTTTACTACAAAACAGTATTGTTAAATAGTTGTTATAGCATCGCTATAGCATTTTTTAATAGTAGTTTCTGAGCATTCCGTTATGAAACATCATAGCACAGCTATAGCATATAGCACCACCATTATTATATTTTAAAGTTTGAGAAATTAAAATTATGACTTGAATTAAGTTAGTATTTTGTTATCTTTTTTTATATAGTTTGTTTTATTTTTATGAAGCTTAATTTATTAAGTATATAATATAAATTTCAATCGTTATACTTAAATTTTTGTGTATATAATTTATATTTCAAACGCTATATGATTTCCGCTATTTGTCCGCAACGCCATCCGCTATATCATATTGTGGATTTTTAGCTTTTCGCTATTTTCGCGATCCGCTATTGATAACACTGCTACAAAATGATCAAGCCCAGTAGATGGTAGTGCAAGTACAAATGAAAGCACCAAAGGAAATATGGCATACTAGTATCAAATGAGAGACGAGAGTTCAACTCTAGAATCACAAAGAACTCATGCCTTAGAGGAATATAAAGAGATGAGATCTACGCTACCATCACCATCAAAGATAGAAAGTGGACCATCATAATCCTAGCTAAGTTTCTAAGGATATGATTTAAAAGCTTCACAAATGTATTAGTATTCAATCCTAGCACCAGAGCTAGTTGCATAATATCCATCCCTTGGGAGATAGTCAATCATGCAAGTTTACTAAGCATGGGGAGTTCTGCATGCTAGTAGAAGATATCTTAAGATTTTCAAATGTGGGTACTACAAACTATAGTATCAACATAACTAGAGTGCAACTGATCATGTTCTTAGTTGTCATTCATTTTAAATATAGTAAGAGCTCCAACTATGTGTTAGCAAAATAACTCCTAATAAAAAGTTTATTATATCACAAATCAATTGTGTACTTTTAGTTTAAGTAAATATCACAATAAATATTGATTTTATTTCTTTTCAAATTTTGAAGACATGTTAAGTGGAATTGAAAGTGCAAGGTCAATTCAAAAATCACAATTCAATTTGTGCTTTAATTCTAATTTAATTAGTA
This sequence comes from Costus lasius, assembly GCA_027563935.2. Taxonomy (NCBI): domain Eukaryota; kingdom Viridiplantae; phylum Streptophyta; class Magnoliopsida; order Zingiberales; family Costaceae; genus Costus; species Costus lasius. The sequence goes on along the minus strand of CM050451.1, from coordinate 4,015,719 downwards.
AATATCATAATTACCACTCTTTTTTTTAAGGTTTCCACGACATGTGGAACTGAATCAAAAGTGTAGGTTTGGTTCAACAGCAAGATCAGTAGGTCTTTCTTGCTATGGTAATATATCATAATTCAAGAAAAACATATAAAGTTCAAAACTTACGATATTCCGTTATATATTATTTAGTTTCAACCCTAAACATCTAAAAACTGAGTAACCTATTTTTTTCTTTTGCAGGTTTACAAGAACTATGAGATCAGACTGAAGAAAATGAACCTAAATCCTAGATTCGAGATGAACCAAATTGTATGTTGGTATGTTTAGTACTAACACATATACAAAGGCTAACATTCTGATATAGACTGATATTCAAATCCATGAATAAAGAAAACACGAAATACTCTTTGTCAAAAAAATCTTTACCATGTCAAATGTAAATTAACTAACTCACATAGCTAAAAGAAATATCTAATCATCAAAGTAACCATTAGGTAGATCAAGAAGAGGAATGCATACCTCCATCTGGAAGAAGATACCGCGAATAAAAGCACATGCAAAATACACAGGAGAAACAACCGTTAATCGAGTACAACAACACAATCAAAGAAATATTATAATATTGGCTAAACTCTGCCTTAGTTCCTCTACGTACAACTCAAATATAAGGACTCAAACAAAGTGAGAAAAGACTACCTCTCTAAACTTCTGCAGATACAATTTCAGCGGTTCAATATAATCCTCGAATCCCAGCGTGGCCATCGACCAGAGAAGATCGTCACCATTAATTGTCTTCCTCTTCTCCCTCTGGCACTTGTCGCTAGCCCTTCAACCCCAAACAAATGAAACTAACAAAACAACAGAAAGCAAGTGAAAACCAACAAATATGGAGGGGGAGCAAGAACAGACTCGCTCGTGATGAAGCTGATGAACTCGGACACACACTCCTGGACAGTCTCCTTGGCGTCCTTGGCGATCTTGGCGTTGGCGGGGAGCGCCTTCTTCATGATCCGGCTGATGTTAGCGATGGGGAGGAAGCGATCCTGTTCCCGTACGCTGGAGCGGGGGCTCTGATCGCCGCCGCTATCGTGGCAACCACCGCCTGGACTCGCCGGTGCTTCCGCCATTGGTGAGATCCTGGCACATCCATGACTACCGATCAGACGCAGAGGCGGTAGGGAAACCCTAGATCGACGGAGGAGGCAACTGAAGAGGAGGGCGTGGCGCGGCGTACCTGGACTTTGGCGAGGCGGAGGAGCCTTTTGTATTTGGCGCGCGCAGGGGGAGAGAGAGATGATGGATCGGCTGCGGCTGCGAGGAAAGGTGACGAGGAATCGGACGCTGGAGAGGAGACGGCGAAGGAGACGACTCTGATGGGCGAGGGAAGGGAAAGTGTGGCTATCCGCACCGTCCGTCTCTGGAATTTTCTACGGGACCCTGCCCTTTCAAGCGGTTAGTTCAATGAACCTACTCTTTTATTCATTTAATTTTTCATTAATCATTATTCCATTACTTAATATTATAAAATATTAATTAATTGTGCTTTTTATCAATTCACATTAAGCACGTTTTCTACGATTTTTCTATGTATTATATTAGTAAAATAGTTCTTTTTTAATTACTGTTTTACATTTTACCGTAGTAATTAGTAAAAATCATGCGTAAACCTACTCCGGCCGGTCTTCCTACAAACCATGTAGACCGGGTCAAGGTCTCCAATCGATTCATGCTTATTTGAACCAAATGGCGAACCGTGAGACTGTCTTACCAATTGGCTCTTATAGTCAATAGTGAAGAGCATGTATTATTGAAGAGAAAAAAAAGTCATTTCTCTTATTTCTCTAAAAAAATATTAAAAAAAATCTCTATTTTTCTCTCATTTCAGCCCCATCCAAATAAGCATCTAAGAAAATTTTCTTTCCTTTCTTTTTCTAATACTCTACTTTAGTGTCACCACTTACCTTAGGCCGTGATTTATTGAGACAACTAAAATTGGGAAGAAGATAAAAATAAGAAAAAAGAAAAATAAGGAGAAGAGATATTATCTTCATATGAAATTCATGAACGACAACAAGGAGAAAGGAGGCATCACTTGTGGCACGAGATCTCGTGGCGGCTCTTGGTGGCAACGAAGAGGGCAGCTTGTAATGACAGTGGTGGCAACGACATAGGGGCGAGCTCGTTGGAGGGCAAGGAAAGCGGGTGTGAACAAGCGAGTAGGTGAGAGCAGGCAATGGCAAAGGCGAGCTCGCGGGGAGGGCTCATGGCGGTAGTAGCGAAGGCAAGCTCACAACGACAATGGAGACAACGACAACAGGGCGGGCTCACAATAGGCAGCAGTGGGGCAAGCATGCGACAAAGGCGAGCTCGCAGGCTCGTAGCAAGGCAAGGAAGGTGAGTGTGAGCAGGCGGTGGGCGGCGGGGTAGCGGCAAAGGCAAAAATAGGCTCGCAAGGCGCGGTGGGTCGGGGGCAATGCAACAACTAGCTTCATTCTTGTTTTCTCTTTAATTTGGAAAGAAACAAAAAGAAAGATAAGTACCTCACTTTTATTTCCCTCCAAATTAATTCTTCCAATAAAACCAAAGAAAAAAATTTTTCTTTCTTCCTAATTTTCAAAAACAGACCCTATTACGCAACTTCCACTCAACAACACATTTCCCTATTCCAAGCGTAATGTTACTATATCATTGCAACACCACATAATTAAAATATTCATGATAAACTGATGAAGCTTACTACTGATATAAAATTTTGTAATAAAAAATAATAATCTTATAATTTTTTATTATTTTCATCATATTAAAAAATATAAAGATTTTCCCTTTCTCAATACGATTGTAATAATTCATTTTTATATACTGTGATTTTTAATTCACATATAACGTTTACATTTTCAAAAATATGGTAATGCATTATTCAATTTTCTCGTCTTTCTTCCTATAGAATAAAGGAATTGTTTGTGAGTAGTGTGCATTTAGTATTACTTCAGCTGTTCTAATCCTTTTCCAACATATATTAGTATCTTTTAGTATATAAATTATGATATGGGTGTGAACCATGTGTGTTATTTTCTACCCAAACAAAACTTATTTGATATTAATTGGACGGGCAAAAAATGTGGTACAAAAACGAAGTGTTGCTTGTATGTGCACACAAACTACCCTAACAAGCAATGTAAATGTAGATTAGAATAATAATTTATTTTATCATTTAATAACTATCACTCTTCTTAAAAAACTTAATGCTAAGTGTTGCTCGTATGTGCACACAATAATAAGAACTATCTACTTATTTGTACTAGAGGTATTCAAGTATCGAATATCCATGTGTGAGCAAATATCAAATAATAAGAACAATATTTGTACATAAAAAAGAATGCAAATAGCTAAAAACAATTTATTAAAACCAGAATAGGAGCATTATTTCTCTTAGATCAACGACACTATATTTAACAGCTTAAAAACTTCAAAGTTTTTTTTTTTTTTTTTTTGGCAGTCACTTTCTTCGTACTGAAAATGTATGGTTATGTTATTAGAGAACTGAAATTCCAAAAGTTCACCAGTTTAACAAATGTCTAACTCGGCATTATTACGATGAATGCACACAGTGGAATCATATAAAACATGAAAAATTTAAGAATGAAAATTGAACAAGATGGATCACAAGTTATAAGGTAGTCAATAAAAAAGAAGCAGCGAGAAGCATCTCTTTTCCATATCATTGCAACGCTTGAAGTTCTGGTAATCAGCGCTTATTTTTGTGCCACCATCACCTACACTACATTATATGAAGCCCAGATGAGACCTCGTAAATCAATGCAAATAGTACAATAAAAAAAATACAAAACAAAACAAAGTTCATCTAGTGTAACAAGGATAAGCATCTATAAACATCACCTACACTACATTATATGAAGCCCAGATGAGACCTCGTAAATCAATGCAAATAGTACAATAAAAAAAATACAAAACAAAACAAAGTTCATCTAGTGTAACAAGGATAAGCATCTATAAACATCACCTACACTACATTATATGAAGCCCAGATGAGACCTCGTAAATCAATGCAAATAGTACAATAAAAAAAATACAAAACAAAACAAATTTCATCTAGTGTAACAAGGATAAGCACCTATAAACATTCTTCAAATTGTAGTGATGAGAACTATATACAACTTTACAATGTAATATGACCACAGCTACAGAAGACTTCAAAGTTGAAGAACATCGTTTTGCGGAAAGCTTATTAGTAACATCAAAAACATGTCAATTAAACAAATAATATAAAATCAGAAGATTAGTAAATTATTCATCAAACAATGCAATAATATGTCAACGCTATAAACAAATTACTCGGATCAAACTACAAATCAACATCAAGCTAGGCCTCAACGCTCCGTCAATTTACATCAAACAGAGAAGTTGCAAACTTTGCAGGCGATATAAAAGCAAAGCATTTGATGGTCATCAGCCAACAAAAAAAAATATAATAATAATCAGAGGATGCCACAACAAGCACCTTTGAACTAAACCAATATACGTTCATCCAAACCAAAATTCTCAAGAAATGTGCAAGATTTGCAAACTTATATGATCAGATGTATACATGATGTAAAGAGGATTAGATTAGAGAAAGCTACGAAATCTTAACCCTAATCCTTAGGGTTTCTAAGCGCTGGTAAACTTGGTGACGGCCTTGGTGCCCTCCGAGACGGCGTGCTTGGCAAGCTCCCCTGGTAGAACGAGGCGGACGGATGTCTGAATCTCGCGGGAGGTGATAGTCGGTTTCTTGTTGTATCGAGCAAGACGGGATGCCTCCTGGGCCAGCTTTTCGAAGATGTCGTTGATGAAGGAGTTCATGATGGACATCGCCTTGCTCGAAATCCCGATGTCCGGATGAACCTGCTTCAGCACCTTGAAGATGTAGATCTTGTACGTCTCGGTTCCTTTTGCCTTCTTTTTCTTCTTGTCCAGGGATGGCCCGTCTTTCGTCGGCAGCCGCTTCCCTGCCTTAAGGTTCTTCTCCGCGACCGCAGGGGACTTCTCAGTGGACTTCTTCTCTCTTTCTTCCGATGCCGGTGCCTCCTCGGCGGCGGGTCTTTTCTCCGCAGGCTTTTTGGCTTTGGGCGCCATTGCAGACGGGAAGGCGGCTCTTCGGATCGAGAAGAGAAGGAAACTGGAAACGTAGTATGAGCGGCGAGAGTCAGTTGCGTTTATATACGCCGATGAGACGCGTTATCATTGGACTTTAGGGCGTCCCACGGATCGATGAGTTGGTGGTGGCATTCATCTAATTAGAGAAAATTATTTTCTGAAAATTAAATTCCCCGCAAGAGTCGCGTAACGCGAAATTGAAATTAAATTATCGAACACAATCTGAATAATTTTTTACAATTTTTATAAGAACGAAATATTTCAAATTAAAGCCAATAGTGTTTTATTTGCAAAATTCTATTAGACTGAGTCTTTTGTTGTTGAAAATTTTATAATATTTATCATTTATTTCTATAGGTCTCAATTAAGACACATTACAATATTTGATTTACGATGAATCATATTTCTATTTGTGAAATGAAATTCCGACATCTCAATTTTAGATTTTAAATCTAAAATTTCTCTCAAGCATTTTGATAATAAAAATTTGAAATTTCTGGATCCTAGTTTGGATTAAGCTAGTTTATTATTTCTCTCAAGCATTTTGATTTTGCAATTGGAGGATTTTTTTTTAAAAAAAAATATGTGACCGAATATGAAAATTTTCGAAATAAAAGATGCACCGTGAAAACTCGCGACTGTTCTCCTGATTCTGCTCCCAATCAAATCCCCGTCAACCACCCGCGCGCCGATCATTATTATCCTGCTCTTCCCCCAATCCGGTATGAAGGCGATGCTCCATTTCAAATTTATCTTCCCGATCCGCTCACCAATCAGCGGTTCTCTTGGTTTTTGAAACTTTTTTTTTTCCCGTTGGATCTTGCAGTGGTCGATCTTTGATCGCATCATCAGATTAGGGATTCCGATCGTCGATCCTTGGTGCTTGTTTCCGTAATCTCCATGGCTGCTCCTGCAAGGGCTCGGGCGGACTATGACTACCTCATAAAGCTTCTTCTCATCGGCGACAGCGGTAGGGGGTCGGTCATTCTCATGCATACTCTTGATATATTTTTGTTTGTCTTGTAGAAAATGTCAAAACTTTGATCTATGCCCAGAAGTTATTGGTTCTTTCTTTTCAGTTGCATATTGTATCGCGGATCATTAAGCCCAATAGTTGAATTCGTCTCGGTATTTGGCAATATGGTAGGTATTGGAGATTGCTTTGATAACCGATATCAGGACATAATGATTGGTTGGATGGCAATTCTTCCTACTAGTATTTGTTAGACTAACAAATATCATAAAACATCCTTACCAATAGTTGCATATTGTATAAAGGTAAGGATGTTTTATGATATGTTTCCTTTATACAGTTTGTTACAAGGGCAATTCTTTTCCGAGGATGTACATTGTTCCATAGACCAAGAATGAAAGGCCTTGCCGTGGTTCAATAGTGGAATATTTAAATTTGGTCCATATCCATACCAAACAAATAGACATTCTTTGGACAATCTAAAAATTCTGAGATACGATTCTTTCTTCCTTACTTTTTTGGTAGCTTGTATTCCAGGGCCACTTAAATGATGTTCTTTGCTTAAGGATTTTGAGAGGCATTTTTTGTGCCTTCCATACTTTTATTGGTCAGCTTTTTAAAAAAATTTCTAACTTAAGTATCCCATATAATCCACTATTATACTTAAAATAATTATAAATTAATTTATATCATTCTACTTTATTGGAAAATAACTCAACTCTAACAAAGCAACCTTAAATTACAAAGTTAATGCCTAAATAAGAATAATGAACACCCTTAAAGCTATGTTTTGTTGAATGAAATCCATGGTGGAAAGGATGAAAAATACAATGAATCTAGATGACTTTCCACCGTAGATTCCATTCAACAAAACATAGCCTAAATTTCATATGTTTCTTTTTGTTTCCCTCAATTTCTCCTTTTCTTTTGAAATTTAGCTAATTATATTTTCTGCAATTTTTTTATGTTTACATATCTTCTCCCTCTAATTTTTATTCAACTATCCCCTTTATTTCATTAATATGATTAAATAAATATAAATTTCATTATATTATTCTGCTTCTTTGGAAAATAGTTTTTAACAAGTTAATGCCTAAAGAAGAATGAACAGCCACAAATTTCATATATTTCTTATTTTCTCTCATTTTCGTTTTTTTCTTTTCAATTTAGCTGATTTCTGTTTTCTGTTTGTTATTTGTACTGTTTTTACATTTGTTTTTCATGCTATTTAACGTTTTCTCTGTTGGTTTTTGAGCAATATTAGTGGTGAGTTATGCCAATTCTTCTTTTTATCGGTGGTGGAGTTCAGCGAGTCTAAGGAGGAGAGGAAATGGCGCTGGTGGCGGCAAGATAGGAATAGTGGGGGGTGGGTAGGTGTGTGAGTTGAGGATGGCGTTGGAGCAAAATAAGGTCTTGGTACCAATTCAATATAGGACATGGTATTGAGAAGTTATCTTTAATTTTTAACATAGGCTTCCCCTCTAAACACTAATTGTTCTATCATTGCAAATTACATCATATCAACTTACCTACACGTCAGCTATACTTCTAATGGACGAAGGTACTTTCCATGTGAGAAAATAGAATAAATATATAAAACAAAATATTGCATGCTAGACAATGTAGGAAGATGGATATAGATGGACTCCAAAGGAGATGTTATCTTTTTTTTAACATCGGCAAATTAAATCCCAAGACCTTGTTATTCCTTAATGGTTGAACTAAAATTAAATTACTTCTAGAATTGTCTCTCATCTTCACCATTCATCCTCCCACAAAAAAAATCTCCCTCATTAAGATCATCTATCTTATGAAACTAACCCTTTGATCCACAACTCCATGATGCATCTCAAACTTGGCTCTTAGGTGGATAAAGGATTTGTAGAAGGGATTGCATTGTCCTTTTAAGATGTTTGGAGTATATTAGCATATGTAAGTGTTTAACGGTTTTGTAACACCTGAGGGAACTTTCAATTTGTTTTTTGACCCACTTAAACAATGCCCCTCTTTACATAGACCAAGTTTGGCTTCAAATGTAGAATCATTTTTAACTAAGGGTCAATGTTTCATGAGTTGAATTCACTTAGATATATGAAGTTCAAAGAACTTCAGTTTTTTTGCATTTATTATATTTGTTCAATCATCCTATTCCATTTGGTTTTTAGCCACTTATTCACTGAGAAAAATTGCTTATTTTTTCCAAATTCAATAGATTAACAACATGTAATCTCTAATTTGCATATTCATACAATTTCTAGGTTTGCGAGGGAATCACAATTTTCATTGTTTAGATTCTCTAGGCATCATTTTAATGAGATTTTAACAAATGTTTTCACTAAATATTTCTTATGTCAACATAGGCAAACTACAGTAAGCACGTCTCCTGTCAATGATATGTCCTCTGGACCTCTAGTATGACAAAGAATTAAAGACTACTCCAGGAACTGGGAAAATAGATAATAGATATTGGTTCACCTTAGCAAGTGATTTCGGTTGCTGACATTTATGAATCATAGGAGTCCATTTATCACATCTTCTATGCAGGTTATTTAACCTTTTTTATATATATATGTTTTGGGTTTTGCAGGCGTTGGGAAGAGTTGTCTCCTCCTGCGGTTCTCAGATGGTTCCTTCACCACTAGTTTCATTACTACAATTGGGTGCGTTCAATTTCAGGGATCATTACAGTAGTTGCCAATATCAAACATTGAATTCCAGTTTCAGTAACCTTTTCTCAAACTAATAGCACTTATCTTCTTGCAGGATTGACTTTAAGATAAGAACAATTGAGCTGGATGGAAAAAGGATCAAACTGCAAATTTGGGACACTGCTGGTCAAGAACGCTTTCGAACTATCACGACTGGTAGGTCTCTTGTTCTCTTGTCATTAGGTTACCTTAGTTTACTTTTTGTTTCCTTTTTGTATCATTAGTATCATATTACCTTCAAGCTATGAAAGACTAACCTGTTCCCTTTTGCCTCAGCTTACTACCGAGGAGCCATGGGCATTTTGCTTGTATATGATGTCACTGACGAATCATCTTTCAATAGTATCACCTTCTCTGTCCTTTTTTATTGTTACAGACATGGTTCCCTATCGCTTTATTTTCTTATTTTTACGTTCTTGGTAACATACAGACATAAGGAACTGGATTCGCAATATTGAGCAGCATGCTTCAGATACTGTCAATAAAGTTCTGGTAGGCAACAAGGCTGACATGGATGAAAGTAAAAGGGTATGTTTCTTTAAGTCTTCAACACTTCGTTTCTCTCTTCTATTGGCTGGTAGTTCATCGAAGTCAAGTTTTCCTCTGCAGGCAGTGCCAACATCAAAGGGGCAAGAACTTGCCGATGAATATGGGATAAAGTTTTTCGAGACTGTACGTCTTGTAGAATTTCCCTAATTTCAATTTTATGTTTGTTCTCAATAGACGTCTTTCGTATATGGCAGAGTGCAAAGACGAATCTCAATGTTGAACAAGTCTTCTTTACAGTAGCCAAAGATGTCATGCGAAGACTTGCAGAGGCTGATGCAAAGCCTGAGGTAGGAAGCATCCATTGTCCATATATATATTAAAAGAAAAAAGGAAAAAGAAAACAAATCCCCTATTATGGTGTTATAACCAATTTTGTTCTTGCAGGATCGTGCACTTAAGATCAACAAACCCGACCAGGGAGCTGACGGTGGTGCTAGTGCATCAGGCTCATCATGCTGTGGTTCTTGATGGAGTTCTGTCCATCACAACGCTCTGATTTTGGTTGTCGCAGTGATTTGATGGCCTGTCGTTCAACCGTTTGGGCAGTACTTAATTTACTTTTAATAGTTAAATGATGCTCTCAATAGTCTCATTCTTTGCAAGTCGGAGTGTTATTCTTCTAGTGATGTGCAATTAAAACGTTCGAATCTTTAATGTTGGAACAATGTGCCTCTTTCCTGTTGCGTCATTACTTCAGCCAATTGAGTTCTTCGATTGAATACATGACCCTGCATTGCTTGGCATGAGCATGAACATATAATGGCTTGTACGTCTTCTGGTCGTCTCGTCAGGGAAATGCTATTTAGGTCTCGGTGCACATCTTATACCTAGAATATTACACTTAGTGGTCGTTTGAATTGCTTCAGCATCATGCAAACCAGTTCCTATGCTACATTAGAAATCCCAACTGCTTGAGTGAAAGTAGATGCTAAAGTCGTAAGCCGCACTTTGCTATCCTATTGTGTATATGTTATAATTATTAATTAGGTGTACGAATGTATTGTCGGTATAAAAAGTTGAACCAGATGCCCATAAACAGTTTTGAAGTTGCAAAGATAGAAAATGTCAGATTTCACCTCCAAACGTTGAATTTGTTTGAAAAAAATAAAAAAATAATATAATTCTGTTTTTATAAAAAAGGAAAGCCTTAGAAAATAACATGGGGGATATGTACTGGATGTTCTTTGATTAAAGATAAAATCAGTATTTTTTTAGCTTTATCAAAGACATTTTCGGCGCATGTAAGCGACAAATCAGAAAAAAAAAAAAGGAAATCTTTAGAAAATAGATGGGAGAGAAAAAAAAAATTATATCGGCAGCTTAAATAAATTCAAAATATTATCCACAAACTCCTTTCCTACACTATTTTCGTGTTAATGCAAAGGTGCATAATTTTTTAACAAAATAAATAAATGTGATGAAAATTATACCCCACATTCACACTTGAATCTCATTGAGTTAGACTTGAGCCCAAGCCAAATGTGGTTCAATTTGGATGTTCTTTTGTGAGCGTGTGCATGCATATGTAGCTTACTTTGCGTTTAATATATGAAAAGGCCTTAGTGGATTATTTATTGACCACATTGTATAATTAATATCTGATTTTATAGTTTCTCTATGTAAAGACTTACCTCATATATACAACAACAACAACAATAAATTCAGCTCGTTGTAAACGATTCAAACGTGACATTGTTAGTGTAAAATGTATACACTTTTATATATTTGCCCGAATTCTTAACTTACTAATTTCATTGAAAAAAGTGCTATATATATATATATATATATTTGCACAATGTCGGCATATTATTACATGTTGCAAAATAAAAAAAAAAATCCTAATTTCATTATAATCTGGGTACGTTTGAATCGAGCTCCCTTCCAAGGACTTCGTCGCATCACGTGCTTTGACCCTCCACTCTCCAGTTTACACGTGGCACGTTCATACAAAAGTAAAAAGTTCGACTACGAGCTGGGGAATAAGAACTGGAGAAATTTTCTACGCGCGTGTGTGCTTAAACCTGAAAAAACAGGTGATTTTATTTTTATATTAAAAAATATTTTTTTTTAATTTTTTTTAGAAATATTTTATTTTTTATAATCTATCCAATGGTATTAAATTTAGGATATTTTAGATTATATACATGTATAAAATATTTTATATAAATTCTATATAAATTTATATATAAAATATTTTTTTATCTTATATGTAATTTTGTATAGTATATTTCATATATGTATATAATCTAAAATATCCTAAATTTAATACCATTAGATAGATTATAAAAAATAAAATATTTCTAAAAAAAATTAAAAAAAAATATTTTTTAATATAAAAATAAAGTAATCCGTTTTTTCACTTTTAAGCACACACACGAGCGTAGAAAATTTCTCCATTAAGAGCCTGACATGTTTTGTGTCTTGTTTCTCTAACCGCTCAAGTCAAAGGGGTTTGGTAGCTAGTGACCACAGACAGAAGTAATGAGCCCAGGGACGGGTTGACTACTCGTTTGACTAAACAGACAAAGATGCCAATGTAGGGTGCCATGTCAAACAGCATGCTTTGAAATTTGTACTTATCAAACTCAATTTTAAAATTGTTATATAGCATAAATCTGAAAATAAATTTAAGGGTGATGATACTATTTTATTTTAAAATTTGTACACCTCAACCTTACTTAGATAGAGAGAGGGCTACCGACCTTCATTGATTTAGATGTAATTATTTTAACTCATAATAATGATATTAAATATTATCGATAATGTGGATTGAGTTGACTAGTGTTGAGGAGAGCATTATGTTTGCATACTGCATGAAATTTATCAATGGAAGAAAAAAAAAAAGAAAAATGCAAAGTCAACAGCAGTAATACCTCTCTTATCCGTTGCGTGGCAGTGAATCGCTGCTCAATCAACGGTGGGCAACAGGCGAGTACCCATAGCCGGCGATGAGCGCCACTGAGAAACGTCCTTCCGTGAAGCTTCTGATTGAAAGGGATAGCGCGGAAAAGCCGCTTCCTCGCCGGATTCCTTTTCAACTGCTGTCTTCTTTGATTTTTTCCTTCTTCCTTTTAATCGTAATCGTAATCCGCTCTAGAGGAAAAAAAAGAACCACAATAAAGAGAGGCGGCGATCGGCTCGGATTCAGGTGCTCCTCTCTTTTTTCCCCTCCCGCTGGAGCTCGCGCTTTCCATCTGAATCATCTGTTTTTTTAGGGTAACCAAGCAGTGGACTTAGTTTTCTTTATTTTGAAGTTATTTTAGATTTTTTTTCATGTATTTATTACAAGAAAAATTTGTCTTTTGGAGAGGTGAAGAAGACGACTGAATCAGTAGGGTTTTGTCACGCATGCAAATTTTTTTCCTTGAAAAGGGTAGTTCAATTATCAAAGTTAGCATTAGTTTTGTTATATTTCTTAGGAAGGAAGTAGTTCACTTAGATAAGGGGTTTTGACTTTTACGTAGGTCTGAAGCTGCTGGCCCTTTTGATGTTGCTTTTGATTTCTAATATTGTTCACATAGCTAACACAATTTTTTAGATGTTCTTTTTCCCTTCTCTTCTTGGATATTTCCTACTCTTTAGGAAAGAGAAGGGCTGCGCCATCAATCATGCATGCTATGTTTAAAGAATACTCTTTTTCTGACTTTTTCTATTCTGAATTCATCGTTAAAATGGTAAATAACATATGAAACAAGGCGCGAGAGCATGATTTAGCTTAAATTAGTGTACCAGTGTTATCTGAAGTTGTTTGATCACTTCTTAGGTGTAAAAAGGTGTTGCAAATCTACTGACAAGTCTCGAGATTCGGATAGTAAGGGGGGCAAGATGAACCAACCTGAGGTTGATGAGTTCTTGATGCATCAGAGCCATATGGAAAATCTCAAACCAGGAAATCTACCACGCGACCTTATTGAATTTACTACTTCAGATGGTGTTTCTGCTTCAGCTATTACAGACATCACAGATGGATATTTTTACAATCATCCCTTCTTGGATCCAAATGTTTCAACTAGAGCTGATTTCAGCGAAGACCTCATCTCGGATAACAAGAGCTTCATTCATCTTCCTACTGAATCACCCAGTTCTGCATTTAGTTCTGTGCCAAATGCAGATTGCGCATCAGCTTTGACTACAAGCGGTGAGACGGATTTTCTGGAAGTTCCTGAACTCTCTTCAGATATGGTACTCAACTATATTAGTCAAATTCTGATGGAGGAGAATGTGGATGATAAGTTTGATGTGTACCCAGAACATCCAGCTCTTTTAGCTGCGGAGAAGCCCTTCTATGACATCCTTGGTGATAAGTGCTCCTCCTTGCAAGATCAGATTTATGTACCTGGTGCATATAGCTCTGACGATATCATCAGAAACTACAATGTGAACTCCGATGGCAGTAGTAGCAACAAAATGCTCGCAAGCAAAAGCTGGCCTTATGATCCTCTCGAGTATCAGCAGCTGCAAACTAGTCCTGTTCTTACTGATCATTCTTCGGAGTCTTCATTTTCTCCCACAAACAGCAGAGGGAACGCCAACGGAGTGCTAGAAGAATCGATGTTTTCGATAAATGATCTTATCACTCAGAATACACCTGCGAGGCAGTTTCAGAAGGGCCTTGAAGAGGCTCGTAAATTTCTTCCCAGTGATCAGCAGTTGATAATTGATTTAGGGGCCAATGGGTTTCACTTTCCCCTCGAGTCAAAGGAGGAGAAGTTGATTGAGGTCAAGGCAGAGAATGGGAAAATACAGAACCAAATCATTGATTCAAGGTGGCGGAAGATTCAAGATGATGATGATTTGGATTTACAGGAAGGGAGGAGCAATAAACAACCAGCATTATCCAACTATGAAACTCCTACAGAAATTTTTGATGAGGTCCTTCTTCACTGGCACAAATGCTCAATAAAGAATGACGAAAAGCAAGCTGAATTGGAGAACAGGGCAGGTAAAAGTTCTGATAGCAGTCATGCTAAAGGATCAGGTGGTGGAAAAGGTCGAGGGAAGAAACAACGTAAGAAGGAGGTGGTGGATCTGGTGACATTGCTCATCCATTGTGCACAATCTGTGGCGATAGACGATCGACGGAGCGCGTATGATCTTCTAAAGCAGATCAGACAACACTCTTCCCGATTCGGAGATGCGAATCAAAGATTGGCTCATTGCTTTGCCGATGGCCTGGAGGCACGCCTAGCTGGTACTGGAAGTCAGGTTTACCGTTCCATAATGGCAAAACGGCTCCCTACTGTTGATTCACTGAAAGCTCATCAGTGTTTCATGTCTGCCAGCCCTTTCAAGGTGGTCTCTTTCTACTTCTCCAATTCAACAATTCTAAATGTGGCCAAGGATGTGCCAAGGTTGCACATAATAGATTTTGGCATATTCCACGGATACCAGTGGCCATGTTTCATGCAACGTCTTTCTGGTCGGCCGGGCGGCCCCCCTAGCCTCAGGATGACCGGAATTGACATACCAAGGCCAGGTTTCCGGCCAACTGAGCGCATTGATGAAACTGGGAAGCGCTTAGCTGATTATGCTCACAGATTCGGCATTCCTTTCAAATTTCATGCAATTGCAACTAAGGAGTGGGAATCCATCCGAATTGAGGATCTCAACATTGACAAAGATGAGTTGCTTGTTGTCAACAGTTTGTTCCAGTTTAAAAGCCTGATGGATGAGACTGTGGTTGAGGATAGCCCAAGAAATATGGTGCTTAACACTATTAAGAGTCTGAACCCTGCTGTGTACATCTTTGGAGATGTCAACGGATCACATAATTCACCTTTTTTCATCACGCGATTTCGAGAAGTTTTATTCTACTACTCATCCCTGTTCGACATGATTGAAACAAATATACCAAGGGAAAATGAAGCAAGGCTGCTGATAGAAGAGAACATCTTAGGCCGCGATGCTCTCAATGTCATTGCCTGTGAGGGCTCAGAAAGGGTGGAGAAGCCAGAGACTTACAAGCAGTGGCAGGCAAGGCACCTCAGGCTAGGATTTAAGCAGCTTCCGCTCTGTCCTGAAATCATAAAAACTGCCGAGGATAAGTTCAAGAGGTACCATAAAGATTTTGTTATAGATGTAGATGGCAAATGGCTACTGCAGGGATGGAAGGGTCGTATTATTTACTCCCTCAGCACATGGATTTCCAGTGAGTTTTCCTAGTTTTGGTTGTCTAGTCATGAATGAAGGAGGACTCATCTTCCATGTGTTGGAGCCTATGTTGCTCTTCATGCTAATGATAAGGTCAATGGATTGCTTACCTAGTTTGATCTCATTTAACATTTATTGCTAGCACAGATAAGTTGAATGAGGACTAAGGAATGGAATACCACATGATCTCCTGGAAAACAAACGCAGCAGATCATTTTTATTACTTTTTGTGACTCTTAATGAATGCAGTCCACATTAGTACTGGCTGATGTGGTGTTCGTGTAGTTTGTATGAGTTCTTCTGTGTGAATATATAACATAGACATTTTGGATACAGATGAGTATCTTTCAGTCGTAGTGTATTCTCACTCATTGTACATCATGAGTTTAATCCTTACCACTTTGATACTTGTGCCAATTTTCCAATTTTTGTCTCAATTCCTCTCACCTCATTATTATGTGAGAAATTCCCTAGAATGCTGTGTGTATAAACCTTTTTAGAGATGAAAAGTATGACATCTCAGCTAGATAACGGTAGAAGTCTTGATGGATTTACAAGTGAATTTTATAAAAGATATGGGAGATTATTTAGTTTGGTTTCTTAAATTTCCTAAATATATTGGGCGAGGACACTCATATGTTAATTCCTAAAATCTTGTTTCCAATGCTTCAGAAGGATTCAAGCCTATACCGCTTTTGCAACATTTCTTATAGAATTCTTGTTAAAAAACATTGACTACCTTATCATTCAAATCATCTCAAGTCAATGGATCGAATTGGATCCTAGGTATTTTTAAACAGTTATAATTACAGCACCGAACAGCTGACGATTGACAGAAAATTAATAAAACAATTGGAGGGTGATGTTCAATTCTTCGTGACCCCACTACCCTCATGTGGGAATGCTTTCCACCAAAAAAAAAAAAAGAATTTTGTAGGATTCATTCACTTGGCTTAGGTGTTCCTAATAAAACACAGTTAATCTGAGATTCTCGTCAACCCTGAGTCCCTTGAGATGCGTGTCAGCATCTGTACTATCTCCTTATCAAGTTGGGAATGTAGACAACGGAATATCATATATAGTGCGAAACCGGATGCCCGAACCTTTATTCTTTGCCACAGGGCAGAGCCAACATAGAAAGTTCGGTCCCAGTACCTGCAAGTCGCACCAACTTAAATGTTTCATCATTTTACAATAATGACTAATTGTCCACATCTAGAGAGACCTAGACATTGTAGAATAGTAGCTGTAATGTATTTAAATTTTAAACAACTACTTTCAGGAGATATATAGTAATCATGAAAACAAATTGTCCTATCACTTAGATTGAACAGCAGGATAAATTTACTGCTGTCCTTTTGCAGTGAGGGTAAAATGCAGAACTCAAATCATATTGTAGTAAGGGAAAAGCCCAGAAGTGAAAAACAAAGAACAGATAAACATTAGGGGTTCAAGAAAGCTATGAAAATTATATGATCAATATAGTACGGTGCAATACAGAAAGTGGTGAGGGAATTAGCATATAAGACGAGAAATACTAACAAATGCTTAGGTATAAGGAATTGTTTGCAAGATAAAATAAACAATCACAGTTTTCTTCTTTTTCTGTATTTCATATCACAACAGCCTGATAAACTAGTACAAAATATTAATGACAGCATAAATGCCCTTGAAAGTCATGAGATTTCGGTTAATATCTAAAATGCTAAAAGAAAAAAAAACGTTGGGAGTCAAATTCTGAACATTCATCGATGTGATGCATCTAGAGATCAGACTGACATGACCTTTGTTTTTTGGGGTACCCAGAAACTTCCTACACCAATTCTGCTGCAGTGCCAACACTTGTGCCATTTGCTAGAAGAAATCTTAAAGAACAAAAAGGCTTAACGAGGCAATTTGAAGATTACAAAATTGAAGGAACGAGCAAAAACACTCTTAGAAGAATACTAGAAAAACTATAACAATCATGATGACAAACTAATAGAAACATGAAAAGTCAAATAGTATTAACTAATAGTAGTTAATAGGGATTTAGGTATCATTTCACATTATAAGAAATATCCTCAAAGCTGGGGGAGGATAAAACAAAAAGGAAGTGCATTCAAAAAGCAATAAGTTCCCACCGACACAAGGTTTTCGTAAATGCCAAGGTTGTATGGATACCGCCACACATTTCCTACTTGTTCTGCCAGCCATAATGCCCTCACTCCTTCATGATACTGCAAAACAAAACTAATTAACCAAAGTCTAACAAATACATTAAATAATTCAGTCGGTGCCAAATCCCCAACCTCAATGCTGGTCTTGTTTTGTAACATGAGGTAAAGATGCCAACCCAAAAGGACG
The DNA here is from genome assembly GCA_027563935.2 of Costus lasius. Classification (NCBI taxonomy): domain Eukaryota; kingdom Viridiplantae; phylum Streptophyta; class Magnoliopsida; order Zingiberales; family Costaceae; genus Costus; species Costus lasius. Next base: position 3,997,851 of record CM050451.1, on the reverse strand, counting down.
CCTAATGCAATAGTTAATGGTACTAGTACAACAACCTGTCGTGAACATCACTGTTTCAAAGTCCGGGCTCATATAAAAACAGGTTAAATCAGTGTTAGTCACTTACATATGACAAATTGAAAGATCTAGTAGCAAGTTCGTGATCCTTCTGAGATGCAAAAGCACTTCCCACTAGCAAAACCTAAAAACAACACAGCAATTATTGTCAAATGTAAATATACCACGTTCCTAGAGAATGAAAATAAAGGAAAATATACCATAGAATGGATGCAGGCAACTACACCATAGAACACAGAAACAAGGAAGATTTTGTAGTTTCTATACCCTACACAATTGTTTATCCAGATACAGTGATGATCCTGAAAGCACAAATGAACCATGATAAACCAACAAGGGTTTTACAAGTAAACAAGGAAAAAGACAATTTAAATACCATTTTCAAAACGCATCTTTCACAAATGCGACAGTGATGTGTGCGGGGAGGTTTATACTGGGAACACTTTTTGCAATACCTCAACTCTGCACCCTGGAAAAAAGAATATCATCTTTGGAAAACATGCACGCCCTGTTGGACGACAGAACCCAAGCACTAGAAAATTTTCATCCTAAAACATGCTAGAGATAGCAATGAAGTTCTGACATCAAATCATCTGTGGCAGACCAAGAATTATATAGTGTTATGGTTACCAAAAGAAAAGTTGCTGCACAAGATTTGCAAGTTGATAAATGATAATCCTAGTTTAAAAAGAAATTCAAAAATGTGACTCTAAGTTAGATGATAAGAAGGCCCTGATTAAATTTTACGTTCATTACCACTGCCTTTGTTCTTGCAAAAGAAAAAAAAAAGTTAAATACGCCAAATGTAAAACCATGAGCTAGAACAGCTCAATTCAACTATACTTTTGATCAATGTCAAGACTCATCAAGTGTATTTATTATATAATTAATTAAAAGAGTGCAACTGAATTTGGATCAAAATTTTAAATTTCAACCCATACCTGGTATCTATTAGATCAGTATGTATATGTATGTGCCAACCCTTGTGCTAATATCAGTACAAGATTGGACCTTCAAGTGGGGGGCAAATGCCTGCACTCACTTGGTTACAAATATATACATATATGTCTTTTTATAATATTACATATAAAAAGTTATAATTTGCCACCACTAAATAAAGATTAATTTTCATATTCTAACTGTTTGCCCCTTTTTTTAGTTTTTTTAAAAAATTATATTATTTTATATTTATTACTTTTACATATGACAAAAAAAATTTTATAGCATATTACAGATGCCACTAAATGGTCTGCAATAACGGTTAGCCACCTATATAACCATATGGTTTATCCTACGTTGTAGTCAACCATAATTTATAATAAGCAAATTTTATTTTAAAATCTAAATGCCAAAATCGATGAATTCACATCTTTATGACAGCAAATATCCTTCGGATAATCACAACTGTCACTTACTCACCTTCAACCTCCAAACTTCACTTGATGGTCCGGGCTAGCCACCATTGTCCACTAATCCACTTAGAGCCTCAAGCGGAATTGCAGAAGTCACTCAACGCAAATTGGTAGGCGATGTACTATCCAAGCTTTTACTCTTTTATGATGTTTGTATATTCGTTATCTATTTGGTTGTTCCTATTCCGCCATTGGTCATTTGCCTACAGACTACGCCACAATGAGCCTATAAATATATAATAAGTTTTTTACTAGCTTGCCCTCTCTAAGTTGCTCACTCGCTATTAACTGTCATTGCTATTAGTTTCTCATCATCTTGCCGAAGGAAAGCTGTGGCCAATAAGTCTCTCGCTCATCCATTCCACCAGCTGGTGATTTAGTTCATTTCATTCTAACTTTCTATTCAGCATTTGCTAGGACATTAATATTGTAGCCTATAGGAAGTTCATCATTAACTATTATCTCTTCGCCAGTCTCTCCCCGCCTTCGCTTTGTCTCTTACTAGATATTAGATGTTGTAAACCTACAAGCTATGCCACTACCATAGTAATAACTCACCCACGTGATCATAGCTTTACATGTTAGTTCCCACACACCTGCGGTACATAGCAAATTTTATATCATAATTTAGATATTTAATGGAAACTAGTTATAAAATTGCTTATTAGCAAAGCTAGACCAGATATGTCACAATCGAAATGCATTCCCATTAATGTGCTACTTGACCAAAGAGTAAATCTAATATGCTATTAAGGAAAGAGAACGCCCTTAGAATCAATCCATTGAAGTCAAATATGCTCATTGTTGAATTATAAACAATAAAACAAATATACAGGCCTTTTAACCACAACAGAAATCATATGGTACCAGTACCTGCAAACATAACATTGATGAACAAAAATGAAAGAAAATATGGAACAGATCGATCTAAAAACCCCTAAGCCATCACCTCTTATCACGAAGTAGATCAGGCAGAACGCGAATCACATACCGTCTTCTTGATCTCGTGGAATGGGGTCTCTGGGTCCTCAGTATTCGGTGAAAAGGAGGCTGGGACGCGGCCGGGGTCCCTGAACACGGCGATCCCATAGCTGATGATGACTGCGGCGGCAAGCGCGGTGAACAGGGCAGCGTTCGCGAGCCCCGACGCCGTAGATAGCCCCAACCACCCATCGATCAAGACGAAGAGGGTAGCGTAGTAGATGTAACCGATGATGGAGAGTACAAACAAGATGGGGAGCGTGAGGTAGACTCGCATACTCCCCTGCTCCCCTCTATCCCAATTCCGATCTCTACTAGGGTTCACTTTCTTCTTGACGGAAGCGGATGCGAGGTTGTGCCTGTGGGTCGCTCGCCGCCGTTGAACGACGGCATCCGATCAGCGCGGTATATAAAGCAGCGATAGCGCCGGCCAAGAGCCAATAGAGACACTGAACGCCTCCCGCTACGATCAAACACGTTAATGATGTCTCCGCGGGCCTAGTGCTTGACGCCATCCTTTCCGGAGGGATGTGGTTCATCCTGCCCGGGATTCATGTCACCTGGTTTTAGCTGAACATAATTAATGGAAATCCAAATTAATGTCAATTTGATGTTAAATTTATTCAGAATAAATTTGAATTTTATACTGTACATTTTACTACAATATATTATTAGTATTAGCTCCAAGATTTGGGGTCGATTTTGACCCAGCCTACACCGGATTCATGTCACCTGGTTTTAGTTGGACATAATTAATGGAAATCCAAATTAAAGTCAATTTGATATAAAAAATTTATTAAAATTGTTCAAAATAATTTTGAATTTTATACTGTATATTTTACTACAATATATGATTAGTGTTTAGCTCAAGATTTGGGTCAATTTTGCTCGGTCAACAGCAGATTCATGTCACCTTTTAGTTGGACATAATTAATAGAAATCCAAATTAATGTTAATTTGATATAAAAGATTTGTCAAAATAATTTTGAATTTTATACTGTACATTTTATAACAATATATGATTAGTGTTAGGCCCAAGATTTAGAGTCGATTTTGACCTGGTCAACGATCGATTCATGTCACCTGGTTTTAGTTGGACATAATTAATGGAAATTCAAATTAATGTCAATTTGATATAAAAAATTTGTTAAAATTGTTCAGAATAATTTTGATTTTTATAATGTACATTTTACTATAATATGATTAGTAGGAATGGCAATCGGGTATTAATTTAGCGGATATTTGGGTTTGGGCAGGGTATGGATAGTGCATATGCTACCTGAATTAAGTTCGAGTAGCATAGGGCGAATACCCACTACCCAAACCCGCTTATATATGTATACTAACTTACTATATTATAAATATAAGTGATGGGGATCCGAACCCGATCCGACGGTCCAAGCGAACTAGAAGGATACTAACAAGGCTCCAGGATTGATCCAGCCATCAGCATTAATGTCAATATTAATTTTTGCACAACTTATGATGACGACCACCATTATGACACAAGTTACGACAACACTTATCCTTATGACATTGATGACAAAAGTAACAATGAGCCTACAACATTTTTTCATGGCTTTGATATTATAACGTATTAAATATTTTATTGATATTGGACGATCCGATTTTAGACACGTGTTATAATCTGATCCGTCCAACTCACTTTAAATAGGTCCAGTGGAATGAATTGAAACTTGTGCTGTTCTGAGTTAAGTGTGGTTCTTCTCTATTCGATCTCCTCTCTATACTTCATTTCTCTCTTCATTCTCCTCTCTATACATCAATCCTCTGCCCCGCCTTCGCCATTCTCATTTTTGTCAAATCAGCACCACTGTCTTCTTCCTCTTCGTCCTGACTGCACTGTCGTCGCCGGCGACTGCCCCTCTCACTTCTTCGTCCGGCAAATCAGCGCCCTTTCCCTTTGTCCTCTAGGCTCCCCACCTTCGCCATACTCGCCTTCCTCTTCCGATTTCCATCTTCCGCCAGATTGACGTCCTCCAACCCTCGCCCGTTCTTCCACCACACCTCTGCCACTTCCAGCCGCCAAGAGATTTCTGTGCACGCGTTGTCTTCCCCAAAGTTCCCCGTCGCCACGCTGCCGTCAGATAGCTGGCGACGCTCTCCGACATCCTTCATCCACCCTGCGCCTACCTTCTCGACAGGAAACGGTGTTCGTCCTCTTCCCTAACTCGCCACCTCATGCCAGCTCCTGTGAAGCTGCCCCTTTCACCTACCAGCGTCCCATTTCCACCGACTGCCTTCTGCTCAACACAGTGCCCTAGCTCTAGGCTCCCCATCCTCCATCAAATTGGTATCAGAGCAAACAAGTGGCCAACTCTTTTCTAGCCACATGATCTTTGGGTTTTGCTCTTTGCTCTTTGTTTAGTTGTTCTTGCTATTTGTTTACACCTTAATTGCACCCTAACTTTTCATCATGCGTGAGTTTCATCAATGGGAATTAATACCTAAAAGAGAACTGATACTTGATAGGGGTTATAAGATAATTACTCATAGGCCTAGTTGCTTCACAACATACACATTGTGCAATGGCTACCATAATAAAACTGTTATTGATCATCAAGTCAAGTTCAATGTCATATCTATTAGATCCCTTGTGCAATTTGGTCTTACCTTAGAGAAACATGTTAACCCTTACATGATAACCTGGGATGATTTTACCATATCTGCAGTTGATTTTCAATGCTTAGTTCCCATTCAATTAGGCAATATCAAAACTGAAATTTGGTGTGATGTAATGAGTCTAGAAGGATTTGACATCTTATTAGAAAAAGAATTCATTGATGATTATCAAGGATATTATTTTAGCAAACCTTGGAGTTATAGTTTTATTTATAAAGCTTTAGAACACATAATCTACCCTTTTGATGACTTCAAGGAGCAAATGAAAAAGTTGCAACAAATGATAGAGGGATTAAGGAAGCCCGAACATGATAATCTTAATCCTCTAGCTTCCAACCAAGCTATAGAGTCTAACCCATGTCTTGATGCGACCATTGAATTTGAAAAGGCAAGTCATGAATAGCCAAACCTTCATGTAGAACCATCACAATTACCTTCAATTCTAAGGCCTATACCCACAGGATCACCTTCAATTTTAGGGCCCATACCCACAGGTTCTCAAATTGAGCTTAGCACTACCACTAGAGGACCTAATGACTTGCATAAATGTCCAGTTGAACCTAAACCCATAGATCTTCTTGAACCAAATTTTGAACCTAAGTTACCACCTTTTGAGCTTGACCTGGATCCTAAGTGTCAACCCTTAAGAACACCCCAAGATTTAGAAAACTCCTCCCAGGACCCTATGATCCTTGAGTCTTGTCTCTTATCCCTTTCTACCCACATCATTAAGACACCCTTAGAGCTCATTCAAGTTGAACATCTTGATTTGGTAATGCCTAATTCTCTCTGAGTCGATTGAGTTTGTAATCACCCCTCCCATGGACCATGACATGTCATACTTTGATTTTATGGGTGTGAAGTTCACTCTAACATATCTCACATTGGATACATATGCTTTTGTTCCTTCCTCTCAAATTCTCGTCCTATTTATCCTCAAAGATGAATACATTGATAAGCCTCCACCTAAGCATGATAAAACTATTAGTTGTCATTGTCACTTCCTAAATATTCTGTCAAGATCACATCTCCGAGCCCGAACTCAACTCAAAGTGGAACCCAACTCAAGTTCAAGAAATTATGGCACAAGTCAACCACAACCCAAGCTCGCAAAGACATCTCCCCTTATGGTTTCTTTCGCCATCTCGGCCTGCACCGCCCTGTTGCAATGTCACCGACCTACTCCACCGGCCCACTGCAACGTCGCCAACCTGCTACAACTGCTTGACCTCTGCTTGGAAAGAAAGCGGCGCGTGAGAGAGTCGGCAACCAGCCGACCAAAAAAAAAGAAAAAAAAAGAGAAAAAAACAATTTTTTAAAAAAGTTACTGTTATGGTTGGGCCACCCTACAACCCAACCCATCTTCTTCAAACTGTATCTCCAGCAATAGCCTAGCAGATCCAGTTCAAAGCAGCCTAGCAAGTGATCCAGCCTACTAAAAGCCCAGTTCCTTTGGCTTCGAGTTGAAGACATCTTACTTTATTATCCACCTATAGAGCAGATGGATGACATAGCTGTGCCACCACTTCACACAGTGTCATTTCCTTCAGAGCATACAGTTGGGTGCATCATCGACGATCAGATCATTTTTCCACCCAGATAATCAAGAGCACCGATATCTCGTGGAGTGGATAAATCCACCAGAGACAGAGAATACGTGGATTCTAGACCTTCTAGAAGTAGTAGCCCGAGCATCATTCACCGGAGGTGAATTTTCCCCAGCCCGAGGGAATTAATGGGGATCTGAACCTGATCCGATGGTCCAAGCGAACTAGAAGGATACCAACAAGGCTCCAGGATTGATCCAGCCATCAACATTAATGCCAATATTAATTTTTGCACGACTTATGATGACGACCACCATTATGACACAAGTTACGACGACACTTATCCTTATGACATTGATGACACAAGTAACAATGAGCCTACAACGTTTTTTCATGGCTTTGATATTATAATGTATTAAATATTTTATTGATATTGGATGATCCGATTTTAGACACGTGTTATAATCTAATCCGTCCAAGTCGCTTTAAATAGGTACCTGTTATAATGTAATAGACAGTCCAATGGAATAAATTGAAACTTGTGCTGTTCTGAGTTAAGTGTGGTTCTTCTCTATTCGATCTCCTCTCTATACTTCATTTCTCTATTTGTTCTCCTCTCTATACATCAATCCTCTGCCCCGCCTTCGCCATTCTCATTTTTGTCAAATCAGCACCATTGTTTTCTTCCTCTTCGTCCTGACTACATTATCGTTGCCGGCGACTGCCCTTCTCACTTCTTCGTCCGGCAAATCAGCGCCCTTTCCCTTCGTCCTCTAGGCTCGCCATACGCGCCTTCCTCTTCCGATTTCCATCTTCCGCTAGATCGACTTCCTCCAACCCTCGCCTGTTCTTCCACCACGCCTCCGCCACTTCTAGGCGCCAAGAGATTTCCGTGCACGCGTCGTCTTCCCCAAAGTTCTCCGTCGCCACGCCACCATCAGATAGCCGGCGACGCTCTCCGACATCCTTCGTCCTCCCTGCACCTACCTTCTCGGCAGGAAACGATGTTCGTCCTCTTCCCTAACTCGCCACCTCATGCCAGCTCCTGTGAAGCCGCCCCTTTCACCGACTAGCGTCCAATTTCCGCCGATTGCCTTCTGCTCAACACAGTGCCCTAGCTCTAGGCTCCCCGTCCTCCACGACTACCCAAACCCGATTATATATGTATACTAACTTACTATATTATAAATATAAGTAAATTTGCGGTACCCGTTTTACACTATCCAAAATTTTAATCGGGTAACCATATATATATATATATATTAAAATTTAATAGGATAGATATTTATGTCAGGTTTAGGTATTAAATAGATAGACAGTTAAATTTTTAATAGGATAGGATACGGGTAAAATTTCTAAAAATTAAAATAAATAGTTATTCGAATAATAAAACAGTTAAGAATAGTTATTCATACTCGTAGCACAAAAAAAATGGATACCCTAACTGCGATTACTATCTATCTATTGGTAATGTAATTTAAGAATTTTAAATCAGTAGTAATTTAAGTTGAACCAGCTCGAACTTTGAAAGAAGATGAGCCAATTCGAGAAAAAAAAACCCTGATTTCCTTCCTTTCTTCCTGTGAACCGGGCCAGACAAACCCGTTCAACTGTTTCAACCTAAAATCCCAGCAACCATAAACCCTGCTCTCGCCGCCACGACCTCGCGTCTTCTCTCCTACAGGAAGAGAGCCGCCACCGCCTCTACTTCTTGTTCGCCGATCACCGAGCAGGTCAGATTGCTCTTATTGGCCACGGATTCTGCCTCTCATCCTTCCCCTCTGTCTCATTGACATCAATTGTTCCTTATCCCTCCCCGAATTGCGTAATTTGCGTTTTGCTTTGAGCAGCTGCGACAATGGCCTTGTACGCCGCTCTCCGCCGTACCGCTTCTTCCGCCGCTCCTCTGGCGATCCGATCCCTTTCTAGGAGCCACCATTCTCACTTCTCGATCCTTACACATCCCCTGTCTCCGAGGAGATCCATTGGGGATAGAACCGCTTTACCACTTGCCCGCTCTGCGTTCTTCTCTTCGGTGGCGAAGAAGCCGGCCTCCGATGCCGACCTTCTCCGTGTCATCGACATCGAGATTAAGTGCGCGGAGGAGTCTGACGACCATGATCGGGTGAGTCCTCTTCTAGCCCCTTTTACAAAAGGAAATCCTTCTCCATTTCTTAGGATGTTTGGGAAATATCAAACGGTTCTGGGAGCAAAGATCATAAATTTTCTGTTTTTTTTTTTGTTGTTAACTGGTGCTGATATTGTTGTTTGTTCTTCAACAGGTAGAGGATATACCAGATCGGTTTCCGTTTGAGATCCACGATGAGAAGGGAATGAACATTGTGACTCTTAAGAGAAATTATCAAGGAGAGACTATAGAAGTCGTGGTTTCCATGCCTAGCCTTGTCACAGGAGAGGAACCGGAGAACAACGAAGCGCCTGACAATGATGATGAGGATGGTGATCAGGAGAGACCCAGTCAATCTAGCATCCCACTGACTATTAACATATCAAAAGGAGATGGTCCAACTTTGGAGTTCTCCTGTACTGCCTACCCGGATGAAGTTACAATCGATTCCATGTCTGTCAGACAAAACAAAGAATCCGAAGATGAGATGCTTGCATATGAAGGACCTGACTTCAAGTTCGTATCCCTTCAATTTTCTTGGTTGTGTGATCGATATTTTACATAACAACAATAATTTGCTCCTTGTTTTGCAGCGATCTGGATGAGAATCTGCAGAAAGCTTTTCACAAGTATTTAGAGATCAGAGGAATTTCACCCATGACGACCAACCTCTTGCACGAGTACATGATAAACAAAGATAGCCGTGAGTATTTGTTGTGGCTGAATAATTTGAAGCAGTTTATTCAGAAGTGAAGTCCTGAAGATTTCACATGATCTTTTTAGTTTGATATTACCGTATCTCAAACTCAGAATAATTTATCATGTTGAATTACAGCCTGACTATTGGTATGTTTCAGAATTCATATTACTATAATTTTGGCCATTAACTAACATAGTTTGTTCAGTTTTGGGATCTAAATTTTAGTGCAAAAATATTCACATCAATGTTTTCTCTAATGTTCAGCATGTTGTGCAATTGGAAGCATGTCATTCTGATTGTTGCTTCTTTATGTGCTTCATGGTGTGGAAGCGTTCATAGATTCTCTGTGCTATGTACTGGTCGCTGAAAACTAATTTAATTGAGCTTGTTCCTGCGTATATGTGTCTGCAAATCATATGCTGGTTCCTTATGCTAAATGTGATTCACTGTTTAGATAGGAGCTAAGGTGATCATCTGAATCATATGCACTTATGCAGCACCTTCGAGGAAGGCAGCTGGTGGGTCAATTAAGCTCGATTTGCAATCTTAAGAAAAATGTCTCCTTTGATCACAAGCACATTAAGTTATTAGTGCTGGAGGAGCATCAAACAGTTATTCCAACTCGTATTGTTTCTTGCTTCTGTATGTTCAATTTATATGTTCCTCTTCTATGTCAAATAAAGTTGAGTATTGTCTTCTTTTCTCAGGCGATTCACAACATTAACTCATTTATTTAATCATATGCTGTTTGAGAATGTTCATTCATTTGACCTCGTTTATCAATCTTATATCTTAATGATAGCAACCAAACATCTGTTCATGGGCCATATTATAGTTGAATGCTCATGACTCAATTACACCGGAGGCTACATTATGATCTATATCAAAGCCCTCTTGTATGTAATTGTCTTTGAATGGTGACATCACTTATATTATTCAATTCAAAACATGATTCAAAGTCGATCAAATGTGACCATTGTGTGATATTTTACTCTACAATAAGAGATATATGCTAAGTTAGTTGAACTTGTAAAATCGAAAGAGAAGTTGTTGCTCAATCAATGTGTTGCATTGATGTAGCACATCTTGATGGACTAAGATTTGTAGGGGTGTGTTTGACATAGCTTTCCATTAGTTTTCCACGACAAGATTTGCTTTTAGAAGGCTTTTTTAGGAAGCTAGATATATTTGGCTTTTTATTATTATAGTAGAAAACAGGTAGCTGCTTCAAATGCACCCTAAATAGAGTATGCAAATTTTAATGAAGTATTACTAATCTAAATTGATAACTAATTATGCAGTTCAAGAGAAGCCTCGACAAAAGATGAACCCTCAACATCCCTCAGCTCTAGAAGGGGCTCTCATGGTCTAGGGCTCCAAGCCTTAAGATGGAAGTAAATTTCATTTCAACTAAAATATATGCATGAAAAATAAGAGGATTCTAATGTTTTCCTTAGAGTAAATAACAATTTGTATTTCTACCAAACTTCCAATCAAGAAATAGCAAAATTTTATATGCCAAATTGTAGATAGAAATGGTAAGATGGTTAGAGGGGAGGTAAGTGATTTGAGGACTATTAAGTACTTTTGACTAGCTCTTTGCACTTTACTTTGCCATTTTGTGATCCCTTATCCCATTATCTTACGAGGGCACCAATGTAAGAGCCTTAAAATTGACCTACGGAAGAACATTTTTAAGTCAATTGGATGAGACTTCTAAGTTTAGTTATTAAGAGCCTACTTTCTCCCTCATGTTGTAGTGAATTGGATATCCACTCGTATGTAGAACCTCACTTTCTCCATTTTATTGAATCACATAGCTGCTAGGGCTAAAGAAAAATTATCTTATTACACCATATCTTTTATACAAATTATGTAATAAGATCTACTAGCTATGGATGTGATAGTTATAGAACCAACACCTTTTCGATTTTTTTTTTCATAACTTAGGATTTACTATGTAGGCATTATATGTTATTTAATATGGGTGTTTGTAAGGTGAGTATTCGATAAAAATTGATTTATTCAATTAAATTTTCACTAATATTTTATTTTTATGTATAAATAATTTTTATCTTTTAAAATTAATAATATTGACCAATGTTACTGCTGTCTAGAGCCACACGTTGGCGCTTGGGCTGGGCAAATAGGTAAATTATTAAATTTAAATTTTTTTATTGAATCAATTACTAAAAATTAAATAACAAAAAAAAAATACTAAATTGATTATCAATATTAAATTTACCAAATAATTTACTAACATACTAAATTACTGATTAGTAGAATCAGTACTTATCAATTTTTGTTCACCCAACATGCTAGGAAGCATATGATAGAAGGTCTACTAATTGAAAAAATTTACTAGGCAAAGGCTCTGCTGAGGTATCTTCAGCAGGTCCTGTTGATTTTATAATCGAATTTTAAAGTTATCCAGATTTCATAAATCTCAAAGCTCGATTAGTCCCTATTAATGCATCTTTACTTGGCGCTATAATTAATCTTAGTTAGTTTTCTGTTACTTGGTGTTACAATTAATCTTAGTTAGTTTTTAGAGTTAGAGAAAGCGTATGTGCGGGGTAATAGAATTTTAAAAATTAATCAGAGTTAGTTATAGCACTAAATAATGAGTTAAGAGACAGATGGACGGACGCGGGGATTCCTATTTTAAGCGACGGTTTTCGAATCCTAGTGGTATCTTAGGGCCAATTTGATGCTTTTAAGCTACTTTTAATTAGCTTTTAAGTAGAAAGCAGAAAGAAAACTGTTTGGTAATAAAAATTTTAAGCTACTTTTAATTAGCTTTTAAGTAGAAAGCAGAAAGAAAACTGTTTGGTAATAAAAAATAAAAGCAGAAAAAAATAGCAAAAAAATAGAAGTTAGAAAAGCTACAATTTGATGCTTTTACAATTTCTGCTTCTTCAAAAAAGTCATTTATATTATTTCGTTTAAAATTTTAAGAATTATTATTTTAAATAATTTAAAATTTTAATACTAAAAAAAATAAAATATTTTATTATTTTAAAAATTTTAAAATAATATATTTATTTATTATTTTAAATTTTGATAGTAATTAAAAAATTATTAATTAAATATTTTATAAATTTTAATAGTACAATATAACATAATTTAGTATAATTATAAAACTATTAACAAATGAGGTACCTGCTAAAAATTTTTTTACTATTGATCACTCTATGCATTTGATGCCCTACCCATAGGGGTGAGCATAATTCGGTTTTTACCGAATTTACCGATCGGTAAATCGGTTCAGTAATTTCGGTTTCAGTTTTCGGTTCGGTATTTATTTTTATGTAATTTGGTTTTCGGTTTTCGGTTCGGTAAATAAAATTTCGATTCGGTAATTTACCGATTTACTGATATATATATTAATATATAAAAAATAAATTTTTGTTTATTAATCTTTAATTTTTTATCGGTAATTTACCGGTTTACCGATCGGTTTTTACCGATCGGTAATATTTTAATTAGGTAATATTTTAATATTTTAATAATTTTTAATTGGTAAATCGGTAATTTACCGATATACCGATCAGTAATTCGGTAATTTACCGATCGATAAATACCAAATTCGATATCGATTCCAGAATAAATTTTTTGATTTTGATAAATTAATTTTCGATAAATCAATTTTCGGTTTTTCGAATGCTCAGCCCTACCTACCATCATCCTTTGATTTTGTTGCGACTTGTGGTGCTGGGCTGTTACGACTTACGAGCAACGACGACTTATATATATTTTTATTAATATAATCTCTCACTTGCATTTAAAGGAAAAAAAAAACTAACTTTACGTGGCCATTCCGCGGTCTTCTCATGGCTCGACTCTCGGTGCAATTCTCCTGTTCCCTAGAGGTCGGTGGGTGCCTCGTCCGGGGAGCCCGGAGTCGGGAGGTGGCGATTCTGTTGATTCTAGGCGTGGAGCATTCGGCTTTTCGTTAGGGTTGGCGGAGGATTTGGGGGCATTGCCTGTGAGCCACGCTCCACATCAGCTTCCTCCTTCACTCGGCTCCAGATCCGCGCCTTGCGGATGGCGTCAGAAGTTCAACTTTCTTCTTCTTTTCGTACAAATCTCTTCTTCTGTAAGATAGTAGCCCGCCCTCTTCGCCGTTCGGTCAGCGCACGCTGTGCATACCGTATTTTCCTCTTTAAAGCTCCTCTGTTTTCTGCCCTAGCTCCTCGCCTCAAGCTTCTTCGTCCTGGTTGCCGACTACCATCGCCGAAGCTCCGCGGTTCGGCATTTTTGTCCCAAAGTGGGTTTCTGTTCATCTACTTCCTTGTCCGAATTCAAGGAATTGAATGATCTTACCCTGTTCTCATTCTTCTTATGTTTTGTTCCGTTATTTCAGCGACGACTTTTACACTGCCAACTTCTAACTTAAAATCTATGAGGGAATCTGTACTGTTTTTTCACTAGTTCTAATTTGACAAAAACCATCACGCCTCTTGGATATACATAACCTAGATTTCAAATTATCCAAAGTATGTTGTTCAGGTTGGGCAAGAATTCAAACATATCGTACAGGATGGAAAATTATAGAACTAGAGCAAGATTTGCCAAATGAGTGTAGCACTAATGGGTAGGTACTATATGACGTCCTGATGCGACCAAAAATATCTTTCTGTTGGTATTCTTGGTGCCACCTTTAAGTTGCAATTACTTTATTCTACTTTATATATACGTGTGACATTTGCTGGATTGTTCTTTGTACCTACAACATTTTGTGACCTTATATTTTTGTGTTACAGGTCGAGTGTCATGTCTTCAGGCTTCAAAGTCGATTTGATTAATTATGACATAGAAGATTCCAGCATGAAGGATAAATCTACTGTCAATAAAAACGCTGTTTACAGGATCCTTCATACTGTCATGAAGCAACGAAACAGCTTATTTATCAAACCTTTTGCTGATGTTGCTAACAGAATTACCACTACAAGGTGAAGAAATTATCTTGATTTCTTTCCATCCACCCCACTATCTTCTCAAACCAGTGCTCATATTGGCTGCTATTCTTATATCATGTACCTTGGTAGTAAACAATCGTGAAATTTGGAGAAATTATATTAATGTATTAATGCAGATTCATAATGTAGATTCTTAAGCAAGTTTTGTTGCACCATTGCCTTGTGAGATACAAAGTATCAGTAGTCGAGAACACAGTGCAAGTTCTTGCTCTGGGTGAAAAAAGTCAAGCCAGCAAGTATTTGGAATCTAGTTTCTCGGTAACACTTATAAGTTTGTGATTTTCCAAATACAGATTGTCTAAACGAAATCAAGCTGCAGCTGCTTGTGAGCTTGATGAAAATGGAAAACATCAGGAAACATTTGGAAGGAAATCTGGACCACTTTTATCTGGAATTGCCTATTGCATTTCATCATGCAGTATGATATTGTTAAATAAAGTTGCATTATCAACTTACGGTTTTTCTGCTGGCATATCATTAATGCTCTACCAAGTAAGTTGCTCGACATGTGATTTGAACTAATGTTTTATGAGCTCATGATTAGTCCCCAAACCGGTGTTCTATAGGATTGGTGCTTACTATCACTGCTTAGTAGTCAATTTCTACCTGGGCACTCAAATATTTTATGCAAATTATATCTATTATACTTGTGTCGACTGTGCATTGTGGTACTTGTATCTCTTAATTGTCATTTCTATTCTAATTTTGTAACTAGAATTTTGTTTCTTTCTAAGTCATCCGTAATTGTATGTTTTTGTTTTCCATTGTTTGAATACCAAAAGGACCAACTTATACCCTCTTGTGCATCTTTTATTTGTTTTAAGTAAATAGATTTTTTTTCTTCATAAATTTAATGACTTGTGATAGGGACAAGTCTAACAGGTCATATTTAAGCTCAGAAAGATAACATAATCAAGCAAGCTAGTCGATTTAGTATGAAAGACTTGTGCCTTTTGCGAAAAATGCGGTAGTTAACAAAAAATCTCTTGTTCAAATGACTTAGGCGCAGATCAAAGAGTCTTTTCTTGGATTACATAGGTATCAAATCACTCAGAAAAGTAAATAACACTAAGGTAGCTTAGTTCACTCAAGAAACACTTGCGTGACTCTCTTGTGTTGGAACTCCTTTAGTGCAAAACATGTGCCATATACAAGGAAAGCTAACCGCTCACTAATGACAGCTATTCAACGGATGCATTACATGCTTTTGAAGCTTTATAGCCAATAAATAACAATGTGACAATGTTATCGTTCATAGTTATTTCACTTAATATTCCCGCCACTGACAAATACCTCTAGCATCTATGATGAATATAATCCTCCATTAAAAGAATGTTTCATGGATACGATTCATCACTGATGCTCAATAGCATATATAAATACTCATCTAAAATAGGAGATGAGACACGCAATTTCTTAAGCTGACTAAGCTTGTTTAAGCTATCTTTCAAGCCCTAGAACCTTTAGCTAACTTACGCATTAAAGAGAGGATGCTTGGAACTCTCCGAGCAACTCTTTTTTGCTGACTTACTAGAAGAAGAAAACACAACTGGTTGAGTTTTATTTTGATCAAAGGCAATTGAGTCAGATCTAAATTTGCTATTTTTATAAACAAAATCTAATCATCATTAGCTGGCACTAGGAGGTCTAGATCATAATGGACCAGAACAATTGAATCCACATGTCTTCTTTGGCAATTGCCATACCAGCATACCTATCGTGCCTCAAGCAAATTTGTCAGACTCGAGTTTCCATTCAATCCTTTCCAACCTAGTGATAAGCCATTCAATCTCACCCTTAGGAGGCTAATTAACAACATTATCGGAGCAAATCACTATCACCACTGATTGCACAAGTACAACAACAGAGGAATCCCACTCTTATCACTCTAGTTCATATGCCTAAACCATAGACGATTTCACAACTATGAACCACAAAGTATATTCCTACACCATGAAGGTACAAAGGTGCACCCAATGAGACCTCTAAGGTTAGAAAATCACCTAGAGTATCGCTACTAGGTCAGGGGAAACGTCAAGTCCTATGATGAGATTCTAGCTGAACTCATATCAAAAAGTTCAAGGCTCCAGCTATGGAGCCTTATGATGGTTCCAAGGACCTGACTAACCATCTTAGATGAACTCTCAACATTAACTTTTCCTCAATTTTTCTTTCTTATTTTTTATTTTATTGTTTATTGTGCTATACTTTTGCAGCTTTGCCTCTTTATTTTTTGAATGTGGTTATGCAACACAAGACCATGTAACTTTTTGTGGTTTATTACTCATGATTCGGGTCGTAGGTTATTGGAGGTTGTAGTTTCAAGGTTGTGCTTGCAGCCTGAGTCAATATCGGTGATGAAGCTCTTGATGGGGCACCAAACCTGCTAACGATGACAAAGATGAGAGTGAATCGTGCTTCCTTTTCTCCTTGTGCAAAGAGAGGATAAATAGGAGGGGTTTATGGCTGTTGGAGGAGTCGAGCATATGATGTTGTGATTATCTACAATAGAAGATTCTAAGTTGAATCACTGAAATCATCTTATCCCGCAGATTCAATGCTGATATCATTGAAATAGTTGATCCCTAGCCATTTTTGAGTTAAGCAGAGGAGAATTGAAGCATTTTTATGTGATACCATTGAGTATGATGGTGTTGTAGTGTAGATTTTTTCAAGATGCTACAACTAGAGAGATCTATGAATTCCAAGAGATGGGAAGAGAATTACATATCCATAATCCAAAGTGAGAGAGATAATACCCTAAAAGGGTGAGAGAGAGAGGCAACTTTGGCCGTAGAAAGAATGAACAGATAAAGAGGGATAAATACTCAATGCTGGAATGGTGTTTCTTTCAAAAAAATGTTCAAAAGTTTAATTTTTTAATTACATCCCTAGGGAAATAGGACAAAAAAAAAATGATGATATAGGATTGTGGCATCGTTAAATTGTCATTTGTTTATTCTCTCATCCATAACTCTTTCCACTTGGTTTATCATTGTTGTCATTTTAGTTTCAAGTTTCAAGTACTATTGAAGTTCATATTATCATTTCGTGTTAATTTTGGCACTTTCTTATTGTGATTTGTTAATGTGAAGCATGGTTTGAAATATCGTTAGTGTCAACCAGTACCACTAAGATATATATATATTTCATATTATGTATTATATATAACTATATATATGGTAGTGATCTTATATTGGCACTAGCATAAGGTTGGACTAGTTCATACTGTCAATACTAGATGGTACGGATTGGTATTTAACTCTATGATTTGAAGCCCTTCAGTGTTATTCATTTCTTTGTGTTGAGACTTGGAAGTTTCAATATCATTCTTCCGAGTATAGCCACATGTGGCTTCATTTTAAGTTCTAGACTAAAGATAATATGAACCGTACTGATGTAGTTACGTCATCTCCTATACAGAATTTTATTTGCGTAGTAACTATTTTGGCATTGAGATTAATGGGAGTAGTCTCAACGGAAAGGCTCACATGGAAACTCATTCAAGTCTGGCTTCCAGTCAATGTCATATTTGTCTGCATGCTGGTGACAGGCATGTACAGGTATGGTTATCTTCCCAGAAGCCAGAAGCTAGCCATGAATCTTTATATAGGTCTAATGAAAGCTGATATGTATCAATTATATCACATTGAATTCACGTATGCTAATTATTTTTACAATACTATATTTTATACTTCTTAAAGTATTTATTTCACGACCACTTATATTGTTGACATTTCCTTTCTTTGCTTCATTTACAGTTTGCAGTACATAAATGTGGCAATGGTAACAATCTTGAAAAATATGACCAACATCTTGACTGCGATTGGGGAAGTATATCTATTCAGGAAGCACCAAAATAGGCAAGAATGGGCTGCCATTTTACTAATGGTACGTACTTGCTTCCTACCACAACCACAAATTATATGCTAGAATTTGCATTTGCGATTATGTTTTTCAACACTTAATCTACTGCTTTCTTTTTCTAAAATGTTGTTAAACTATTTTCTTATATGATATTGGTCATATTGAGAAAAAAATTGCTTTCATATGCTAGATAAGTGATTCAATACTGTAAATGCTTCTAGTCAATATTCTTCTTTGTTTTTTAACATATGACCAAAATGTTGTCATTTATAAGTGATGATTAAGGCTGTACCCTTGGCTCCTATTAATAGTAAGTTCAAAATTTTAGAGCTTGCATTAATAGAATGGAAAATGGCATTTACTAGTGTTGGAAACCATTGAAGGTGGCAAACTATGAAACTTGATATTATGACTATTATAATTATAGAGTTTTGACTAGGTCTAAGTTAATATGTGGGTATGTGTTCTTAAAGCTGATATATAAGTTTGTTAAGTACTATAATTACTAAGCCCAGGGTGGTGTGGTGTACATAGTTTAATTTAATTCTCATCTTATTCTTGTTACAGAGTTGGGTTCTAACTTCTAAGACTACTTATTCCTCTCCTCTCTTTGGAACTTTCCTTGTGTTTTAGTCATCTCTTTTATGCCTCTGCAAGAGTTGTCCTCTATGGGATCTTGTCTCACTTCCCTTCTCCTTGGCTTTAGGTCTAGTGTGATCTCTTAACTAATGATTATTATTAATTAAAAAAAATGATTATGTCCAAATTAATGTGTCGGCATTGTGTGTCTTTAAAACCTATATACAAGCTTGTTAAGTATTGTAAAAGGCAATATGCATTATGTGGTGTAATATACATAGTTTATTTTAATCTCTCTTTTTATTCTGCTGCTTTAACTCCTAGCATAAAGTTTTAATAGTTGTTTATCCAGTTCGTTACTTTTTGGAAGAAAAAAAGAAGTAATGTATTTTTATTAAGGTGGATTGTGCTCTTTTCATTGTTCTTGAGGTATCTGCTGAATTTTGAAAAATAATTAGTGATGTGGTCAAGTCATTATACGTTCTATATTCTTTTGTTTTTTTTACAGATCGTATCCGCAATATGTGGTGGAATTACGGATCTCTCTTTTCATGCTGTTGGCTATACATGGCAAGTTATAAATTGCTTTCTGACAGCAAGTTACTCCGTGAGTATATGTCATGATTTAGTTGGTATTTGGTACTTTCCAACATTATAACATATGTATGTACTATGTACACGCATGCATTTTAGTAGTTTATGACTTAGGTGAACTTTTCTCACCTGCCATTTCTGTAATACAACCATTTTCTTACTAGCTCAAAATTCTGAAAAAAATATTGAAGAGTTATCTGCAAGAAATATGAAATTGGATGATAATTTTGTTGGACACATGAACTTAAGGATTCTGATTAAGAAAGAAATCTGAAAATAGCAATAACTTACGAGTAAATATATAAGAAAAGTAAGAGTTAGAAAAGAACCCTGAACTGAAGCATATAAGGCGCTCTAGGTAACCGTTTGCATGTGGGTTAAACAAGCCTTACATTCTAAGATAAACCCTTGACTAATAACACTTAGCACTTGACCAGCAGAAACACCAAAAGGATTCCTGAAAATCGAGAAAGAAACTTATAAGAAAATTTTTATTCTACACAAAAGACTTGCATTGAGCTAAGCCTCTTTTTATAGGGTCAGAGTGAGGAACAATCAATTCTTTAACCATTACACTGGCTCAAAATGTTTAGTTTTATTTATGAATTTAGGTATTAATTTGTACCAGTTTGTATTTCCAGTATATATTGGTTTAGTCGTGAAGTTTTTCCTGTATTCTTGTTTGTATCTAATCTTGGACCAAATAATATGTACATGTGCTGGCCATATAAGTATTTTGTTATATATATTATAAATACTAGTTTGATACTGGCACGGTTTGTGTATAAATATCAAACCAAACTGGTACATACTATGCAAATATCAAACTAAACTGGTACATACCATGTATCGGGTGATATGAATTGATTTTGAAAATCATGTCATGAACTAGCAGAGTAAGTCACTTCATATCGAGATTCAGTAATAAACATATCGACTAACCAAATGTTTGGTATCACCACTACATATTAGTAATTAGTATAAAGTAGAAACATTTAGGAATCTAGCACTAGGCCACTTTTATCCTTTTGCAAATGGCTATATTCCTTGTTCTATCCGTTTGAATGGTCTTCAGGAGTTCTCATCCCTATATAACCCCTTGTTTCTTATTCATAAGTTACCAAACTCTCTCAAGCTCTCTCTAAACTCTCTAATTTCTTTCTGAATTCTTATTTTTGTTAATTCTCTATAATCATCATCCATAGCTTCCAAATCCTAGAATATTGTTCTTGCATGGTAACATGCCTAGAGAGTGTTGGATAATTTAACCATATGTAATGTATCCTCTGTAACATTATTTTCAAAGAGGGTGTTGCTTGAGTCAAACAACACCTTGTTGATGTCTGCTGTAACATTGCAAAATGTACAAAGGCATTGTAAGAGATCTATTACATGTTGCGCTAACAAATAGACTTGTGCGCAATGTGTAGCTAAGGAGTGTGCAGATTTTGACCATGCTCATCATAGTATACCTATGATTAGTATTAGGACCTTGGAGATGAGTTTAATTTCCTAGGATCATCGAGGTTGAAGTGATTATTTGAGTTCAAGGATTCAATACACCTTCAAAGACGACTTTTTGATTTGAACAAACAATCTTATTATGAGGACGACAATGGCAACGATAGTGGTAGCAAAAGTGAGATAGGTCAAAATCGATTATGTATCAAATAAGCTAAAGTATAATTGTGTGAGGGCAATCAAAATCGATTATGTGTCAAATAAGCTAAATTATAATTGTGTGAAGGCTCCAAAAACTATATGAGCCTTGTCGGTTGTGCTAGAAGTGGCCAATGAGTTGTGCCTTGTCGGCATACACAACACCAAGGTTTGAAGAATCGTTCCGAGCCAGTACCGTACCGCTCGGTTTTTGCGGTATGGTACCGGCCCGATGGGCGAGCAGTATGCGGAACGCGGCTTCGGGCGAAGGCTTCAGGCGGTGGCTAGCGGCGTCAGGCGAAAAAGACGGCGGACGGATGATTGGCAGGCGGTTCGAAGCTTCTGCCGCCGGAGGAAGCTTTGTTTGAAGCTTCCGAAGCTTCCTCCGGCGGCGGAAGCATCGAACGACACTTCCTCCGCCGGCGGAAGCATCGAACGACACTTCCTCCGCCGGCGGAAGCATCGTTCAAGGCTTCTGCCTCATTCGAAGCAAGCGGGAGCGGGATTAGGGTTTAGCAGTTCCATCTGTAAAACTGCCCGGTATGAGTGATTCGTACCGTTCCGACCGGCGACCGGAACGGCTCGTCGGAGTGGTTTTGCGAACACTGGCCTGTAGTGCCTCTTGCAGTCGCCTCGCCGTCTGCAGCTGCCACCCGCAGCTGCTGCCCGCTTGCTCCGCTTGCTCTAAGCATGTCCGATGCCGGTCCGGTACCTCAAACACTGCACAACACAACAACATTTAGGACCAGTTTTGGAGTGCAAGGTGCTGCTGTTGCAGTTAAAAAAATATTGATGTAAGGTAAAAAAATAGTACTGTTGCAGTCAAAAAATACTGTAAATTATTGTGAAAAAAAGTGCTATAAAATATTATTATATAGAAAACTCTATAACATTTAAAATTATTTGTTAATTAAAATAAAATACTATAAAATCTTAAAGGCATAAAAATATGAATATATATATATATATACTATTATAAAAAAAACTAGGCAGGTGTGGTTAGGAGGAATAAGGATTAGAGTGGGTGGGGTTTGACCTCCTGTCCTTGCTTTAAACCGCATCGCTGATTTTTTCACTTTGATGTCAGTCAACACCGCACAATAGCTAAAAAGTGGGCTAATGTTCAAAACCTCGGCCAAGCCGCATTATGAATGGTCCATGCCGAGTACGGTCCAACCTAGCATGCTCTATGCATGGCCCAACACAACTTTTCAAAAGGAAAAATCAAGAAATTTTTTTTAAATAGAAACAAAATTAAAAAAATTCAGAAAAATCAGGGGAAAAAGAAACAAAATTAGAGAAATTAGAAAAAGGGTAAAAATTAGGAAAAACAGAAAAGGGAAAAAATTAGGAACAACAGAGAAGGGAAAAATTTAAGAAAAAATAGAAAAAAGATCAGGTAAATCAAGGTTGTCATGCTTGGCCCGCGGGTTGTCATCCAAAGTAAATATGGATAAGAACTCTATCATATGATTTAATAGAAGCAACGATGAAGGACAAGTACATGTCAATCCAATAAAGTGAATACCCTATGTCAATATCACCCGACGTAGATGCTATTATTTGTAATTAATTAATTTATCACTACCATAATGGCTTATTAATTGTGGATTTTGTCTTCCAATTTATTATCTAAATTTGATATATTAATACAGTATAACTTAGGCATATGACAAGACTTGCTTATTGTATTATGGGATGCGATACTTCACATGGAGATTGTATGGGAGATTAAGACAACGATAGTTATAGAAGGCCACATGTTTTGAGAAGGAGAATTGGTATTTGGAGATTCCGTGAACCTAAGATACAAGATAGTCCAAAAAGAAGAGAAATGGATATAATTGGTCAAAGTTTGTCTTTATATATACTTAGGTTTGAATTATACTATCATTTTGCTAGCTCAGAAAGATGGTTTACATGCATTACAATATGTGACTGTAACTACATATACTACAACACAAAAATGAGTCAGGAGTATAAACTAGTAACCAATTCTTTTGATAGTTTATTTTTTTGAGGATGATAGTGATTCGATAATGGATTGATAATGATATTCGAGGATTAAGATCCCATGATGGATGAGCCCCCTGATCAACTTCTATTCTCTTAGTATATTGCCAAACTTCTGATTATAAGAATGCAAGTGAATCAAGTCAACATGCTCGCTTGCAAGAGAAGAATAACAAAAATAGGTTGTTGCCGAAATGATTTTCTACCTAGCCAAACACAATCACAATTTCAATCTTCGTAGTTGCTACATTTTTAACAATTGTCTCATCAATCACCAAGATAGCTACCACTTAAACAAGGAACAAGATGAAAGAACTTAGCATTCTGGAGAATGCTCTCGTTAAGATGAGACATACAAAAGGGAAAATATCTAGTTGACATTTTATATGCAAGTGATAAGGACGGACATTGATAATTTGATGAGACCTACCCCTTTGATACACCTACATGTCATGAGGTAATTCAAGCAAAATAGGTAGCAGCACAAGCATGAATAATGGAGCCGAAGGAGATGGAGGTGGTAGTGGCAAGACTTACGTTTCATTGACACAAGAACATAAGCCAAGGACTTGCAAAGCTAGATTTATATATGCAACACTGCATATAGAGTATAGCATCTATTCAAGTAGAACTAGGGAAGTCACATACTTATATCAAGGTAGAGGCATGAGATTAACGTCAATAAAACCCAGAACAAATGCCGTTCATAACTACAAGATGAGATTTACTTTATCAATTAGATTTTGTGAGCTGTTGTTGCCTTTCATAAATACGGGAGTTTGTGAGCTGTTTAAGCTTCTTACATGTATCTTCATCGTGTCCTAGCGCCTGGCCCATCTCAATTGTAGTACCGATCTCACAGGAGATGCGGACCATATGAGTCTATACATTATTCAGCATACCAATCAGAACTTACTGCCCTGATGTTACTGGATACCAGTGCTTAAGTTCATTTAGTGCTTGTTTATTGGTTTATCAAGGCTTTGCTTAGCATGCTATTGGCACATACTGGTACTAGTATTGTTCTTGAAAATTGTCTATACACAAGCTTTTCAATGTCAGTTGGACTTAAATTACAAACTGTTTCAATCACTTGCAAACAGCTAACATATATGCCCTTGCAGATGTTTATTTGAGACTTTGTGCATCTATGAAGCTAGTACCTAGGTCATGATTTGTCTACCATCAGATATGATTTGATGAGTAGCAACATTTGGTGGAACCT
Source organism: Costus lasius (assembly GCA_027563935.2). Classification (NCBI taxonomy): domain Eukaryota; kingdom Viridiplantae; phylum Streptophyta; class Magnoliopsida; order Zingiberales; family Costaceae; genus Costus; species Costus lasius. Next base: position 3,973,464 of record CM050451.1, on the reverse strand, counting down.
GAGGTCAAGGCAATCCTCCTGTTTTTACAATGATTAAAATATTAGCCGTTTGTTTCAGTATGGAATAGTAATGTACTGACCAGCAGTACTAGATAAGATGGTGTTGTACGGCATTATCCATGTCATTATCTGCATATTAGATTTATGATATCAGAATGTTTATGAAGTGGTTCAGTCAGTTATTTTCCTTTTTGCCGTATTATCTTCCTGTTCTATTTTCAGTGATTTATGTTCTCAATTAATCAGTGCCTTGTGTTTTATAATGTCTACTTACCCGATCTATTTATTTTGTAAAGCTGGCACTGAGATTGGTGATTGATAAAGCAAAGCAATTAAGTGAATCTGGTTCACTGAGTGAGCTTTCTTTGGTGCTTCTGAACAATTTATTGTCGATACCTTTAGCTGTCTTCTTGATCATTCTTTTCAATGAATGGGAATATGTCTACAAAACGTAAGAATTTGAGTTAACTAGTTCGATTTTGAATTTTTGATTCTTTAAATATTATGAAACACTTTTGCATGAAACTACTGTTCATTCACTCTTTTGTTCTTATTATCATACTTCTATCAATATCATGCATGTTTTATATCTATTTATAAGTAGCCAGTTTGGTTGAAACCAAAACACTTACAGCTACATGTATCAGTTATTCATGAATATCGTATCATCTAGAAACAGTTGCTTCACTTATCATATATATCAGTCTATAAATTTATGTTGTGTGATCACTTGCCATCAGCAGTTTTTGTGCCTCCTGTTGTAATCTATCATTCGTAAACACAGCACAGTTAATTCTAAGTTTGGAATCTTACTGTTCTATTATCCTCTAGATTAACGATATCTGATGTATTTGTGCTAGTTAACCTCTCTAACTATTGCTTTTCTTATCCATTTTTTAGTGAAGTGATTCAAATTCCAATGTTCTGGGTGGTCGCTACAGCTAGTGGCCTACTTGGACTTGCCATCAGTTTCACCTCTATTTGGTTCCTCAACCAAACTGGTCCTACTACATACAGGTAAAATTAATGACAATGAAAACTTTCTACAATCACCACTGTAGATTTTTGCATTCGGGATTATGCTTTTCTTTGTTTCCTTGCAATCACATCTTGTCTTAGAATAGGTTTTTTTATGCTTGTAGCTTAATTCTAGTTTGTTAAAACCCTGATTTCTTTCTGGAAATCACACAAAGCATTTGTGACATAGACTTGGAAGCTGGTGACATGATGCCAAATTGACATGGATTGAAACTAAACGTATGTGGTATCATTAAATAGGCCCATGGAAGTCATGGAAGATCTAAAATATGCAAGTAGATATACGTTAAATTGAGAATCTCTATAGACTCTACCTCTTGGTATTAACAAGCTGTAAAACCAACTCTTTGTATCCATCTTCGTGTCAAGCATGTTCCTCTAAATCCCAGCTGTCCCTCTCCTCATCATATACGACGCCATTGATTGATGATAGCAATAAGCCAAAATCTCTCCACATTTATATCGGATAATTCATAAATTGCTAATCACAGGGTTCATTTATATGGTGTGGATAGAAAGGAACAATCGAATCTTTAATCAACATTCTAAGGACCAATGACAGCTTATCTACCTTATTGCCTCCCTAAGTGCTAAGATATCATTTCTTATTACAACTTCTAGGCTCAATCATCTACAAATGATTTCCTAGCTCTTTGTGCATCATGGATGCGTGAGAGATTTCGGTTAGATGCTGATACTTGTCATACGATTAGTTGAATTCTTAATAGTTATATGTTTTATATTTTGTGGCTAGTGTGTACTCGTGTGTCTGTATGGCTCCATGCATTAGTCTTGAAGGGTAATATGGCTTTTGATGTCATTGTTTTCTCATGTAATTTAACTGATGTACACTATTTATTAATAATACAAAACACTTACTTGCCTTTGGCAAAAAAAAAAAAAAAAAAAATCTCTCCACATTTCTTGCTCTTTCTTAAGTTGGGAAACATCTTGATCCCCATCGCATCTTCCTTTATCTCTAGCCATTGCTATAATACACACTCTAGCTCATTGTAGCCATTGCTTTTGCTAATCCTCTAGAGTCCTTACAGTTGCCGCTAGTTCTCTTGCAGCTTCTTCTGCAGTCGCCACTTTCATGTACCGCCACAATCAGATTCCTGCAATTGCATCGCATTGTGGCCTATATGTATTCACTGAACCCTCCTACATCCGTACTAGCATGCAGTCCCATCTTTTGAAAAAAACTTTTGCCACTAGCTTCCCTGCACTGGTTTTCAATAGTGTCATGCTTTAGCTCCTTACCCTTTGCCTTCATAGCAACGAGAGAACACTTGAGACATTGAAGATGACATTGCCTTTCATGATAATTAGGATTCATGGTCCTAAGTCCTGCTATCCCATGCTGTCCCCTCTTTTGTAGAAAACTTTAGCCACTAGCTTCCTTGCAGTAGTTCTCAATAATCGAAAGTGTCAAGCTTCAGCTCCTCACTATTTTGTAGGAAGCTTCAGCTTCCTTGCCACTCATGATAATTAGGATTCATTGTTATGTTTTTGGTGATAATTGATGTTATAATCTATAGCGAAGTCATAAAAAAGGATGCCTATATTACCCTCCTCTATGGGGACCAAGGTTGTCATATCAAAATACTAACTAGGAATTTGGAGGCTTCATAAGATTAGATTGTATGATTGGTTTGTAGGATCATAAGATCCTATTGTATCACCTAATAATATATTTGTATAATAAGATTAAGTTGATCATGAATATCCTAATCAATAATAAACAATGACCAATATGTATCAAGTGTCAAGTGTCAACCAGCAACAATCCTGCAACATGTAAGTAATAAACTAACTTAAAATTTCCAAACATTCACATACTACAATCTTAAAAGAAAAATATCAAATTATATTATTAAAAGTTACAACTAATAAAGCTTTCACAACCACCTATTTTGCATCATCAATTCAAAGTCACTTGTCTAAGCATCAAAAGATTTGAATACAAGTCAAAGCAATAAGTCGTACAATGAATTATCGGTATGTTCATCAAAATTCTTATTTTCTTCTGCCACATCAATTTTATCCTCTCCTATTTCTTCTCACAAGACAACACCATCAAGGGTTCATTTTCTTCATCAGTCGCATTTATTTTTTCTAAATAATGTATACCACCAATTGTCTCCTCATTCCTTTGTTACTTTCTTCATCCACATTAAGAATGACAAATCGTTACTTTTTCAATTGACTTAAGCTATTTACTTGTTCTTAGTTATCCATTCTAAGGTTTTTTATCACGGTTTGTACTGGTCATGTCTAGGACTACAGCATGCCTAGTGTCAGGGCCCGGTTCAACTGGTCTGGCCCAAGCCCAGGATCAAGCCCAAATTGGGGCAAAGGCCGGTCAACGCGTGCGATTGACCCACACAAATCGAACGAAGCTTCAGCTTCGGACGCGGAAACAAGCATTGCGAACTCCTCGGACGCGAACGATGGCGACGGACGCGGCGACAATGGGAGAAGCGACGGAATCGGGCGTTGGAAGCCCTAAATCGGGAAGAGGCGGCGGTGGCCGTCCTCTATAAAGAGGAGCGAACACAGAGCGTGAGTTTTCGACTCCATCCGCCATTAGCGACTGCAACGAAGCTTGGTGAAGCTTCGACGAGAGTGAGCGATTGTAACCAGAACCAGGGGTTCCAGTGAGGGAGGGGACGAGGGCACCGGCGTAGGGTCGTCGGCGTAGTGAAGGTTGTAAGTTTTTCTGGTGAAATAAAGCTTCTCCTTCCTCGACGTTCATCCCCTGTTCCCGGCGGAGGTTTCCGCTACTCTCTGGCGGCAGGCGGCTGCTAGGGCTTCCGACCGGCGAGGTGGGTCCGGGTCGGCGATGAAGGGGCGGAGGCGAGGTGCGACGACGTACTCCTCCTCTCCGGCGGCAATCGCAAACGCGAGCGCAGGCGAGCTCACGGACGAAGACGAAGCGAAAGGCGTTCGCTTCAAGGCGGCTGACGTAGGCGAACGTCAGCGAGGCGATTTCGAATTCGCGAGCGGCGAACGAAATCGGAAGGTGACGTCAGCAGACGAGCGGCTGACGTAAGCGAAGAATTTATTCGGCGAATGTGATTTTGACCGAAGTCAAAATCAGAGGAGGTAATTTTGATTTAGAGATTGAGATCGGATTTCTAAATTAGGGTTAGGATTTTCTCCGTGCGATCTTGTATTTGGGGATAAAAATTATCCGGGAAGATTAGGGTTTCTAATTTGGGGCCGGAAACCCTAGCGAGAGTTACGATCTGGTATTCCGCCGGACGGCTCTAGGAAGCGGATAAGCGCTCATTCTAGACCGATCCGACCGGGGCGTGACACCTAGGGTACCAATATATGGTACCTAGTGTACTGTGTGCTGACATATAAGAGGTTCATGCACCAACCATATTCTAGATTAATTAAGCCTACTAATGTAAACCTAGATTAGAAACTTTGATTTATTCCTCGCAAGAAATAATTTTCAAAGTGATTTATAATATTCTCGTCTTGTTGCTCTTGTTTTGTGCTTTATAGAAACCAAATCATTTATCTTTTTTTGGTCCAAATTATTTCTCCCCTTAGAATGGGTATAAACTTGAAAAAAGTGATGAAAAGCTAGATTTGGTAAATGATATTTAATTAAAAAAACTTAAATGTATAATAAAATTTTTATTTATGCTTTAATTTCTTTCACATCCTAAAGTACATGTTAAACTTAGTATAAGAACTACAACCTCTTTAGCTAAAGACAATTATTTTTTAATAAATCCACCATTTAGCTAAAGTCCTTTTTATCTATTGTCATAATTGCAAGGCCAGTATCAAATATATCCTTTGCATGCGTAAAATCCTTAAGTTACATATTAATTTTATTTCTTCTTTGAGCCAAACACCATTTTTACTAAACAACTATACAACTATTAGGCTTAAAAGTAGGAATATAGTGCAACTGGGGTGTGGATAATAACATGAAGCATACATTTGGAGTTGTACATTTAATCTCTCGTCAATAATTTGCCAAAGTGGTTCATGTGTATAAGTAAAAAAAAACAACTATATTATAATCATTCATTATATAACTAAAAAAATTTCAATTTTATTATAAATATAAAGTTTGCTGCCTTTTTATATATCTTCTACTATTTGAAAGAAAAATTCTAAAATCATTATAACAACATAAAATTATCTTTAATAATTTTAGTTGAACTACTATTCTCACCCTTTACCCTTGTGGCCTCAACTAAATGATAACCATTAAATTATGAGCATTTTCTCATGGGCAAACTAACTTGAAAGAAACTTATTTTAGATAACTATTTATTGTCACTTTCATGGCCACAATTAAATAATCACATAATTAAGATGTCATTTTTATTTTATTTTAAAAAACTTTCTTAAAAATCCTATGGTTTTTTTTATTGCTTTTTTTTTTCTTCTAATTTTGATTCTGCAATCCAATACTGCGTGTACATCTGATATTTTATTTCTTGGTCTGTATATTACCATTGCTGTGAACTATATCGCAAATACTGCTTATCCTATTTCTCCATATTAGGAAGCCAACTTTTCTGCAGTCTTTTTATAGTCTAAAAGTAATCTCTACTCTCCAGCAGCAATGCCAAATAACATCTTGGATTTTGCCAAAAGGAATTGATGCACTAAACCAACAATAGTTAGTTCTTAGAAAAGCCTTTCTAATTCCTTCGAAGTAGCTCCACCTGTGTGAATGTTTGGAGTAGTCTTGAACTCTTGTTTTTTTTTCTTCAAAACAACCTGCACTTTTAACATATCTAACCGGTTCATAGGTTTGACAAACTCTTGATCAAAGTAAGCTATCAGGCTCTGGACCAGAACAGACCAGACCGACTTTGATCAAACTGGCTAGTTCTAGTGTGGGTTCAATCAAATTGTCAATGCATCTACCTTGTTGATGCGCATTTCATTTTTTTTTTTTTTTTTTTTTTTGGGGGGGGGGGGGGGGGCAGCTAGTTGAGGGTTTCCTAGGGAGATGACAATATTGATAGGAACGAAAGAATTACAATAATCACATATCATTTATTAAATAAATAATCCAAATTTAACATCAAAGTTTTACAACACAATCTCTAAAAACATACTATCCAATATATAAACAAATCAACTGAAATAAAAACTAAAAGACAAACTATCTCAACTTGGGGCTGGTATATAGTTATCTACTCTATCCCTCCCAGAAGCTAACTCTGTACCTGGAAGAGAAACAAGGGGAGTTAGCAAAAACGTTAAGTAGGAATCAACAAAATGGTGAAGGGTCAAATAACAAGATAATACAATGATTGGAACAACGACACATGTCAGAAACAAATAATACAAAGAATGTCGTGTAAATCATCAAGCTTGGCCAACAGATCTCAATAATGAGCCGCACTCATTTTCAGAGTGTTTCCACTATAGCTCACACAGTGGAACGACTATCCTAAACAGCCTGGTAGTGTTGCGTCCAACACTTGGCATCCATAATATTGTCCGAAGATAACTTGCGGTACCCTAATCAGCAACCATATAGCCCGATATAATCGGTAACTATATCTCACACAAACAGGCCACTAGTGATAAATCACCAGTCCAGAGGTCAATATATCTGGACTTAATAACACAAATATTCAACTGTTCCATCTTATTCAAATGTCAGCATATCAGATATTTCAATATAGCTTTATTAACCATACATACAGAAACAAAATATGACCAAATAAATAAGATAAATGAGAGCAACAGAATTTAGAAACAAATCAAGCGGATCAAATTATCTCAAATAAATAATGGTGTCAATCTATTCCAATATATGCATCTGACATCAAATCAAAGGAATAAGCAACAATTTCTACGTGTCCTTGACACTATATCAAAGGAGTAGGGAAAGATTTATACCTCAAGTGTTGATATCCTGTTGATATCCTGAATCCCTCTGAAATCATAGATATCTTCCTTTCTTCACTTAATAATTTAAATAAAATATCTGTCATTATCCATCATATGCATTAATCCATAACAATACCCTCAACCCCTAATTTCCTATTTAAATTTATTTTATCCAAAATTATCATGTAATTCCCCCAAAAAATAGAAATTAGGTTTTTTTTCCTAATTTATTCCTTAAAACCGAATTGAAAATAACTAAATAAATGAAACTTACCTTCTTTGCCTCAAACTCGACGTGGACGAACGTTTCGTTCTCAAAACTCGTCGCCGTTGTGACACACAGCGTTCGCTCGTTCGATTGGGAAGGATCACCGGCGCTCGCCGGAGAATATCAGCCGCCGGAAGGAGGAGGGGCAGCCGGCTCTGGAAGAGGAAGCTGTCACCGGCGTCGAGAGAAAGGAGTGGAGGTGGCGTTGCAAGCGGACGCAGTAGTCATTGCACGCGTCACCAGAAGGGAGAAGAAATCGCCGCGGCCATCGTCGGACTTGCTGCTCGGCGCCGGAAGAAGAGGAAGACGATGCCGACGCAGAAAACCCGCCGCTGAAAGGAGGAGTCGACGTCTGACTCCCGATTCAGAAAAATTCGTCGCCGCCGGATGCAGGCCCTCGCTGACGGGGAAGATGCGAACGAAGCAGAGGCGGTGATGCTGCTTTTGCAGGGAAAAAAACAGGGAACAGGTGGGCTTCAGCGCACGTGAGGAGAGAGATGGGATTGATTAGAGATTAATGAATAGGTTTAACATTAGGGATAGGTTCAGGGTATATTTATAGGGAATTAAGAGTGGATTAGGGTATTAATTATAGAAATTTTCAAATTTTAAAATTTAAATAAATCTAATTATATAAAAAAACTTAGGTTATAACAGTTACTTAAATGAAATTGTTTTTAATTATTGCTTCTTTTCTTCATACAGTTTGGTTGGTTCACTTAACAAGATTCCTATATCCCTGGCTGGTATTATGCTGTTCAAGGTTCCTGTTAATATTCCGAACTTCTTCAGCATATTATTTGGTAGGATTCTTATCACTTACCTTTTAGGATTTTAAGTTATGCGCTTTTTAATTTCTCTATTTATATCTTGAACAGGTCTCTTTGCTGGAGTATTCTTTGCCAAAGCAAAAATGTCTAAATAATTATCACAGTAAGAGGAAAAAGGACTATTGTACTAAACAGTCTTTCATAGGTTAAAGAAAGGCTGATCATGCAAACCCCCAAGAGCTTTTCAATCAATTGATGGTTGGTAACACCAGAGCAGCTTTGGTATTTGAATAGAAGCGTTTGTTCAATATAAAGCTATTCTGATACTACGAGGCACCCAGTAGGCAATCAAAATAAATACAATGAGATGTAAATCGTTACTGTAATATCTTTTTTGTTTGATTGATTCTTTTATAATATGTTTATTTTCAATTACTTAACTACTAAATTAGATGCCAACTTGGTTGTCCAATTGATGATAGTAGAACATGTTTTTTGGTCCAATTGCATTATGAAGCAGGATCCAAGGTTTGAGTTGATTACCTTGTTTGGCTAACAAGCTAAGTGGTGTGCTCACTTGTAACCACCATTTGATGGCTGTAGTAAGCGATATATTTGTTTAGGATCTGAATCCAGTCATGTTTGTCCTTCATTTCAAATCTTTATACATAGCCTAAAGTTGTGTTGAGTTCTTCTCTCACTTGTAACACAACGAACTCGTCTATATTAAGGTTTAGCCAAGGGCAAATCAGTAGGTTGTTTAGGATCTTCATGCTGTGCGAGTGGGAAGAGGTAGATTTTAGTATTGATGACTAAAGCCATGAGCTAAAAAGGGACAAGGAGATAAGTGGTTTGATGTGGTAAGCTTTCAAGAGATCCTATCATGGATTCCTAAGAATTTGGAGGAATTAAGTTTATGGTATCAGTAGGGGGCAAGTTACTGAACAAAGTAATTTCACTCTCCATAATTGTAATGATCTCGTTCATTTTACTGTCAAATTTCTGCTTGCACTTCCTGGAATTAATTGTCTTCGGTGTAGGCACTCTTGATGCCCATAGTTCAATTTAAAAACAAATTCTATTCCTCGTCCGTATAATCGATCTACATTGGTCCTAAAGTAGATCGAACATACCAATTAAATGGGACTCTGAGCTTTGCTTTCAGTTTAGGTCCTGAACTTTGCTTAACGTTTCTCGAGTTATTCCAATAGCGGTATGTTATGCTCCAGGGCTTTACATATTTAAATCCTGAGTTGCTTTGATGGTTTGTTGCTATTCCATCTCTATAAGTAAAATCCTATTACACATGCTCTACTTTTGCTAAAGCCTCATATTGCTCAATCTTGTCGAGAACAGGGATTAGGGAGCTCGGCAAGTTGTATGAATGTGGGAATTGCCACTAGGACGCTAAGACGATTAGGTGCCCCACACCTTAATTTTGTGGTTGGATTGACAACTGGGATTCATCCTTCCAAGTCCTAGTCATCCTTCAACACATTGGTAATTCCTACTACAATGTTCAAGAGGCGTTTCAAAGGTGAAAGAATGCATAAACAAGAATTGTCATGGTAACAAGTTCTATCCTATCCTAGAATTTTTGTTTTCTTGATCTTGGCTTCTTTCAATTGTTTCAATGTCAAAACTGCACTAAATTATTTGATGTGATTTTTGTCCTTATAATAAATTATTTCTCGGGTAAGGTCCTCATGGTCATAATTTAACACACAAAGATGAAATGTTAGATAAACAATTTAATTCATCGCTTTCATTTCCCTTACATGTTACCCTTTTTAGATGATTTATTGCAATCAAATTTAGAAAGAAAAGATTTCTTTTCCCACGTATTCCATGATCACTCTTCATCAACCACTCTAAGAAAGATTTTTTGGGGTAATTGACCCAAACAGATATCCTTTCATTATGATTTTTTCACCTGAATTATTCTTGATTGCTTGTCAAACCAAAACATTAGGTCGATTGGGTTTTGCTATGCCGTTGACATTAATTTCAACTTTTTTTTAACATTTGGAAGTATAACGTGAGAATGCTTTTTAAGGTATTTGGCAATTATTTTTTAAATCTTTCTTGAGCAGTTATTGTTACAATTTCAGTACCTATATTTGTTTCATATAATATTTTTTACGATTATTAAGTTACAAAAAAAGAAGACAATTGAAAAATAATTTCGACTGGGATAACTTATTTTTATTTCACAACAGAAGGTTAAGGTGAGTGAATGATACCATCTTGAATAAAATTTTACTAGTTATACAATTACACTTTCTTATATAAGCCGAGCTAAATCTTGCAGGCCATAAGAGTGGCATTTTGTGTCCCTATGTTCAATTTTTGGAAAATAAATCTGATCAAACAACTCATTGAATTCATTAGCTATTGGCCAGATTTTTTTTCTTTGAATGGACAACTAGAGTGACTGGATTTTAGTAAAGACAATATGTAGGGATGGATTATTTTTGCCCTACTTATGCTCAAACTCGATTATTTTTTATACTACTCAAATCTGATTAACTATCCGATAATTTTTTCACCCTTCTACTCGAATCCTATCATATTAAGTTTTCTTACCATCAGCTAATTATCTGAACCAACAACTCCCAGTCAATATGGTGACCCTCTAACTTACCTTTTGCCCTAATCTTTCCTCTCTCTCCCTCACCTCGTTGCTATCGTCAGCTCAGGAGAAGAACTTCACCTCCAACACAGCTCCTTTGCAACCGTCCCTCTTGGCCCAAACACCACTCCCCTGCCAATTACTTAGCCCGACCCCGACAACACTCCCCTTCACTACCGCCCCCGTCCAACCCCGGCACCGCTCCCCTTCACTACCACTCCTCTCCGACCCTGATGCCGCCCCCTGCTGCCACCCCATCTGAACTTGATATTGTTCCCCTTGTCGTCGCTTCGCCTGACCTCGACGTTGCTTCCCCTTGCTACTATTCGTTTGACCCCAACACCACTCTCAGTGCTACTCTACCTCGCTTCCAACACTATTTCCTCTCGCCACCAGGCCCTGCCATCCCCTCGTCGTCACTATCCCTGTTGTTGTCGTCTTGTCTCCGACACCAAGCAAGCCGACATTGAAGGGCATAGGGGAGTAGGATGGCATAAGAAGGGGCGTGAGCTAGTGTAAAAGGGAGGAGAAAAAGAGTCAAATTTGAGGATTTAAGGTTAAGTTAGTGGGTAATAGGTTATACGTTATGGGTAATATAATTTATTATTTATAAAATTAATTTTATTATATATATATTATAATCAAGTTGAAGTGGTGGGTATCCGATCTATACTACTAAACTCTATCCGAACAAATTTCAAATAGTATATATACTACTCATATTTGAACTGAACCTGTTTAATAAATATCCAATTATCTAAAATCAAGTTAGAGTAGGTATGGTACCCATTAAAAAAATCACCCATTGTCATACCAAACAATATGAACAATAATCATATAAAATGACATGCTTGCGTACTTTGTATATTAATCCACTTACATTTGTTGAACTTGTTAGGCACTTAACGATTTATCGGTACATTTCCGGAGAAACGCACGCAACCTCCCTGCAACAATACAGTAAATTCACAATTTAACCAAACCGGGGTAATCATAATGAGGAAAGAGTTGAAAGGGAGAGCCGATGAATTCTGTGTTCTTTTTTTGACATTTTCCTACAACATGAGGAATAAGATGAACAGTTTTGGGCATTTATGGCCGTTCATTTAGGTGACACACGTGGGTTCAAGTTCTACGGTTAGTCCAGCAATTATGAGTGTGAATGGCGAATAGAGTATCATTGCTCCTACCAATCACTTCTTCAAAATTGATATTATTACTTTCCCTTGATTAACTAGTAAAAGAGCTAAGATTTGTACATATGTAACTTTCTTCGAAATTTGATGTTTTGCACTTAGGGAATCCCAGAAATTGGGGTTGCATAATCTGTTCTTTGCCAAATGCATTTTTGAATATATTAGGATAAGAAAATTAGATCAGATAATTATTTTTCAAGAGAAGGCAAAACCGAAGTTGAGGCTGAAGAGGTGGGAAATGAAATCTACGAAGAAGGAATAATTTTAATCCATTATTTTATAAATATTGCATTCAGCACACAACAAGAACAAGAAAAGACGGAGGTGAAATAGATTTGGCACACATCACCTCGAAATTGAGAGGAAGGAACTAATCTTCATCTCGGTTGTCATCCACCCCATGGTCCTCTTCTGCGGAACCACCCGCTTCCCTCGCAGCCTCTGCCTCGACCTCCGATATCGTAGGCTCCGCCTCTGCGATCACCAGATCCGCCACAGGGAAGCAGAAGCACCCGAACTTCGGCGTCGTCTCGACCGGCGAGACAAACCCTCTCGTGTCGAACGAGAATGGCAACTCCCCTGGCACAGATCCATTGGATCCATCGTCCCCTGCCTCCCCCTTCCCCGGCGAAGACGAGGGCATCGTCTCCAGCGCCGCCGGGCACGTCCTCCGCCTCTTCGATTCGCAAGGTAGGGCTTCTCCTTCGGCCGCCGGCATCTCCCCCTCCTCGTGCCTTTTCCTGGGGAGACGCTCCATCGGTTCCGAAACGGGATCCAAGGAGTCCAGCGTAGTGGCGGTAGGCAGCGCCGGCGCGTCCTCCGCCTTCGCGGCCATCCCGAATCCCAAAAGACGGATAGAGAGACAAGCAACGAATAAAGGCAGTGATTCGACAATTCCACCAGTGTGCGCACTGCTGGCACTTGGACCACTTGGTTACTTACGATGTTGGGCCACTAATATTAAATTATTTAGGAATCTACGATATGGGCCAGTGGTAGGTGCAACCACGGGCCGGTATCGAGTCAGATCTCGATTGGATATTGAGGCGCCTATAATAAAATTATAAGTACTCCAACATTCATATGCTTATGAGGCTTCAGGAATACATTAATCCTTTTTGTGTTATTTTAGTCTATCTAAAGTATTATGTCATTGTGTACAATACATCTAACGTCACTAAACTAAACTAAATAGATTAAATGATATTTTTCACATGATTACACAACCGAGAACTTAAAATATTTTGCTTTTAAAATTATTGTTTACTCACCAACATTGTCTAAATTTTTTTGGTGATTGTTAAAATTAAATATACTTTATATATATATATATATATATATATATAGAGAGAGAGAGAGAGAGAGAGGGGCAAGTAAAGTAATAAAATAGAACTCAATCATAAAATCTTATTATCAATAACTAAAATCCTTACTAGTTTAGTTGAATTATTACTTTAAACTATAATTAGTTACTTAGAGTAAATAAGCATTATAGTGTTTTGACCTATTTTAAAATAGTAATAAAAAAATTATGCTATCAAGTAATAAGTTGAATTTTATAACTTGTATAATGTCATAAACCAATCTCATGATGTTAATCGAAGTATTATGCAACTATGCAATTTAATTTATTATACGATAATAATAATTTTAACTCTTTAATTAATTATAAGTCAATTGAAATTAATCCCATGATAACTTTTGCCTTTTTAAGTTCTAGTACTAAAAAAAGTTAATATATTAAATAACCTTTTTAGAATTATTATTAGTATTGACCTATACACGATATTTAAGAAGGTATGTTTTGGAGTTTTAACTAAAAGTGAAAAGATTGAGTCACTTAAACCGTAGTAGTAAAAAAATACTAACATAAATGTATTTTTTTTTTTGAAAAATCCTAAAAGAACAAATATGATGACACATATGTTTAAAATCCTAGAGTCGATAAAGCCTTCAAGTTATTTATTTATGAAATACATAAATGATAGAAATTCATTTATAATATTTACACACAATTGCTCTTAAATATTCTGTGGGAAACCAATGTAAATTGAATTGGCACTTCAAACTCTATTAAATCAAACATGATTGCTCAATAAAAATCTGAGAAATAATCAATCATTTGACTAAACCATCATCAAAGTAAATAATCACGCACAAAAATAATACTTCAAATAAGTTATACCATTATATCCCGTACTGTGTAAGTTGTCTTTCTATGATCAATTGCAATAGTTTTCCTTTATCAAATTTTAATAACAAAAATAAATAAATGTTTCAAAATACTCCATAGGAATGGAATACTGAAATCCAAAATCCTTATGATGTAGTAGATTATAGTAATACCGATCCGTCCCTATGTACCATTACAAAATTTCTCATTTAGGGTATCAAGAATTTAAACGTACCAACTTTGTAGCTTAAATTATATAGATTTACATGAAATAATATAGGAAAGAAAAGGAAACAATTAACAATCGCAATGGAATGCCCTCATCACGTCTAACTATACTAGAAAGGAATCAAGCATGGTTCTCAGAATCTTCTGCGATTGTGGCCATTGTTTGTCATTGGCGCTGGCAACAAACAAGACTACAGTACTCCCTTTGGCAGTTGCCTTGGCCAGGTTATGCGAACCAGTCAAAGCAAATGGAGTCTCGAGCTCATATTTGTAATACTGCAAGTCAACAAAATATTTGTATCAGAAGCTGATCACATTTTTTTAAGAGAGAGAGAGAGAAAATACTTGTCCTTTAATTGTAAAACCTAGCAACTTAGATAATGTGGCGTAAATTTTTCTTAAATTAATGTAGTCCAACAAATGGAGAGCCAGCAGGACCAAAGTTCAAATAGCAAAAAGCTTTTAAACGACATATAAAATATCTGTAGACAATGAACTACTTAATTCAAACGAAGTCAAATTGACAAAGTACAGTCTATTATGATCTACAAGCTAACATAAATGAGATAAAACATCAGTCTAAATCTCTGATGTGAACACAAAGCACAACCTTATAGGTCCTTTACCTCTCTACAAGGATGAAAGTACTCAAGAAACACTCGTCGGAAAGAAAGAAATGAAAATACAATTGCCGTCGTTTGTGGAATTAATATGTATGCCTATACCATGCAGCACGGATTAGTTTCTTGCTCTGTGGAATCGCTTATAGTATAATCCCAATCAGACTTGGAGCAGGAAACTCATCCTCAATTAACTAACATGGTCTGCGTCTATATTTAAGTAGGGGTTGAAAAATGATTTTGTGGATGAAATTCCTGGAGCTATGATAGCATATCAGGTAAGCTTTCTTAAAACATGATAGAGGAGCGAACAAGTTGATCGTTTCCGTGGTCCAGACTGCACACCAGATTGTCGGAGGAAATTTGGTAATCCAATTTTGAGACTCTTGATATGGTTTTCTTATAATACAATGCATGTAAAGAAGTTAATATAAGATACAATTGGAACCCCTAAGCTGAATCCAGGTATTCAAAATGATTTTGTGGATGAAATTCCTCGAGCTATGATAGCATATCTGGTAAAACATGATAGATAAGCGAACAACTTGATCATTTCCATGGTCCAGACAGCATACCAGACTCGGGGGAAATTTGGTAATCCATTTTTGAGGTTTCTGATATGGTTTTCTCAAAATACAATGCATGTAAAGAATTCAATATAAGATACAATTCGAACCACTACGCTAAATCTATGGTTAAGAATCTACAACTATCTCAAGTCTCCAATAAATAGCCAATATTTATTATTGTATAACATCATATTATCTTAGTAGAATTTAAGGTCTCAGACTATACAAAGTAGTATAGTCGGTACATAATGGCCCACCGGAACCTAACACATACACCGCTACTATCACACAACAAGATAGTGCACAAGGTATATACCAAGATGTGGCACCATGTGTTGATATAATTAAACTAATGCGTAGTTGCCGATATACCAACAATGGAAATCTTATTTGTTATAGTTATGATCTTCTATGGGCTAATCGATGATTAGCTAGTGGGTTACATTTAGGATCATAGTTGTGGACTATTATATCTAACTATTAGTTGACAAAAGTCACTACAAGTTGGCTTAAGACAATATGAATTTGTATAAATTTCTAACTATTCTTACCTGAAAATTATTGTTAACAGTTGAGTAGCTACGTCATTTTTATTTAACTTGCATATTGAATTGATGATTCCAAATCAAATTTTCTATTATTAAGAATGTGAATTGTTATGGATATGAAAAGTTGTTGCACCCTCGCATATGGTTTTTCAGTTGGGGCATGACGCTATTTGACTCAATAGGATTGTAAAACTAATGTATTATTTGATGTAGCACAAACCTTCTAAAATGAACAAGAGGGTTAGAGTTGATTCCAGAGCAATTATATGAAGTATTCTAAGTATAGGTATGGTACTATGAGAGATGATCAATACCAAGTCAGTACGAAGTCTTGGTAACAGTACTTGAAACCTTGATTTTGAGGTATAATTGCATCTAACTTCAAAAACTTAAACGGTATGGTGGTCGTTAGCTATTTAGAAAATTTCATCCATTTAATCTGATACTATTTCATCCTATTGAATATCATCAATCAATGCTGCTAGAGCAACTCAAGAAATCAAAAGATATTTTTTCCTTTTTTAAATTCAGAAGTCTAATAAATATAACCTAATTATACTATTGCCACCCCTGAAAATTGATCGATTTGTACCTGCAAGCTAGGATAGCAATAATTCCCGGATATTGTGCATTAGCAAGCAATTGATAGAAAGAGATCAAATTAGAATTTATTTGATCTTTCAGTGTACAATATTTCGTGCACAGTAAAAAATAAATTCTAAATGTCTATTGTAATTCAGAATCTGCATTTATAAAATTCCTGAAAACAACCTTCCAATAGTTTAAAATAAAAGAACGAAAAAGCATGAGAATACAAAAGTGCCAAAGTATAAAAGACATAAGTTTGTGAAATTTACTGTTTGATTCCCCTGCTTCTCGATGGATGCATCAAGCAGCTCGTCGGGGTCGAATGTGTTTCCAGTGACAAAAGGTCCAAGCGAAGCAATCAACTTCTCAGGACTCCCAATATCTTCAATTGTAGCATTGGGTTTATTTGTTAGACGAATTAGTGGTGAAGCCACAATCTGAACTTTGCCTTGCTTTTCATCCTCAAATTTCACCTCCACCCAAGGTTCAGCACATTTTGGCTGGCAGTAGTTTCCAGATAGTATGTTGGCAACTCGTGTTTGTTTCCAAGTTGGTGGAAGCATAAACTGATACGGTTCCACATTGCCTGCAACATGAGACATATGAGATTCTGAAATGTAATAGGATCATCACATGCATATATTAAATGGGGCAGCACACATAGAATAGTGAGTATTATGTTTGTATTATCTTTGTTGCTTCATCATACTCCAGATTGAATGCCTTTCTCCACAGTTCCGTCCAGCAGGAAAAGAGGAAAACAATGTTCCTAAATGCATTTGATTGTTTGGCTGTTGGAAAAGCTAGTAAGGTTACAATCTGTAAGTAATTCTTTAAAAAAGTATTAGTATGGACCTGATGCCATCCTTTTCCACATGTTAATAGACAAGGAATTTATATTCTCTTGACGTCCGCAACCTGGTAGCTTTTTTACTTTGCGGTGATCATAATCTTAAGTGGAATTGGTCCCTTCTAAAGCACTTAATGAATGATGGAAGATGGACAAAGAATAGGGAACCATAAACTAACAGAGAAAAATAAATTGTCAATGTAATTAGCTCATTCATGCCAATGACGAAGTGTCCGAACAACTGTCAGTTAACAAAACACGCAAATCAAATTAAGAAAATAATGCCTGTGGATCTAACGGAGGACGAGACTTTAACATAAAGTTCAAGATAAGTAATATAAACAAGCATTTGAACAGGAGACAAATACTCTTTAAACTAGTAACACACAGATACAGTAAAGATGACCGTTCTACTTATATTCCAAGAAATCGGCGAAATCAAGATCCAAGAAGTTCATTGCAAGTGCATTGAATGGATGGGAGGCATTCTTCCCCATTCCAAAAAAAAAGAGTCGAGCACTTAATTACCGGCGCGAAGAGCCGGGGTGTCTTTGGTGGTGGCTTTGAAGACGACGAAGGCGGGGTCAGATGGGGACGGCGGCAGATACGAGCCCACCTCGACCTCCCGGGCCGCCGAGGCGGGCGGCTCTTTGAGCAAGACTGCGGCCAGGGCGGTTCCGGCGATGAGGTCCCTCCGCCGAACCATGAGAGAGCACTTGCGCAAGGAGATACTGTGGGAGGTTTTGTCCGGGTTGGAGTCGCAGGCAATGGATTCGGAGGGAGAAGCAGGGAGGGAGGGCGATCGGGAGGAGGACGCAGCGGAGGAGAGAGGGGAGTGGAGGGGAGCGGCGGAAGCGTTCGCCATGAAGGCTGAAGCCGAGTGGAGGTTGGAAGTTCGAACTTGGGGATTGGATTGAGAGGGTCGAGCTTTGAGCCACAAGCCTCGGTACACTTGGCCCTCCCGTAGCTTCATTATCCGAGGTGACGAGATGAGGCCCACTGCACTAGTTTACGTGTCACCGGAAGGAAGAAATGGCCTGGGTGTACTGGGTCACTTATGTTTTTAGGAAAACGATTTTTTTTTTAAAAATAAAATATTTTTTATAAACTTTTCAATGATACTAAACTTAGGATATTTTACATCATGTATACGTGTATAATATCCTATACAATATTAAATTATTTTATATAATAAATATTGTTTTATCTTATATACAATTTTATATAGGGTATTATACACATATACGTGATATAAAATATCCTAAATTTGATATCATTAAAAAGTTTATAAAAATACTTTATTTCTAAAAAAAAAAAAATTGTTTTCCTAAAAAATGAGGGACTCAGATCTTTGAGCCTAAGCTGGGTACCATTTCTTCCACCGGAAGGTTGTGAAAATTATTTTTTATTTCTTTTTCTTCGCCGTTTGTTGGATTTATCCTGATATGCCCCTTACTATTTTAGGGACGCATTTTACGAAAAGGGTACCCTTCCCGCAAGCATTGAGAAGGGTGGCGATTTTGCCACCCTAAAAATTTTAAAAAAAATAATAATTATTATTATGGTAATCTACGCACTTTAAGCTATCCAACGATACTAATATCACTACGAATAGTAATATAAATTTTACTATTTATATCAGTTTTTGCCAAAAAAATTTTTAACGTAGAAGATTTCATTCGTAGTGATATTGGTACCGTTGGATAGCTTGAAGTGCGTAGATTACCATAATAATTTTTATTATTATTTTTAAAACTTTTAGGGTGGCAAAATCGCCACCCTTTTCAACGCTTACGGGAAGGGTACCCTTCCCGCAAAATGCGTCCCTATTTTAGCCTTTTAATTTGAAAAAAAAATTCAGATTTAACATCTTACAAGGTGTTCCAAGAAAAAATGAAAAAAAAAAATTATATTAGTTTCTTAGAGGAATAAAAAAAGAAAAAAAATCATACGATACTATCATATGCATACAACCTAATTTGAATATTTGACCATAAATAAAAATATTTTTTATTCGTCCTTTTTTGCTAATAATATTTGCTTCCATTCATTTTAACCGTGATGAATGTAGGACCAGCGTTTGAATAATAAAAGTATATTTTTAAAGTAGTTTCTACCATATTAGTAGGATAACAATATATTTTTTATTTAAAATTTTATAGTATATATATTATCAACTTTTTACAAGATAAATATTTTTTATAATTTTAGTGGAAGCATTTGTCCACATTTTATTATATAAAACAAATTTTTAGGCAGAACCTACTTAGGAAACTTGGAAAGAGTAATGATCTCACATTTCCTTTTGCTTTGAGATCTGTGTTGTGTGATTATCAAAGTTGAGACTCAACAACACATATCTCCAAAAAGAAAGATGAGATCATCACCTTCCCAATATCCTAGGAACTAACCTTGCATAGGAAATTTTCTCACCCTAGTGACATATATATGCATTTGCACACATATTTGTATTTATGTTTGCCTTTATTTCTCTTAACAAAAATATAATTAAGAGAGAACTTTATATATTGTATTTCATAATACATTTTAGATATGTTTAGGCTATGTTTTTTTTTAACTGAAATTCATAATTAAAAAAAAACAAATGGAATCTATTTTTTTTATTATTATTATGAATGCCTACTGGCCAGAAGGTAGAGTCGGAGATGGAATTAGTTTTTTCAAATCCGACCGGATGGTTAAGGTCAAGTATTAATAGCGAGCCCGCACCCGCTCGGCCCGGATGCCATCACTGATTCTTCCGCTTTAACAATAAACACCCTCACCTTGCTTTCTTCTCAGTATTTTAATTTTCAAATTAGTAATTAACTCAACCTCACATGCCCAATCCATCCAATCCAAGTCTGTTCCGAGTAGCCAATGAACGCAACAGAACCAATTAACAATTGCGTAACCGAGCCCACCGCGTCAAAGCCATGCTATTTCCCAACTTTAATGATACCCTTTCTCTTCCACTTTACTCTCTGTTCCGCCCTCTTCGATCCTCCAATCCAAGGAAAACTCAAAACTGGGAATCGACGAGGCACGGGCTAAAGATCAGCCAGCCATGGCGGACGCCTGTAACCCTCGGAGCCTTGCGTGGCTAGTCAAGCCCTGCCGCCCTGATCCCCGCCGCGAGGTCATCGCCCTTCCCTCTCTGGATATCACCCACCACCAACTCTGGCCGTCCGCCGCCGACTCCCCGGCGGCCCCGATCGCGTCGCTGCCTGATGACCTCCTGCTCGAGTGCCTCTCCAGGGTCCATCTTTCCTCCCTCCCTGTCCTACCCCTGGTCTGCCGCCGCTTCTCGCTCCTTCTTGACTCCCCCGACTTCTTCCGCCTCCGCCGCTCCCATGGGCGCCTTCGTCGCACCCTCCATGCCGTCGCCCTTTCCGATCCCGGAAATCTGTCATCTGCTTCCCTCCTCGTCGACTCTCCCTTCTTCGCTGCCGCTTCCTGGGCCCCTTCCTCCACTCCCTTCAAATCCGTCCCCCTCGAAGCCCTCGACGGATCCTTTTCCTTCTCCCATGCTCGCGTCGTTGCCATTGGGCGCTCGATCTACGTCATTGGCCGGGGCGCTACTCTCCGCTACGACGCATGGACTGGGGCGGTCGCCTCACGGGCCCCCACCATTTTCCCTCGCAAAAAGTTCGCGGCCGCGGCTATCGGAGGCAAGATCTTTGTGGCCGGAGGCGCTCCCCGGACCTCGGCGGTCGAGGAGTACGATCCGGTGACCGACGCCTGGCGGGTGGTTGCCGAGGCCCCGAGGCAGCGCTACGGCTGCGTCGGGGCTGCTACCGGAGGGGTTTTCTATATTGCCGGCGGGTTGCGTGTCGGCGGGCGCGCGGGGGACGGCGGGAGGCTGGAAGCGCACGTTTGCGCGGGGTCCATGGATGCGTACCACGTGGAGGTGGGAGCGTGGGTGAGAGGGCGACCTGGTGCGGGTGCGGGGGCAGCGGCGGCGGTGCCGGGAGGCGGGTGCGTCGTGGGGGCGTGCGGAGCGGGGCAGCACGTGTACGTGGTGGCGAGCCACGCGGTAGAGTTGTCGTTCTGGCGGTGGGAGGGGCGTGCACGAAGGGCCGGTGGCGGAGAATGGGAACGGCTAGAACCGCCGCCGTTAGCGGTGCGGGTTGGTCTGGGCGGGGCGGTGCGCTTCAGCTGCGTTGCGGTGGGAGAGGAGAAAGTGGTGGCGTTCGTCCACGTCTCAGTCGGGTGCAGCGGCGGGGGGAGGTCGGTGTCGGATGTGGTGGCTGTGGAGGGGGCGGTGCTGGTATACGACATTAGGGGCGGCGAGTGGTCGCGTGGACCTGACCTCCCTCCTGGTCTTCGACGAGCCTCCGTCGCTTGCGTCGAGTTCTGATGCTTGATGTTTCGTTGTACTTCGAATGAGTTGTAGACGCAACTGTAATCCATTAACAATCCTACTATGTTTCTGCTTTGGGGTTCGTTCAGATTCGCAGCGAGAGAGAGAACAAACAGAACTAGCGACTGTCAGGCTGCTCAGTTATCTTTTCAAAAATTCGGGCGTGTTTCCTTGGAGTGAAAACACAACAGAAAGAATGAGAACGCTGGATTTTTCGCCATTTTCTCCGGCTGATTTGATGGATGCCAAAAAGGAAGGATATAGTGTTGTTTTTTTGTTTCTCCCCGATTTGGAGGAAAAAGAGGAAAAGGGGAAAGAATTGAAACTCATCGCCCGAACGTTCCTCGTTGCCCTCTTCTCCCGCCCTTTTCGCCCGAGCCATTCTCTCGCCTCTCCTCGCCGGAACCCTCTCCCACCAGTAGCCTCTCCCGCTGGAACCCTCTCCCTCCTATACTTCTCTCCCGTAACCCTCTCCTGCCGATATTTCTCGTCTGAAACCCTCTCCCTGTTATAACATCGAAATCCAGATGCCCCGAGGCAAATGGAAATTGGCTGAGCGGCGGCCCAAGCCCACGCTGTTGAAGCCGAATTAGAAACCCAAGCCTGAGTCAAGATTTGGGTCAACGCACAAATCGAGCAGCGTCCTCGGCGAGCGACACGTCGGACGAGGCACACGTGGAGGGTTGATTCGTGAGGGGTGTGACACCTGTCACCTCACCTCTCGTCTCGTTGCCCTTTTCGCCCGAACCATTCTCTCGCCCCCACCGAATCTTCTCCTCGCCGGAACCCTCTCCCACCAGAAGCCTCTCGCGCCGGAAACCTATCCCTCCTATACTTCTCGCCCGGAACCCTCTCTGCCGGTATTTCTCTCTCGAACCTGACACCTCTCATCCTGCTGCCGAAGGGGATCACCTCTCATCCCTTCTCCCTTGTTTCTCTCTCACCTCCCTTCCTTCTGCCGAACCCAGCTCTCTCGTCGTCGCCTCCATCGAAGCACCTCTCATACCCCTGTCGCTTCTCTCGCGTGTGAGGCTTGGAAGCTGCGCATTTGTGTAAGTATGCATTTATATATATATATATATTTGATATTAATGAAGGAAGAATCGATTTTAAGAACTTATTATCAATAACAATAATACATGGATCTAAAAGTTTGTTCAATGGGCTGGGCTTGGGTGGAAGGGCTAGAGTTGAGGGCCTTGAGGTGGAGAATGCAACGAAAATAATGGGCACAAGGAATTGATTAATTAACCCTAAAAAAGCTTCAACTAAGCATCTCGAGCCGATTAGGAGCAAAGGCACCCAATTCTCCTCCCTTGCTGCTCCCAGCCAAGGCAAAAGATTTTGCTCAAATCTCAAGTAACGATGTTGATGCTAAACTTCTGCTCCCCTCCTTCCAATCCTTCTCATAGCCACATAAGATGTAAATGTGCATGAGCCATTGCCCCCTGGAGTTGTGTGATTAAGGTGTTGCCATGTCTCAGGTCCTCACAGTGCTGCGGGATAGGATCCGAGGCAAGTGGAGCTGAACTGCCTTCTCCCTGTTTGTTAAAATGCCTCTGTGACTTTCAATGTTTCCAGCTCTTTTTTTCAGATACAATTGAATGAAATATTGGCCTTTGGCCTTTCTCTTACAAAAATGAGTTCATTTTTATACATATTTCAAATCCCGCGAGACTCTTAGCCACTTTTGGATGGCTTGGGCTAGGGCCTTATTAAGGGACCGTTTGAAGGAGTCTAGTAAGATTTCTATGTGCCCATGGTCAAGTCCAAAAAGAAGTTGTTTACACTTTTTTTAAAAATGTCCGACTCTCCTTGCATTGCCTTGAATGGTTTCTTGGTCATTGAACGTAAGATAATCATGACAAATGACAAACATCATTTGCTTGTTAGTTATATTTCTTGATTTGGTTGCTGAGCGTTTCTTGGCACTGTGATTTCTTTAGATGTAAACAAACAATATAGGTTGAGATCTCAAATACTTTGTTAAATGTTTCTCCTCTTAATCAAGTAGACACTTGTTCAAGTTGTCAACTTATAATCTAGTGTCACTGGGCGGTTATTGCTCTAGAGAAGAAAGATATAGTGCTTATTCGATAGTTTATATATTCGTAAGAAAGAATGATCCATAAGGGACAATGTTATATATAAGTAGCTAGTCATTTTGGATTAGTGAATCTTTCATCCATGACTCCAAGATTTCTTGATACTCGTACTGGTCGGTTTTCTTGATACTCATGGCATGAACAGGTAAGTCATATGTTTTCACATAATCTGCTGGCATTAATGGCCTAATTCCATTGGAAAATCTTCATGTTGCAGGTTTGCAGCATTACGTGTCTACAAGTAAGCATTATAATCTTTTTGCTACTTCTACTGATAAGAACATCTCTCTTACTAATACTACAATATTAATCCCAATTGCAGTCATCTGAACAGGAATCTCCCTGGCCCTCATAAGGAACCTCCATCCGAGTTGGCTAGTGAAAGCCAAAAAAATATATGTTCTTTAATATCTCTTCTACCTGCTAAATCATTCTACAAATGAACCGCTAAAAGAGCTACCCTACTGCTAAATCAGATTATATATATTATTATAATCTGAGACTATATATCCTGATATTTGGCATGTGTTTTTTCCAGTGGTGTGTATGCATGATATTGATTGGCCAGTGACAGAAATCAAAGTTTATTTTTGACAGGAATCTTAAAAATTAATGTATTCATTTAGATGTACAGAGTTAAGGACGTTTGCATCTCAAGTTTTGACTGGTAGATATACTGGTAGATGGACAAGCCGTCAAAAACAAGATTGCGTTTCGTTTCCGATTTAAATAAGCTATTCAAGAGCTATTCAAGGTATCAAAATCATGATACATCTATTCATGATAGATCTACTCATCAAGTGCTATTCAAGGTATCAAAATCATTGCGAACTGAATCTCATATGATAAAAAAAAATTAGGAAGTACAGGAGAATAATAGTTCTTGATGAGTGGTTCATCGTGATATTTTTTTTTAGACCTGTTTGAGTGCCAATTTTTTTTTTTTTTTTTAAAAAAAAGGTCCCTGCGCATACTAAATGCTCCTCGAAGTATACTAAGTTTAGACCCAGTAAAAATTAACACTAGTGCTCCATCACCACCAGGTATCACTTATGTCACTGAATAGCTGGCATCCTTCAACCTTGGCTCTATTTTCACACAAAATATTCAAGAATTATCCAAGTGTCTTTACTGTTCGATGTGTATGTCACACCTGAATTAAGTACACACATTAAATTTATGTGATTTTATGTCCCCAGATATGTACTCACGTAGCTAGATGATGTAGATTGGTCTGTCGTCCAAATTTAAATGCTCGAATTCAACTTAATTTTATGTCTCCCTTGGAGCTAAAGTCAATGCTCTTCAGACCTGCCCGTGTGGAAGTGAAGGAGCCACGTAGCACCCTCTAGAAGGTGGTACATTTTGTGGCTATGGGGCAGTCACTTGTTCAATCTATGCATTCCTTAAGTCATCAAGTGATGATGACTTATATTTGATGTCTTAATTTTATTATCAATAATTAAAATTTTATGATAAAAATCATGAGCAAGATAATATATAGATCCACTTTGCAAGCTAGACGCATATAGAGTGGACAAAATTTATTAGATTGCGATTATTAAGTATGTGTTTTCTTGGACGGAATCCAGGGCGGAAAGAAGAAAAAATACATTGAATCTAGTATAATCTAGTAGCTACTAGATTTAATGTGTTTTTTCTTAGTTTACTATATGGATTCCGTCTAAGGAAACGTGTCCTTTCTCTCATTTACTAGGGAGGATGGAAATGTGAAGAGGGAAAGGAAGAAGGAAAACGCTGCCGTTTTCCTTCGTTTTGCAATTTGCCCAAATCGGACGGATTGCTACAGTACATCCATTCCTCTTCCGCTCTCCTGCATCATCATCGCCACCCTCTTCTACTTATCGCCGGCACAACCTCTCCTTCTCGGTGCTCGCCTCTCGCCGATGCCGCTACTTACTCACCCGTTCACCGCTCGCCTCTCGATGATGTTGCCGCTTGCTCGCCCGCTCACCCATTCGCCGCTCGCCTCTCACTAATGTTGTCGCCTGCTCCCTCGCACACCCAGCCAAAAAGTTTCTCATGCGGGGCGTAAGCTCTACGTTGGATTTAAAACCTTCTTAAATGCTTTTTTTTTCTTTTATGTTAGTGGAGTAAACCACCTAGAGACTCCTTGTTCATCTACTAGAGCGCTAGGTTATCTACTACGAAATGAACATGGACACCGTTTTTTTAGCTATCTCAGCTTGTGCCCTTGCATCCTCAGCACAATGGATAGAGCTTGTGGCAATTAAAACTGTCTTGAATTAGTATGTCAATTCGCAATACAAAGACGCACCAATCACCTTGGAGACGGACTTCAAAGAGGTTGTAAATCTAATTAAGGAGCAGCGAATCTTAGAAGATCAAGCTTATAACATTTTGTTGAAGGAAATCATTGTCCTTTTGAATAACATGACTAATGTATTTTGGCATTTATACCTAGAGAGGCTAATCAAGTTGCTGTTGGCACGGCAAGCCTCTATCTCTTATGCTTGTACATTTTGGATTGATAGTTCTTCTGCTTGTTTACAGTGTACTTTGATCTCTGACTATGGACATGCTACTATTTGAATAGAAGATAATCGGTTTTTTCAAAAAAAAAAAAAAAAGCCTTCATAAATGCTCAATTCTCGGCTGAAACGTTACTGCTAACGCTTGCTTGGAAATAAATCCATTAACATTAGAAGAATAAAAAAAATGAAGTTTCTTTAAAAAGAAATTAATTTCAGCAATACCCATAAAATTTTTAAAATCTTTCTTAAAAATACTTAAACTCAATAAAATAACTAAATTAAATTAAATTAATACTCATTGTTTATATTATGCGCTTAGTAAAATGTGCTTAAAGCATAATATTTACCTATTGAAAATGTTTCTAAGTGAAGAAAAGACGATGAACGAGTCTTGAACTAATTCCTTTGATTTAGAGTTTAATGAATCAAAACACAATATAGTGATTGTCCAATCGGGTCACTCTTTTTACTATACGCATATCTCATTCATAAGAGATTCTGAGAGTTGTACATATTGTCAACCGTGGGTATATACAGACTCTCTTATATAAGAAGTTATCTATAAGTAATGAGTATAGATGCCCATCTCATGGTAATCAACTATTTTTTTTAAAAAAAAATATTCTATAATAAGAAGCATAAAAACTACCCTTAACAATGAGAGTACATAGTATCAACTCAATCGCATAAATATATATCATAATAATTTATATATTTTTATTATTTTTATAAAAGCTTTTTGTTAATCAATCAGTTTGTTATTCTCCATTGAATCTCTTTTAAGAGATGTTGTATTATAGAGATTGGGTTCATAACGCCATGAAGTCTATATTTAGATTAATCTTATTTCTCTCAATACTTTAATTGTTATGCTCAATCTTTATATAAAAAAAAGTTGGAACATAAGTCAAAAGCATTTGATAGACTTTTGTTTAATTTTAATATTGTTAATTTCTTTTACATAAGTCGCTTTGGAATTTTATTTTTTTTATTATTTCTTATGTTTGAATCCTTTATTTTTAGTTCAAATTTCTTATTCTTGAATGAGAAGGAGATGAGTTTTCTTAAAGTAGCAATTAGAACTTAATAAATTAATTAGGCTTCTAGTTATTCGTATCATACAGCGAAGCCAATTCCATAAAAATTTTCTGCCTTTAAGTTATTTTCCAAAGCTATTTTAATTTTAAGAGAATTATTTTTTTTGCATAAATAATTTTTTTTTGAGAATTATTTTAATTATAATCATCACATATATTAAATTAATTACATAGATTATGTATATTATGTTTATGATAACTTAAGTTTCGCATAATGTGCATAAAGATTATTTTAAAATAAAATAATTAAACCACATATTATGTACAAAATGTCCATTATCTACATTATAATAACTATGCACTTTATGTATTTCATATTTTCTGCAACCAATATATTAATTATGTATATGAACTTTGTAAATATCAGTACACGTTAGATTTGACTTGATTTTAAGTTAAAAACCTATTAAGAAGTTTACCCGCCAACTCGCTAACCCATTAATCTATTATTTAATGTAAAAAATATAATATTATGCATTATAGGATTTATTTTCTCGGACTTTCTCTACTCTTGTGAATTTCACATATGTCAGACGGTTTTCTCTTCTACAACAATATTTTAAAATGAAAGGCATAAATCATTATTCCATAAAGTAAATCTCTTATCTTTCCTTTATGATTATAAGGTTTTATTCTCTCAATCAATATATAAATTTCTTTATACTCATCAAGAGTATAAAAATTTTTTAGAATTATTAGAAATTTTAAACAGTAAAAAAAAAAAATCCTCAGTGCATGTAAGCCTACCCACCCGTCCACATGGAAAAAATGGCATGCGCAGGACCCTACGTTTTCGTCCACATGTCCATGCATATGTTTGAGTTGCAAATAAATGATTATATTATCCAAAAGCAAACTTAATTGCTATATTTATG
Source organism: Costus lasius (assembly GCA_027563935.2). Classification (NCBI taxonomy): domain Eukaryota; kingdom Viridiplantae; phylum Streptophyta; class Magnoliopsida; order Zingiberales; family Costaceae; genus Costus; species Costus lasius. The sequence continues at coordinate 3,945,142 of CM050451.1, read as the reverse complement.
GAAAGGGTTCTAATTCATTTTTTTCATATAATTAATAGTATATACAAATATTTTTTAAAAAAAAATGGAAAATTTATTATTTGCATCTATAATCAATGAATAGTAGGTCAGGCAAGGGCACACGTAAGATGAGTGTAGGATTTACACTGTGTTTACTTGGATGAATGGAAAATGTAAAAGAAAGAAAAGAAGAAAAAAAAATAGATAGATGGAATGTGTTTTAGATTTTTCTTTCTTGTGTTTACTTGGAAGGAAAGAAAATTTGAAGGATTGATATGTACACTCTAATTTTTATTTTTTTCTCATATTATATATACTAATAATATCATAGAATTATTAAATATTAAATATTAAATATGAGCAATGATGGCAAGGACAAATAGCGGTGGCAAGAACGAGCAGGAGCGGTGAACTTGAGCAGTGGCAATGAGCTCAAGCAGTAACGCCAAAGACGAATAGTCGAGAAAAGCTAGTAGTAAGCGAGGGCGAACAACGATACGGTAAAAAACCAGGTGTGAAGTTAGTAAAGTTAAGGCATAGTTTCAGCTTTTTACCCCAATTTGAGCGAAAAGTAAATGGTAACATTAATGTCTAACTTTCCTTCTTACTTTCTCTCATAAATTATTCATTCGTTCAAGTAAATAAGTATATACTTTTTTTCTTTCTACGTTCTCTCCTTTTCTTTTAACTTTCTCTCTGAGTAAGAGAAAAGCTTTTATCATATGTATTAATTATCTATACATGTAGACGTATATAAGCGGTCTATTTCCATGACCTAATGATTTTTCCATCATTCCCTGCCCCACAAAATACCGTACTTAGAAAAGATAAAAAGGATTATGAAATATTATAGATAAATATATAATTATCATATATATATAAGCTATATCTATATAATCTAATTAATTTTATTCAGCATCTTTATTATCATGAATAAATTTATCTTCGGTAAGAAATTAATATATATTATTGGATAGAATGGAATGAGTAAATTACATGAATATTCATGATAATTATGCGTTTATTCATATATTTTATCAATTTTTTTTTTCTAACCAGCATATTTTGCTTAAAAAATTTATCCGAGCCATTGTTTCAATTGCCGCACATGTGCCTATATATGCCTATTGCCTGGCGTAATGCTTTGGTCGGGAGATCAAAGGGAGCAGAGCTGACAAAGCGAGCGAGTAAAGAAGCTAAGGCCGCGGAGATGGTGAAGGCGCAGACGAAGAAAGCGACGGCGGCGCTGAACCGAGGAGCTTGGACTCCGGAAGAGGACAAGAAGCTGGTGGAATGCGTCCGCCTCCACGGAGATCACAACTGGAGAACCATCCCCGAAAAAGCTGGTATTAGAGATAACTTTATCTGACTAATTAATTATTTTAAATTGTTGAAGCTTTTAATTGTGTTATTTGCGCCATTTGATGGAAAATATAATTGAAACCTAGATTTAGCAATTTAAGCCAGTGGAGCGTTTACTTTTTACTTGGCAATTCCAATTGTGAAATTAATGAACCCTCTACCATCTGTACTTGATCAAAGAGAGGAATATATTAATGGAAAGTTCGTAGCAGAGTACCCTAATTTTATATAATATTATATGAAACTTTTTTTATATTATATAAAATCAGATTTCATATAACACTAATATATTTTCATATATCGTATAACATTAATTTAGTCATCTTATACGAAAAAAATTAGTGTTATACTAAATCTGATTTCGTATAATATAAAAAAATTATATATAATATTATACGATAATATACTAACATTATACAAAATTAAGTATTCTACTGTAAACTCAGCCCCAAAATTTTTTTTCCACAATAAGCCCTTGGTTCTCCCCTTAGTACAAGTCCTAAGATATTTTTTTATAACATATTAAATGCATGAGTCATCTCATTATTTTCTTACATTAGCAAGAAACATTCAAATAAAGAAAATTTAAGCATAATCAAATAAAGAAAATTTATCTCCATTTTTAGGAAACGTTTCTAGCCTTTTGAAGGTAATTAAATAATTGTAGCCATCTATGCATAATGCCTCTATTTTTAACATGTCATTTTTATACATTTCAGGGCTCAAAAGATGTGGTAAAAGTTGTAGACTAAGATGGCTCAACTATCTAAGCCCGAACATCAAAAGAGGCAACATAACAAAAGATGAGGAGGAACTTATAATTCGACTGCACAATCTTCTTGGAAACAAGTACCACAATACATACCTTATAATTTAAGTTTGTTAATTATTATTATAAAAGTAACAATTTAATATATGCTAGACGCTAAAATAGTACATTTAATATAATAAATAAAAGAGTCGAAGTTCATGTAATATTATATGAAATTTTTATTAAGAGCCTAAATGGTAAGAGGAAGGCTCTTAATAAAATTTTATTGCTGTAATAATTACTTTATGTCCTAAATATTATCATTAAATTATAAAAAAATTTAATTTAAATTAATATATATATATATATATTAATATAATATAAAAATTTTAAAAAATATTTTTAATATAAATTTATAATTATTTTTATAATGTAATACAATTTGATTATAAAGAGTATCATCTTTATAGAATTTATTACAATATTTGTTTGGTTTAATTTAAATACATGTCTAATTAATAAACAAATTTTAAGATGATGACACATGTTACCACATGTATTTCTTATAATTAAATAAAACTAATTTTTTTTAAAAAAATTAAATTTATAAAAGTATTAATTTATATATTAATTAATGAATAATAATCGATATATATTTAATTAATCAATAAGTATTAAATTATAATATATAATATTAATTCCAAAACATATTAAAGTTATATATATATATATATATTTAAAAAATAGAATTATCAAAAAAAATATTAATATGTTTAAACAAAGCCTATAATCTTATGCCCTCCCGAGCTCATAAAGTCATAAATATTCCATAAATTATATAATAAATTTATTATCCATCATTAAAGAAGTTGTCATATAATGTTTCACATTCTTTCAAAATATTGTCATACAAACTAACATATGGCCTACGATCTTTCATTCGATCGTCACATCTAATGCAAGACACAACTGATCACGTATGGAACATGCAAGGGATGCATCAATTTAGCCACATATACAATATAAAACATAAGATGCAAAAACCCCATATTATTGTAGACACTGATTGACCTATGACATTCTTGTAATGGGGGCATGTAGGTGGTCGCTAATAGCAGGAAGATTGCCCGGCAGAACAGATAACGAGATAAAAAACTACTGGAATGCTCACTTGAGTAGCAGGGCTCTCTCCACCAACGACCTCAACCACAAGCTCTTCATCAACTCTAATTTTTCCTGCCAGCCTCTCCAGGTCAATGACACTGCTGCCGTCGCCTCTACTCTCGCACGCCCTCTCCCTGTCCGCCTTGCGCGAAGGCAGAAAAGTCCAAATCGCTGCACCGCTTCAGTTGCCGCAATAATGGCACATGAGAATGATATTACTGTTCCTGCATCAGCAACGTTGGCAGTGGGGGGGTCCGGCTTGATTAGTGCAACAATGCAATTGTCGACCCCCGAGTTGATCGACTCCCACCACGCGTTTAATGGAATGGCGCAACTGACTGATGCCCATGAGGCGCTCAACAGAATGGCACAGCCACTCGATTTGGCCGATCACACGAACCGACAGATTGGCGCCGGTGGTGATGGGGCCGCTGAAGCACTGGAGAAAGATGGCAAGGGGGTGTTGTCGTTAGATGGGCTTGACATGTGGCTGAGTGGGTGGGAATTTGATGACATGGACAATATCATCGGCTGCGAGCTACGGGATGAACTTGCTCCTTGGGCTCTCCTATAGCTTGTGAGGCCGAGAAGAATTGAGTAGCAAGAGGAAAACCATAGTTATATATGATACTCATGTAGTGCTCAATCTTTATATAACTTTATACATGTATATCTTAAATAAATATATGTAAATTTATAATGCTATGAGAAAGCTAATAGCAATCAACCACTACAAGGAGATATGAAAATTTCAAGCATTGTCATTTTGGTTGTCTGCTAGGGCTCAAAGGTAGCGAAGGTTTGCTTTTGTAAATATGGGCTTTCAAACAACATTCTTATCTCCATTGATATAGTTATATGACTGTTTTAGTTGATTTTTTTTCCTACCTCACTACAAAAGAGACTGTTGTTGGTAGTTCAAATAAATAGTCAATCTATCTCATCTTGAATTGTTTATATACCAAAAACAATGTAAAAGACGTCAGTCATCTCTAAGGTCTTCATCATGTCTTATTTAAATAATTTAAGTAGTCTCTCACTATTCCCTATATATATAAGATCATCCACATATAAGAAAACTATAAGAATAGTCTAGGTGTGTGACCCTGTAGGTTCTTTAGACGTTGACAATGATGCCCTCGAGTCATCATAAGTAATGAGTGACACATATCAATATATCATTGCTACCCAAGTCATCAGAATGGAGTCATCATTGACATTTCCTAAAACTGCGACAAAGAACTTGTACACCTATGTCCTTTGGCCAGGCTGATATTTAGATTGGATATATGTGTCACACTTGTTTAACCCAATCTAATGGTCATGATTAAATTAGGTTATCACCTAGGTATGGCATACACTTTCAGTCATACAATCATAGATAGGTTGCATTATTATTCGTACTGTATATGTAATACAACAAGATACCTCCCCATCCAAAGTGTGATGCCGTGGGTTCGCTGGGGTATTACCCCAACCCTTCCCATAGACTCATGGAGGCATGAGTAGGGATTTGAGCTTGACTGGAGTTAGGCTTGAAGGGGAAGGGAAGCCTAGTAGAGGAGCTAGGATGCTAACCACTGTGTTAGGATGTTTTGCGGGGACATTACATCACACTCTATCCTTGGGCATAGCCTGGGGGTGCTTTGGAGTCTTGGAGCATGGTTAACTTAACCATGGTTAGTCTAACCATGGTCGGCTTAACCATGGTCAAGAACAGAAGACCTGGATTCGATCAGGGTTCAGTTTGGAGTGCCAGAGACCAGTTGATGAGTTCATGTTCAGTCAGGGACATGGATGTCATTAATTGAAATGTTATTTACGTTGGCACATGTCAAGCATGTGATAACTTAAAGGCAAGCTCCGTTAAGAGGTTAAGTGATGATCCAATAAGACATCTAATTGGATCCCCACTCACTTAAGGCTCTTGGATCCATCATGGCGCATATCCACTTAAAGACTAATGGGTTCGGTTCCCTTGCATTGAACCCGACCCATCATAAATTCAAATAGGCGAGTCTCTTGGGCATTGGCGGCCATGCAACCATAGAGAACACACGCCACTTTGGAGAGGAGGGAGGCGACATTGTTGGAGGCGAGCTCTTCCTTCCACTCGACCTTGGAGGCTTGGACGAGTAGAGGAACCTTGGCGTGATCTCCTTGGAGGCAAGGAGGCGAGTGGTGCTTGGAGGTAAGCACCTTCATGAGTTCTTCAATAGGCGACACCTTGCTGTCCCCTTGAAGTTTGGCGATCTCTTAGAGGCTTGGGGTCGCGCACATCATCAACAATTCACCCTAGAGCAGGCGGCTCTAGGGTCCGGTCCTCAAGGGCTTGCTCTTGAGGAGTTTCATCTCTTCTTCCACAAGGAGAGACCTTTGGTGTTCGGCTCTTAGGAGGAGAGGGGCTGTTCATCTTGTTCATACACGCCTATTGGTATAACTCTTCTAGTTTAGGGTTTTCTTTGTATGAACGATTGTTATTGTTGATATATTTGAGTATAGAGTACCTCTACCCACGTTGGGAGAGATACCTCTCATAACCGAGACTTGTACTTGGTGTGATTCATCTTTGATTCGGCTTTACGGGTTTAGTTTGAGACTTGCGCAAGCACTGTGCTTGAGCAAGGATATCACTCGTTGTGTAGTTGATATCTATTTTAGGTTCAGTAGATCGGTAGCATCTATCTTAGGGTTTGAGCATATGTCTAGTGCTCTTTGATCTCCGATAGATCATCCTGTCATCGTGTGTTATCTGCTAGCGACTTGTGTGTGTGACAGGGCGCTCTTGAGTGTGCATATGTGATTGGGGGAGTTGAAGTCCCAATCCGCCACTCAAGGTTTCAGTTAGTGCTTCAGAGAGGTTTGGCCAGGTTGGGGGACTTGCTCAGGGGCGCAGTTTGATTAGGCAGAGTTAGGGGAGAGCTCGTTTGCTGAGAGACGATCCGTAGAGAGCGCGCACTTTGATTAGCTTCCGCATAGACGCATAGTGGTTTGTTGGCTGACAGTTTACACAGAGGTGTGTAAATTGTGCCATCACTCCATGATTTTAGGCGCGAAAAATTGGAGCGTGACACAAAGTGATCTCAACAAATGCCACCTCAATTTCCACACCATCAATTACCGTATGAACAACAATGAGCCACTTCACCAAGGAATCTACATCATGCTAGCCCATACAATGGAAAAATAACTTTTAAACATTATATTTGCAAAACATGTTAAGGTTCTTGTGAAATATTACTTAGCTAATAAACAAGTATTTTGCATTATAATTGTTAAGTAGTAAGGTTAAGGTAAATGCTTTACTCTCAAGTTAACATAAAAATGGCTTGTGGTTGTAGTTTATGATTTTTCATATTAACTCTCATTTAAGTGCTTGGAAGGGGAGTCTTCTTTCGCGGGCTGGTAGGCTTACTCTTATTAACTCGACCATTACCTCCACACCTATCTATGCCCTCACTGCTACCTGGCTTCCCAAATTTCTTACTGATAAGCTTAACCAAATCTCTCGTCACTTTCTTTGGACCGGTAATTCTGACTCTAAAAAGCTTCACCTTGTCAAGTGGCATCAAATCATTCTTCCTAAGTGTGCTGGGGGTTTAGGCATTAAGGACCTCTCTTTGCTTCGACCTGCTCTCCAATGTAAAAGACTCCTTTCTCTTCTCAATCAGGAAAACTCCATTTGGAACAACTTGGTGTTGGCTAAGTATGGCATCCTTGGAAAATCTACTGCTCTACCTCTATGAGTTGGGTTTGGAAGGGCCTTATGAAGGATTTAGATTCCTTAAAAGTTGGCTTTTATCGAAAAATTGGGGATGGTCGCACTACTCAGGTGTTGTTTCACTCATGGTGTTTAGACCTCCCTTTGGCTTACAAGCCAACCTTAATGGCCATGCCTGCGTACGCCTCTTGTGTCATGGTGGCTGATCTCCTTCAGCAGCAATGTTGGCAGCTGGATGTGGTGCATCAGATGAGTGGGCCTCCTTTGGCGGACGCTATTGGTGCCATCTGTCTGCCTTCTGTGCCCATGGCCGACTCCTGGCAATGGCGAGAGGCTAGCATTGGCAGCTCCTTATCCAAAGCCGCATATCGTTATCTTATGACCTCTAATTTTAGTTTTGAGATTCCTTGGACGGGCTAGAAGCTGTTGTGGAACTTGTGTGCTACCCCAAGGATTAAATTCTTTGGTTGGCAACTGCTCCACCACAAGCTTCCAACGTCTTGTTTCTTGGCGCGCATTGGTATTACTGAGGCTAAAGACTTGCTGCTTTTGTTCGACTCGCCCAAGATGCTATGAATCACATTTTGTTCGTTCGTCACCAGAGAGGATGGGGTGGAGGTTCCGGGCGTACGGCAGGTTCAGCACCCGAACCTCAGCTTCGTCGACGTCCTTCCCGACACCAGAAACTGTCGCCGGTGGTGGAAAAGGAGATCGGAGGAGGAGTTGGCAGCCGGAAACAAAGGCAGAACGCCAAAAAATCTTAGGGAAAATTTCCATTTTATTCGCAATCAAACTTACATAAAACCCTCTCTTCTCTCCTCTCTACACGCACTCACTCTTCTCTCTCGTCGTCGGTCCTCGCCGCTGTCGGCAGCTGGCCGAGCTCGACGGAGGTCGTCGCTTGGAGGGGACGACGTTCGCCTCTGCGAACGCTGGAGAGGGAAGAGCAGCGTCACGTTGGAGGTCCGCCGGAAGAGGATTTCTCGCCGCTAAAGGAAGCTCGCTCGCCTCTTGGTGTGGTTTTCGTCCCCAAGGAAGCTACCTCCTCCCTCTTCATCACCCGGCGTTTTAAAGGAAAGGGACGCCTCCCTCTTTGGAAAGCCAGTCGGCGCCAGCATAGCGTCCTTCTTCGTCCGCAAGATGCCGTCATCGACAAAGTTGTTGCCCGTCTTGTCCGAGAGTTTTGCCCCCATCCGCGTTGGTAGCAAACCCCAAAGATCCCATCGCAGATCACGTCCCCGTCGTTCCCACCAAAGAGGAGGCCGTCGACCCCGCCGTCAACGTTGCCTTTAATCTCGCTGTAGATAGCGTCGAGCTTCTCTGCTTCCTCGCGTTCGAGGACGTCCGAATGGGACGTGAGTGCTTCATGGAAGTGGATTTGGGCCGCCGCCCAATTCCGTTTCTCCCTCAAGACCACAGAATGAGATGAAACGGCTTAGGGCTGGCATAGATGGTCAGCTACTTTTACTCAAAATAGCTGATTTTTAGTGCTAGATTATTTGACAAGTTACTTTTAGATTTGGAACTTAGAAGCAGCATAGATTTAGAAAAGCTATTTTTGGTTACTTTCTAACTATTTTTCTTCTTGCATGTCATGTTTACATCTATATTCATATATCTTTACGATAACAAAATTAATATCTTAATAAAAAATATTAAATTTAAAATTATTTTAAAGTATTTTTTTTAAAAAAAATATTGACCAACATAATAGTTTAGCCAAACATCTTTTAACTTTTTCAACCAGCTACTTTTCAACCAGCAAAAGCTAAAATTTCAGCTATGCCAAATGCAGCCTTACTCAGTTCACAGCTTGGGATATTAACGAATGAAGGAGAAAGCCCATCTGGTCTTGGTGCAGCACTTTTTTTCCTCATAATTAGGAATTAAAGTCATGAATAAGTTGGTTGTGCATGAAAAAAAATCATTCAATTGCTAAAGAAAAAGTTAATATCAAATCTCAGGTTTGCCTAGACTATGTTTCCTTGGAAGGAATCTGCAGTGAAAAGAATAGAAAGCAACGTTTTTCGTCGTTTCCTTGGACAAAAAGAAAACGAGGAGGAAAATAACTAAGTTTTCCATCCGAATCTATTGGAAAACAAAACTCACGTCACGAACGCTTCTCTCCCTTCTTCCTTGCCCTGTCCCTCCTCCTTCCCTCTCCCTCTTCGTCGGCACCGCCCTCTTCCTTCCCCTCCTCACCGGTGCCACCCTCCTCCTTTCCTCTCCCTCCTCCCCAGAGCCAGTAAACTCATCCGCCTCCCACCTCTCACAAAGCTCATGTCCGCCTCTGCCTTCGACCTCTCGCCAAGCTCGCCTCACCTCCTGTTGCCAGCCTCTCTCTCGCGAAGCTTGCGAGCCTCCCGTCACCGCCCTCTCTCGCCGAGCTCACCAGCCTCCTGTCGCCAAGCTTGCCTCATGTCGCCGACCTTGGCTGAAAAATCACGTGCTTCTTACGTAATAAGATTTTTCCCTCCCATCATGTTTTTGTGCCTTCTGGTTTTCCTTCCGTCGAAGGAAATAAAGCCAAGGGCAGAATTGATCCTTTCGGCTGTGCTTCCTAGAGTTGATGGAGAGTAGGATGGAAAGAAAATAAACAGAGAAAGGAGAGAGCGAGAGAGGGAAAATACATCACGTGCTACGCACGTGAAAAGAAAAAAACGAAGCTCGTCTTCGCCCGCGGAGCTCGACGCCGCGCTCGCCACCGCTTCTCCTCGCCGGACGCGGGAGAGCTCGCCGGGAGCAGTGAGTCGGCGGCGGACGGATCTCGGGGCGAGGCAGAGATCGTTGGAGGCGGAGCTCGAGACGAGCTCTGGTCGAGGCGGAGCTTGAGACGAGATCTGGGCGAGGCAGAGCTTGAGACGAGATCTGTGCAAGGCGGACCTCGCGACGAGGAGCTCCTCATCTTGTCTTCTGCGAGGCGAGCTCGAGATGGAGCTCGGGGCAAAGTGATCTCGCGGTGAGGCAGAGGTGGAGCTCTCGACGGGAGGCGGAGGTGGAAATCGCGACGGGAGGCACGCAGAGGTGGAAATCGCGACGGGAGGCGACCTCGCGGCGAGGCGGAGGTGGAGCTCGCGGCAGGAGGCACGCGAGCTCTCGACGGGAGGCGGAGGTGGAAATCGCAACAGGAGGTGATCTCGCGGCGAGGCGGAGGTGGAGCTCACGACGGGAGGCACACGAGCTCTCAACGGGAGGCGGAGGTGGAAATCACAACGGGAGGTGATCTTGCGGCAAGGCGAAGGTGGAGCTCGCGACAAGAGGCATGCGAGCTCTCGACGGGAGGCGGAGGTGGAGCTCGCGACGGGAGGCGATCTTGCGGCAAGGCGGAGGCAATCTCACGTCTGCGAAGGAGGAGGGGCAAGGCGAGTAAGAAGAACGTGATGGGCGAGGAAGCAGAACGCGTGAGTTTTGTTTCCGCCCAATCCGGGCTAAAGCGTTTTTGAAGAAAAACGAAGGAAAATCTTAGGGGTTTTTCTTTCTTTATTTTCTTTCCGTGCAAAGAAACGATGGATAGTTTTACTTTTCATTCCATCCGCTGTGGAATCCGCTCTAGGAAACACAGCCTTCAAGTTGAAGCCAATGCAAGACGCTAAATGGGGAAAACTATAAAAAGCACACCTTCCGGAGAAGTGATCTTTCAGAGTAAGGCCAGAGGACAACTCTTCATCTATGTTTCTTACGTTTTTTTCTCATGCGCAGCATGACAGCTTCAGAAAAACTTCATTACGCCGTACAAAGTAGGCATCCATTTATGATCCCAGGCCTGAATTATATTCGATTCTTGGAGGTTAACATGGACCAAACTTTAATTGCAGTGTAAGTTATATCATTCTAAGAAAACAAAGAATAAACCTTTTGTACTATGTCGACGAGAAAATAAAGCAGATTCTCGTCTATAAAGAGAAAGTAAACAATGCAGATTTAATCATAATACTGATAACATTCGTATAAATCATGTTATCAATAGGAATACCTAAGTTCTAAATCATGTTCGCAGAGGTAGTTGCATAACGGGTGGTGTTCTAGTTGTTGCTCTGATGATTTCAACAATCAATGATTTATAAAATGCAGCCACTTTATATTTCTTTGCCTTTTCATTGATCTTTTGTCTTTCATCTGACGTAGACCCAGGGAGAGTATCATGAGGCAGAGAGACGAGAAAACACGTTGAAGCAGAGGAAAGACGATGAATAAAATTGCAGAGAACTATGATACTGATTGGTGTAAACAGATGAGAAACAGAGGACGAAAACACGTTGCAGCAGAGGAGAAAACGATGGAAAAACCCGGAAACGATGAACTAGCATGTGGTGCGGTTAACGAATGTAAACAGAAAGAAAGCGCTGACAAACCACAGATAGTCAGGGTGCCGGATTGGCGTAACAGCAGGTATTGCAGCAGGAATAAAAAAAACTACAGAGGAACGCGGGACAGGGGGAAGAAACCGGATGCGATAAAATGGCAAATATCTCGGTAATGTTCAGAAACATGGCGGCAGCATCAAGATGAACGACGAAATCCAGAAAACGACTGACTTGAGCAACAATAATAAAGTGCAGGAAAACTAGCAATCTACAAGAATGAATCTCACAAAAGCCTCAGATGGATAGACTCACCAGGTGTAAGGAGCTGATTCTTGTTTCACGCCAGAACAGGGTCCGCTTCTATCGTGCAGTTCATCGGCGGCCTCACAGTGATTGTTATTACATTCCAAGAACAAGATGTAGAGGGCGGAGACAATCCCTCCGTATTGCCCTCAAACTAACAGTAAAGAGATGCGACGAGACCGCCATGGCAGAGTTCCTTATTGTAGAAATCAGCCTAGGGAAGCATGGGATGAAGCTACTGCCTAGTGATGGCACTAGTAGCAGCGGGCTCGAACCAATCCTTCTATTGACGAGAAGGATGATCGGAGGGGAAGAGCTGTGGGGACGGGCAACCTACTTCTAATCAAGAAAACAAGACACAAGAAAGAAAGCGAGCTGGGACAATTCACCAGCGTAACAGAACAGAAACTGGAAGAAATGAAACTGTAGAAATCATATTCAGCTATCCTTTACAGCGTTGAAGGCTCTTATTTATAGAGCAAAAACAAGAATCTTGATTAGTTACAGAGGAAAACTAATCAAGGATTAAAGAGGGAACTAAGGATCAGCTGAGATCTGGAAATTACGATTCGATGTGAGCTGGCGAGCGCTTGGGCTGGCGGGGAGACTTGGGACTGGAGACGATGCTGGGGTTTGCAAGCGTGCTTGGACTGGGCGAGCGGGCTGGGCTCCTGTTCGGGATGTAGAGGTACCGCTTAGGTAGCCTTCGGTGGCGCTTAGAGCGCCGGAGTGCGTGTGCGTCTCTAGGCGGTGCGTCTTTGTCAACCCTCCCCTGGTGGGGAAAGATCTTCGCCGGAGAGGAAGATCGCTGGTATTTGTCGAGCTGTCTTGGAGCAAGTAGCTGCACCTCGTCTTCGGTTAGCCAAGCATCTTCAATGGTGTGCTGATCTTTCCATCGGGTTAAGTAGCGTTGTTCCGGACCTTCTTTTGTTAACACGGTTTGTTCATCAAGGATTTCTTCCGGCTGGGGTTCTGGGGTTGATTCCTCGACAGGTAGGGGTGGATAATAAGGTAGGAGATCTTGAATGTTAAAGGTGGTAGTGATCCCCATGGTGGCGGGAATGTCTAACGTATATGCGTTGTCTCCAATTTTCTGCACGATAGTGTACGGTCCCATGCTCTTGGCGTGTAGCTTTGAATTGACTCCCATCCCAAGCCTTTCGGGCCTGATTCTTACCATTACTTTCTCTCCCTCACTATAAGTATGTGGCCTACGATGCAAGTTAGCTGCAGCTTGATATCTATTGTTGCTCAAATAGATTTTCCGACGGATTTCATTATGTAGTTCAGCAAGGTGTTGTGCAAAGGAGAGAGCAGATTCAGAAGGGCGTTGTATGGCAGAGGTCGGGTGTAGGTCAAGGGGTTTTCTGGGTTGGTGACCTAGTACTATTTGGAAAGGACTGAGCTCTGTAGATCTGTTGATAGCACTATTATAAGCAAATTCGGCGATAGGTAAGACAACATCCCAACTACTTCGATGTTCGGCCACGAGACAGCGCAAGAGATTCCCTAGGCTCCGATTTACTACCTCAGTCTGCCCATCTGTCTGAGGATGGAAAGCCGAAGAGAACCTTAGTTTCGTTCCAAGCGCGGCCCATAAAGTTTTCCAAAAATAGCTTACAAATTGAGTGTCTCTATCCGATACGATGGACTTGGGTAAGCCATGCAACCTAACCACTTCCTTCACAAAAATCTTGGCAACATGGGAGGCGTCAAAGGTCTTAGAACAGGCTATAAAATGGGCCATCTTTGAGAATCGGTCGACTACGACGAAAACAGAGTCATGTTTGGGTGCAGTTCGGGGTAGTCCTAAGACGAAATCCATGCTAATGTCCTCCCAGGGTTTCATAGGAATTGGTAATGGAGTGTATAGGCCTGTGTTAGGCCTGCGCGTCTTGGCCGTTTGACAAACCCCACAATGCCGTATAATACGCGCAACATCTTTTCTTAGGTTGGGCCAAAAAAATCGTTCCTCAGCTAAGGCAAAAGTTTTATCACGGCCATGGTGTCCAGCAGCGCCTCCGGCGTGGATTTCTAAGAGAAGATGTTCTCTTAAAGAAGTTTGCGGGATGCACAAGCGCAGGCCAAAAAAAAGGTACCCATCTTTAACTGTGAAAAGATTTCCAACGAGTGGTCCACTAGCAAGCTGGTTATATATTGTGGAAAAGTCAGGACACGTTTGGTAATCCTCTTTGATGTGATCAAAAGTTGTGATCTGGGATTGGAGGACGTTTAGCAGGTGTCGCACTCGGCTAAGGGCGTCTGCGATTTTGTTTTCTCGACCGGTTTTGTGTTTTAGTACAAAGGTGTACTGTTGTAAGAACTCTACCCATTTTGCATGTCTTGCACTAAGCTTTTTTTGGGTACTGAGAAAAGAAAGGGCCTGATGATCGCTAAATAAAACAAACTCAGCATGCAAAAGGTAATGCCGCCAATGACGGAGGGCCTGGATGAGGGCGTAGAATTCCTTATCATAAGTCGAGTACCTTTGCCTCGCTTCGTTAAGTTTTTCGCTATAAAAGGCAATCGGATGTACCTCTTGACTCAAAGTTCCACCTATTCCTACTCCGGAAGCATCGCATGTGACTTCAAAGACTTTTGCAAAGTCTGGAAGTCGAAGGACAGGGGCACAAGTTAACTTGTCTTTGATTTCCCGAAACGCGCGTCTAGCAGCAGTGGTCCAACTGAATTCGTTTTTGCGAATACAGTTAGTGAGTGGGGCCGCTAGAGTGCTGAATCCTTGAATGAAACGGCGGTAAAACGTGGCTAGACCGTGAAAACTCCTAACCTCCGTAAGTGTTTGAGGTTCTGGCCAATTGACAATGGCTTGGACCTTAGCAGGGTCAGCACTGAGTCCTTGTGCGGACACGATGAAACCAAGAAAAGCCACTTGGGATGCTAGAAAGGAGCACTTGTTAAGGTTGAGGTATAGCTTTTCTTGCCTTAGTAGTCCTAGGGTGAGTCGCAAGTGGTCAAGATGCTCAGATTCGTTGCGACTGTATATGAGGATGTCGTCAAAGTAGACGACTAAGAATTTCCCTAAGTAGGGCCTCAAAACTTGGGTCATCACACGCATGAAAGTGGAGGGAGCATTAGTGAGTCCAAATGGCATGACCAACCATTCGTATAGTCCCTCCTTAGATTTGAATGCAGTCTTCCATTCGTCCCCTTCGCGAATGCGAATTTGGTGATACCCACTACGAAGGTCCAACTTAGAAAAGTATTGAGATCCAGCAATGAGATCTAGCATGTCGTCTAAGCGAGGTATGGGGAACCTATACTTAACAGTGATTTTATTGACCGCTCGGCAATCAATGCACATTCGCCAAGTTCCGTCTTTCTTTGGGGTGAGAAGCGCCGGAACGGCACACGGACTTAGGCTTTCACGAATGAAGCCTTTAGCAAGAAGGTCATCTATTTGTCTTTGGAGCTCTAGATGTTCGCTTGGGTTGAGCCGATGGTGGGGCAAGTTTGGTATGGACGATCCAGGGCAGAAATCAATGGCGTGCTGAATACTACGCATGGGGGGTAGACCTTTGGGGAGGTCACTTGGGGCTATGTCTTGAAACTCGGCTATTAAGTCTTTAACAGCCTTAGGGAGTACGTGGTCCAATTCTTCCCTTCCCTCATTAACTTCCTTAACGAGAAGAACAAAAAGGGCACGAACCTCCTGAGATTCAGAAAGGAAAGCTTGTGGCCGGAGAATGCTCAATGGCCGAGAGGGAGGTGTATCTTTAATGATTCCCTTTGGGTTGGGGCTGCGCAGCTCTTTTGGGGGAGCTGGGTTAAGCCGAATTCGTTTTCCCTTAAACTCAAAAAGATAGGTGTTAGACCTTCCGTAATGCGTGACGTTAAGGTCATATAACCATGGGCGACCTAATAGGATATGTGACACATCCATTGAGATAACATCACACCAAATGCTATCTTGGTACTCTTCTAATTTAAGAGGTACAAGGCTGCGATGGGTAACGGCAAGACTAGAAGTGTCAACCCAAGCTATCGAGTAGGGGTTTGGATGTGGTTCTAAGGTTAGTCCGAACTTGGTCACGGCTGATCGAGAAACAACGTTAAGACTGCTTCCACTATCGATAACGATTTTGCATGAATGTCCATTGCACTTAGTGTAGGTATAGAAGATGCTAGTACGTTTCCAATCTTCTGTTGACTTAGGGTGGACTAAAGTCCATCGCACAACGGCAGCTGGGGTCGACTCTTCTTCTTCACTAGAGTAATGTTCAGGATCTACCTCGTTGACATTGGGATCGTCCTTAGTGGGTTCGGATTCATAGGACTCAGGTTGAGGCTCATCTATTCGTAGAAGAGATGTCCCTTCACTAACATGTAGCGCACGGTGGGGACATTCTCGAATCATATGGCCTGGTTGGTGACAATGATGACAAGTAGGTCGATTAGGCCCCGCGTGAGCTGGTGACTTTCCTTTGTCTTGGACGGGTGAGTGAATTTTCTCATGGGCGGCTGGCCTGCTGATGGTTCTAGGGTTGGCAGCAGTCCTATGGTGTGTTAAGGAAGGGTCGGCTGGCTTAGGAACATAGGAGGGGCGTGTGTAGGCTTTCTTGAGATCTTGTTCGACCTCACAAGCACGTTGAAAAACGAGGTCCAAAGAGTCATTGATCCCCGTCGTTAGTGCACGACGAATTTTAAAACGCAACCCATTTTTAAAGCGAGCCAAAGTAAAGCTAGGGTCTTCATCTAAGTCGCATCGGATCAACAATTCGTCAAACCGAGCCATGTACTCGGCGACAGAACTATTCCCTTGGGAAAGACTACTTAATTGATCAAGTAGTCGTTGGCGATATGATGGGGGAACATATTTGTCCCGAAGGCGGGCTTTCATGTCTTCCCAACTAGCTACAGGTGGCAGGTAGTTCCGTTCACGTTGGCGTTCAATGTTGAGCCAATGAAGCTTTGCAGGTCCTAGCAATAGGAGGCGTGCAAAGTTTACACGCAGGTTTTCAGGCATATGGCTCCAATCGATGTAGTGATCAGTAGCGGTTGTCCAGTCTAGGAATACTCGAGGGTCTAGACTACCATCGAAATGGGGTGGAGAGATTTTCACGAGGCGTCAGACATCATCGTCCTCTCGTGAACGAAAGTGAGGTGCACGAGGCCACGGGTGGCCTAGTTCCCAGGCTGCCTCTTCTTCACGGAAGTCAACACGCCTAACAGGATTCCTACGGTAAGGCTCTCTATGGGCTGTGTCTGGGTGAAACGGAGGCGGTTCTTCAGTCGCCAACCTCAATGGCGGCAGGGGAGGGGTTCCTCGGGTCCCAGGTTGGCCCTCTAGCTGTTCTAGGCGAGCATCAGTTCGCTGAACTGCTGCTTCTAACGCCTCAATTCGCTCTATTAATCGTGCGATCAACACATTGGAGAGCTCAGTGGTTCCCTCATTCTGGGTTTGTTCAGTGGAATTTGGGAGCTGGTAGTTTACTCCAGATCTAGTTGTCATGGGAAAAACAGTGCGGCTGTTTAGGAAAATTGATGAATCCCGAAAACAGGCAGTGTGTGGTTTAGCCTAATGGATCAATGCTCTGATACCAGATTGACGTAGACCCAGGGAGAGTATCGTGAGGCAGAGAGACGAGAAAACACGTTGAAGCAGAGGAAAGACGATGAATAAAATTGCAGAGAACTATGATACTGATTGGTGTAAACAGATGCAGAGAAACAGAGGACGAAAACACGTTGCAGCAGAGGAGAAAACGATGGAAAAACCCGGAAACGATGAACTAGCAGGTGGTGCGGTTAACGAATGTAAACAGAAAGAAAGCGCTGACAAACCACAGATAGTCAGGGTGCCGGATTGGCGTAACAGCAGGTATTGCAGCAGGAATAAAAAAAACTACAGAGGAACGCGGGACAGGGGGAAGAAACCGGATGCGATAAAATGGCAAATATCTCGGTAATGTTCAGAAACATGGCGGCAGCATCAAGATGAACGACGAAATCCAGAAAACGACTGACTTGAGCAACAATAATAAAGTGCAGGAAAACTAGCAATCTACAAGAATGAATCTCACAAAAGCCTCAGATGGATAGACTCACCAGGTGGAAGGAGCTGATTCTTGTTTCACGCCAGAACAGGGTCCGCTTCTATCGTGCAGTTCATCGGCGACCTCACAGTGATTGTTATTACATTCCAAGAACAAGATGTAGAGGGCGGAGACAATCCCTCCGTATTGCCCTCAAACTAACAGTAAAGAGATGCGACGAGACTGCCATGGCAGAGTTCCTTATTGTAGAAATCAGCCTGGGGAAGCATGGGATGAAGCTACTGCCTAGTGATGGCACTAGTAGCAGCGGGCTCGAACCAACCCTTCTATTGACGAGAAGGATGATCGGAGGGGAAGAGCTGTGGGGACGGGCAACCTACTTCTAATCAAGAAAACAAGACACAAGAAAGAAAGCGAGCTGGGACAATTCACCAGCGTAACAGAACAGAAACTGGAAGAAATGAAACTGTAGAAATCATATTCAGCTATCTTTTACAGCGTTGAAGGCTCTTATTTATAGAGCAAAAACAAGAATCTTGATTAGTTACAGAGGAAAACTAATCAAGGATTAAAGAGAGAACTAAGGATCAGCTGAGATCTGGAAGTTACGATTCGATGTGAGCTGGCGAGCGCTTGGGCTGGCGCTTGGGCTGGCGGGGAGACTTGGGACTGGAGACGATGCTGGGGTTTGCAAGCGTGCTTGGACTGGGCGAGCGGGCTGGGCTCCTGTTCGGGATGCAGAGGTACCGCTTAGGTAGCCTTCGGTGGCGCTTAGAGCGCCGGAGTGCGTGTGCGTCTCTAGGTAGTGCGTCTTCGTCATCATCCCACGTGCGTTTTGTGTTTGCTATTTGCATATATATATATATATATATATATATATATATATATATATATATATATTAAAACTCCCATTTGATTCTCAGTCAGAATGATGCACATTAATCAAGGTCGAGTAAGAGTTGCTTACATGAACCCTTCACTATGACGTCCCTCTTTATGCCTTTCTGCTTGAACATTGGCGCAAACAGGTACAATATCCATGATTTCACGTTCCCTTAGACGTGGAGCATGGATGTCCTCACAAAGAGGCATTGCTAAGAGATGTTACTTAAGAAAGGCATGCATGTCTAGTCCATAAAGACGAAGCAGTGATGTTGTGGTCAGTTGTTGAAAGGTTTCTAATAACCACTCACGCATCAATGAATCAGAGGCATGCAATTAGCACGGGTCAACTTCATCCTCTAAATTAAGCAACAAAAAGAATCTAATTTGGATAAGTGGTGGGCAATTCTCAACTTATTCCTACATGAGGATTAATGCAATTTCATAAATCTATTTTGGTTGGTATGCTTCTATCCTGTGAATTACGGTCCACTGCATAAGCTTCCTACTTGGGAAATCTAATCTTGTTGCCATCTTTGTGGTACGTTATATCAACCTCTTTTGGTAATCTATTTTGATTTGCAACTTTTTTCATATTTCGAGCTTTGTCAGTTTATGCAATATACATTCCATCTCTTTTGGTAACGATCCCCCAACAAGGTTTGATCTTCAAAAATGATATAAAAAATTCCAGCTTCTATCCACAAGCAACAAATTCTGTCTCCTATTTTCCCTCACATTGAAGTCTCAGAACTGGAAATTAGTAAACCAATTCCTTGCATAGTGATTTTATTGGCTCCTGATCATATCAATTAATCAAAGTATCAAACACTTGAGATAATATGCACCATCATATGCAACTTATATTTAAGTTCACGGTTGCAACTTTTGAATAGCTACTTGCTAACCAAGAGATCCTATGTACATAATGCTTATAATTATGAATTAGAACGTCCAACACTGTACAAGATTCTTTCAACCGAAGTGACTCAATCATAGTTAAGTAACAGGATCTCAGAGGGTCTGTTACTTCTGCTCCCCTCCTTCCAATCCTTCACATAGCCACATAAGATGTAAATGTGCATGAGCCATTGCCCCCTGGAGTTGTGTGATTAAGGTGTTGCCATGTCTCAGGTCCTCACAGTGCTGCGGGATAGGATCCGAGGCAAGTGGAGCTGAACTGCCTTCTCCCTGTTTGTTAAAATGCCTCTGTGACTTTCAATGTTTCCAGCTCTTTTTTTCAGATACAATTGAATGAAATATTGGCCTTTGGCCTTTCTCTTACAAAAATGAGTTCATTTTTATACATATTTCAAATCCCGCGAGACTCTTAGCCACTTTTGGATGGCTTGGGCTAGGGCCTTATTAAGGGACCGTTTGAAGGAGTCTAGTAAGATTTCTATGTGCCCATGGTCAAGTCCAAAAAGAAGTTGTTTACACTTTTTTTAAAAATGTCCGACTCTCCTTGCATTGCCTTGAATGGTTTCTTGGTCATTGAACGTAAGATAATCATGACAAATGACAAACATCATTTGCTTGTTAGTTATATTTCTTGATTTGGTTGCTGAGCGTTTCTTGGCACTGTGATTTCTTTAGATGTAAACAAACAATATAGGTTGAGATCTCAAATACTTTGTTAAATGTTTCTCCTCTTAATCAAGTAGACACTTGTTCAAGTTGTCAACTTATAATCTAGTGTCACTGGGCGGTTATTGCTCTAGAGAAGAAAGATATAGTGCTTATTCGATAGTTTATATATTCGTAAGAAAGAATGATCCATAAGGGACAATGTTATATATAAGTAGCTAGTCATTTTGGATTAGTGAATCTTTCATCCATGACTCCAAGATTTCTTGATACTCGTACTGGTCGGTTTTCTTGATACTCATGGCATGAACAGGTAAGTCATATGTTTTCACATAATCTGCTGGCATTAATGGCCTAATTCCATTGGAAAATCTTCATGTTGCAGGTTTGCAGCATTACGTGTCTACAAGTAAGCATTATAATCTTTTTGCTACTTCTACTGATAAGAACATCTCTCTTACTAATACTACAATATTAATCCCAATTGCAGTCATCTGAACAGGAATCTCCCTGGCCCTCATAAAGAACCTCCATCCGAGTTGGCTAGTGAAAGCCAAAAAAATATATGTTCTTTAATATCTCTTCTACCTGCTAAATCATTCTACAAATGAACCGCTAAAAGAGCTACCCTACTGCTAAATCAGATTATATATATTATTATAATCTGAGACTATATATCCTGATATTTGGCATGTGTTTTTTCCAGTGGTGTGTATGCATGATATTGATTGGCCAGTGACAGAAATCAAAGTTTATTTTTGACAGGAATCTTAAAAATTAATGTATTCATTTAGATGTACAGAGTTAAGGACGTTTGCATCTCAAGTTTTGACTGGTAGATATACTGGTAGATGGACAAGCCGTCAAAAACAAGATTGCGTTTCGTTTCCGATTTAAATAAGCTATTCAAGAGCTATTCAAGGTATCAAAATCATGATACATCTATTCATGATAGATCTACTCATCAAGTGCTATTCAAGGTATCAAAATCATTGCGAACTGAATCTCATATGATAAAAAAAAATTAGGAAGTACAGGAGAATAATAGTTCTTGATGAGTGGTTCATCGTGATATTTTTTTTTAGACCTGTTTGAGTGCCAATTTTTTTTTTTTTTTTTTTTTTAAAAAAAGGTCCCTGCGCATACTAAATGCTCCTCGAAGTATACTAAGTTTAGACCCAGTAAAAATTAACACTAGTGCTCCATCACCACCAGGTATCACTTATGTCACTGAATAGCTGGCATCCTTCAACCTTGGCTCTATTTTCACACAAAATATTCAAGAATTATCCAAGTGTCTTTACTGTTCGATGTGTATGTCACACCTGAATTAAGTACACACATTAAATTTATGTAATTTTATGTCCCCAGATATGTACTCACGTAGCTAGATGATGTAGATTGGTCTGTCGTCCAAATTTAAATGCTCGAATTCAACTTAATTTTATGTCTCCCTTGGAGCTAAAGTCAATGCTCTTCAGACCTGCCCGTGTGGAAGTGAAGGAGCCACGTAGCACCCTCTAGAAGGTGGTACATTTTGTGGCTATGGGGCAGTCACTTGTTCAATCTATGCATTCCTTAAGTCATCAAGTGATGATGACTTATATTTGATGTCTTAATTTTATTATCAATAATTAAAATTTTATGATAAAAATCATGAGCAAGATAATATATACAACCACTTTGCAAGCTAGACGCATATAGAGTGGACAAAATTTATTAGATTGCGATTATTAAGTATGTGTTTTCTTGGACGGAATCCAGGGCAGAAAGAAGAAAAAATACATTGAATCTAGTATAATCTAGTAGCTACTAGATTTAATGTGTTTTTTCTTCGTTTACTATATGGATTCCGTCTAAGGAAACGTGTCCTTTCTCTTATTTACTAGGGAGGATGGAAATGTGAAGAGGGAAAGGAAGAAGGAAAACGCTGCCGTTTTTCTTCGTTTTGCAATCTGCCCAAATCGGACGGATTGCTACAGTACATCCATTCCTCTTCCGCTCTCCTGCATCATCATCGCCACCCTCTTCTACTTATCGCCGGCACAACCTCTCCTTCTCGGTGCTCGCCTCTCGCCGATGCCGCTACTTACTCACCCGTTCACCGCTCGCCTCTCGATGATGTTGCCGCTTGCTCGCCCGCTCACCCATTCGCCGCTCGCCTCTCACTAATGTTGTCGCCTGCTCCCTCGCACACCCAGCCAGAAAGTTTCTCATGCGGGGCGTAAGCTCTACGTTGGATTTAAAACCTTCTTAAATGCTTTTTTTTTTCTTTTATGTTAGTGGAGTAAACCACCTAGAGACTCCTTGTTCATCTACTAGAGCGCTAGGTTATCTACTACGAAATGAACATGGACACCGTTTTTTAGCTATCTCAGCTTGTGCCCTTGCATCCTCAGCACAATGGATAGAGCTTGTGGCAATTAAAACTGTCTTGAATTAGTATGTCAATTCGCAATACAAAGACGCATGTAAATCTAATTAAGGAGCAGCGAATCTTAGAAGATCAAGCTTATAACATTTTGTTGAAGGAAATCATTGTCCTTTTGAATAACATGACTAATGTATTTTGGCATTTATACCTAGAGAGGCTAATCAAGTTGCTGTTGGCCAACAAGCCTCTATCTCTTATGCTTGTACATTTTGGATTGATAGTTCTTCTGCTTGTTTACAGTGTACTTTGATCTCTGACTATGGACATGCTACTATTTGAATAGAAGATAATCGGTTTTTTCAAAAAAAAAAAAAAAACCCTTCATAAATGCTCAATTCTCGGCTGAAACGTTACTGCTAACGCTTGCTTGGAATTAAATCCATTAACATTAGAAGAATAAAAAAAATGAAGTTTCTTTAAAAAGAAATTAATTTCAGCAATACCCATAAAATTTTTAAAATCTTTCTTAAAAATACTTAAACTCAATAAAATAACTAAATTAAATTAAATTAATACTCATTGTTTATATTATGCGCTTAGTAAAATGTGCTTAAAGCATAAAATTTACCTATTGAAAATGTTTCTAAGTGAAGAAAAGACGGTGAACGAGTCTTGAACTAATTCCTTTGATTTAGAGTTTAATGAATCAAAACACAATATAGTGATTGTCCAATCGGGTCACTCTTTTTACTATACGCATATCTCATTCATAAGAGATTCTGAGAGTTGTACATATTGTCAACCGTGGGTATATACAGACTCTCTTATATAAGAAGTTATCTATAAGGAATGAGTATAGATGCCCATCTCATGGTAATCAACTATTTTTTTTTTTAAAAAAAATATTCTATAATAAGAAGCATAAAAACTATCCTTAACAATGAGAGTATATAGTATCAACTCAATCGCATAAATATATATCATAATAATTTATATATTTTTATTATTTTTATAAAAGCTTTTTGTTAATCAATCAGTTTGTTATTCTCCCTTGAATCTCTTTTAAGAGATGTTGTATTATAGAGATTGGGTTCATAACGCCATGAAGTCTATATTTAGATTAATCTTATTTCTCTCAATACTTTAATTGTTATGCTCAATATTTATATAAAAAAAAGTTGGAACACAAGTCAAAAGCATTTGATAGACTTTTGTTTAATTTTAATATTGTTAATTTCTTTTACATAAGTGGCTTTGGAATTTTATTTTTTTTATTATTTCTTATGTTTGAATCCTTTATTTTTAGTTCAAATTTCTTATTCTTGAATGAGAAGGAGATAAGTTTTCTTAAAGTAGCAATCATAACTTAATAAATTAATTAGGCTTCTAGTTATTCGTATCATACAACGAAGCCAATTCCATAAAAATTTTCTGCCTTTAAGTTATTTTCCAAAGCTATTTTAATTTTAAGAGAATTATTTTTATTTGCATAAATAATTTTTTTATGACAATTATTTTAATTATAATCATCACATATATTAAATTAATTACATAGATTATGTATATTATGTTTATGATAACTTAAGTTTCGCATAATGTGCATAAAGATTATTTTAAAATAAAATAATTAAACCACATATTATGTACAAAATGTCCATTATCTACATTATAATAACTATGCACTTTATGTATTTCATATTTTCTGCAACCAATATATTAAAGTTAAAAACCTATTAAGAAGTTTACCCGCCAACTCGCTAACCCATTAATCTATTATTTAATGTAAAAAATATAATATTATGCATTATAGGATTTATTTTCTCGGACTTTCTCTACTCTTGTGAATTTCACATATGTCAGAGGATTTTCTCTTCTACAACAATATTTTAAAATGAAAAGCATAAATCATTATTCCATAAAATAAATCTCTTATCTTTCCTTTATGATTATAAGGTTTTATTCTCTCAATCAATATATAAATTTCTTTATATTCATCAAGAGTATAAAATTTTTTTAGAATTATTAGAAATTTTAAACAGTAAAAAAAAAAAATCCGCAGTGCATGTAAGCCTGCCTACCCGTCCACATGGAAAAAATGGCATGCGCAGGACCCTACGTTTTCGTCCTCATGTCCATGGATATGTTTGAGTTGCAAATAAATGATTATATTATCCAAAAGCAAACTTAATTGCTATATTTATGGAAAGGGTTCTAATTCATTTTTTTAATATAATTAATAGTATATACAAATATTTTTTTTAAAAAAATGGAAATTTTATTATTTGCATCTATAATCAATGAATAGTAGGTCAGGCAAGGGCCACACGTAAGATGAGTGTAGGATTTACACTGTGTTTACTTGGATGGATTGAAAATGTAAAGGAGAGAAAAGAAAAAAAAATAGATAGATGAAATGTATTTTAGATTTTTCTTCCATGTGTTTATTTGGAAAACACAAGGAAGAAAAGAAAATTTGAAGGATTGATATGTACACTCTAATTTTTATTTTTTTCTCATATTATATATACTAATAATATCATAGAATTATTAAATATTAAATATTAAATATGAGCAATGATGGCAAGGACAAATAGCGGTGGCAAGAACGAGCAGGAGCGGTGAACTTGAGCAGTGGCAATGAGCTCAAGCAGTAACGCCAAAGACGAATAGTCGAGAAAAGCTAGTAGTAAGCGAGGGCGAACAACGATACGGTAAAAAACGAGGTGTGAAGTTAGTAAAGTTAAGGCATAGTTTTAGCTTTTTACCCCAATTTGAGCGAAAAGTAAATGGTAACATTAATGTCTAACTTTCCTTCTAACTTTCTCTCATAAATTATTCATTCGTCCAAGTAAATAAGTATATACTTTTTTTCTTTCTACGTTCTCTCCTTTTCTTTTAACTTTCTCTCTGAGTAAAAGAAAAACTTTTATCATATGTATTAATTATCTATACATATAGACGTATATAAGCGGTCTATTTCCATGACCTAATTATTTTTCCATCATTCCCTGCCCCACAAAATACCGTACTTAGAAAAGATAAAAAGGATTATGAAATATTATAGATAAATATATAATTATCATATATATATAAGCTACATCTATATAATCTACTTAATTTTATTCAGCATCTTTATTATCATGAATAAATTTATCTTCGGTAAGAAATTAATATATATTATTGGATAGAATGGAATGAGTAAATTACATGAATATTCATGATAATTATGTGTTTATTCATATATTTTATCAATTTTTTTTTTCTAACCAGCATATTTTGCTTAAAAAATTTATCCGAGCCATTGTTTCAATTGCCGTGGACGACCTATCATAACTGGATATGCACAGGTACTACATGCCGCACATGTGCCTATTATATATGCCTATTGCCTAGCGTAATGCTTTGGTCGGGAGATCAAAGGGAGCAGAGCTGACAAAGCGAGCGAGTAAAGAAGCTAAGGCCGCGGAGATGGTGAAGGCGCAGACGAAGAAAGCGACGGCGGCGCTGAACCGAGGAGCTTGGACTCCGGAAGAGGACAAGAAGCTGGTGGAATGCGTCCGCCTCCACGGAGATCACAACTGGAGAACCATCCCCGAAAAAGCTGGTATTAGAGATAACTTTATCTGACTAATTAATTATTTTAAATTGTTGAAGCTTTTAATTGTGTTATTTGCGCCATTTGATGGAAAATATAATTGAAACCAAGATTTAGCAATTTAAGCCAGTGGAGCGTTTACTTTTTACTTTTAATAAATAAATTATAATCGGTTAACCGAATCGGTTAACCGTTTGACCGGTTAACCGGTCGAACGGTTCGGGAACGGTTCGTAGTTTTTTCCTTCCATTCGGTTCGGTTAACCGGTTGACTATGATCAACGGTTCGATTAACCGACCATGAACAGCCCAATAGCATAGTACCCTAATTTTATATAATATTATATGAAACTATTTTTATATTATATAAAATCAGATTTCATATAACACTAATATATTTTCATATATCGTATAACATTAATTTAGTCATCTTATACGAAAAAAATTAGTGTTATACTAAATCTGATTTCGTATAATATAAAAAAATTATATATAATATTATACGACAATACACTAACATTATACAGAATTAAGTACTCTACTGTAAACTCAGCCCCAAAAATTTTTTCGACCATAAGCCCTTGGTTCTCCCCTTAGTACAAGTCCTAAGATATTTTTTTATAACATATTAAATGCGTGAGTCATCTCAAATGTTTCTTACATTAGCAAGAAACATTCAAATAAAGAAAATTTAAGCATAATCTATTTTTAACTTGTCATTTTTAAACATTTCAGGGCTCGAAAGATGTGGTAAAAGTTGTAGACTACGATGGCTCAACTATCTAAGCCCGAACATCAAAAGAGGCAACATAACAAAAGACGAGGAGGAACTTATAATTCGACTGCACAATCTTCTTGGGAACAAGTACAACAATACATACCTTATAATTTAAGTTTGTTAATTATTATTCTAAAAGTAACAATTTAATATATGCTAGACGCTAAAATAGTACATTTAATATAATAAATAAAATAGTCGAAGTTCATGTAATATTAGAAGAAATTTTTATTAAGAGCCTAAATGGTAAGAGGCGTCAAGGCTCTTAATAAAATTTTATTGCTGTAATAATTACTTTATGTCCTAAATATTATCATTAAATTATAAAAAATTTTAATTTAAATTAATATAATATAAAAATTTTAAATAATATTTTTAATATAAATTTATAATTATTTTTTATAATGTAATACAATTTGATTATAAAGAGTATCATCTTTATAGAATTTATTACAATATTTGTTTGGTTTAATTTAAATACATGTCTAATTAATAAACAAATTTTAAGATGATGACACATGTTACCACATGTATTTCTTATAATTAAATAAAACTAATTTTTTTTAATAAAATTAAATTTATAAAAGTATTAATTTATATATTAATTAATGAATAATAATAGATATATTTAATTAATCAAATAAGTATTAAATTATAATATATAATATTAATTCCAAAACATGTTAAAGTTATATATATATATATTTAAACAATAGAATTATCAAAAAAAATATTAATATGTTTAAACAAAGCCTATAATCTTATGCCCTCCCGAGCTCATAAAGTCATAAATATTCCATAAATTATATAATAAATTTATTATCCATCATTAAAGAAGTTGTCATATAATGTTTCACATTCTTTCAAAATATTGTCATACAAACTAAAATATGGCCTACGATCTTTCATTCGATCGTCACATCTAATGCAAGACAGAACTGATCACGTATGGAACATGCAAGGGATGCATCAATTTAGCCACATATACAATATAAAACATAAGATGCAAAAACCCCATATTATTGTAGACACTGATTGACCTATGACATTCTTGTAATGGGGGCATGTAGGTGGTCGCTAATAGCAGGAAGATTGCCCGGCCGAACAGATAACGAGATAAAAAACTACTGGAATGCTCACTTGAGTAGAAGGGCTCTCTCCACCAACAACCTCAACCGCAAACTCTTCATCAACTCTAATTTTTCCTGCCAGCCTCTCCAGGTCAATGACACTGCTGCCGTCGCCTCTACTCTCGCACGCCCTCTCCCTGTCCGCCTTGCGCGAAGGCAGAAAAGTCCAAATCGCTGCACCGCTTCAGTTGCCGCAATAATGGCACATGAGAATGATATTACTGTTCCTGCATCAGCAACGTTGGCAGTGGGGGGGTCCGGCTTGATTAGTGCAACAATGCAATTGTCGACCCCCGAGTTGATCGACTCCCACCACGCGTTTAATGGAATGGCGCAACTGATTGATGCCCATGAGACGCTCGACAGAATGGCACAGCCACTCGACTTGGCCGATCACACGAACAGTCAGATTGGCGCCGGTGGTGATGGGGCCGCCGAAGCACTGGAGAAAGATGGCAAGGGGGTGTTGTCGTTAGATGGGCTTGATATGTGGCTGAGTGGGTGGGAATTTGATGACATGGACAATATCATCGGCTGCGAGCTAGGGGATGAACTTGCTCCTTGGGCTCTCCTATAGCATGTGAGGCCGAGAAGAATTGAGTAGCAAGAGGAAAACCATAGTTATATATGATACTCATGTAGTGCTCAATCTTTACATAACTTTATACATGTATATCTTAAATAAACATATGTAAATTTATAATGCTATGAGAAAGCTAATAGCAATCAACCACTACAAGGAGATATGAAAATTTCAAGCATTGTCATTTTGGTTGTCTGCTAGGGCTCAAAGGTAGCGAAGGTTTGCTTTTGTAAATATGGGCTTTCAAACAACATTCTTATCTCCATTGATATAGTTATATGATTGTTTTAGTTGATTTTTTTTTCCTACCTCACTACAAAAGAGACTGTTGTTGGTAGTTCAAATAAATAGTCAATCTATCTCATCTTGAATTGTTTATATACCAAAAACAATGTAAAAGACGCAAGTCACTCATCTCTAAGGTCTTCGTCATGTCTTATTTAAATAATTTAAGTAGTCTCTCACTATTCCCTATATATATAAGATCATCCACATATAAGAAAACTATAAGAAAAGTCTAGGTGTGTGACCCTGCAGGTTCTTTAGACGTTGACAATGATGCCCTCGAGTCATCATAAGTAATGAGTGACACATATCAATATATCATTGCTACCCAAGTCATCAGAATGGAGTCATCATTGACATCTCCTAAAACTGCGACAAAGAACTTGTACACCTTTGTCCTTTGGCCAGGCTGATATTTAGATTGGATATATGTAGAGGTGGCCATGGGCCGTGCCCGGGCCGGCCCGGTTCCAGTCGGGCCGTGCCAGGCACGGCCCGGTTCAAATCGTGCCGTGCCGGGCACGGCACAGCCGGAAAATGGTTGGGCCCGGCACGGCCCGCGGCCCGATTAACCGTGCCGGCCCAGGCACGGTTCGGTTGAACCGTGAGCACGGATCCGGCACGCGGGCCAGATCCGGCCCGCGGGCCAGGCACAGCCCGCGGGCTGCTTTCGGCAAGCGGGCCGAATACGGCCCAACGGGCCAAATGAAGGGGTGCGGGCCGTGTTTTGGCCCGGCCCGATTGTGGCCCATGGGCCAAGGTTGGCCCGCGGGCCGAATATGGCCCATGGGCCAAAGTCGGCCCGCGGGCCGACTTTGGCCCGCGTGCCAAAT
This sequence comes from Costus lasius, assembly GCA_027563935.2. Taxonomy (NCBI): domain Eukaryota; kingdom Viridiplantae; phylum Streptophyta; class Magnoliopsida; order Zingiberales; family Costaceae; genus Costus; species Costus lasius. The sequence goes on along the minus strand of CM050451.1, from coordinate 3,915,477 downwards.
TTAAAAAAAATAATTTAATAAGTAAATTATTACTTAATTAAAATATATAAAATATGAAAAAATAAAAAAAATTGAGAAATTGAGAATGTATATTGCACAAATTTTTGAACAAATGTTAAAATTTTATATATTTTAGACCGGACCCATTACAGGCTGCCTACGTACCTCACTCAAAGGAGGAATCAGGTCTACGTAGTTCTTTTTTTACAACTCTTTTTACAACTCTTTCTACAACTCTTTTACAACTTTTTTTATAATTATTTATTACAACGTTTATCCATTGTTGCTTCCGCTTGCACTTCCAAGACTTTGTTCATCATCATCCGATGAAGTTGAATGACCACCTTTATATTGAAGACGATCTTCAGCATCTAGCCAATCTTAAGACAAATACACATTTCCACGCTTTCTTCGTTCATTCGACTTCGCTTCTCGTCCAGCACCCTGCCGCCTGCACTAAAACAAGACTCCGATGCTACAGTAGACACCGGAGGAGTTAGTAGATCACGTGCCATGGCAGAAACCACAGGATATGATTTTCCTTGTAATCTCCACCATGATAAAATATCAAAATTATCTATTTGTTCTTCTGTGAGTAAAGATGTATGATTATTTTCTAAAAAAAATGTTAATTCATTAAAATTACTAGATCGACTTGTTGATGTTCCTTTTCTATTTAAAATTGAGCGTATTCTTCCTGTAATATTTTTACTACTAGTAGATACATTAGTTTGAGAGGATGTTGGATTCATTGTATTTCCAAATTTTAAATTATAAACATTATACATTTCATCTAATAAGGTAGAAACTTCATTTTTTTTCTCATCTACTCCTTCAAGTTCCATATTTTTATAATATTCATCTAATAAAATATGAACACCTTCTAATTTTAATCTAGGATCCATAATTGAAGCTAAACAATATAAAGGAGATATATTTTTCCAATATTTTTTAAATTTTGTTTCCATTTTTAAAATTACTTGAAAAACATTTTCATCATGTCTATATTGAGAAAACATTTCACTAATTAAAACTAAATGTTCTAAAATTAAACATGATGTAGGATAATAAACACCAGATAAATGAGTGCTAGCATTATAAAAAATTTCTAAAATATTATGTAATAATTTTGCTTTATCCCAATCATTTTCTTCGATATTTCCATCAGGCATTCTTTCATTATAAAATAATGTAAGAGGATCCTTAAATGGAAAACATATTGTTAGCATATCATAAGTAGAATTCCATCGTGTTTTAATATCAAGTTTAAATTTTTTATATGACAAACCATAAGATTTACATATTTGTCTAAAATCTTGATTTCGAGAAGTAGAAGAAGTAACAAATCTAACAGCATTTCTTAATTTAGTTACATGTTCATCTACTTCTCTTATTCCATCTTGAACACATAAGTTTAGAATATGGCATGCACATCGTATATGAAAAAAAGCACCATTAAATATTGGATTTAACAATCTTTTTAATTTATCAATTGCACTATCATTATTACTTGCATTATCAAAACTAATTGAAAAAATTTTATTAATTATATTATATGAATGTAAAATGCTATGAAATTGTCTAACTATAGCATTTTCAGTATGAGGATATTCAAAAATTTTAAATGCAATAATTCTTTTTTGTATAAAAAATTCACTATCTATCCAATGTGCCGTAATACACATGTATGACTGATCAGAATGATTACTGGTCCAAATATCAGATGTTAAAGAAATACAAGAAGTTAATGTAATTAAAACTTGTAAAAGATTAGTTTTATATTCAGAAAAAAATTTTATAGCATCCCTACGCATGGTTTGTCTGCTTACTTTTTTATATTTAGGTTGTAGTGATTTATGTATAAATTTTTCAAATTTATAATTTTCTGCTAAAGAAAATGGTTGTTCATCCCAAACAATAAATTTAGCTAATTCTTTTCTAAGAACTTCAGTAGAATAATTAAAAATTTCAAAAGAACTAGAGGAAAGATTTAGAGTAGCCTGTGCACGATCGATTTGAGTTTGATGGCTTCTGATGTGGCGAGTCAAATGACCAGTTCCACCCGATGATTTGCAAGTCAAGACTTTTTTGCACTTTTTGCAGCTGGCTCTTTCTTCGCCGTTAATCATCACCACATCGAAGCTCTTCCAAACGTCGCTCGTGCGTTTTCTTGAGCCTGACACAGTAGACTCGTGAGGGTTTGCACTGCATCCCTCCTCTCCCTGCATAGTGTTAGTAGGCTCAAATTCAACATGATCTTGCTGTTGTTGATTTGGGTCGTAAGGCGGAGGGTTGGCATCTTGATCTTGATCGGGTGGCATAACGGGGTTAGTACTTGTCCCCATTAGCTCTTGCTCGAATGCCTCAATCTCCCATGGCAAAAGATCCCATGTATTGTTCAATCCCGCCATTAATTCTACATATAATATTAAAAGTTAGCCAAAAAAATTTTAAAAATATGATTAAATACTTACTAAAAATAAATTATACATTAAAAAATTACCTTATCACGTGTTTGAAGATCGCTTAGTAAGTAAGAACTAAGAAGTTGAGGTTTCACTTTCAGCCTTCAACAACCTTAATTTAATCATAATTATGAAAAAAAATTATATTAGAATAATTTAAATTTAAGTACAATTACATTATAAAAGACTAAAAGTAAATTAATTTACTACTTACTTGATCTTCTCCACGTGACTAGACCGAGGGACTGAGGGAGCTTTGAAATCTTGATGGCTAATTGAAATTCAAGACTTAGAAAAGAGATTAAGAAAGTATTAAGAGAGAATGAGAAAGTAATCCAAAGTTAATTGGAAACTTGTGTGAAGAAATGAGAGGGTTGGGGGGTCAATTTATAGGGATGAATTGGGTGTAAATTTACATATTTATCCCCTATTTTTAATTATTAAAAGGGGCTAAAATGGTAAATTTATAACATAAAGACAATTATATCCCTAACTTTTAAATTTTTTCAAACCGTTATAGGGCTATTTTGGTAAAAACGCATGCCCAATTCAAATTTTTGAACGTTACCGCCCATTCCAGCCGTGCCGTGCCCGTGCCGGCCCGCGTGCCGTGCCGAGCACGGGTCCGTGCCGTGCCTGGCCCGGCCCGCGGGCCGTGCCTGGCACGGGCCCGTGCCGTGCCTGACCCGGCCCGGCCCGTGGGCCGCGGACCTTCGGCCCAGCACGACCCGAGCCGGGCCGCGGGCCGCCCGCGGCCCGTTGACTTGGTCAACGGGCCGTGCCCGGGCCGGCCCGGCCCGTTGGCCACCTCTAGATATATGTGTCACACTTGTTTAACCCAATCTAATGGTCATGATTAAATTAGGTTATCACCTAGGTATGGCATACACTTTCAGTCATACAATCATAGATAGGTTGCATTATTATTCGTACTGCATATGTAATACAACAAGATACCTCCCCATCCAAAGTGCAATGCCCTGGGTTCGCTGGGGTATTACCCCAACCCTTCCCATAGACTCATGGAGGCATGAGTAGGGATTTGAGCTTGACTGGAGTTAGGCTTGAAGGGGAAGGGAAGCCTAGTAGAGGAGCTAGGATGCTAACCACTGTGTTAGGATGTTTTGCGGGGACATTACATCACACTCTATCCTTGGGCATAGCCTGGGGGTGCTTTGGAGTCTTGGAGCATGGTTAACTTAACCATGGTTACTCTAACCATGGTCGGCTTAACCATGGTCAAGAACAGAAGACCTGGACTCGATCAGGGTTCAGTTTGGAGTGCCAGAGACCAGTTGATGAGTTCATGTTCAGTCAGGGACATGGATGTCATTAATTGAAATGTTATTTAAGTTGGCACATGCCAAGCATGTGATAACTTAAAGGCAAGCTCCGTTAAGAGGTTAAGTGATGATCCAATAAGACATCTAATTGGATCCCCACTCACTTAAGGCTCTTGGATCCATCATGGCGCATATCCACTTAAAGACTAATGGGTTCGGTTCCCTTGCATTGAACCCGACCCATCATGAATTCAAATAGGCAAGTCTCTTGGGCATTGGCGGCCATGCAACCATAGAGAACACATGCCACTTTGGAGAGGAGGGAGGCGACATTGTTGGAGGCGAGCTCTTCCTTCCACTCGACCTTGGAGGCTTGGACGAGTAGAGGAACCTTGGCGTGATCTCCTTGGAGGCAAGGAGGCGAGTGGTGCTTGGAGGTAAGCACCTTCACGAGTTCTTCAAGGGGCGACACCTTGCTGTCCCCTTGAAGTTTGGCGATCTCTTAGAGGCTTGGGGTCGCGCACATCATCAACAATTCACCCTAGAGCAGGCGGCTCTAGGGTCCGGTCCTCAAGGGCTTGCTCTTGAGGAGTTTCATCTCTTCTTCCACAAGGAGAGACCTTTGGTGTTCGGCTCTTAGGAGGAGAGGGGCTGTTCATCTTGTTCATACACGCCTATTGGTATAACTCTTCTAGTTTAGGGTTTTCTTTGTATGAACGATTGTTATTGTTGATATATTTGAGTATAGAGTACCTCTACCCACGTTGGGAGAGATACCTCTCATAACCGAGACTTGTACTTGGTGTGATTCATCTTTGATTCGGCTTTACGGGTTTAGTTTGAGACTTGCGCAAGCACTATGCTTGAGCAAGGATATCGCTCGTTGTGTAGTTGATATCTATTTTAGGTTCAGCAGATCGGTAGCATCTATCTTAGGGTTTGAGCATATGTCTAGTGCTCTTTGATCTCCGATAGATCATCCTGCCAACGTGTGTTATCTGCTAGCGACTTGTGTGTGTGACAGGGCGCTCTTGAGTGTGCATATGTGATTGGGGGAGTTGAAGTCCCAATCCGCCACTCAAGGTTTCAGTTAGTGCTTCAGAGAGGTTTGGCCAGGTTGGGGGACTTGCTCAGGGGCGCAGTTTGATTAGGCAGAGTTAGGGGAGAGCTCGTTTGCTGAGAGACGATCCGTAGAGAGCGCGCACTTTGATTAGCTTCCGCATAGACGCATAGTGGTTTGTTGGCTGACAGTTTACACAGAGGTGTGTAAATTGTGCCATCACTCCATGATTTTAGGCGCGAAAAATTGGAGCGTGACACAAAGTGATCTCAATAAATGCCACCTCAATTTCCACACCATCAATTACCATATGAACAACAATGAGCCACTTCACGAAGGAATCTACATCATGCTAGCCCATACAATGGACAAATAACTTTTAAACATTATATTTGCAAAACTTGTTAAGGTTCTTGTGAAATATTAATTAGCTAATAAACAAGTATTTTGCATTATAATTGTTAAGTAGTAAGGTTAAGGTAAATGCTTTACTCTCAAGTTAACATAAAAATGGCTTGTGGTTGTAGTTTATGATTTTTCATATTAACTTTCTGTGTTACAACTTATGCATGTAGATAGGTTGTGTAGGTTTATTTCATAATATTCAATTTTATAGAATTATATAGTAGGATGCAAGATTGTGCACCAGAAAGGTAATCTATGAAGATGCCTCCCATCCAAAGTGACCTCAACAAATGCCACCTCAATCGCCTCATCATCAAATGTCATATCATCAATTACCTTATCAACAACGAGTCACATCACGAAGGAATCTACATCATACCGGCCAATACAATGAACCAATGACTTTCCAACTTATATTTGCAAAACATGTTAAGGTTCATGTGAAATATTAGTTCTAGGGCCAAAAACAGGAGATCGAGGATGACTCAGACTTTCAAAATTTTTGCATTTTGTTTATCATATATGCATGTTTGACTTTCTGTGTTACATCTATATGACATCTTCTATGTTACAAAAAAAAAAAAAATTAGGTTATGATTTTTCACATTGACTTTCTATGTTACATCTACATGACATCTTTTGCAAGTAGATAGGTTGTGTAGGTTTATTTCAAAATATTAAATTTTATAGAATTATGTAGTAGGTTGCAAGATTGCCCACTACATGTGCAATCTATGAAGATGCCTCCCCATCCACAGTGACTTCAATAAATGCCACCTCAATCGCCTCATCATCAAATGCCATAACATTAATTACATATCAACAAGTCAAATCACTAAGGAATCTACATCATACTGGCCAATATAAAGAACCAATGACTTTCAAATATTATATTTGCAAAACATGTTAAGATTCTTGTGAAATATTACTTCTAGGACCATTAACAGGCAATCAAGGATGACTCAACATTTCATAATTTCTGCATTTTTTTATCATATGTATGCATGTTTGATTTTCAGTGTTACATCTACATGACATCTTCTGCATGTTGATAGGCGGTGTATGTTTAATTTATAATATTAAATTTTATATAATTGTGTAGTAGGTTGCAAGATTTCCCACTACATGTATAATCTATGAAGATGCCTCCCCATCTAAAGTGACCTCAACAAATGCCACCTCAATAGCCTCATCATCAAATGCCATATCATCAATTACCTTATCAACAACAATGAGTCACACCACTAAGGAATCTACGTCAGCCAATACAATGAACCAATAACTTTCAAACATTATATTTGCAAAACATGTTAAACTTCTTGTGAAATATTACATCTTGGCTAATAAACAAGTATTTTACATTATATAATTGTTAAGTAGTAATGTTATGGTAAATGCTTTTCTCTCAGGCTAACTAAAGAATTCCTTGTGGTTGTAGTTTAGTGGTTAGAATTTCACGTTGTGGCCGGGGAGACCTGGGCTCAAATCTTAGCAACCATATTATTTTCATTGATTTTTCATAAATTAGTTAAGGGGGAGGTGAGAATATTATTGTCAATTTGTTGTTAATTAATTTTTATATAGAATAATTGATGCATATTTTACTAGTGAAGATGAACAAATCACTTCAAACATTATTTTTGCTAAACTTTAAGGTTATGATTTAAAGATGAACAATTTTCATTGATTTTTCATAAATTAGTTAAAGGGAAGGTGAGCATATTAGTGTCAATTCTGTTGTTAATTAATTTTTTTAATAGATTATTGATGCAAATTTTACTAGTGAAGATGAACAAATAACTTCAAAGATTATATTTGCTAAACAAGTTAAGGTTATGATTTAAAGATGAATATCTTCAAACATTATATCCGCTAAACATGTTAAGGTTATTGAGGAGAAAGGACCTATTGAAATGATCCATCAAACATGGGCCACCAACTGTAGGAATATTAGTTAAAGGGAAGGTTGGAATATTAGTTGTCAATTCTTCTCCTTTCAAGCTTGCAACTTCTTCTTGCTTGAGTGGCTCCTTCCTTGGCATATCTTGGAGCATAAGAAGGCTTGGAACCATGGAGGAGCTTAGAGCTAAACGACAACAACAGTCTTGAAGTCTTGAACAAGATCCCCCTAAGGATTCTTGTTAGATTAAAAGGATCTTGGGGCTTGTATTCTCCCACTCCTTATTTCTTGCAGTTGTTTGTTTATTTGTCTTTCATTTTGCGTGCTTTCTTTATTATTTAGTTTATTATTCTTGTGAGATATATACCTAAGAACGATCCCTAATCATCATATAACCTCGTCCTACTTCAGGTTCTTGTGAACTATTATTAGTCACCGAGAAAAGCATAGGTTGTTCTTTATTCTATTTGAAAATCAAAGCAATCTGGGTGTTTGAGGCTGCCCTGCAAAGTCGAATTCCACTGAGAGAGAAGGTAGAGGAGCGCAGCTTTTCCCATTTGCTATAGCATTTCTGATCACGTGCGCTGCACATGCGGCAACACCGTCTTTGGATGTTCGCACAGCTTAGCCTCTAGCTACCTCGCCTCCCTTAGCGCCCTCTTCCTCTTGTCTGCCTCCCGCTGCTCTGCCACCTTGGTCTCACACTACTGCAAATGCAGCAATATTGTTTGGGCATACTGTAACATGATGTAGCATGATGTAGTGTTCCCCAAGTGCATAGATAAATCGAAGTAATAAAAATATCGATCTCACAGGGACCAATGACCAAGTACTGACTTTACTTAAGATCGTTAGCTAGACTAATATAAAATAGAATAGTTTTAATTTTAACTAAATTAAAGAAACAATAAAATAGACTTTGGTTGTAATAGATTTGATGGAAATTCATGACTTCGGGCTCACCACAATATGTTTTATGATTTTTATAATTAAAAATATCTTAAGAAGAATTTACTGTATTGAAGGGGATTTATCTGCATGTACAGATTGTACCCTCTCAGCAGTACAATCCGGTGTTTACCTGAATTAATCCACTACTCTCGTAGTTATTAATTCAAAATAAACCCAATGAGTTCTTGATAAATCTAAGAGATTCCTTAAGCCAATTCGAACTACTCTCGTGTTCAAATCAACTTGTCCAAAAATTATAGATCCGACGTCGCAATTCACTTCTTAGTACTTCTTGCAACTTCTTTAAGCATGCAAATTATGGCCAGTAATCAACATGTAATAAGCACAATAATTATTGAATCTAACACAAATAAATCACTTGAAAAGAAGAAAACAAACAATCAAGTCATGAAAACATACAGGGTTACACCCTAAATCCTGAATAAAGATTTTACGCTGACATGTTATTCATATTCACGTTGTAAAAATCCATGTTCGATTATAAAATTGGCAAATAAATATGAAATCAACAAAGGAAGATAAGAATCAAAGCTCCCTGATGAAGATAAATATCTTCCTTTGTTGATTATGCTGACATTTCTGTGGATTTTCTTCAATAAATTATGGCTGTAATTTTTATCACTGGTAGGCCATATTTCTTTTTGTGGATTATTGGTATTTTGTGCTGACAAAAATACAGCCATGATAAATATCACAGACAATGCCGTATTTTTTCTGTGCTCTTCTAGAAAATACGGGTGTGATAATAAATATGACAGTGCCGTATTTTTCAAATAAGCTCTGATTTCCACAAAATTTGATAAGCTTCATCTTGATTTGCACAAAATTTGATAAGCTTCATCTTGACTTGTAGAATTCATCTATGCACTCGGATTCATCAAAATCTATCAAAATTTGATCGTTTTTGCTTGAAATATGCCAAAAGTAAAGAGAGATGAAGATTTCGAACAAACAAAAGAATATTAGTCGAAATAAGTAAAAATATAATAAGAATAGGAGATTATGTATAAAAAGTATAGTAAAAATACTATATGCACGGCAGCAACATGGGTTGCCATTATTGTCGCTCTTCCCTAAGGCCAACAAGCCCCTCCCTTCCCCTATCACCCTCGCCCTCACCAAGGGCAGCGACCTCCCCTCCCCTTCTTCTCCTTGCCCTCACCCTCGCCCAAGGCTAACGAACTCCCTCCCCTTCACCCCCATCTCCCTCACCCTCGCCTAGGGTTTGCGACCTCCCTTCCCCTTGCCTAGGGCCGATGAGCGCCCTCCCCTTCTCTTGTCACCCTTGCTTAGGATTAGTGGGTTGTTCTCTATTTCCCCCTCCCAATGAGCTCTCCCCCCCCCCCCCCCCCTCCTCTCAATGACAAGCTTCTCCTTGTTCCCCTCGGTGGCACACTACAAATATTACGACGATGGTTCAATTCCCAACCAAACTAGACCCGAATCAACACCACATTAAGCTCTAATGGGCTCAAATTGAGTTTGATGCCAATCAATTGCGTTAAACCATATAGCTACAATACTTAAACATCAATAACTACACTATAATTTACCAAACACCTATCAGATAACTGCTACAATCATCACACTACTCCAACAACTAGACTGCACTCCCAAACACAACCTAAGCATTTGCCAAGATTGTACAAGGCTGCAGCATTTTCTCTTTTTTATCAATCAAGCGACAATTGAATTCTATATTTAAGAGTCAAATTCCATGTAAAATTTTACCGCCCAAAATATTTGCTAGTCTGAAGCATTTACGCACTTGCATGTATTTGAATACAATAATAGAGTTTCACGAGGGTTTACCCTTTTGGCTTTATCATCGAGCTGCAGGATTTCGGTAATTGCGAATCGATAGCTAACTTGAAGGTTCGATTGAAGGAGAATCCGGCAGTTTAAAAAATATAAACCTCTATATATATTAATGGCTAAAATACAACAAAAAAAGTCCACATTTTCCACCATTGAAGGGTGACTTGTGATATTTTAACCCATAAAGGAGTGCCTTCATAATTTATCCTCACTACACCTAGTGTCACGCCTCGGTCGGATCGACCATGAACCGGTGCTTAACCGCTGTCTCAGGGTAGTCCGGCGGAACACCGGAACGTGATCGCACTAGGGTTTCCGGACCGAATCTCGTCTCCAATTCGAAACCCTAACTTCTCCACTCAACTTTTACCCCCAAATTACAAATCACACAGAAAGGATCAGAAAACCCTAACCCTAGATGAGAAATCCGAAACCCTTAGTTAAAATACCTCTTCTGATTTTGACCAAGTCAAAATCCCGCTCGCCGATTCAAATCTCCTTGATGCGTCAGCACCTCAATCGATTTAGAAATCACGAATTCGATTTCTTCCGTCAATTTTGACTCCGTCAATTTTGACTCCGTCAAAATCACCTCGATTCAAACGCCCTCGCGGCGTTCTTCGTCTTCTTCCTCCGCTCGACGCCGCTGCGTCGCGCCTTCTGCCTGTCGGACGCCGCCGGCGCTAGGCTCGCCGGGATCGGACCGGTAGGGTGGAAGCCGCCTGCTTCACCCCTAGCCCCGGAGTCGTCCTACCAGCCACCCGCTGCCTTAGCTCGCCGAAAAGCCGCCTCCGCGTTGAGGAACAGAGGAAGCCACCGAAGCCGGGATCTCGCCGGAAAACACGAGAGCTCGTCGGAGAAGGAGCACAGGGAGAAGGGAAAAGCTTCACTCTATTTATTCGTAAACCAGAGCTACAAAACCCTCCCTCACGAAACTCTGTTCGCGTCCTCTACTCACAGTAGCACTCTCCTCTCGAACGTAAGCTCTCCTCTCGCAATCTCGCTCTCTCTCAGAATTTCTCCCGATCTCTGGTCCAAGCTCAATGGTCCAGCTCCCCTCGCTGCTGCTCGCCTCTTCGATTTATAGAGGAGGCGACGCCGCCTCTCGATCCTACCTCCGCCCTGACCGCGTCCGCGTGCTTCGCGCCGCTCGTCCGAGGAAACCTCGCTGCCGCCAATCCTTCCGAAGACCGCGCGTTGCTTATCGTCCGGAAGCATCGACTCCGTCGTCCACGCCTTCGCCCGAACTTTACTCTCCGCCAGCCATGTCCGACGCACTCGGAGAGGACGCAGCTGACACCGAGTCTTCAAAGCTTGCTGCGTCGCGGCTTTGTCGTGCTTCCGCGTCTTTTATCCGCTTCATCCGGCTTCTGTGAAGAGGACGTCAAGCTCTGGTCAAAATCGGACCGAGCTTTGGTTGACCAAGTACTTGCGCCCCTAATTCGGGCTCCAATTCTTTTTCCATTACGTGGCTTCGGGCTTGGGTTAGGCGCACCGGACCTTGGGCTGAACCGGGGAATCCAAGGCCTAACAATTCTCCCCTTCCCAATTTGGACATCGCCCCCGATGTCCGGCGTGGGCGGCCCGCTCAACGCCGGCTGGCGAGCCACCGCTCTTGTTCGGCACAGTTAGCCTGGTGGGCTTCTTTCCAGATCTGCTCCCTTTTGCGTTGGAGCTTCTCATAGTTCGCACGTTGCATTGCATTCTCTTTCACTTCTATCTCCTCCCAAGACTTTGGTGAAGCTTTTTCCTCCACTACCTGCTTATACGTCTTTTTCTCCTATGGAGGGTTCGCATCTCTGGAGCTCGTCTTCTGCTTGACGTTGCCCTTGTCGACTGCGTCTTTCGGCTCTGCTTCTGCGAGGGTCAATGATGATTTTCCTGCGACCACTGAGGCAATCCGCACAACTCCTATGCGGGCCTTTACTGTTTCCTCATCCTGCACCACCGCCGGTTTCTCAGCTAGCTCCCGATGCACAATCGCTGCAATTGCGTTCACCCGCTATCGGTCCGGACAGTCGCGTATCCGGTGCGGTCCCTTGCACAAGAAGCAGGCAATCGGTCTCAGTTGACCCGGCCCTCTCTCTGCAGGTCGAGTATGCTCCTGCCATGCTGGTTGTCCTCCGTTCCGTCGAGGAGAGAGTCTCTCTCTCTGGCGCTCTTGCTCTAGGTGGAGATGGTCGCTTCGGGGGCGACTTCTGTGCTCTCTGAAAGGTCATCCCTGAAGTCCTCTGGTCCACAAGAGACTCGGCTATAGCTGCAGCAGTCCTCCAGTCCTGCGGCGTATGTCGTCGGACCTCCGTTGCGGCCTAGGGTTAGAGATTTCGGAGGAAGAAGTACCTCCTGTCTCCCTCCACTATCTCGGGTAGCTCCAACATCAGCGCGGAGGACGCCCTGACATACTCATGGATCGCTCCTGTGTGCTTTAGCCGATCCACCGCCTCTCGCGCTTGGTCCACCGAGTTTCCGGGAAGGAACTGCTGTCGCAGTTCCTCTCGGAACACCTCCCATGTCCAACTAGTCGCCTCTGATGTCGAATCAACTTTGGTTCTCCACCAGAGTTTTGCATCATCTGAGAGATATGCGGTGCATACCCTCACCTTCTCATGGTCTGCAACATGGTTAGCATCAAAATATTGTTGCATATCCCACAGAAAATTACCCAATACTTTTGCTGATCTGGCCCCCTTGAACACTGCAGGTTCTGGGGTGCGAACCTTCCCGTTGCCGTTGGGAGCCTCATACTCCGCCCTGGTTGCTGTAGGGGCATCTCCTTGTGCCTGCGTCAATGCCATGCGCGTCACCGCAAGATCTGCCAATATCTGCTGTTGTGCTGCCGTGGAGTTGGTTAACTGTGCCGTCAAGGTTGCTACCTGTCCTTGCAACATTGTCACTTGCTGGGTTTGTGCCGTCAAGGTCGCTACCTGTCCTTGCAAGGTTGCCACCTGCTGTTGTAGCGCCGCCATCCCTTCAAAATTTTGCTGGGCTTCAGCCATTCCAGCCAAAGTTTGTTGAAGGGTAGTAATTTGCAACCTTTGCTCCTCTACCGTGCGATGGATGTCCTCCACCTGAGGAACCACCGCATCGTTGTTGTTCCCTGTCAAACCGAGCACCTGCTCGATTCGCGCCCCGGTCGGATCGACCCTGTTGTCACGCCCCGGTCGGATCGACCCTGAACCGGTGCTTAACCGCTGTCTCAGGGTAGTCCGGCGGAACACCGGAACATGATCGCGCTAGGGTTTCCGGACCGAATCTCGTCTCCAATTCGAAACCCTAACTTCCCCGCTCAACTTTTACCCCCAAATTACAAATCACACAGAAAGGATCAGAAAACTCTAACCCTAGATGAGAAATCCGAAACCCAAAGTTAAAATACCTCTTCTGATTTTGACCAAGTCAAAATCCCGCTCGCCGATTCAAATCTCCTTGATGACGTTAGCGCCTCAATCGATTTCGAAATCACAAATTCAATTTCTTCCATCGATTTTGACTCCGTCAAAATCACCTCGATTCGAACGCCCTCGCGGCGTTCTTTGTCTTCTTCCTCTGCTCGACGCCACTGCGTCGCGCCTTCCGCCTGTCGGACGCCGCCGGCGCTCGGCTCGCCGGGATTGGACCGGTAGGGTGGAAGCCGCCTGCTTCACCCCCAGCCCCGGCAGTCGTCCTAGCAGCCACCCGCTGCCTTAGCTCGTCGAAAAGCCGCCTCCGCGTTGAGGAACAGAGGAAGCCACCGAAGCCAGGATCTCGCCGGAAAACATGAGAGCTCGTCGGAGAAGAAGCACAGGGAGAAGGGAAAAGCTTCACTCTATTTATTCGTAAACCAGAGCTACAAAACCCTCCCTCACGAAACTCTGTTCGCGTCCTCTACTCACAGTAGCACTCTCCTCTCGAACGTAAGCTCTCCTCTCGCGATCTCGCTCTCTCTCAGAATTTCTCCCGATCTTTGGTACAAGCTCGATGGTCCAGCTCCCCTTGCTGCTGCTCGCCTCTTCGATTTATAGAGGAGGCGACGCCGCCTCTCGATCCTACCTCCGCCCTGACCGTGTTCGCGTGCTTCACGCCGCTCGTCCGAGGAAACCGCGCTGCCGCCAATCCTTCCGAAGACCGCGCATTGCTTATCGTCCGGAAGCATCGACTCCGTCGTCCACGCCTTCGCCCGAACTTTACTCTCCGCCAGCCGCGTCCGACGCACTCGGAGAGGACGCAGCTGACGCCGCGTCTTCAAAGCTTGCTGCGCCGCGGCTTTGTCGTGCTTCCGCGTCTTTTGTCCGCTTCATCCGGCTTCTGTGAAGAGGACGCCAAGCTCTGGTCAAAATCGGACCGAGCTTTGGTTGACCGAGTACTTGCGCCCCTAATTCGGGCTCCAATTCTTTTTTCCTTACATGGCTTCAGGCTTGGGTTAGGCCCACCAGGCCTTGGGCTGAACCAGGGAATCCAGGGTCTAACACCTAGTGTCATGCCCAACTTAACTTAAAAGAACTGTCCACGTAAGCCAAATGTGCGTGGAACTTTCGTTGTGTTGACTCAACGAAATTTCGAAATCAACATCTCGAAATTTCAGCCGTGCATCGAATTTGTGTTGACTCAGGTCAACATCTCGAACCGAACGCCGGTTCCGCTGTCTTTGTCTTCAAGCATTCGAACGACGATTCGTTCGTTCGCCGGTGGGGTTCGTCCGTCACCAGAGAGGATGGGGTGGAGGTTCCGGGCGTACGGCAGGTTCAGCACCCGAACCTCAGCTTCGTCGACGTCCTTCCCGACACCAGAAACTGTCGCCGGTGGTGGAAAAGGAGATCGGAGGAGGAGTTGGCAGCCGGAAACAAAGGCTCTACGCCAAAAAATCTTAGGGAAAATTTCCATTTTATTCGCAATCAAACTTACATAAAACCCTCTCTTCTCTCCTCTCTACACGCACTCACTCTTCTCTCTCGTCGTCGGTCCTCGCCGCTGTCGGCAGCTGGCCGAGCTCGACGGAGGTCGTCGCTTGGAGGGGACGACGTTCGCCTCTGCGAACGCTGGAGAGGGAAGAGCAGCGTCACGTTGGAGGTCCGCCGGAAGAGGATTTCTCGCCGCTAAAGGAAGCTCGCTCGCCTCTTGGTGTGGTTTTCGTCCCCAAGGAAGCTACCTCCTCCCTCTTCATCACCCGGCGTTTTAAAGGAAAGGGACGCCTCCCTCTTTGGAAAGCCAGTCGGCGCCAGCATAGCGTCCTTCTTCGTCCGCAAGATGCCGTCATCGACAAAGTTGTTGCCCGTCTTGTCCGAGAGTTTTGCCCCCATCCGCGTTGGTAGCAAACCCCAAAGATCCCATCGCAGATCACGTCCCCGTCGTTCCCACCAAAGAGGAGGCCGTCGACCCCGCCGTCAACGTTGCCTTTAATCTCGCTGTAGATAGCGTCGAGCTTCTCTGCTTCCTCGCGTTCGACGACGTCCGAATGGGACGTGAGTGCTTCATGGAAGTGGATTTGGGCCGCCGCCCAATCCCGTTTCTCCCTCAGCCCGATCCACCAGGATTTGGGCATTACACCTAGTGTCACGCCCACCCAATACAGCCCAATCCACGTCAGCAATTTCTCCTCGCACTGTGCGCCGAATTCGAGATCGAAATCGAATTCGATTTCGGCCGCTTCTCAAAATTGTATCGACTTGGTCAGCGTCTCGTTTCGAACGCCGAACGAGACGTTCGTCCGCTCACTTCCGCCTTCGCGAAACGAACGCTGCGTTCGTCCTTCGACGCCGGAGCAGAAATGGGAGACAGGAGGGCTGAAGCGTGCGGCAGGTTCGACGTCCTCGTCCGAACCTCAGCCTACGTTGCCGGATGACTCCACTGCCGGAGATGGCGAAGGAGGAGGGGAGAAGGCTCGGAATAAGGGGAAGCCGTTGGAAAACCAGAGGAGCACACCGTCGCCGGAGAAGGCAGGAATATAGGGAAAATTTATCTGATTCGAACCTCCAAACCAATTACATAAAACCCTATACAGATCTACCTCAGACCTTCCCTCTCTCACTCACGACAACGGCGATGTTCACCGTTGCCTTACAGTCGCACCTCTCGACTGTTTTCACCACTGGATCTACCCCTCGCCGGCGGTTCTCCTCGTCGCCGGAGGGAGGTAAGCTCGTCGCTGGCGTGAACTCCGTCGCCGAAGGAAGCACCCTCTGCTCTCGGCCGAAGCTTCTCTCAGTCTTCATCTCGATGCCTCCACCTATCGTCGCTCGGCCTTTTGAAGGAAAGGGGCGCCTCCCTCTTTGGAAGGCCAGCCGGCGCCACCCTTGGTCCGCTGTCGCCTTCCGGATCTGCGCCCTCTGCGAATCGCGTCCCGCGCGATTCCGCCCTCCATTCCGTGATCCGATCTTATCCCCAAGATCTTTGAAGCTGCTGACCTATTTGGACCTCGGACGCGAGCTGATGTTGCCGTCAACCTCGCCGGAGCTGCCGCCGCTGTCACCGCCGGAATCTTCGTCGGCTTCCCCTGCTGAGTCTGCACCGAAGAATGCGCAGAGACAACATCGTCTCGTCCCCCCAACACGTCTCATGGGAGTGGGCTGCTGCGGGTTCCATTCGCACGGGCTTTGGGTCTCCACCCGAGTCCAAATGCATTAGACCCGGTCCAGGAAGGGAGAGGCATCACACCTAGTACATAATTAATCAGCTTTGGCTAAAATTTGCCACTGGCACGAGCTAAACTTTGATATCTTATCAAAAAGAAGGTAAACTACAAGAAAATGCGTGAAAAGGAGCATTTCAGTTAAAGCTACAGCGTGGGATTGAAATCAAGACCACAGAAAGAGATGAAACGGCTTAGGCCCTATCTGGCATAGATGGTCAGCTATTTTTACTGATCAAAATAGCTGATTTTTAAAGCTGGAGTGTTTGACAGGTTGCTTTTAGATTTGAAACCTAGAAGCAGCATAGGTTTGGAAAAGCTAAGAGAAAGCTACTTTTGGCTACTTTCTAACTATTTTTCTTCTTGCATCTCATGTTTACACCTATATTCATATATCTCTACGATAACAAAATTAATATCTTAATAAAAATTATTAAATTTAAAATTATTTTAAAGTATTTTTTTTAAAAAAATATTGACCAACATAACAGTTTAACCAAACATCTTTTAACTTTTCCAACCAGCTACTTTTCAACCAGCAGAAGCTAAAATTTCAGCTATGCCAAATGCAGCCTTACTCAGTTCACAGCTTGGGATATTAACGAATGAAGGAGAAAGCCCACCTGGTCTTGGTGCAGCACTTTTTTTCCTCATAATTAGGAATTAAAGTCATGAATAAGTTGGTTGTGCAGGAAAAAAAATCATTCAATTGCTAAAGAAAAAGTTAATATCAAATCTCAGGTTTGCCTAGACTATGTTTCCTTGGAAGGAATCTGCAATGAAAAGAATAGAAAGCAACATTTTTCATCGTTTCCTTGGACAAAAAGAAAACGAGGAGGAAAATAACTAAGTTTTCCGTCCGAATCTATTGGAAAACAAAACTCACGTCACGAACGCTTCTTCTCCCTTCTTCCTTGCCCTGTCCCTCCTCCTTCCCTCTCCCTCTTCGCCGGCACCGCCCTCTTCCTTCCCCTCCTCACCGGTGCCACCCTCCTCCTTTCCTCTCCCTCCTCCCAGAGCCAGTAAACTCATCCGCCTCCCACCTCTCACAAAGCTCATGTCTGCCTCTGCCTTCGACCTCTCGCCGAGCTCGCCTCACCTCCTGTCGCCAGCCTCTCTCTCGCGAAGCTTGCGAGCCTCCCGTCGCCGCCCTCTCTCGCCGAGCTCACCAGCCTCCTGTCGCCAAGCTCGCCTCATGTCGCCGACCTTGGCTGAAAAATCACGTGCTTCTTACGTAATAAGATTTTTCCCTCCCATCATGTTTTTGTGCCTTCTGGTTTTCCTTCCGTCGAAGGAAATAAAGCCAAGGGCAGAATTGATCCTTTCGGCTGTGTTTCCTAGACCTGATGGAGAGTAGGATGGAAAGAAAATAAACAGGGAAAGGAGAGAGCGAGAGAGGGAAAATACATCACGTGCTACGCACGTGAAAAGAAAAAAACGAAGCTCGTCTTCTCCCGCGGAGCTCGACGCCGCGCTCGCCACCGCTTCTCCTCGCCGGACGCGGGAGAGCTCGCCGGGAGCAGTGAGTCGGCGGCGGACGGAGCTCGGGGCGAGGCAGAGCTCGTTGGAGGCGGAGCTCGAGACGAGCTCTGGTCGAGGCGGAGCTTGAGACGAGATCTGGGCGAGGCAGAGCTTGAGACGAGATCTGTGCAAGGCGGACCTTGCGACGAGGAGCTCCTCATCTTGTCTTCTGCGAGGCGAGCTCGAGATGGAGCTCGGGGCGAAGTGATCTCGCGGTGAGGCAGAGGTGGAAATCGCGACGGGAGGTGACCTCGCGGCGAGGCGGAGGTGGAGCTCACGGCGGGAGGCACGCGAGCTCTCAACGGGAGGCGGAGGTGGAAATCGCAACGGGAGGTGATCTCGCGGCGAGGCGGAGGTGGAGCTCACGACGGGAGGCACACGAGCTCTCAACGGGAGGTGAAGATGGAAATCGCAACGGGAGGTGATCTTGCGGCGAGGCGGAGGTGGAGCTCGCGACGGGAGGCGATGTTGCGGCAAGGCGGAGGCAATATCACGTCTGCGAAGGAGGGGCGAGGCGAGTAAGAAGAACGTGATGGGCGAGGAAGCAGAACGCGTGAGTTTTGTTTCCACCCAATCCGGGCTAAAGCGTTTTTGACGGAAAACGAAGGAAAACCTTAGGGGTTTTTCTTTCTTTGTTTTCTTTCCGTGCAAAGAAACGATGGAAAGTTTTACTTTTCATTCCATCCGCTGTGGAATCCGCTCTAGGAAACACAGCCTTCAAGTTGAAGCCAATGCAAGACGCTAAATGGGGAAAACTATAAAAAGCACACCTTCCGGAGATCTTTCAGAGTAAGGCCAGAGGACAACTCTTCATCTATGTTTCTTACGTTTTTTTCTCATGGGCAGCATGACAGCTTCAGAAAAACTTCATTACGCCGTACAAAGTAGGCATCCATTTATGATCCCAGGCCTGAATTATATTCGATTCTTGGAGGTTAACATGGACCAAACTTTAATTGCAGTGTAAGTTATATCATTCTAAGAAAACAAAGAATAAACCTTTTGTACTATGTCGACGAGAAAATAAAGCTGATTCTCGTCTATAAAGAGAAAGTAAACAATGCAGATTTAATCATAATACTGATAACATTCGTATAACTTCTTTGAGTTAAAATAACAATAAACGGTTTCAGTTTATTCCACCAAATTTCCATTTTTGTATAACTTCAACCGAGCAAATATAAAAGTTAATCCTTAAAAGACAATTTTGCAGGGAAACATTGTTACATTGACCAACAGTTTCTTCCCAAATCGCACGTTTCATCTGACTGGTCAAACTAATTTGCAGCATATCTAAGTGAATAGAAGAAAATGAGTCTATAGTGCTACCTGACTTAACATCCCATAGAGACATGGGTGGCTGCCCTGACAAACAAGAGCTAGTCAACCCTCCATAGAGGAAATGGATTCTTCTAAAATACTTTGAAGCTCTGTTACTCTTTGCTTTGTGAGAGAGACGCAATCCTACAAAACATAAAACGTTAGCAGCATTAATGGAATCCAAACGAAACAGGATGCTTCTAGACCATGATAGAACTATCATTTTTTTAGCTTTATTTTTTTACTTTGAAGACAACTGTAACTTCTTATTGATGGCAGCCTATCAATATTTCAGCACCATATAACATTTCTCATCACAAATTAGAAGGAATAGCTCAGTGAAAGAGTTTCCTGCCAGGCATCAAGAAATAATATACACAACTGTAACTCTGCAGAATCAAATGAAAAATATATAATATTTTAATTAACTTTTGGAATAACATATTGAAAAAGAACTACAATTTAAGAAATCCATGAAAATTGTTATCCTGTAACTTCTAATGCATTTCTTTTTTTTTCTTCATTTAATCAGCTACATCAGAAAAAAAAAGTGCTGAAAGAATGTTATTCACATCCATCGCATTACGTTTTGGTTTTCTTCAAGTTCGTAGTAAGAGAACGTATCGGACATACCCTAATAGTTGATGTGCAGGCAAGGACTTCTCCGCCTGGTTTATATATTGACACTAGCTGCCCCAAAGAATCAAGAACAACAGTAACAAAACTTTCCATAATGGATTCTTCTTCTGCAGTCGGGTCCGCCAAGATGTACTTTTTGTGAAGCGCACATGTCAAGGAAAATGGAACATTTCGAAGCAAAAGCTTTGTTGTTTCTTTATTGACCAACTCTATTTTTGATTTAAGTTCGAGTTGCTCCCCAGAAACAGTAACCACTCGGCCTTCATCATTTAGAGAAACAAGAGGAATTTGCACTGCCCAACAACACGATTAGTTTCTAATCATCAATACTCAGAATAAAAAGCAAAATAAGAAGTAGATAAACATTGAGAAAATGCCCAAAAGCCCCTCGATTTTTTTGTATTTCCAAACAGGCGCTCTTACAATTAAAAAAAAAGAATTATTTTCATTTAAAAAAGTAAAAATTGAGAGAAATGTTATCCCTCCTAAACATATTTAGAATTATTTTTATTAATTTTTATTTAAAAATAGAAATATCTTTCTAGAGGAATATTTTCCTTTATTTCCCTCAACTTTTTTTTCTTTCCATCTCTCCTATTTTCTCTTCTAGGAAACATAACCTTGAAGCTATTGCCTGGCGCCATGACCTTTTCACTGCTGAGTTGCCCTACACCATGGTTGTTTTATTCATTGAGTTGTGCCACATCTCTTAGAGGAATTTTTTTAACTTACAGCTTAAAAACATTTTATTTTACACTAAAATTTAGCTAATAAAAATTAAAATTAAATAGTTTACAATGATATAAATATTATAAAAGTGTTTTATTCTATTCCTAATTTGTTATACTTGTTTTATTTGTTATTTTATTGCAAAAACACTTCATTTGATACACGAAAATATAAATAGAAAATAACACTAAAATTCAAGCTTCAATAAAAAAAATCATTAATAAAACATTATTTTATGAAGTGTTTTACTTTTTTAATGCTTAATTCCATAAATTGTTTTGCACAAAAATCTTTATGCACCGGTTGACTATTTATAGAACTTATTATTTGTTTCTTAGGAAAATAAAATGTTTGTATAAAACATTTTGGTTGTCATTTAATTACTCCAAATTTAACTAAAAACTAAAAAAACTCAACTAAAATATTTTTCTATGAGAAATTTATCTGGTAAAAATGTTTGAATATTTTTTTGTATCTTTTATTAACCCAAAGATTATATAGAACCTTTTATTTAGAATTTACTTATATAGAAAGTAACTAAAATACATAAATAGCATGAAAAAGTTTAAAGATGAGAAAGGAATATTATCAAAATGTTTATTTTTTTAAAAAAAACTTGTTGAATGTTTTGTTAATAATACAAAGTGTTTTTATACAACACATTATTTGCGACTTAACTACATCAAAATTACACAAATAATTTAAAATTTTACTGCCCCATTTGCCCCAACCTCTATTTCTAGCTTCTTGGTTGAAAAAGATGCTGAAAAAGTTTGAGAGTATTTGGATACATAGCTTATGATTAGTATTTTATTTATAATAAATAAATTTTTATTAAAAAAATTACTAACATAAAAATTATATGACTAAATTTATAATTAACTATAACTAAAATATTTATTAAAAAGCTAATTTAATATTATTTTTATTAAAATATTAATCATTTTATGCTTAACTTAGGTTAAAGTATTGCTAATTAAGTTACATTATTTAAAATTTATAAAGCTAATAAGTCAATTTTGATATTCACAAATAAGATTTTAATAATAAAAATATATTTTAAATTATTAAAATTATGAAATTATGATCATGGTGCATTATAGAAATAAATTATAAGAATTTGATTGACAAAAACATATATTTTGTTTGTTATTAAGCTTAAAATTATAAGAATCGAAGCAGAGAAGCGGGGGGCTAGAAAAGCATCTTCACCCTGCTGAGTACCATGCTAATTTGTAAGTTAAAACAAAGAAACTGAAAAGTCAAACGCCTCAGTTTCTTGATTTCTACTAGCCGCAAAGCCAGACCCAGAAGCTAGGCCAAACGGGGCCACTATCTTAGAATGAGATTGGTATTACCCTAGCATGATTTTTTTTTTTCATCTAGAAACAATTTATACCACTATCTTTATTTATTGTTTACATTTTGCATGATACTCTGCACAATCAAACTCCAGTCTTACGGTAACAGTCTTTTGCACAAATCTATAATGGCCATGAATTTGAAAGCTTCCATAAAAAGGTTCACATTTCTTAGTTTTA
The DNA here is from genome assembly GCA_027563935.2 of Costus lasius. Lineage (NCBI taxonomy): Eukaryota > Viridiplantae > Streptophyta > Magnoliopsida > Zingiberales > Costaceae > Costus > Costus lasius. The sequence goes on along the minus strand of CM050451.1, from coordinate 3,893,220 downwards.
TCCAAACTATGTCAAGTTTATTACCATCCAACTATATATACACAGGCACGTATATGTATACTTATATTACACACATTTGTACACGAATTGATAGGACAATATGATTCATGTGTATTTTTGATAGGACAGTATGATTCATGTGGCTAAAAGACATAGATATCTAAGATAAAATGCAATTGTTTTGACAAACCATACTATCATTCCAAGTCTAGAGATAGTACTGTACCGGACAGTTTATAATATGAAACAGTTAATTCGATCTCAAGTTTCCATTGATGATTCAAGATTGTCAACACTGCCAAAGCATAGTACTTAAAATAATATAAAGAAACGAAGGAACAAAAGGGAACTATACCAGTAGAATGCTCTGTATCATACACATGAAAGAAATGCACTTTAAGCAATATAAATTTTTGCGGTTACATAAATGAATTTAGAACTTACAATGAGAGAATGAAGCAATTGCTGAAAGTAACGCAGCATCAAAGAGAGAGCCATCAGCATTAAGACAATAAATATCCTGACAAGATGCATCTATTATTACATTGCAAGGGGAAGAAAAAAGCAAGAACACAACCAGAAGCACCTTTAAGTACTATATCGGACAAAATTTTAGAAAAATACATTGCATCCTTAGGGTTTTCAATTATGCCTTCTATTATTTTCAATCTCTTTAAACTATTTAAAATGCTCAGTTTACCTCCTTTAAACTATACACAAGCTAATTTTAGTACTTTTTATATCCAGCATTATCGAATGGGGGTGTTTTACCTTTCCAATGCTAAAATAATATGATCAAGGACAATGAAAAATGATTTCTGTCAATTGTGACTTTTGATTTGATGGATAAAAAGGACAAAAATATAGGTCTTATAGGCACATTATATTAACACAGCAATCCACAGACGTTTGAGAAATCCTACAAAACATAGGTTCAAACAAAATGCAAGATGGCATTTTTAAATTTTAAAATATGTAGGACAAATTTTCAAAAGTACACTAATATCAAGTAAATCATATTTTTCCTCATATGTTGAAACGCCTACAACATTAACAATAAGCAGTGAAAAAAAGAAAATGACCATACAGATCTAGACACACAATCTCAAATGAAACACGTTCATCATAAACAAAAAGCAGTGGAAACAATTAAACGCCATACCAAATAGGCCATCCATGCAGCCTTTCCAGGAACTAAAGACAGCTCGTTAAGGTTTATCATTCCAGAACTGCAACAAATTCAAACAACCCACTTAAGCAGCACAAATGAATAAATGGTACTAACGAAGAAAAAAATATTTATATGGCTCAGTAGAGCATTCTTGTAGCGTAAAACTACGTACAGACTACCTAATTCAAATGTAATACAGGGGTTGTTTACCATTTAACATATTTTTAAAGACAGATATGGAAAACATCATCAAATTATGGTTTGCTGCCTAAGATTTACGGTCAAAGTAGAGATATTATGTGAAAAGTTAAAAACATACTGAGCTGCAAGATGATTTCCGTATTTTGTTTAGATAAGTTGCAGCATTAAGGTAATATCTAAAAAAACAAAATGTATCATATCTCTAAATTAAAGGTGTATGAAAGATTAATGAAGTCAAGCGACAAAATGTATGAGATAGCGGAGGGAATGAGGAAAGTCAAGAAAGCAATGAGTGTTCCAGTGGATGCTTTTGTTAACTTGTTTTGTGATGCTATACTCAAAGCTTTCAACTTGCATCATGGAGTAAGGAAAGTCTATCAAGCAAAGAGTGTTCCAATGGAAGCTTCCGTTAACTTGTTTTGTGATTCTTTACTCAGCTTCCAACTTGCATCGTATTCTGACCTTTGATCAGGAAAGTTAACATAGGGAAGGTGTTTATTTTAAGTCTATGATTTTGTCATCCCTCCTTGCTGTCTTCTTATCCCAACAATTAGTTATTCACCGAATCAAATACAGTAAATGGGGAAAGCAATAGGAATACCTAAGTTCTAAATCATGTTCGCAGAGGTAGTTGCATAACGGGTGGTGTTCTAGTTGTTGCTCTGATGATTTCAACAATCAATGATTTATAAAATGCAGCCACTTTATATTTCTTTGCCTTTTCATTGATCTTTTGTCTTTCATCCCACGTGTGTTTTATGTTTGCTATTTGCATATATATATATATATATATATATATATATATATATATATATATTAAAACTCCCATTTGATTCTCAGTCAGAATGATGCACATTAATCAAGGTCCAGTAAGAGTTGCTTACATGAACCCTTCACTATGACGTCCCTCTTTATGCCTTTCTGCTTGAACATTGGCGCAAACAGGTACAATATCCATGATTTCACGTTCCCTTAGACGTGGAGCATGGATGTCCTCACAAAGAGGCATTGCTAAGAGATGTTACTTAAGAAAGGCATGCATGTCTAGTCCATAAAGACGAAGCAGTGATGTTGTGGTCAGTTGTTGAAAGGTTTCTAATAACCACTCACGCATCAATGAATCAGAGGCATGCAACTAGCACGGGTCAACTTCATCCTCTAAATTAAGCAACAAAAAGAATCTAATTTGGATAAGTGGTGGGCAATTCTCAACTTATTCCTACATGAGGATTAATGCAATTTCATAAATCTATTTTGGTTGGTATGCTTCTATGCTGTGAATTACGGTCCACTGCATAAGCTTCCTACTTGGGAAATCTAATCTTGTTGCCATCTTTGTGGTACGTTATATCAACCTCTTTTGGTAATCTATTTTGATTTGCAACTTTTTTCATATTTCAAGCTTTGTCAGTTTATGCAATATACATTCCATCTCTTTTGGTAACGATCCCCCAAGAAGGTTTGATCTTCAAAAATGATATAAAAAATTCCAGCTTCTATCCACAAGCAACAAATTCTGTCTCCTATTTTCCCTCACATTGAAGTCTCAGAACTGGAAATTAGTAAACCAATTCCTTGCATAGTGATTTTATTGGCTCCTGATCATATCAATTAATCAAAGTATCAAACACTTGAGATAATATGCACCATCATATGCAACTTATATTTAAGTTCACGGTTGCAACTTTTGAATAGCTACTTGCTAACCAAGAGATCCTATGTACATAATGCTTATAATTATGAATTAGAACGTCCAACACTGTAGAAGATTCTTTCAACCGAAGTGACTCAATCATAGTTAAGTAACAGGATCTCAGAGGGTCTGTTACTTCTGCAGAACCAAAAGCAGGAAGGAAAGGCGGAAAACGAAAGAAAAAAAATGCTAAATCTTTTTCTTTACCTTAGTGTAAAGGCAGATGAAAAGAAATAAGAAACCTACCATCTATCTTGATTACATTACACCCAAAGGTGGGCAGAAACGGAAAGGATATTAGTACACTTTCCACCCTCAATTAACCTATACTGGCCTTGATGTCTTATTCTATATCCTCCATTATTGTTGACTGAATATATACTATATGAATCAGAACCCAACTGATCTAGACCCTCTGAGAAGTCCACGATGGTCCAAACCGTCTAATTTGCTTGGACTGCCTAATTGCTTTGAATAGCTAGATTGAACGTCAAACCTTGTTGAACCACCAAAATAGTCTAGAATGCACAATCACGTAGCGTTTTAAAAATTGGTCTATATTGTCCTGTATGGACAGTATATATTGGTTTGCATGGGCTGTACATATTGGTATGCCCTACATGGGCAATACATCCTGATCTACCCTTTACCAGTATCAATACAGGGTCGGTACTATATATATATATATATATATATATAATTTAATAGTACCATTGGTGCTATGTATGTATCGGTATAGACCAATATCGACAAATATATATTGGTCCACTAGTGGAACGGTACATTAACAAGGACTGGCATTGAAACCTTGCATTCATAGCCTTCTAACTTGACTCAACCACCTAACAAGCTAGACCTATCGACCGAGCCAAATCTCTACATTAATTTAAAGTGTGTGACCAAGTTAATTTAGGGATCATTTGTAAAGATAAAATTACACAAATGATTAATTAACTTAACTTCCATTTAAGGTGATCCATATATTTTTTAGTTTTACTTTAGTACATAAATTTCCAATCCAATTTTAATATCGTACATCAGTTAATTTTCTCAAGTGGATTTTTTATCTGACCAACTAAAATATTGAATGGGAGCAAAACATCACATGCAAATAATTATAAATTTTCCATTTCGACATATTATGGATTATTGATAGCATGATATGTGTCATTTGTTGGACATGATTATTTTATTTTATGTTTACTTGTGGAGAGCAATTACCTACTCTCAAGCATTACCAAGGATTTTTTTTCTTTTTATATAGAAGTTGAAATATTAGTCATATAGACTAGGAGGGACATAATTCCTAAAGTTCCTCAATGCTCTCGAACACTCGGAAGAGTCAATAGAACAGTAAAAAAATTATGGAAACCACTCAAGAGACAATTAAATAAAAAGTTAATGAGAGGTAAACAATAAAAAAGAGACAGAAAGAGAGGAGAGAGCATGCATAAGTAGGAGAAGAAACAAAGAGTAAAACAAGAAGATCCAAGAGATAACAAAAAAAATCTATAAGAGACTTATGTTTACGAACCTAAAGAATAATTCATCATCTATCTTGATGGAGAGTAAACTCCGAAAAAATCAAAATGTTAATTTACCTAGCATTGGAGAGATCTCTGCTGAAAACCATTCCCTTGCAGCAGCAAAATAATTTTCTTTGACATCCCCATGGTGGCTTGCGGTGATAAGAAAATTCTCATTTACCATAGAAGATGGAGAAATATATAATGCAAATTCTCATTGACCATAGAGGATGGAGAAATTTATATAATGCAAGCCTTGTAAAGAGAAAAATTAAGAGGATAAAATGAGGGGTAGCTTCTGTGTTGTTTGAGTAAAAAAGGGGCTTCTAAAAAAAGAGGAGAATAAGCACGTGGATTGTGGATGAACTAGCCCCACCTCTTTTGTTTGATCTCATATCACATGTCTTGGAAACTTGCAAAAAATTAAAATTATTTAATTTTGAGGTGTTCACAGATTAAATTTGAATGAAGGTAGACTTATATCTAAGGAAACACATGTTTAGTTGAATTATAACATCTTCCCATGCTGGTAGGAGCTCCTAAGATGCCCTTACTAGATCCAAGATAAGTGGTAATTATCAAAATCATAGACTAGTTACACCTGATGTTATGTCAATATTGTGGTCTACAATGCCCACATTCGAATTCATCTCATGACACATGGTACTAATACGTTGAAGGCCATATGCTTAATTAACTCACATAGTCCACTACTATTTGTGGGACTAATGCTTCAACTAGGAAAGATAAATAATAAAAGAAGATAATGATACATATAAGAAACTTCAAAGGAAGCCTCTGTATTATATCCTTCTCTTGACTGGAACCATAATAATCTACCTACTTTCAAACTCTAGTGATAGAATGGGTCTTAACTCCTCATAATTATAAAGGCATTTGTTTTTTACTTTGCTGGAGTTGATTCCTTACCTCTCCTCTAGTATTGGTATGTAATATTTCCTGTAAGTTTAGTTGAACCTCCGCATGATCTTCATTCTATACTGCATGTGTAATCTTTTTTGGCAAGTCCATGGCTCAAGCTCTTGTGTTAATGACACATAAATCTCGCACATTATCACCTCCATCTCTTCCAAGTTCATTTGAAATTGCCGTTTATGCTAGAATTATTTCATAACTTATGACATAAAAGTATTCAAACAAGGAGTTCTCATTTGATTCCTAGTGTTCGTCCTCATCAATGTCCTCATCAATTGCAAATGACGGATTAGCTAGAGCTTTCCACTTTGCATGTCCTATCTCAATAGTGCAATTCTTTGTTACTATGCTCTTATATTCTTTACATTGGTAACAGTTGTCATGATTGAGATTTTTAGCTAGGCAATTCTTGAGATAACTATAGGCATTGCAATCAAGAAGATTAACAGTGCAGGTATGTTCAAATAGGAAGGTACCCATTCTCACTCCAATTTATCATCGTCACTGTCATCTGGTTGCAATAGAGTAGGTTGAACTGATTCGTCCGTATTTTCACAATTAACTAGATCAAAAAAATACTGAAAGGGGCAAGATAAATCACCAAGCTCATCCATCATGGGATCTTGATCCTCAAATCTGACCATCAATACATCATCAAGTCAATCTCAACTTTGAAAAATGACTTACAAAAAAGATAGACTCACACTATGTTTCTAGTTGTAGTATCTTTAGTGATAGTCAACTGTTGAAGTGCATATAAGCCATCTTCTCGAGTTGAGGAAATGAATCTATTTTGATCTTTTGTATGTATCATCATGAATGTTACCAATTATATCCACATATGTTGGATAATGTGTACCGTGAGAGGATGTAGATGGCAAAATTCTATAAATTCAAGGCTCTTACCTAAAATTACAACCACCACTTGACTAAAATTTTAAAATGATCATAGTTAGACAATAGGCATTCGCAATATGCCTTTAAAAATGAGTGTCATATACATGAGAGTATCCCTGCACAACTATCATATTAGTAAAGGGCAACTGTGCATAAGTCTTAAATTGATCTACACATAATTTATGGCATTATTTGATGGGATTTTTTTATTAAAGCTCATGTAAGCTTATTCATTCCTAGATCAAGGCTTGCATTACAAGCCCAGCCTTCTTAATATCTTAGAACCAGAAGGTTGTGAGGTTTTCTCATAGAACTAATCCCAAGGATGTCCAACCTTCTCAATGTCTATGAACAAGTAGTTGGTGGTAAGCATAAATTAGAATATATTAATGAGGTTTTTGATAGTGTTCTCTTAAGATAAGATGAAATAGAAGAATATAAAAAGATTCATTGGAAGAAGATGAGACTTTTGATGATGCATAAACTAGTAACTTATTTTAAGACTTATTATTTGGATTGTATTTGAATCATTTGATGCTTGGTCTTGTGAGTTGTCACTTTGAGTTAATGTTATAAATTAGTTGATTTGCAACTCATTCATTGGAAGAAGATGAGACTTTTGATGATGAATAAACTAATAACTTATTTTAAGACTTATTATTTGGATTGAATTTGAATCATTTGATGGTTGGTCTTGTGAGTTGTCACTTTGAGTTAATGTTATAAATTAGTTGATTTGCAACTCATGGGTCTTGTTACATTCCATATTTGATACTTCATTATGTAATTTGGTTGGTTGCAAAAAGTCAATTTTAACTAATTTGATGTGCTTAAATTTATTCTCTGTGAATGGTTGCAAAGAAAGTTTGCATCTTGGTACTTGATACTTGATAGATATTTTTTTATTATTATTTGTTACTTGTTATAGAGTTCATTTTACTCTTAATCATGGTTTGAAAACTTAGTCTATACTGAGCGGTATGACTTGTTTGTACTTATCCAACCATGTGCTAGTATTGATAGATGGTTGATGTCGTATATAAATATATATTATATATAATTAAAGCCAACCAGCATCAATCAATATGAACTGATATCAATAGTACATACCAATAGTGGACCGATACACCAATATGGACCGAAATTTAAAACCATACTCTCAATGTATAACCATCTTTTAAAAATTTTACTTTTTTAACCTTGTAGTAGGATCCAACAATGTGATCCTATGTTTTGATTAAATGGAGCCTCTATCATTCCTATATAAGATCACAATCTTGGCAACCTTGCTTAAAACATCCAAACTTTGTCTTGAGTGCATCATATAGGAACAATATTGAGACTTTAAAGCTTGATCATACCATGATGTTATAACTCCTTCCTTCTTCCTTTTGTTAAATATAATTTTGAATATAAATATACATTTTGCGATCTGCTGTAATAGCATGATACCTTGTTTAATGGCAGAAACATTGTAAAATCATAGACCATGTATGTGAAATTGTAAATATATAAATAGGGGCATTTTCAATTAACTTAACTCATAATCAAATCTAACATAATTGAATAGTAATAAGTTTGAAACCCCCACCCCCTAAATCTATTTATTTTATTTCTTTATTTTTCATTTTACTTCTCCTTTTTCTCTTGTAGGTACTCAGGATCCACCTACCTGAATGAGTGTAAGATTTGGATCAATAATGCTCTCTTGCTATTGAAATTGCAATCAAGTTTAGTCCAGACTGTACGTGAGAATGGGGTGGTTTTGATAATAGACCAGGATAATGCAATAATAAATATATAAATTGGGTCATTTCCTAACTGCTTACAGTTTTGGGACAATTATTCACCTTATTCAAATCTAACAACTTACGTAGTCTTGCTACCTTGCCTAATCTGTGGATAAATCTTTCCATGCTTCAATTTTCAATGTTTGATTAAGTAAATTATGCAATCACACAAGAACTTGTCACCTGTCTCATGATTCATGTCAAGGGCATCAAAACATAAGAATTTAGAAACATGTGGATCAACATATTTTTGGGAGACCCTATAACCATCTCCAGATAGTGTACTCGTAACTAGCTAATGTAATCAACTGAAAACTATCTTGTTAGCTCAAAAGAAATGGTGGAAACTAAACTAATTATAATGGTTTTACTTGATGATTTAAATAGACAAAACCTAAATACCATAAGAACCGATCAAACATATAAAGAGTTGCAAAATGATATACTTGTTAGTGAATGTCTTAGAAATAAATGACAAGTTAGCAGATAAATGGTATTTACAAGACTATATCAGAGCTGAAATTACCTCAGAATAACATCTGATAGCTGCTTTGAAATAACAGGTGCCATCGCTGCTGGCCTCCCTGGCCTCACAGTAGGCGAACAAATTGGGGGCATGTTGAACTCAATAGCTGTAAATGGGCATATACATAAGACATACTAAATATAATAAGAAGAACCTTGTGAGACCAAAAACAAGAAAGACCTAGTGAGCCTTCGTTAGGCGCTTCAGAAGACGGGGTCATGACCTCAAGCTTAATAGCTGCCAGCATCGTCTGCACAACAACAGACGCATTTCATCGAGCAGGTGATAGATGTGAGCCAAACAGAACCGCAAAAAGGCATATAAGACTACGAAATGATGAAAGCAAACGTGTACCGTGTCACCAATCTTAACCAAGGCAGATCCATCAGCAGAAGCTACGGCACCTGTCGAAGATGATACGCAGTAGCAAACTCAGAGAAGGAAGAAAGAATGCAAATCTGTCGAAGGGAGAGGAGAAGACGGGAGACGAACCGAGGGCGATAGAGGTATCCCGGGCGCGATGGAGGGGGCGAGCGTCCGGGCGGACGGAATCGCAGAGGTGTCGCTCGTAAAAAGGGAGGGGGAAGAGGCGGCGGTACGCTTCCACCTCCATCTCCCCCGCCGCCGTGTCGAAACCCCCACCCCCGCCGCTACCGCTACCAGTCGTCATCGCTTCCATGTAGTGCGATGCCCTGCGAGAGATTCTCGCTTGCGTACAGTGAGTCCAGGACTCGCTTTCATCGCCAGAGTGCCGAATTTAGGGATGGCAGCTCCGATCGGACCCGACCCGATCCGTTTCGTTCAATTTTACAAGTAAGGATACTCGATCCGTTTCGTTCAATTTATAAGATGTTTAATTAATAGCTTTTTAACTGTGTCAAAGTTTAAAATAATAAATAAATATATTATTTTAAATTATTTAAAATAATAATATATTTTAATTTTTTTTTATTAAAATTTTAAATTATTTAAAATAATAATACTTAAAATTTTAAACAAAATAATATAAATTATTTTTTAAAAAAAAGCAGAAGCTGCAAAAGCTTTAAATTGTAGCTTTTCCAACTTCTGTTTTTTATTTTTTTTTTTTCTACTTCTGCTTTTTATTATCAAATAGTTTTTTTTCTGCTTTCATCTTAAAAGTTGATTAAAAGCAGCTTAAAAGCGAGGCCAAATAAGCCCTAAGTACTCTTTTGCATATTATACATATTTGTCATGGTAAAATATAGATTTCCAAATTAGCTCATGGACTCTTTATATACTATAGTTGGTAAAAAATTCTAAATGAATAGAATGATAAGGATGGCAACTGAGTGGCAATTTAATAGGTACCTGCCCTAATTGAATCAGGTTATATGAAAAGTTTTACATGTATCCAAACTGAATGGCTAATGGTAGTGCTGACTCAAAGTTAAAATGGCACATCCACTCAAATTAATTAGTTGCTTAATTATATCGTTAGAGATTTGGCCACAAAAGCAACTATACTTTTTTAGTATACCCAAATCTCTCCCAACAAATATAAATTAAATAGCATAGCTTAAGACCTACAACCACTACAAATTATATCAAAGATAATAATTAATTTTAAAAAACTTTACTAGATATGACCTAACATGATAATATAATTTACTTACCCCCACTTCACATTCCTCACGCAAATTATGCACACTCATCGCCTAAAATATCCTTCTCTCTTTGTGTTATCACAATTTCGTAATTAATTAAGGCGGAACACGATCTTAAAACTTTGTTATAGTTGATTAATATTATGAAAATTTAGGTAATCATACTCTTCACTTTGAAATTTCTAATCATCTATCTTATTTCTCGATGCATATAATGTGTATTAAAAGAGTAATTAAAGTAGAAACAAAAAATCATGTGTTTGAATGCTCATTAGGAGAATTAATCAACTAAATCAAATCATTTAATCACTAGAAATTTCATGATTTGCCAACATTATTTATTTAAACCTCACAAACACCATATTACATTATACATTTGTAGTAAGCCAAGTCACACTCCAATGGGTACTCAAACAGTACAAGAGAGAAGATGGAGAGAGCGAGAAAATTCACACTTTAGGCATAGTGACGATTTGAGAATCATCTATCGCCGGGAGGAGGAGGAGGAGGAGGAGGAAGAGGGGGAAGGGAGAGTCTGCACCTCTCTCCGGTGAAAGCTCCGGTGGCAGCCGCAAGCGGCGCACTTGAGTGCGTCGGCGGTGGGCTCGGGGCCGGACGCGACGAACTCGCGGCAGCCGTCGACCGCGTATCCGCCGACGTTGGCGGCGTGGTTCTTGCGGCATTCCATGTAGCGGACGACCCTCTCGACGACGGCGCCATTGCAGGAGACCTTGCGAGCCTCCTCCTGCTGCAGGCCCATGCTGCAGTGGGTACTGGTGGTTCAGTTGGGATCGAGTGCATGCAGTGGGAGATAAGGAATTTGGAAGGCACAAGGGATTGAGGAAAGAGAGTGCTGTCTCTTCATGTTTGAGAGTGGACTTATATGGAAGTGGTGAGGCAGTGGACTAGGTCGGCTCGGTGGTTGCTTTGTCAAATTCTGTGCAAATAATTAATAATTTTTCTTGCTCGCGCTCTCTCTCTCTCTTTAGCTACTTAGTGTTATTACTACGAGTAGAATTTAACACAGCAAATTTTGGATCAAAACAGAGAGAATGCACTCTATGATACGACTAAAAGGCTTTTTAATTGAGTTAGGAAGGAAATCATAAAACACTCTAACATAGTAATTTTTTGATCAAACAGATAGTAATTTACACTATAACGACTAAAGTTAGAAAGAAAATCATATGAATAAAAGATTTTCTGATTGAGTTGAATGCATTAAGATAAGTCAAACGATTCGCTTTAATTATTAGAGTGTTTTAGATTTGAGTAAAAATACAATATATCATTCTAGAATCAATGGAAGAAACCAAACCTTATTGTGCATGATTCTAGAATCAAATTAACCTAGCTGGGCTGAATATACCATCCTTTGGAGTGTGTGAGTGACTTGCAGAATGAAAGTCTTTTTCGTGGCAAAACTAAGAGTGGAATATTGGAGCTGAGTGGGTAGCTAAAGCTAAAGCATGCAGACACTGGGGGCAATGCAATATGTGTGCAGTTAATGGGAGTTGAAAATCACTCAAGAGTTGTTTTTATGTCTCCCATTCTATTTTATTGCTACATGAGCAGCTCTTTTTTAGGTTTTTTTTAAAGGCTTGTTAGGCAGGTTGGGGACAGGGATGATGCTTTGAATGTATTGATGTTTATGATTTGTACCTTTCACATCAAGAGCATAGCATGTATAATAAATCAATAGGTCCTCGTTAATAAGAGGCGGATCTACGACGCCGTATCGCCTACTGTGAGCAATTACTCTTAGGTTATATTTTTTTTATAGTGTATTTTTTTAGACGAAAAATTAGAAGAAAAGAATAAAAATACATTAAATCTAGATGCAAAATATTACTAGATTCAATGTACTTTCTATTTTTTCCTTTCAATTTTTCATCCAAGAAAATTAGGAGAAAAGTGAGAAGAAGAAAAAGAAAGACTTTTTATTTTATTTTATTGGAGAAATAAATTTGGGAGAGAAGAAAAGTAGCCTATTTTTTCTGGTTTTAGTGTTCAGAGAGAAAACTCGTAAAATGCTCCTCACGGGTGAAATACGCCTCGCCAGCCAGCCTCCTCCTTGTCGCACTCGTTGCTTTGCCTCCTTGTCGTGCTCGTCGCCCACACCAGCCAGCCTCCTCCTTATCTCGCTCGTCGCCAGCCTCCTCGCCTCGCTCACCGCCCTCACCAGTCAGCCTCCTCGTCATGCTTGTCACCCTCGCCAACCTCCTCCTAGTCGCCCTTCCTCACCAGCCGACCTTCTCCTCGTCGCCCTCCTACCAGCTAGCCTCCTCCTCGTTGCCCTCGTCAGCCAACCTCCTCCTCACTGTGCTCGTCGCCCTCGCCAGCCGTCACCTCATCACCCTCCTCCCAACCAGCCTCCTCCTCTAGTCTTCGTTGTCATTGTCATTGTCACCACAAGCTCACTCACTATTGCTGCCCCCACCGCAAGCTCTACCCGCACCACCGCCTCTCCTCCTCCTTATCTCTCTATTTTCTTTGCTCAGCTGCAATGCATGTGAGTTCATTTCTTTCCTTCTTATTTTTTTTCCTTTTTATTTTTCTTTTCCCTCTACTAATAAAACACATCCTTAATGTGAGCAATTACCCCTAAAATTTAGGACGTATACTTATCTTCTAAAGAGTTGATAACATAGGTTGAGTTTCCTCCGGCATTTACTTTCAAATGAATAATTTTTCTATATGTACTCAATTCCTTTGATGGGTAGGATTTTGAATGATTCTTTTCAAACTCGACCGATAGCGTTAGGGTCAAGAGCGAGTTTGGCAAAATCCATCCTTATCTTGACTCGTAGCTTGACTCGTTGCGATCTCTACTAGGTAGCCAACATCGAAGCTCGGATCCATACAAGTCGGAAGAGGCGGATTCTAAATTTTACCTTCATATAGACTCCTCGTAAGATTAACATACATAATCAATTACTCATTCCTCAACGCAGTAGGTTACAAATTTCTATATATAAGGTAGCATGTCTATATTAATATAACATAACATGGATCAGGAATTATTAGCAGGAAACTAAGCAAGCTCAGGGCCTCGCGGGAGTTTTCGGATCATGGCGATTATTGGCACCCGATCCGGGATAGTCGTTGTTCGCAATCTCCAGCGTTGACACTGCGTCCTCCTCCTCCATCAGCCTGGCCTCTCGGCCCGTCGCCTGCAACGATTATGGCAAGATTGGTCAAATTTAGTCAATTGGATATTTCTTTCAGCCTCTGTTTATCAAATAAGTCAAACCAACCTGCTGGTCTGCCTCTTCAACTACTTGCAGATCTTTCTTCCCCAAATCTGTGCTTCCAAACAGAGCAGAGCATGCATAAAGGTCAGAACACCAAACTGCATGGATTGAAATCAGAAGCTGTAGTGATACTTAACTATGCGCAGGAAGCGGAGCCCGAGGATGGGCAAGGCACGTTAACAAGAAGAACAGCAGCAGCAGCAGCAGAGGCAAGAAGCAGCTCTTCTTCCTCGCCATGATTGGCAGTGGCGAGCTTGGCCCTCCCTAAAGCAGAGTATAAGGGATGAACATGCCCCCAATCTGATGGCCGGCAGCTGGCGTTGTGTTGTGGCGTGATTGGAGGAGGGGCTTTTTTATAAGTCCAGCCCAGAAGACAAGACAGGATTGACTCCCGGCATCTGAAAGGTCAACTTCCATGTTGTTTATTTATGTGAACTCCAATAAGCTCATCGCAACTCTGTTTTTACTGAGAATGACCTAACATTTCGCACCAATTCAAGGCTTCAAGCATTGACTGAGCGACTGACTGCCTCTGACGAGCCTGAATTTGCTCCATGAATGGGGAAGACAAGCAACACATTAGTGGAAGATACGGCAGAATAAACTAGAAAAGAAAACAAAAGCAAGTTGGATCGATTACCAAAAGTAAAGAGGAGATGATTGGTGCGCAAGTGAGTGGGCGGTGCTGCAGTGCCACAATGCGGCATGCAGGAGCACTATGGACGATAGGAAGCAAGCAGAGGAGTGTTCTTGTGGTAATCGATCAAGTAGAAACTGGGAAGGATTATATCATCCGATCGATAATTTAATTGCTTACAGTTTGTAGTCGATTCATCGTCGATGCCACATCCTCCTCTCCGAAGCCCAATCAGTAAGTAAGATGGTGCACCATGCACCCAGCCTCGTCAGAATTTTAGGCCCTGTACAGTAGGTAGGAAAGAAAGTAAAAAAAATAATTTTTTTTTTATTTATTTAGAGGGATAAAAATATAAATAATTGATATATTCATTCTATTTTTTTATTTTTACACTTCTTTTAAAATAAACATCAGATGCTCGAATATGAAAAACCATAGATCCTCAAATCCGACAGGAAAGGGGCACTGGAGGAGCGTGAGGCATCAGCATGAGAGGCACATAAGAGGAGTCAGAGTTGGGATGACATTGGCGTGAGAGGGGCACAAGAGGAGTGTGAGAGCACGGAAGGGTGAGTTTAAAATACATAAGCAAAATGACAACTTTTCGCCATATTTAGGCGAAAAACAAATGAGTGAATTTTATCCATACTTTTCCTTTTATTTTCCTTTTTTTCTTATTTTTTATCCTTCCTACTAAACACACTTAAAAAGTGATCCTTCCAAGTTTCTTTTCCTTTTCTCCTATTTTCCTTCCTACTAAACACATCGTTAAAGAGATCTTATATAAAAAATAAAATTTCGGGAGTCAGGTCTCCCTATAAATCACACCTAGGAAAGAAATAATTTATAAGAAGCCCAATCTTTTGAAAAAAAAAATTACACTTTGTTTCCTTGCAGGGAAAGGAAATAGAAAAGAAAAGAAAACTAAAGGTGATGGAAAAAAGGATGGGAAGGAAATTTTGATAAGAAATAGGAAAGAAAAGAAAACTAAAGGTGATGGAAAAAAGGATGGGAAGGAAATTTTGATTATGTGAGTTTCATGTGACCAAAATGCTTCTTTCCTTGTCGCCTCACCGTGACCAAAAGCTTCTTTCCTTGTTAGAACGGCAAGGTGACGAAGGTTGGATGAGTGAGAGGGCGAACTATGACGGCGTGGAGGGTTGGACAACGAGGAGCGAACGAGCATAAAGGCTGAATGGAGATGGGCGAGCGAGCGTGGAGGCTGGACGGAGACAGGCGAGCGGGCGTGGAGGTTGGATAGCGAGCTCTGGCGGCGTGGAGTGCTGGACAGTGAGGAGCGAGCGAACGTGGAGGCTGGACGAAGATGGGCGAGCGAGCGTGGAGGCTGGACGGAGATGGGCTGGATGGCGAGAGAGCTAGCTTCGGCAACATGGAGGGCTGGATGGCGAGGAGCGAGCGAGCGTGGAGGCTGGACGGAGATGGGCAATCGAGCATGGAGGCTAGACGGAGACGGGCAAGCAAGCGTGAAGGCTAGACAGAGACAAGTTGGACGGCGAGAGGGCGAGCTCTGGCGGCGTTGTGATCCAGAAGGCAATGGCGGTCGACGTCGTGAAGGGAGGAATGAAGGGAAAGCAGCATCATAAGGCGAGCAAAACATGATGACATAAGCGAGCAACATCAGCTTGCACTTTTCCACCCGATTTGGGCAAATCAGATAGGAAGGAAAAATAGCTCTCTTTTTTTCACTCTATTTTTCTTTTCCAAATTTTTCGTCCATTAGGAAACAACGGAAATTGGGCTAATCCATCTGTTCTCTCCAATTTTCTCTCTTAAGAAATAGAGTGTTAGGGTTTAAGGAGATCTTATATATATATAAAAAAGAAAATTTATAAGAGTCCGGTCTCCCCGGAAAATAAAGAGGGCGGATGGGGGTAAAAGAGTTAGGTTAGGGTAAATAATATATTTAATAATTATTAAATTATTTAATTAATCGGGTTTAGATTTCGAGTACTCCTATGTTTGAACCCGAACCCAACAAAGGGTTATATTAAGTTATTAACTAAATCCAAATCTATCCCATTTAATTAAACAGATATCGAATATGATATTAATAGTTTGGGTCAGGAACTAAACATGACAGATTGATTTGCCATCCCTAATAAAAAAGTCTGAGCATATAACTGTGCCGGCCTTACTGAGGGCGGATTTGGCTGGAGTGGACCAGACAGGACGGGAGCGACTGGATCGAGCCCGATGAGAGCTAGAGGGAGTGGGCTGGGCTCACAGAGATAAAAGGCTTGCATTAACACAACCGCCACCTGAAAGATGAAGCCCTCATGCAGTTAGCACTTGGTCAGCACCATCACCCTCATCTTCTTTGCAACGCTGGCGCCGCCGCCGGGATCGGCCGGACGACGAGGTCTACCTCCGAGCCGTCGGCGACGTTGTAGTGGGCCAAAGTGTTGGGCTCCTCCAGCTCGATGCCGCCGTGGAACAGGACCAAGTGGTTGAGCGGGATACTTTGGTCCAGCACGTGGATTCGGAAGTTGAGCTCGGTGACGGTGTTGGCGGCGCTGGCTTCGAGCGGCAGCTTCAAGAATTTGCAGAGCTCGGCCGTTGAAGACGAGGGTTTGGGAGGAAACGAAACATTTTTAGGGAGATCGCTTCTGGAACCAAAGTCTTTCTAAAATCTAACTCTAGGTTAGCTGTTGTCATGCATATGATCGATCCAAAATATAAAATTTAGAAAAAAAAAAAGAAAACAAATCAAACATCTCCCTTGTTTTAGTAATTAACTTTCTAAATTAAGTTTAGAACAATTAGAACAGCTTTTAAAATTAAACGACTGAATGGAGCAAATGTAAGACTATTATCATTATTAATTATTCAATTAACCCGACTAGACTCTGCGCGTGAAGAGATAAATGGTGCCTCCTTGCTCCACACCGTACGACATTAGATATTCATCGTCCTGCATCGAAAACTCGTTGTAGACGACGTAGTACTTATCTGGCAGTTGCAAGTTTAACTTCTCGTCCAGCTCGTCCAGCTCCCACTTCAGCTCCTCCACACTCGCCCCTGGACTCACATCCACCGGGATCTCAATGCCCCTAGGTATGATCCGCACAATCACCGTTATCTTAGACGACGACTCCGACCGGAGAACAAGCTCCACCTCCGAGCCGTCGGCGACGTTGCAGTGGACCAACTTGTTGCTGTCCACCAGCTCGTGGCTGCCGAGGAACAAGGCGACCCGGTCGGGCCGGAATTTTCGGTCCAGCTGGTGGATTCGGCGCTTGAGCTGGGCGACGGTGTCGGCGGCGGCGGCTTCGACCGACATCCGCCTGTTGGAGTTGGAGGTGGGGATGTTGACGATGAGCTTGAGGGGTATATCAGGCAGGTCGTCGTCTGGCAAGAAGAGCTGGAGACGAGAATTTTGGAGGATGTCGTAGTACTCGGTGTCGAGGTCGTCTCGGAGGACTCGGCCATTGAAAACGAGGATTTGGGAGGAAACAGGATGGCCATGGTATTTCTGCACCTTCTTCTTAATCTCAGCAACATTGTCGAAGAACCAAATCTCAACGCTAAACTCTCTACCATTTGACATCTCAAAGAAGATGTCCATCTTGATCAACCGATACTTAATTTCGCAGTTGATAATAAGAATCAAGTGCTGTTAAATCTATTCTCTATTTATAGAACAATTTTTTCAAATTCATTCTCTGGATCATATTACACTCATGACTTGATCATACAGATATTATGAAGTCTGTCATGCCTGTTACATTTTTTTTCTATAAAAATTTCATGCAATATCTGAGTCTCAACTTCATTAATTATTTATCTATATAAAAAATACTAATAATTATTATTATTACATCATCCAAAATAAAAAATTTGCGACTTATTAGTGATTAACTTTCTAAATTAAATTTAAAACAACAAATAGAATAATAGTATTATTATTAATTATTCAATTAAGCCCACCGGTGATTTTGCCCTTGAAGATGTCAATGGTGTCTCCTTGCTTCACGTTGTGCCACGTGAAAGACTTGTCGTCCTCCATCGCACTCTGGTTGTGGATGAAGAAGTACTCATCTGGCAGCTGCAATTTGAACTTCTCGTCCAGCTCGCTCAGCTCCGCCCTCAGCTGCGCCACACTCGCCGCCGGACTCACCTCCACCGGAATCTTCATGCTGCTGCCCGTGATCTGCACCATCACCCGCATCTTCCTCGAGGACGACGGCCCCGCGGCAGCGACCGGCCGGAGGACGAGCTCCAACTCCGAGCCGTGGGCGTCGTTGTAGTGGGCCAACCTGTTGCTCTCCACCAGCTCGACGCTGCCGCGGAACAGGGCGAACTGGTCGGGCGGGATATTTCGCTCCAGCTGGTGGATTCGGAGCTTGAGCTGGGCGACGGTGTCGGCGCCGCTGGCTTCGAGCGTCAGCTGCTTCTTGGAGTTGGAGTTGGGGATGTCGACGGTGACCTTGAGCGGTACGGGAGGCAGGTCGTCGTCGGGCAAGAAGAGCTGGATGCGAGAATTTTGGAGGATGTCGTAGTACTCGGTGTCGAGGTCGTCTTGCAGAACTCGGCCGTTGAAGACGAGTGTTTGGGAGGAAACAGGATGGCCATGGTATTTCTGCACCTTCTTCTTAATCTCTGCAACCGTGTCGAAGAACCAAATCTCCACGCTCAACTCCTTCCCTTTCGACGTCTCAAAGTACACATCCATCCTTTAGTATCTATTCTAGAATATTAGATTGCTGACGATTAATTAATTTTCGCTCTTTAATATATAACAAAATTAATTGGAGTGATTTCTATTTATAGGCTGAATAGATTTTGACCAATTTGTTCTCTTGTCATGAATTCTTTTTCCTAATTACACGTGTTTTGTGTGACTAATGCAACCATCACTACTTACCATTTAAAACTAAAAGAAAATAGAATAGGCTAAAAATGGATTTTATAAAAATATGACTTAAAAATTTTTCATACTTCATACTTCATGTTGGGCAAAACTCGTCTAAGGCTAAAATCCATCCTAAAATCAAATTCTATCCTGCGATTTAAATCTAAATTGAATACCCAAAATACAATCTAGACTACTCTCATATACAATCGTGAAAAGATTAACTAGATTGTCTGGCGAAGCTTCTTCACACGCGGGGCGGTTTGGCAGAAGGCGGGTGATGCTAGCAGACACTTCTTCACATGTGTGTGGATGACCGATTTTACTACTGTACTATCCAGTATAAACTGGTCAAGGAGCTCATCGGACCGAATCCTTGAACGATGATATAGATGCATTTAATCCGACTAGTAACTAAGTGTGAACCTGATCAAAGTCTCACCCTTTCAACTAAGGAAAACAAGGGTGGTTCAATTGATTGACTCTTCAACCGTATATCTACACTCACTATTAGGGGTTCACGATTCAGTTAACTGAACTGTGCATCGGTTTTCTGAACCGAACCGATAGATTCGGTTCAGGAAAACTACAAACCAATTTCGGACTGATCGAACCGGTTAGCCAGTGTTTTGGTTCGATTAACCGTATTATATATATATATATATAAATAAAATTATTTAAAATTATAAACTAATTTAAAATAAATAAATAAAAAATTTTTGGTTAACCACTGATTTTTGATTAACCGTCAATTAATTGATAATTTTTGATGATTAACCAATTTGATTAATTATATAAATATAATTATGTTAATATAAAATATATATTTTTATATATAAAAAATATTTTTATTTTAAAATATATTATATACCGGTTTGGTTGGTTAACGGGCGATTCGGCCAAGCCCTGAATCGGTAACCGATCAAGGGATAGAAAAACTGATCGGTTAAAAAACCGTTTAGCTCGATTAATCGAAAAACCAGTTCGGTTAACCACGATTCGATAGTTCTAAAGATTTTTTTTATCACTCCTACTCACTATGCACCCAAAGCATAAAGGGAAGACAAAAAACTACATTTTGTACATGTTTAAACACTACATTGATTGCTCATCCACTAAACAAGCAAGCTAGAAAACCACATAATACAAAGATATGTCTCAAGTGACTCAAAGATTCTCGCTCAAACTTAGTGAATACAAACTTACAATGCCAATACACACAAAATATTTATACTCTACTTCATTAAAGGTTCACTCATGGTAATGATAGTAGTTGCTTATTCAAATAGCCACTTAGGAAATTTACATCTAAATTGGAGCTACTACGCATACCATAGGATGAACAATATGATTTCAAGTTTGGCTGATACTGACGACAATACTTTCTTACTTCCAGCAGAGATCACATGTTTATTTTTGAAGTTCGGTTAAGGCCAGGCTTCAATCGACAGCTCTAGATCCTAATAACTTGAGCAGCTCTGATTACAAAATCTCAGTAGACTAGGCTAAATTTTGTATTGCCCGCAGTAATGACCTCAATGGCACTCCCCAGAGGCCATGCTGCCTCCACAAATGCGCCAGAGTCACCATACTCCACCTGCCTCACGAGTGTGATGTTCTCCTGTGGCTTCAATCCTGTGAAAGAGCAAAGTTTCAATCTTTCTTGCTACACAATCTATCCATGCAGTTCCAAGATCGTCGTATCAACTACAAACTAATCATACCGAATCCATCCACAAGCAAGGTGTACTGGTACACAAGATCCATGCACACGTATGGCAAATCATCGCTGCGAACATTGGGATACTTGGATTCCACATTCTCCATCGTCGCTGTGCACACCGCCTTGGCAGCTTTCTTGAAATCTAGAAGCTGGACTTCTGCAGAAGTCGCAGCTGGATCTACGAATCCCACCTGTAATCTCATTATTAGTGTAGGCTTCTAGTTTTAGGAGTGGTGTCGATCGAAATCTATGGAAAAGCTAGTGTTTTGTGCTTGGAAACCGAGGATTACATCTGAAAGCATGTAAAAGAAGAATGATGCAGCATACAGGTTCCTCTGCCCTGCTCCACCTCCTCCGCTCCGTATCCCTCCAAATGTACACTTTGGGTGGGTGCACGGCTCATCAATCTTGAGAGCCTTGATCACTTCAACCCTGCATTCGGTAAAGCTTGCACCTGAAGGCGGAGACGAAGCATTGAACATCTCTCCGTTGTAGTTGTATACCCCTTGAGCCAAGTAACAAGAGAAGCCCCAAAAAAAAATTTTCAGACCATGTAATATATACATATACATCTTTTTAAGAGACCGAAGGCATGATTTGAAGAATTTGTTATCGACAACTAAGATCTTTAGATAAAACAATTCGTAACCTGGAAATTATGCATACCATTGTAGCCACCCAAAATGCAGAAACTGTATGATTTGCTTCCAGCTTTTAAGATTTCAGCTCGAGCAGCCAATTGACCATAATTCAAATAGCTGTAGTGCAACAAATAAAGGAGTACCGAAGGATCAAAACTAGTTTTCGAAACAGGAGAACATTTCATGAAAGCTTAAAAGAGATCATGGTTAAGGATCTACAACCTGTGAGCATATAAGTAGTATTTGGTTCCATTAAAGAATAATTCCTTGACATAGGCTTCCTCTCCACTGGAGACATTTGGAGCATTAGCAGCAGCCTTCTCAGAGATGGCATACGCCATTTGAATAGATCCACCTCCCAGATCCATTACTCCAACTGTATTAGAATATTTCTTGCCCAAGTTCCCCAACAAGTAGTTCACAGTAACCTATAATTAAGATCAAAAGTTAATCCAACAACATAATCTAACAATATGTTCATTATAGATAGGATGCTGCCAACCCTCACTCATAATCCTAATTTAGTGAGAATTTGAAAAAAAAAAATATCAACCACAAGTATTGATTGCCTTGATTCAGGCTAGCATTATATAAAACTTATGAACTAATTTACGGCACAGATTAGAGCTTTTAAACTAAAGTAAAATACACCTAGAA
Organism: Costus lasius; assembly: GCA_027563935.2. Classification (NCBI taxonomy): domain Eukaryota; kingdom Viridiplantae; phylum Streptophyta; class Magnoliopsida; order Zingiberales; family Costaceae; genus Costus; species Costus lasius. Next base: position 3,871,067 of record CM050451.1, on the reverse strand, counting down.
AATACCTTGAGATCGTTACTCTGTTTTTGTCAAATAGACAGATAGCAACCAGGAAAATAACATTTAACCATCCATTTGAACTCTAATTTTGAATTAATATCAAGAGCAAATAAATAATAAAGTGTTACCCAAAAATAATATCCTTCTTGATATCCACTGAGAACAGTGACCCAGTCAGCCTCATAGTCTAGTGAGCTATTTTCCCGAAAAAGATCTCTGACCTGTGGGATTGAAGGTAAAAAAGTTCAAACCAAACACAAATAAATTATCTCTGGTTTAGTTACAAGAATAAATTCGATTTGATTTAAACTACACGCAAATCAAAGATAAAACAATCACATACACATACGTGCATATAGAAATTGGATCAAAGCAAACAAATCTTTTAGGAAAGGAAGAGCTCATATCATTTGAGGAGACGTTTACCGCTTCCAAAATTTGCTCAGATTTCTTCGTTCCAAGTAATCTCAAGCCGGCTGTAGCCTACACAGCAATCATAAGAAAGATAAATGAGAACATAATCCAAATAAGATATCATTTTTAATACACATTCACTTTAATCTGCAGCAGGACAAGCTATCTAATGAACCAGAATGCAGGTGAGAGAATGAGTGCAACTAAACACTAAACACAAGTTACTACCCCAAGTCTAACAGGCGTGCTGGGCCTCTGCTCCTCTTGAACAGCCTCCTCGGCTTGCTCCAACAATGGCGCCAGTGAGTTGGCAGCCGCTTGGGGATCATCGGCATATGCGCTTAACCCTGGTGTCACCTGCACGCATACCCCTTAAAATTAGCCCTAGCTATTTTGGCCAAGCAGAAATTGTAGAGGAAGGTTAATTTTCAAGGAAAAAAAATGATCGAGCGACAAAAATATGCCTTGATGAAGACTTCAACGTCGGTCCCGAATCGCTGCAGCTCCAGCTCGTCGTCAAAGCAGTAGACGTGGACCCTGCTACCCGTGCTGCCGGCGTCGAATATGACGGCGTATCTCTTGGACTCCGCCGCCGCATTGCCCCTGCCGGCGCCGGCCGCCAGCGGCCGACAGGTGGCGGCGTGGGGAAAGGGGGAGAGGACTAGGAGCAATGGGAGGAGGAAAATGAGACGGTCCATATTCTGCTGCTGCAGCCGCCAACGTCGCCGATAGATGGAGGTTGCGCGAACGTAGCGGTTGTGGAACCGAATAGACAGGCCTAATATGACGACCGGGACCTCACACCTGCCCTCTATATAGAAAGGCAGTATAATACGAGTATACGAGGTAAACAACCGAATTTAATAATATATTAAAAAATTGTTAATTTCATATAAAAAATCTGAATTTATTAATTATATTAAAAAAATCGATTTAATTTCTTTTCTTTCTTGTTTTTGAAATGGAAAGCGATGGCGAACGGTGGGCGGCCTCCCACAGTGCCAGGTCACATCGGCCATGGCAATAATTGAGAAAAAAATTTCTAAGCATGTTAGGTAGCCCAAGTGTCGACCTTGGCAACTGAAAAAATTGATAATTAGACAGTGTTTACTCCTGTTAATACTTCTCTCTCCTTATAAACTCTTCTCTCTCCTTAATAAACCCTTCTCTCCTCTCTCTTCACCTGAAACCTCCTAAGGTGATGGAGGAGAAAAAGGGCGTAAAGAAAGAAGACTTATTATTACAATAATGACAGACATTACAATGACTCTTCCGCTTCTGACGGATACGATTATTACAATAATGACAGACGTTACGATGACTCTTCGGCTTATGACGGCTATCATTATGACAATAATGGTATAAGTTATGATGACTCTTCATTGTTTCTAACATTATGGCGTATTAAAGTATTTTGTTAATAGCTTATTATTGGACAATCCGATTTTAAACACGTGTCACAATCTGATCCGTCCAAGCAGCTATATATATGTCTCTATTCTAATGTAATGGATAGTAAATTGAAAGAAATATTTTTTGGAACCCTTTGGGTTGGTGTGTCTTCCTCTTTGTGAGGTTAGGGTTAGGGTATATAGCCACTCCTCTTCCCCCTTAGCTTGCTAAGGGTTTCCTCTCTCTTTCTCTTCTCCCTCATCTCTTCTCTTCTCTAGCGCCTCCAACCTCCATTCCGCGTCAATTGGTATCAGAGCATATGTTGGCAACTCTTGTTTGCCCATGACGATCCATTCTCACCTCCATGCTGGTGTCTTCCATGTTCATCACCGGAGTTGGCCGTCTGGTTCTTTTCAGAACCCATGGCCAACGATGAAGGGAACCGTACACGTCATTTTCTCCATCAGCTAGAGAACCTCTCCATTCACGATTCTTGCACTCCCTCCTGCCTCCAATCACTTCCACTAGAACCGACATGGCCTTCATCCCAATCCACCACTACCATGCTTGAGCCTTCCGCTCGTTGTCGCCGGAGATGGTCGCCTAGTTCTTTTCAGAACCCACGGCCAGCAATGATGGAGCAAAATTCAAAAAAAAAATGCTATGACTATTTTGACTGACTTTGCAGGTTTAAAATTAGTTCACTAGGAGGTGAAGTTTCAAAGAGGGGGAGAGTTGATGGAGGAGGAAAAGGGCGTAAAGAAAGAAGACCTATTATTACAATAATGACAGACATTACAATGACTCTTTGGCTTCTGACGGCTACCATTATTATAATAATGACAGACGTTACGATGACTCTTCAGCATATGACGGCTACCATTATGACAATAATGGCATATGTTATGATGACTCTTCGTTGCTTCTGACATTATGACGTATTAAAGTATTTTGTTAATAGCTTATTATTGGACAATCCGATTTTAAACACGTGTCACAATCTGATCCATTCAAGCAGCTAATATATGTCTCTATTCTAATGTAATGGATAGTGAATTGAAAGAAATATTTTTGAAACCCTTTGGGTTGGTGTGTCTTCCTCCTTGTGAGGTTAGGGTCAGGGTATGTAGCCACTTCTCTTCCCCCTTAGCTTGCTAAGGGTTTCCTCTCTCTTTCTCTTCTCCCTCATCTCTTCTCTTCTCCAGCGCCTCCAACCTCCGTTCCGCGTCACCTTATTTCCTAAGATGGAAGGAAAATCAAAGGGGTAGAAAAATACAACAGGGAGTGAATCAGGCGAAAGGGAAAATTCTATCACGTGGTTCGCACGTGATTTTCAACAGGCTTGCCCGTCGACAAGAGGCGAGCTCGCCCATTGTAGGCGACAGGAGGCAAGAGGCTGGGCGACGGGAGGGGAGGCTAGGCAACGAGAGGTGGCTCGGTGACAGGAGGGGAGCGAGGCGACGGGTGTGGAAATGTGTTTTCGCCCGATTTGGGCAGAACACAAAACGAAGGAAAAGGTAGCATTTTTCCTTCGATTTTTCTTTCCCTTTATTTCCATCCTTGCAAGGAAACGAGAGAAACAAGGGTTTTCTTTTCTTTCCTTCCTTGGAGGGAAACAAGACCTAAGAAAATTTTTTTTCGAGAAACCATCTCGCCTCTCTTCGTCTCCTTGCCCTTGTCATCTCTGCTCTTGCAATCGCCGATATATTCAACACTCCTCCTTCGTTGGACTCTCTCCACACTCTTCGAGGCTTTCTCCTACCTCCTTACGGTGAAGAAAGGGAGCCCTAGTTGTTGCGTTGTCGTTCGCCCCGCCACTCAATTTCGCTATCGTTGAAGATCACCACCAGCCCTAGAAAGATAACTTCTATCTCCTCCTCACCGTCGCTCGCCCACCCGACTTTGCTATAGTTGAAAACTGTTCATCGCCAACCTAGGTTTTCTAACTCCTATTATTTCTTCTATTTTTTCAAATTAATTCAATTAAATTTACAGTTTGAATCTAATGTTAATGTCAACGATTATGCAATTTTTTATATATTTACATAACTATTTCATATCATAGAAAATTTGGTTTTTATCATAAAAATTCATGTAAATGCACTAAAAAACTAGGTTAGGAATGGTTGAGAACCTCATTAGTAAATATAATGTTTATGTCAAGGATCATGCAATATGTTTTTATATTTTTTTCAGAATTATTTCATATCGTAAAAATTTAAGTAAATGCATTGAAAAATAGGTTAGGGGTAGCTGAGAATCTCATTAGTGAAACTAATGTTTATGTTAAGGATCATGCAGTTTTTTTATATTTTTTTAGAATTATTTTATATCGTAGAAATTTTGGTTCATATATCATAGAAATTCATGTAAATGTATTAAAAAAAACTAGGTTAGGGGTGGCTGAGAATTTCATTAGTGAATCTAATGTTTATGTCAAGGATTGTGTAATTTTTTTATATTTTTTTAGAATGATTTCATATCGTAGAAATTCATGTCAATGTACTGAAAAACTAGGTTAGGGGTGGCTGAGAATCTTATTAGTGAATCTAATGTTTATGTGAAGAATCATGTAAATTTTTTACATTTTTTCAGAATTATTTCATATTGTAGAATTTTTGATTCATATCGTATATATTTATATAAATACACTGAAAAACTAGGTACGGGTGGCTAAGAATCTTACTAGTGAATCTAATGTTTATGTCAAGGATTGTGTAATTTTTTTTATATTTTTTCAAAATTATTTCATATTGTAGAAATTTTAGTTCATGGAAATATATATATAAATTCACCTCATTAACATTGAATGTTATAGAAATTAAGATAATGAGCAGTTTTGGAGATAATTTGAGTTTAGAGAGTTCGAGTTCCAATGATCGCTGGTATATTTGTAAAACCATGGACGCGAACAACAAGAGGACAGAAAGAAAAGACAGTATGCACAGAATGTACTCAGCTCGAAATTGCCCGAAACAATATGATATTACAGATTATGGTATTTTTATAATGAAGTACATGGATTATCTGTGTAGCAACAAGGATTTTGAATTCTCACGGTCTGATATGCAGAGGCTTAGGGCCATTACGGGTTTAAAACTCTTTAGAGGACTTTTGAAGAGTGAGCATGGTAAATTTTAATCATTTCCTAAAGTGATGTAATTATTTCTAATGACATCTTGTAAGTTGTATACAATGTGTCGTAATTATTTTAGAAAAGAATTTATAAATATATTGGTTGTAAGATTATTTTCATAATTATAGGATTTTTTCTAAGATATCCAGGATTTTTCTATGATATACAGGATGATTTCTACAATATTCTATCTGATTTCTATGATATTCAGGATTTTTTCTACGATATACATGATGATTTCTACAATATTCTATCAGATTTCAACAATATTCATAATTTTTTATACGATATTCTATCAGATTTCTACAACATACAGATGATTTCTACGATATTCTATTAGAATTCTACGATATCCTAGAATTTTTCTATGATATTCCATCAGATTTCTACGATATCTTGAAATTTTTCTATGATATCTTGGATTTTTCCGACTATATTACTAGTTCATAGAGGATGATTTCTACGATATTCAGAATTAATTCTATATATACATGAAGATTTCTATGATATTCTATCAGATTTCTACAATATTCAGATTTTTTTTTCTAAGATATACAGGCTGATTTCTATGATAATATATCATATTTCTACAATATACATGATGATTTTTACGATATTCTATTAGAATTCTACGATATCCTGGAATTTTTCTATGATATTCCATCATATTTCTACGATATCCTAGAATTTTTCTACAATATCTTGGATTTTTTTCTATGATATTACTAGTTCACATAGGATGATTTCTATGATATTCAAAATTAGTTCTAGGACATACATGATGATCTAAGCATGTGAACTTTGTTTGGACTAGTCATTGGATAGTTCTGGCAATCAACAAATTTGGATAATGTCCAAACATTATTCATGTCAATTTTGAATTCTACTCACGCTAAGCAATATGTCCTTGTCTCGGGTTGTGGTTTTTTAGTGATATGTGTAAGCCTTATTTGCTACAAACAAATTTATGAAATTTCAAACTCTTATCTTTCCTACCCTCCAAATGGTATTTCTTTATACTAAACTTCATTCTTTTTTCATAGTCATTGTAAAAATTATATGCTTCAACCTCATTATCAAATGTCATAGCAACAATAGGGTTTGCAGATAATGTCATACCAACCACAGGTTCAACACTATTTTCCACTGGCTTAACTTTTTCTAATGCTTCCATATCGTCCACTTCCTGGCAAGTTAATTAAATTATTTTAAAATTACCCTAAATAATAAAATTAACAATACCATTTAGATTTTTTACTTACCAATTTTACAATATTCGAGTTGATTTTAGAAAATACTTCATTGTCTGATGACTCCCAACCGAGGATCTTATTATATGTCATTGGCTTCTTTCCTTTCTCCATGGTATCTCAGAACTAATGCAGTGGTAATAATTTTGAAAAAATAAAAAAAAATAGCATAATCATTGTTATAATTATAATAACTATTTAAAGCTAACAACAACCTCTAACTTAATTTTTGAGTGTATTTGATATGATCTACAATGTTGACTATAATTTCTATGAAAAAAAATTCAAAAAAATGTAAAAAAGTCTCATGATCTAATAATTGTTTGAGACTAAAATTATTCTCTAACTCAATTTTTTAGTGCATTTGACATAAATTTCTTCTACGATATCGACAATAATTTCTATGAAATAAAAAATTCTAAAAAAGTTTTTAAAAAAATTGCATGATCATTATAATAATATTTGAGGCTAATAACAACACCTAACCTAATTTTTAGTGTATTTAATATGAATTTCTACGATAGTGAATAGAATTTCTATGAAATAAAAATAATTCTAAAAAAAATTATAAAATTTGATTCATCCTTGAATGAATACGAATTGAAAGAAGTTGGCTTTCCTAATTTGGCAATGAGCAGTTTAAGTGACAAAATCAGTGGAGCAAACAGCACAGCAGCTAGGGCAAGGCTTCTGAAAGCTTGCGATGAACGTATAAGGGGAGATAGTGAGAAGAGTGTGAGGAGGGAAGAGAGGAGACGCCGATGAGGGTAGGGACTTCTTTGGCAAGTGTGACGACAGAGAAGACCGGCGAGGTCAAAAATGCAGCTAGATGTGGGTGAAGCTTCTTTTGAATGAGGAGAGAGAGTATTTAGGTGATAAAAATAATGGTTTATTGAATAGGGAGAAGAGTTCATCAGGAGAGAGAAGGATTAACATGTGCAAATAAAAAAATTTCCTAGGTTGGGTACCCTGCCTAGTAGGGATGGCATAAAAACCCATCCCCGCCTCTACCCACCCGAACCACCCCAAATTTGACCGGGGAAAACCTGAGTTGACTGGGGGTTGGGTTAGGTTCGGGGTAAACCCGACTTATAGAAGTCAGGTCGACGTCGGGTATGAGAACTTAGGTACCCGCCCCGCCCCCGAACCCAAACCCATCTCGCTATCTATAATTATCAAATTTTATAACAAAAATCTAACCCTAATTCCTATCCCTCTCTCCTCTCTTCCTCCCCTTCGAATTCCAGCCGCCACTATCTTCTCTTCCTCCCCTCACTGCTACCCCCTTTCGACTCTCCTCTTCCTCATCTCCTTGCCTCACTTCCCCTCTCTCTTCTCTTCCTCTCCTCACCTACACGCCACTCATGCCCTGCTCGCGCCGTCGGCTTGCTACCATTGCTCGCGACGATGCGCTTGCCGCTGTTCGCATCGTCGCATTCGCTCACCGCTCGTGACAACACCCTACTCACACCCTGCTTGCCGCCCTCCTGAAGCCCTCTTGCTGCCGCTCGCATCATCGCATTCGCCGCCTCCCCTCCGCCGGCTTGCGATGACGCCCTGCTCACACCCCACTCGCGCTGTTGCTCATGACGCCTGCTTGCCGCCACTCACGACGTCTCGCTCACCTGCCGCTCACGAAGCTGTGCTCGGTGTTGCTCATGCCACCACCTGCGATGCCACTCATCGTCGCTCACGCTCTGCGATGCTGCTCAGCGTCACTCACGCCGTGCTCAAGCCACCACCCTGCTGTGCTCCGCCCTCACCACCTCTTTTGCCACCCACACGGTGCTACGGGGTCGGGTTTACCAGCGGTACCCGATTCCCCGATGGGGTCGAGTTTGCAGTGGGTTTTTTCAACCCCACTGAGTTCGGGTCGGGGTAGGGTACAAAATTAGGGTGTCGGGGTCGAGGTCGGGTTTGTCACTCCCCGCCCCCGCCCGACCCGTTGCCATCGCTGCTTCCTAGGAAATTTAAGAAGGGTACCAAATTTTTAGTGCTAAAATATATTTTTTTTAAAAAAAAAAAAATATTCGTAATCTACACACTCTTAGCTATCCAATGGTACCAATATTATCATGAAAAAATTTACGCACGATGAAAAATTAATAAAAACATTATCGTAGAGAAAACTACCCAAGCATGAAAATGATACCAATATTATATATTCGTAATGTACATATTATAAGTTTTTCAATGGTACCAATACTATCGTGAAATGATAACGCACGATGAGAAATTAATAAAAACATTAGTAAAAATTTACACACTCTAAGCTATCGAGTGGATAATTTTTTCTACAATAATGTTTTTATTAATTTCTCATCATGCGTTACCATTACGATCATATTGGTACCATTGAAAAAGTTAAAATATGTAGATTACAAATATATAATTTTTTTTAATTTTTTTTTTTTATAAAAATTAGGTACCCTTCTTAAAATTCCTAGGCAGAGTACCCCTACGTGGGAATTTTTTTCGGAGCAAACGTTGTTGACCTACCCAAGATGGCTAGGTAGGGTCCATTCGTAGAAAATTTTTTCAATAATTGGGCAGGCGAGCGGACCGCTTTACGCGTGCCACGTGCATGCATGGATCACGTGCTGGATTATTTGGCTATGTAATAAAAAAATAGTTGATTAAAGCGGACAAGTTGCTAATAAAATAATTCTTATCCTTCTAAACAAATAATAATAATTTTGTCCTAATTAATCTTCCACTCGTGAAACATGATGCATGCTTATCTCGCAAGATTCACATATAAACAGTCTTAGTTCGTTTTCACATAAAAATAAGCGTAAATCATTTTCCATTTCTTTGAATGAACATGCTACCATGCCAGAAGGTACATTGTACATGAAGTAAGAATTGCTGGATGCCTGGATACGGCACTAGCAACGAAATGAACTTCCCAGCTCACTCGGGGACATGGCAAATTTACTATCAGCTGAAGGAGGCTAGTAAAAGAACACCCCCCGTGACATTGCAAAGATGTGAAGTGTGAATACATGCTTCATGCATGAATTTATGAAACATTCTTGTGTTTTATGAGGTTGAAGGAGTAGAAAACCATTTAGGCTGTATCGATCGCAGATCCAAGTCCACAAACTGCATTAGACTTCATGGATTTATTTCCATGTTATCAATCAGCCTAACGTTGCCAAACCAAGCAGCTACACATATCACTGCAGGGCCGTTGATCGTTTCCACTGGTACCAGACTTTCGTGCTCCACTATCTGCAATCAAAGATGAACATTTCCATTCTTATTATTTTGCGAAAATAAACTATATCAAACTCCACTAATAAAATGATCATGGGCTGAACACACAATGATCTAGATGTTCAGCTCCCTCGACTAAATATATAGGCAAGCTGGACCACTTTCAGCAATTATCATATAACACAGCATATCAAATTTAACTTTTCAGGTCCGTCACCTTTAGTAAAATTCATAGTCTGAAAATTGTGTTGAGCTCCCTTGATTAAATATCTAGAGAAGCTGAATATCCGTTCCCAGTTATTCTTAAATGACAAAGAATGCCAAATTTAACTTTTCCGGTTGTTACCTTTAGTAGCACATAAAACTACTAGATATTAATCAACATAATGTGTGGATTGTATTGTTGCCAAGAACATATTCTAGATTTTAGAATTTTACAATCCTATGACTCATATTACCCAAATGATTTAGGTGTATAAGAACTTTATGGGTGTAGGAAACATTTGCGCTTTTTTTTTTATTTTTCTCAGTAACTTGGGGTGTGTTCTTGATATAGCAATTCTCTCTCTTCTCTCTCTCTCTCTCTCTCTCTCTCTCTCACTCTTTTAAAAAAATTCCCACTTGCTCTCTTTTTTTTTCTTCTTTTTGCAATGGATAGTGCATTAACTCCTACAAAGCAGAAAGCATCCTAGCATTTGATTGACCTTCAAATAAAAAGCATCTTGATAACTACACGTATAAGTTTCTATGCCAAGCATATAAAGGCACAGTGTGATAATAAAAAGATGGTCACACAACTTAAAGAGGATTTGACTTTAGATAGCTAGAGGACTTAAGATATCTATCTGATTTTGGAAGACACCTCAATGACATCGATTCTAAACCATATGATCAAAAGGTCCTAGCTTGGAAGTTAGATGATTCAAAGGAATCCAACTCAGTTTAATGGCTAAAAAAAATGTCAATTAGACAATCCAAGAAAATTATTGCTTTGTTAGACGGCTCAAAAGGATAGATATTGTATGTTGGGGAGCATAGTTTTCAAAAATCATGACCAAGTATTAGATGTCGCAAAAGGTTCGAACTAATTTCATAATATGACTTAAAAGAGATCTGACTTGCTTGAACAAGTTAGTTCAAAGGGGGCAAGTCGAGCATTGGATGGCTCAAAAGGATCGAACTTTTCTTACTTTGAATTGTTGAATTTGATACGAGGAATTAAATTATATAGCTGAAGTGCAGAGTAGCTCAAATGTACATTGTCCGTCATGACTTTGGAATTTCAACTTTTCTTACTTTGAATTGTTGAATTTGATACGAGGAATTAAATGTATATAGCTGAAGTGCAGAGTAGCTCAAATGTACATTGTCCGTCATGACTTTGGAATTTGAACTTAACCAAGCAACTTTGAGTGGGTTTGGTAGGTGTGATAGACACCTCAAGAAAATCCAACATGTGTCGACCTTGAAATATAAACTAGACTTAACAAAATGTTTCAAGTGGATTAGGTTAAGCTGTTGGGAGACTCAAAAGGAGCCTTAAATTTCTACCTTGAAGACTTGAACTTTAACATTAATTTTAGATAACTCAAAAGGCGCTGGATGGATGAAAAGATCCCAGTACTCTTTAAACTTTGTCATTGAATTCAAATAATTAGATGACCTGGATGATCTAGTCAAGGTGTTGGATTGCTAAGGAAATTCAGCATGCTAGACTTTGGATTATGCACTTGATTTGACAAACTCAAGTATGTTTAATTGGTGTTTTGATTGTCCCTACCTAGGCTAGGAATATAATTTGGAGGTAAAATTACATTAAAATTTTATGTCTGGGTTACCATTAGAGGTGTTGAATGACTCAACTTTGGATCAAGTAAGATCATAAAAAAGTAGACTAGTACTTGCAGCTAATCCACTAGTTGATGGCTGAAATGCTCCATTAGTTGCCAAGAAAGCTTGGGTAAGTTGCAGATCATATTGGTGTTTACACCTTGAGTTTAAGAATAGAGTGAGTGACACTACTGATCACCGAGAATGGAGTCAGCTATAATCAACACATTTTTAATGGAAGATCAAGAAGGGATGACAAAAGTTTCACATGTGATGATACTTAAGCAATTGATTAGCTAAGGGATAATGCAATGTTCTTGGGAAAAGCGAGACACCATGTAGATGATAGAATTAAGGTGTGAGCAGATAAGTTGAATTGGAGCACTTCACCAGTTGTCCAACTAAAAGCAAAAAAAGTTTATGTGAAACAACTTATAACAGCCAGGAGGTATTGAAATAGGAAAATTAGTATATCTTCAAAGAAATAACCAATTCTCTTCTATCTATCCAACAGATCTCTAGAGTGGTAAACCCATTCAAGGTGCAATAAAGAGATAAACAACTTCAAAAGGTTACCATCAGGGAATAGGGACTAAATCATGGATTTCAATAAGTTCAAGTAAAAGCTTCCCCACTTGTGCCTTTGAGCCCTCTGCACTAATCTCATCTATTGTAATCAATGATGATAGAAACTTGTTGCAGATATTAGGATCCCATATCCTATGACCCAAATTAGTTCAAGGGACTCAAAACCTACATGAGAACTTAATGGACAAGGGGAAAATAGGATCATTGATCATATTTGAAAGATTTATAGGATTGACAATTTGTTAGATCCAAAAAAAGCAGGTGACTCTATGTATCACTTACCTTCGCAAGCTATCTAGCTAAGTGCAAATCTAAGCTCTTAAATGATTAGGAGGGGGTTAGTGAGTAGAGAGGTTAAGGAAGAGAAGAGGGGGTGAGCATCTTGACTTCAAGGGGGATTGGAAGAGAAAGTGGTACTTAGAGCGGATAAATTTTAGTAATTCAATATATATTACCCTTACAAATACTTAATAAGTCTTTAGTCAGTCTTTTACAAAACATAATTACCATAGTTTAAAATTAACCCATGACCTATCAATTATCCCCACTAACCCACCAACACTTAATCTAATAATATTTGACTACTAATAAAAGCCTTAATCAAGGTTTAAGATCTCATTCTGTATTAGTGTACTGGGATACCAACACTATATTGTATCAACACCAGACACAGTGTTGGTACCAGCCAAGCTAACACTATTTTGTATCGGTAACAAATTAATCTTAAACTAGTAGGTACCTAGCAGATTGGAAAACTGATTCTATAAAAAAAACTCCAACACAACCAAACTTCACATTGGAAAACTGATTCTATCTGATCTAACTCTGACCTGGAATTGAAACAAAACTGAAAAGCTAGACTACAAGATTTGTACTCTGCTAAAGATAGTTAAAAACTATGAATTCTTAAAAGTGAGTGATGATTTTGCCACAATACCTCAACATAATCAATTCTCCCACCAGCTCTTGCGACAGATTCAATGACAATATTTTTCAATTCTTGGCAAGAGGTTTGATCATGAAGTGCAGCATCCTTAGCTTTTGACAGTGAGTTGAAGATGGACAGCGCCTATATAAGCAATAAATAAGAAAGATCAGGGCATCTAATGAATTACAATAATTAACAGAATGTCAATATGTCTGTTTTTTAGTATCAACATTCATATCCAGAGACAAATAAAAATTAAATTTCAAATGAATACCAGGCAAATAAGGAGTGTCCTACTATCATATTCTTAAATAATTTACCACCTGCTGTTCATTAATGTACAGAGTGCAATGTTCGCTTGAATATATTAAAAAAATTGGCACATTTGCACTAATATTTACCCCACAGATAACAGACTACGTGATTAATAGCTAAACCTTTTCTATGAAAAAAGAAGCTTCAAGGCAATCCTCGCAATATTGCAAGAATTATCACAATAATTCCAATTTCGAAATTTCTCATAGAAGTTAAGGCAGGGAAAATGTAATGGAAAGGACTAAAAGAAAAAAAAATGTTATAATGATGGTCCAGAGCTCCTGAATTTATCTTGAATTGCCTAATTGCACAAGTATAAATTAAAACAAAAGACAGTGATTGAGGTAACAAGATGAGCATAGTTGAGAGTGCACACAAGAAACTACAGGCAGGAACAAAAATTGAATATAGACCAGTATCAGCCATAAAAGGAATAGGGGTGGGTACGGATAGAAAAGGTGAGATTCCAAAGTGGTTCCATATACAGGTCTAATACTATATATAGTTATATACCATTATGGTACTAGCGTAACAAGTAGTTTATTGAACTACATCACCTAGTATAATCAAATAAAATAACAAAATAAAATGATAATAGAGTGGTATTATCAACTATATATGCTAATAATGGTAGTTGGTTAGTAAGTAAAGGCCTAACCTGGATATTAAACCATGATCTTGGTTATATTGCTTTCATTTTAATTGTTACTAACGATAAAGTGTAGGTACTGTTGAATAACTCTTCTAAGTCAGGGATCAAGTTAAACAATGGAACATAGAATAAATATGAGAATTATAATGCAAAAGAAAAATCAGTGGGGACATTCTCTCTATGTTAGAAAATATTTAAAGCTCAATACGTCTGGGTAAAACTTTGAAGATTTTTGGTGCATCGATCCCATTCCCCCACCCTCCATCCTAAAATATGAAATAGCATGTTGCTCCTCCTAGACTAAAACCAAGGACTGCACTGAATTAGAGCCCATAATCAAGGAACAAAAGATTATTACACTCATAGACCAACGGCTTGAAATCCTTATGGCATCATATATTAAGATGATTTTAGTTTTGCAGTGAATATAATTGGGCCAAACAGTTCATAATTGCATCTTCTGATTTTTGGCAATGTAAATATTTATACCATAGAAAAAAGAAATTTAAATATACACTTTGCCGTTTGCACAATATGAAAGACTTTAAATATTATCACAAGCATCAGGTATATGATAGATGCAATAACCTTCTTCCGCTCTTCAAATGAGAGGCGCACATTGCGGGAGCTCATAGCAAGACCATCAAGTTCTCGTACAATTTCTGATCCAATTACCTTAACAGCTAAATCAAGATCCCGAACCTAAAATCAACCATGAATCAACAAAACAACCCAAAGAGTCACTAACGCTATAATTTTGCCTCTTTGAAATCAGTAGTTAAAGGGTAATTTGTATGCAAAAAGAGAAAAAAAAAAAATTACATTGTTCACACTGCATATTATGTAAATTTACCTTTGTATACAACTAAAAAAAGACAAAAATAACAACAACAAAAAAATCAAACAAAGCAGATGAAAATTTCAGCTTGCATAAATATGTTTTCATTTTATTCAAATAAGAGGTTTAAATTTACGATTGTTTAAATAATTTTGAATTACACAAACCTAAAGGATGATCATTATGGCATTATAAAGCATATAATAGGGACAACAGTGTACTTTGTCAATATACTAAATATATTACGTGAACATTAAATCTTCCTTTTATTATTAGATTCATTTGAGCTTCTATACCATGAGAATAAAGCCGTATGCACTTTTAAGTAATATAACACTGGAAACAATCAGGGTAGCTTGCGAACCTGAACCTGCTAAATTGGAAACAAAGAGTTCCCTAAATTGTCCCCTTATTTAGATCATTAAGGAAATTTTTTGTTAAGCTGGTAATGTACCAATAGTATTACAGATCCATCTAACCAAAAATGAAAGTACTTTCTCCTTTTTTTAGCAAAAGAAACTTACCAATTATTTCTCTAAGGTCTTTATTCTTCTAATCATATACTCATAAATTTGAAGATTGTTGTGTTCCTATCTAATAATTTTCCTCAAAATTGAATCCCTAATCTATAATGAAACATTTTCAATTTTTGATGCATGATAAAATATTGATTAACATAATGTTATACTAGAAAGGAAAGTAAAGGCAACAAGATTTAACTATGGAAAGAAAAATAAGGCCTCGTTTGGCCCCACTTATGCACAACTTTCGAGGTGGAAGCTATGAGAAGCCACGATTTGCATCTTCCACAGATTCTAAGAAATTGTGTGAGCATGTATTGTCTTGGATTGTGTACATAAGTAGGGCCAAATGAGGCCTAAGTTGATAGAAAAATAATTCACATGGATTGTGCCTACCATCTTCTTTGTACTTTACACTAGTTGCCATTGTGGCTACCCACTAGGTTGGTGCCACATTGTTTTTGTCACTTGTGGGTTTGAGGATATATGATCCCTCAAATATACTCATGTTGAAGGTGAATTGTCATTGACAATGTGCGGCGGGCATATGTGTTGTGCTTGTCACTTTCGTTCACTCTTATATTTCGTTCACTCTTATATTGGCCCTCGTCATGGAAGCTCACCAAACTGACGGTTGTATAACTTGTGAGATCCCCGACCTTGATGAGTTGCAATTCTTCCTAGATGCATTTAACCTATAGGCAAACCCCATGTGAAGCTCGTTGATGATAGTTAGCACTAGTGGGCACCATGGAGGCTAGGAGTGTTTAAAAAAACCGTTGGAACCATCGAACTGTGGTTAACCGAACCGAACCGAACCTGTTTTCCAGTTAACCGAATCGAACGGTTCCTTAACTGGTCGGTTTTTCGGCGGTTCCAACGGTTACCAGTTTGGTTACGGTTCGGGACTTAGCTGAACCACCGGTTAACCGACCGAACCGATATATAATATATTTTATATAAAATATTTATTTATATATAAAAATAAATTTTTTATATTAAAATAATTATATTTATATAATTAACCAAACCGGTTAACCAACGGTTAACCGAAAACTAGCGGTTTACCGTTGGTTAACCGGTCAAACTAGAAAATATGTTATAATTTAAGAAAAAAAATTTATGACCGGTTAACCACCTAACCGAACCGGTTGACTGGTTAATCGTTTGACCGGTTAACCGGTCAAATCGATTCGGGAACGGTTTACTGTTTTTATTGAACCGAACGGTTCAATTAACAGGTTGACCAGGTCAACCGGTTCGGTTAACCACTCATGCACAGCCCTAAATTGGAGGCTCATGGTGGTGTGTGTATTTTCAACAACATAGGTGGGCATTATGAAGGCCTATGGTAGCACATGGATTGCATCTGCTGTGGAAAACTGCAATACCTACATCATTTAAAAGTCAAAAGAGTTATGGTCCTCTTAGATGCACTCGAGCTAGAGTTGGCCTGCATGGATCTTGTTAACAATGGTTGTTGCAGGGAGAGTAGTTAATGCATCGTTTACATCTTGTCTTCCTGGTTGTCCAAATTGGACCAAACCAAAATTAAGGAAAATTATCTGCTACTTCCATCTCGTTTTCCTTCATTTATTTTCTATCCCTCCATGGAATATGGAAAAGGTAAATTTCTTTCCTTTTCCCTTCACTTTTTCTTTCTAGGGTACACGATGAATGAGTTAAAGTGTTAATTACATACTTCCCCTGGAATTTTTCCATGTCGTCCAATAAATAGAAATGCAATAGAAGTGTAGTTTGGATATATTTTTCACTACCTGGGACAATCATTAGCTCCAGAGTTTTGTTTGACTTGATAAAACCCAAAAACATCATTTCTAGAGTTTTGATTGATTTAATTGCAATTTCTTCCTATTTAATTTACATGACGAATCAAAATTTTAGTGCATATTATCCTCCTAAAGTCAGGAACTCACTGCTTCTTGTGTTATGTTCAACAATTAATGCTTCACGTATGAATTTATAGAAAATAGATCAATTAAATTGATATATAGTGCAGAATTGAATAGGCAATATTCATCCATCTGGTGTTTCTCTACAGCACTAACCCTAAACTGATTACAAGTATCAACTTTTATGTTTCGCCATGTCTATTAATTTCCATGAACTGAACTATATCACAGTCAGTAGAAATGCAAATCTGGAAGTAGGACGAGCACAAAAAGGAAAAAGTTATAAAATTTTAGCTTTGAAACCTCACTTGAAACAAAAAAAAAAAAAGAATGACAACAAAAATTGCAATCGACAAGCTGCACATCTCAGACATACCATCCGACAGATGATGCGCCATTGCTGGTAGTCCTTCTTGCCAAAGACCGCGACATCAGGCTCCACTATGTTAAACAACTTCGCCACGACGGTGGCAACCCCCCGGAAGAAAACCGGCCTGCTCTTCCCGCACAGTCCCCGCTCCAGCTTCTCCACCCTGATCCAGGTCTCATGCCCTGACCCATCATCCGCCTCCGCTGCCGCTTCGATACATGAAACGGGCGAGCCAGAGGAGGCGGCGGTGGTCTGCCCCACGTAGCATCCGCATGCTGATCCTCCTCCTCCACGTACGCCGCCGCCGTAGTCGTACAGGTTGGCAGGGCAAAAGACGGCGTGGACGGTGCCAAGGTCGGCAAGCTTTTTGAGGTCGCCCTGCAAATCGGAGGGGTAGATGGCGAGGTCCTCGGAAGGGGAGAACTGGCCAGGATTGACGTAGATGGATACGACGGTGACGTCGGCGAGGGTGCTGGCGGCGCGGGCGAGGGCGAGGTGGCCGTCGTGGAGGAAGCCCATGGTGGGAACGAGAGCCAGTGTCTTACCTTGCGACCGGTGCGACCGCGACCACAATCGCATCGCCGCCTTGTCCCTTATCACCTCCACTTCACTGCCCATCCTCTACCTTCCTCCTTTCTCGCTTCTCGTTTTTCCTTTCCCGGCACTCTCGACCGCCGCCGCGCGGCTACAGTACACACACAGGCTTTTAGCCATTTTAGGGGTAACATTTCAGTTTGGTCCGTATTTCGCAAAACTTTTTAGCTCAATCCTTGCATTATTTTTTTTCTCGCTTTAGTACTAGTTAATTGTTTTTTTCATCAAATCAACATTTGATTTTTTTTAAATAAAAAATACTTTCAAATTTAAGTACTTATAATTTTCTTAAATATTTAATTAATTAAACACTATAAAAATATAAATAATACTAACTAAAAACTAAAGCAATCAATTAATCAGATGCAAAATATATTTTAAGCTTATCAATTGCTATCAATCGATACCTTGCACATTGTAACATCATCTATGATTATGCATTCTCGTTCTTGAATTATTAGTAAATTAATACTTCCTAACCATTTAGAGTGGTCATTATAATTTCGGTTGCATTGTTATCTTCATTTAAAGCTAGGTCCTTAAGCTCTATATTATAGAAAATAACAAAATAAAAAAAAAATAAGTTTTTTTTATAGAAGTAGAATGAAAAAAAGTAAAATTTGATGAGTTTTCGAGTACTAAAGATTTGTGTCATTTTCTAATTTTATTTATAATTCTAATGAATATTTACTTTCACACAAAATTTAAAACTAAAATAACATAAATATTTAGAACATAATAGTTCATGTATATATATATATATATATATATATATATATAAAACTATTCACCTTTCCTTTCAAGGCATATTTGTAGTTGATTTGCCTACTAGCTCTTCTTAGATGATTCCAATTTGGCGTTAAATTTGAGTGCAAATATGAAATTTTAAAAGTTTCTTCCTCCCGTATTATCGTACTTTATATCCAATTTTATAGCTCATTAAGAGAGTGTTCTGTTTTGGTGTATTGACCATGCGAGATGCTTAATTGATTGACCAAACCAAATTATAGCTTCTACATTATTGCTTTGATAGTTAGAAATTAGCTAACAATGCACTAATCATTTAATGGGATTTTTGTGATTAGGGATGACAACTGTTTAGTGGGTACCAATCTGTTTACTAGAAAATTGGATCGAGTTTGATTTGATAGGGATAGCATGTATATTATTCAAGTCAAATTCAAGTACTATATGTAACTAAGCATAATTATATATATAATAAAAATAAATTTATAAATAATATTTTATATTATATATACTCTAACCCACTAAACCTTATCATCTATTATCTTTAACCCTAAATCCCCACCATTTGATGCTAGCCTACTCAGTGTCAAGGCGAGACAAGGCTAGGTGGTGGTGGTGGCAAGAAAAGTGTTGTCGAGGTCAAATGGGGCGACAGGAAAGGGGATCTACATTGGAGGTTGGAGGTGAGAAACCCACTCGAGGTGAGGCCAAACCACACTAGGAAGAGGGATGGGTTAGGGTAAGCATGGGTAAAATAGGATAGTTATTGAGTAGTAAATATATAATAGGGTCTGAAAAAAAAAACGTTAGTTAGATAATAAAAAATGAGTGTCATGGTAGTTAGATAAGATCAACGAAGAGTGAACCTCATTACAAACATTGAATTTACAGGACCAATCCTACTATTTCCGATGAATAGAAGGGTATATATGTAAGGAAATTATTATTTTATTCAAAGATAATTATGAACGTAGGAAGAAGATATGGGGAGCCTCTGTTGACTTGGGAGTTCGCGGATAGCCGCTAAAAAGACACTCTTGGATAAGTACGTAAAATCAGTAAAACTCAACGGACATAAATTATAGGATCCGTTGAAGATTGTCCATGGCTGAAACTTTTGAATTAACACATCATTTGTGTGTATATGTATACAATTTGTAATACCTATAACGACTGAAACTATAACAGAGTTCATATATATTTTTTCTTGAAATGCTAATATTGTAATAGCCCAGTTACAAGAATGTTAAACCATAGAGATGAATGTGGAAAGAACGGAGACTGCAAAGTCAATTTATAACTATTTAGATCACAATTGATTAATTTGCACATCAAAATAAACAAAAGCCAATTTACAACGTAAATGTTATTGTGTCACGAGTTGAAAAAGCTAGACAATGTAAACATATAAAGAGCTAAGTTTTTTTCACTTTGTGTTTAGAAAATGTTCACCCCAAAACATTTATAGTAAGACTACCACCAAATAACCTGTTCCACAAAGACATCTGTAAATGATAACCAATATAAATATAATATTTAGCAAACTGACTGCCTTCCTCCCAAAAGATAATTTGGATCACCAAAATATACGAGAAAGATCAACAAACCACTATACCGTTTATAACCCATGGGCACAACTATCCATTTATCTTTTAATACTTTAATATAATTTAGTAAATTCGAAAAAATATTGATATGGAAGGGAGTTCAATAACGTTCGAAAAATATATACAAAATGATAAAGAAAATCACACAAGCATTGTGAAAATCTACACCACAGATACTCTTCCTGAAATTTTCCCCCGAAAGGATAGTAAGAGAAGAAAAAAAAATTCGTTTAGAAAATAATAGAACCCTTTATGTTTCCAGGTTCAAATTCTTTATTCTTTTCTTCCAATCCTATTTTGTTTCTTCTGTGAAACAGAACCCTATATGTTCCAGTACGTTATAATAGCCATTTATATAACCTGAGAAAGATTGTCCATTGACACCATAGGAAAGAAGAACATAAATCGTACAAGGTAGGGGAACTGAAGTATGAAACCAAAATTCGCAGAAATTTGATATTCTATATCACCAAAAACCAAAATTATAGCATGGATGGGTGCGCCCAACTTATCTGTCTGCAAGTACGTGTATGTTACAGTGCGTCGTCCTCGTGGTACAGATACAGACCAAAACCAAACCGAGCACAAGCTTTGCAAAACGCTAACTGTTCAGCTGCTGCAACTGGGTCCTCGTACCGGCCATCATTCAAGGACACTGTTGCTGTGGACTCCCGATGTACCTACAATATATAGCATAAGTATGCAATCTTGGAACCTTGCAGTTTGATTTTTCATAACGGTACATATCAGAAGTATGCATTATCTAAAAAAATGGCACAGATTTCTTCTACCATGTATCTTAAACTGCGTAGTATCTTTAATGCGGTGGAAGTATCGCTTATTTGTTTTGCAGTCTTGCAGATGCAGTATCATCTACAAATGTTGCTAAAAGGTACATGATTTAACGACTCGGTCGGACATTTCAGAGAGGCAAAATTTATTTGAAATGGAAGCTAAATGTATAAACCTTCAGCCCCGTGGAAAGAGGTAAATGAACTAGATCAGGGGTAAATAATCGTAAGGTAATTTTAAGAGGTGCGATGACAGTATTAGAAGGATCGTTTGCAACTAAATGTACTTTCTACAGTTCCCAGGTTAATTTACTTTAATTGTGTAGTCTTAAGAGAACGGCGATTCTAGTGTTGAATTTTGACTATTTTTGTTCAATTGACTTGTATTTCTTCAAAGGAGTTTCGGAGAAGCTACAAGACTCTTTGTCTAAGAAACTTGCTCCATTATGTGCTAGATTAGACAGCATTTACTGAATTATGCTAAACTTAGAAAACCGTATCTCAGTCAGGAGAGTACGGAGGGATAAATCCAATTCCCCGCATTCACTAACTACCATTTCATAGTGAGACAAAAATTCAGGTTACTATAGTAACATGCAATAAATTTGATTGAGTATCAATTTTCCACAAATATAAGCTGCAAGAAAAAAAGCTAATTTATTTATTTACGTTCATATAAGCCAGCTCTCTAGTTCCAAAATGGTTCATTCAAGTGTCAGCTTTGACAATGTAATTGGGTTTCTTATAATAATTGTGTCAAAATTTCATTCATTGAGATGGCATCTTCACATCCAGAAAAGGAAGTGACCTAATAATTTAAGTCAATCAAATGCAAGCATTAACAAACACACACATGGAGATTGCTCCCCTGCCTTTGCTATTTTGATATACAGAATCCACGATATAGACCCTAACCAATACTAGATTAGTGCACCACACCCTCTTATAGGTGCTCCCCCATATTAAACCAAAGACAACTTCATCAGATTAGTCCATGTTTAGGTAAGTTCTAACATCTTACCTTTAATATACAATTATCAGCATCTAGAAAAATTCACAGAGCAATTTATTTAGAATTGCCAAGAATATCCTCCTCTTCACTATACAGTATACACGCACACTCATGGTTTGCAGAATTGGTATTGGTGTATAACAAAAAAAATATATTGTGAAATTGGTCAGCGGTCATATTAGATTGGTAGAATCTGGAACTGAAATAGAAAGTATTTGAAATTTAAAAACAAGGTTTTGCTAAATAAAACAACTTAGTATTGCATATTAATAATTGACTTTTTAGATAACTATGCACCTTAATGCATCGTACTATAATTATTGGTGTTATTAACATTACTATAATATATAGAAAAATAGTTAACTATAGTTCAGCATAATAAAATATTTTCTTAAAAATTTAATTTTCTTATATTTTCATTATTTATGTAAATGTATAATTTAAATATAAAGATAAATTCACAACTTAATAATGAAGCCAAGATTTTTAATCTCATTCCATATTGATATATTGGTACATTCTGTAATGATGCTAGTTGTATCGATAAAATATGTATCAACATAATCCATTGTAAGATTAGTATATATCCCCCCTCCCATAGGATATTGGCTGCTAAAGAATGTTTTTGTAAAACCTTAATTTAATTACACAAAAATATTAATTAACTTTAAAAGATTATTCTAAAAGAATAATAATTCAAAAGTAAACTTTCCTTAACTAAATCAAGGCTTAAAAAAATAGGAAAGAAAATTTACAATAAATTAAATAGGAATGAACATCGCAAGCCAATTAAATGAGTTGGTTTCAATGACTAGTTAGACTAGAATCACTAGATCATCTGAATTTTGTTTGCTTCACAAGTTTACTTCAAACATCACAAGCACAAATATAACCCTAAAGATATTCTCTCTTGTGCGTTGAAGCTCGAGTATTTTGCACGAATAAGATACAAAGACAAGGGTAGGTTCTAAACATCGAACAGAACCCTAAAAGACACACACTTACCCTTCTTTGTTTGATCAAGTTTAATAACAAAAATGAGCCTCTTAGTGATGAAGAAACATCTTTCGAGAGATCGACCAAGGTTGGTTCTACACATCAAGCAATGGAGAGAGTTGTGAGAAGCATCTCTTATCCTTGGTATTAACTAAAGCAATGTAGAGTGACATCCCTTGAGGGGTTAATAATGATAACTTCTATGCACCAAGTAGTAGTGAGCTAAAACGAGTTCAACCAATCGGCTTTCAAGTTTTTTAGTTTCTATGGAGATGAGGTGGCTGCGAGGGGTGGGGGGTAACTGGTGGTGATGTGCTGTGAGACAAGAGGATATAAGGTAACAATTGTTAGGTGATTTTGACAATTCAACCCCAATATAATGTTGAAAGAATCCAATATAGCTTTGAAAGCACCAATACCTAACATCTCAGGAGGATGTCCAAGAGCTCAGTCAAGATCAAGTTTGTTTTTGATCCAACTTGGCTAATTCCAACCCAAGTTAGTGGAGTTCTTGAAAAGTGAAAACCATGCTCAACTGGCATACTAGTAACTTTTCTTCAACATGATAACGGGAATCCTAACCACAACCCAACTTTGCAAATCCATCATTCATTACTATCTTAATATATAACTTCATTGTTGATCCTGCGTACTGATTGATGCAACTGAGAGAAAAATTATCACACTAAGACCAAGGTTTTAAAATCCGGTCCGGCGGCTCGGTCCGACGAGCCACCGGACTGGTACGGTACCTACGAACAAACGGCAGCAGCAGTGCAGCAGAGGCGGAGTAGAAGGCAGCACAGCATAGCAGAGGCGCTTCGAATGAAGCTTCTGTAGTTCCGCCGCTTGCTGCTTCCGCCCCTTCCACGCCGCTGCCACCATCCGCCCGCAATCCGCTCCAACCGTCCTCCGAGGGTTGCTTCGTGACCGGTCCTGCACCGGACCAGTTGTACTATACCGGCCAGTTTCGGACTGGTTTTTGGAATGCTGACTACGACATCATTTAGGCCCTGTTTACTAGGAAAGAAAACAGGAGGGAAAGGATGGAAAATAGATTTTTCGGTCGTTTACTAGGAATGATGGAAAAGACGTCGCGTCCGCGCCCTCGCCAGCTCACCGACTGCGACCTCGCTAGCTCGCCGACCGCGACTTCGCCTCGCCTCGCAGACCACAACCTTGCCTTGCGCCTGCAAACCTCGCCTTGTGTCTGCAAATCTCGTCAGCTCGCCGCCCACAACCTCGCCATGCGTTTGCGACCTCGCCTCGCGTTAGCGACCTTACCATCTCACCAACTGCAACCTCGCCAACATCCACGACCAGAGCTCGCCGGTACCGCGAACACCAGCTCGCATCTCGATCTCTCAATCTCTCTGGTCACGTGCTTTTCACGTGAGTAAGATTTCCATCCATAGCTTTTTCCATTCCCTTTTATTTTTCCATCCCTCTATTTTCCCGTCCCAGCTAGTAGGGCATTAGTCTGTATTTTTATATTTAATTTTCAGACAACATGAGCAATACTTACCACACCAAACACTTCAAAGAGGCGCAAAGTTTCGAAATAAAGCTCTTGAAGAGGATTCAGGTGTGCAGGTATTAGTAAAAAGGACAAAAGCTTATTCCAAGGCAAACTGAGGGTTTTGGTTTTCGTTCTGGTTCAGGAATCATGCAATTGCCCTTCATTTTTCTTATGATATCAACACATTGAGTTAGGCATCTTCACATGCGATATTCTTGATCCCAATATTAGGTCTAGCGAGAAATGGTTCTAGACAATAGAAGAAAATAGTGAAATGCAGGAGTGGGCAAAATAATGCCAACTCATTGGTAATCAAGATATTATCACCTCCTCGAAGTCAGCCAATGGTGGACTAACTACATTTAACAACACATGATGGTTCTGAAATCAGAAAAAATATTAAGAAGTCTTTTGTTAGCAAGATATTCTCTCTTCAGAAACTCAAAAGAGAGGAACCATCCAGGCATAATATCAACTAGAGCTTTCGACACCTTTTGAGAAGTTTGCAATTTGACTAGTTGTATGAAAAATGGACAAGAAGATGAACCAAGCTGAAGAATTCCAGTGAATATAAAAATTGAGCAGAGGAGGAGGCAAAATGAAGCTCAGGAGAGTACCTCTCCATCCAATCCTCGTATAGTTACACGATATACAACAGTCACATTGCTATTGTCTGGAAAGATTACATTGCGTACTTCTCCACACCAGCCTTACGATGCAAAAGTAGCGAGATGTAAGTCAAATGTCAGATTTTGTAAGATACTTCTCTGCATTAAGCCAATAAAAAATTATAACACTTCATCAAATAATGTGTCCACAAATAGACATATACACAAGACAGTCCATTTAAAGCTAAGAATATTTCAATATCCAAACACAAAATTATCTAGTTGTTAGAGAGCTAAACTTAGCAGGAAATAGCTTTCAGTGCACTTTGCACCCAAGAATATAATACGGCAACAACATTCAAAAGTGAGGTTCTAAATAGTAGTTTAATATCAGTTTTTGCAATCTATTACTGAGGTTCAAGCATATCAATTTATATTATCCAAAATCATTGAATAAAAGTAAATAAAATAGAAAAGATAAGTGTAACAAATGTCAACTATCTATATGTTCTCATGCAGATTCTTCGTAGAGCGAGTAAAATACCGTTTTTACATATCTATCCACTTGGTGCTTTAGGCTATTGTTGAAGGAAAAACAAGACGCAGTGCAAATTCGTGGCTAACCTGAAAGATAAACTGTGTGGATAGCAATAATTGCGACAAAACACAAAAGAGTGCAGATCATAAAGACATTTCCAGTGATGAGACGGAAATATTTCCCTTATTTCTTTGAGAACGAATAATATTCATAACCAAGTTCAATGTAATATCAAGATTACACTGCAATAATCTTATTGCAGACAGTTTACAAGATATTTCTTGTTAAAAGCATAGAAAATCGATCATTCAAAGTAGGAAGGTATTGAGTTAAAAAATACTAGTCTCAACACTGAAGAGAATTATATAACGATTAGAGTTACGCAAAATATGTATTGATCATAAAGATTTACAAATAAAATACCTCACGAAAGCCTCAACATTTAAAAATTTTCACATAATATAGAACAAAATTAAAAAAGGCTACTAGGATACAACTTATATTTGTGGAGGAATTCACCTGGTGCATAGAAGCTGAGCATTCTGTTAGCATGGTACCTACAAAGCACACACAGTATGAACTTGTAAGCGTAAGCATATAAGAACCATAAAATTTAAGAAGAAGCAAATGTAAGGTAACAAAGGATCAAAACTAAAAAGTGAGTCAAATGAAACAAAAAAAGGGAAAGAAAGGTAAATATTAGGTTAAACGAATGATATATAGGTAGTTTAAATCAATTGTAGTGTTTATTAGAACTTAGAAGGATCTATTCTGGAAAGATGCCCTAACGAACAATTTTGAAAATATTCATTCATTACAAAGGAGAGTGAGCAGAGTATTGTAGACTTGCTTCTCTGAGTCAAGCAGCAGCATCAAGAAGTTCAATAGTATAATGACTACTAAAACATACAACAGACCTCCGTAAAGAATTTGTCACTGGACTGGAGCAAATTCAAACAACGTAAAAGTCAAGTTCATAATACAGGTTATGTCGACCTCCCTGCCTCCTTGAGCATAATCAACAGTGAATAGCCAAATCCTCACCTTATGCAGTATTAAAATAAATATTTCGGTGTTGTTGACCATAAAACTAGGTATGTCTCAAAGTTAAGTCGAGTCATCAGCAACTCTTATTAAATAGCATTTTTAAGTATCGACTAAACCATGACCGAGAAGGGGAAATCCGCCGACAGAAACGCGAAGGATGGATCAACAAAGGCGAATAAGTCGAGGGGAGATTGGTACCAAGGAATAGACTTGTCGGCAGCGTTGATCATGTTATCTGGCGCCCGCTTGTTGAGGTCACGGAGGATCTCCTTGAGGGGGCGAGTGAACGTGGGAGCCAGGTCGAGCGGCACCACGTAGTTAGAGTTGGGCAACTTTCCACCACCTCCTCTGTTATTAGCACCGTTTCTCGAAGCCTCGCCGCCCAGTGCCGCCGCCGACACCGACAACGGCGGCGGCCTCCGCCGCAGCCCGCCTGTCGTGAAGAGGGCCCGAGCGTCCCTTCCGGCAGCGTAGGGCCTAAAGGCCGATCTGGTAAAGAAGATTCCGGCTCCTATGGCTTCCATCCGCTGGTAGTCGAGGGGAAGGGGCAGGAGGAAGAGTAAGAAGAAGAGGGGCTGCGGTCCTGCGCGAACAAGGCGACGGCGAACACAACGCCTCCCGATATATGCAGTGCACAGTGCACGGCACACC
Organism: Costus lasius; assembly: GCA_027563935.2. Taxonomy (NCBI): domain Eukaryota; kingdom Viridiplantae; phylum Streptophyta; class Magnoliopsida; order Zingiberales; family Costaceae; genus Costus; species Costus lasius. The sequence goes on along the minus strand of CM050451.1, from coordinate 3,843,591 downwards.
TGCGGCTCCTCCGGATATGAGAGTAACTCTGAATGACGATTAATTAATTAACTAAGTAATCACATTGCCGCATCTTTTTTGTTGTCAGTCAAATTGGCCATCTTACCCAGTTGTACTTGTTACCCATTTCAGACAAGTGGCAATTTCTGGGCCACACGAGAAGATGCCGAGGCCACGATTACCAGTTTGTTTGCTAAACTGGTAAAGAAGTGGGTAGACATTCCTTTTCTCGTGTTGCAATCACCTCCCAAATTGAAGTAGTTGGGCAAGTCCGAGCGTTTTGTAGGGACCTACCTAATAAATTTTAGGTAAAAACTCCTATATATATAGGGTTTTGTTTTTATAGTAAGTATAAATTTTTTTAATAAAAAATTATATTTTTTAATTTATAAATTTAAAACTATCTAATGGTACTAATATTATCATGAAAAAAATTACGCACGATAATAAATTATACAAAACATTATCATAAAAAAAATTATACATAGGTAATTTTTTTAAAGATAATGTTTTATATAATTTTTTATCATGTGTAATCTTTTTCATGATAATATTAATATCATTGGATAGCTTAAAATATGTAGATTAAGAATATATAATTTTTTTTAAAAAATATATTTATTATAAAAATGAAACCCCTATGTCTTAGGTAAGTCCCTATATAAAAAATGCGCTCGGCAACTGGCAATTCCAGCCATTGTGAACCACCAAAATGTTTTTTATAACTATTAAATTATAATCTGAATATTTCATTCTTTTGGCTAATTGATCCGGGCCTAGTAAGGTCCAAATTGAATCAGATTGGGCCGAAAATCGGATCCATTGACGCGCACATGAGTTCAAATTTTGGGGATCGGTGTTAAGTCCTGGTGCCCGTCAGCCGCCAGGGCATTCACATTTCACAGGCGCGAGGGTTTTGTGTTCGCTGCTCTCACGAAACAAACGCACACGCGGCTCCATTTTCGTCGACGGGCAGTGGCAGCTTCTCTAGGCCAAGGGTCCTACGATGGTGCGGCTAACGGCGGACTTGATATGGAAGAGTCCTCACTTCTTCAACGCCATCAAGGAGCGCGAGCTCGATCTCCGTGGTAAGCAGCTCACCTCGCGCTTCGCCCTCTTTTTCTTCCATAGTTCGTAGGGTTAGGGTTCTCTCGCGGTCTGTCTTCTTTCTCACTCGCATCTGACACGAGCGCTGCTCATTGGAGTTTTGATCTGGTGCTCTTGTTTGGGTTTCAGGTAACAAGATCGCAGTCATTGAGAATCTTGGTGCTACCGAGGTGAGTTGGATTTGGAATCTCTTTTTCGTGCCCTAATTTTATACACTGCTTGATGGTGTTGCTAGTATAAATTGTGGGAAGACCTTGACTTGACAAACAGTTTCGAGTTGCATCTGCGCGGTAGTCATTGGATATGCTTGAAGTCTTAACGTCTTATATTAAATTGTTGTGATTGGCATAATCTCAAGAGTTGCATTTGCCTCCTCAAAGGTCGCATTCCTTTTGTATTTGACTTGGAAAGGCAAATGCAGCATATGCAAATGATGCTTTGTTCAGTAGTAGCACTAGCTTCTGTTCGAATCTGAGTGTACATATTTCTATATTTACATGTTTAGTACATAAGGTTGATGCCCATACAAGTGGAAATGAATCTATTTCAGTCTCAAACGAAGCGAAAGGGCAGACAGTTTCTAGGATGAAGATAGTCATATTCTGATGATATTCTGATGCTCAAGGGAAATGGAAATGGTTCTGTTTCAGTTTCAGAGGAAGAGAATAGCCATAGACAATTTCTAGGCTGAAGACATATAGTGAATACTCTGATATTTAATGTTTAACACTAGACAAAGAATGTAATACCTGATATTTAAAATGTTTAATTTGACCGTGTTGATATTATTTCAGAGGACTGGTGGTATCTTGGAAAGAGGAAAAAAAAAAGTAAAAATGTTCATTTTAGAGGATATATAAATTTATTAGGCACCATATCCACGTTAAGGTGGATTTACAAAAAGTAATAATGGCAGCGTTAGTAGTGTTTCATAGCGGATTGCTCAGTAATCACTATATTGCTCAGAAACCACAATGAAAAAGTGCTGCACTATTATAGCGACAATTTAACAACACTGGTTTGTATAGATTAAAATAGTGGCCATATGGGTGGGTTACATAGTATCTTTGAGTAATGAAAAATTACTATATTTCCTTTGAAATTATGATCATAAAAAGTCGCATATTTAGTAGCTATTGTTTATAACTAAGGTTATTAGGAATTTGTTCTAAACCATTGGATTTTATGACCCAAATTAACTCAAACAATTTGATGTGTTAGGATGAAGTTTCCACCAAGTAACAGTAAATGTTCCACAGGAGTGGATCATAGGATTGAAGTATAGAATTGTAATAGCCTACCAAATAGTTAGAAACATTTTTTAATAAATTTATTTTCACATACTATAAGCAAATTAAACACAAACATACTAATATAATCATCTAGCACCAATTAAATCATACTAAATCCATTGTGTGTTTAGTATTTAATGCTTAAAATTTTCCAAATAGTAAATTAAATTAAATACTAATTAAAGAAAGAATCAAGTATAAGCACAATAATTATAGTGTCAAAGTAGATAATAAATTATTTTGATTGCCAATAATAATAAGTCGACATGTTAAGTGGCAAAATGATGATGCAAAGTGGTGGTAGGAACATGTTTGCTGAGGATGAGTTTGGTGATAAGGAGAGATGTAATTTTGAGATTGATGATAGCGGCACTAGTGAAGTCAAAGATAAGTCAGTAGTAATATTAAAATATTGTTGGTTAATAGGGGCCACATGAATAGGGTAAGTGAATGATGGAAAAATGTTACATTACCTTAATTATTTAAATAAGTTAGGGTCTTGATTAGAATTAGCAAGTTTACAAGTTAAAAATAAGTGGCCCTGACACTTCTCCTATTTTGTTGAATTAGAATAGATTATAATTTCTATGGGTAGGATTTGAGATCCTGTAGTTTGTGCAATCCTATATTTGTTGAATTTATGTTCCATTCCGATTCAACAGAGTAGGTGTCTAATTATCAAGCCTACTCACCTTCACCTTCTTAACTTACTATTAGCTAACTTGAGCTATCAAGTTGTTAAAATGATAATGGTATTATAATTTCCCTTCACTTATTGTACTGATATGGCTTCTATTGACCAACATACTTTATCTGATTACTAGCCTATTCTCTATGGTGCTAGTTCCTTTACCATTAGTAAAATGCATCTTATCTCATCATTGAACTCACACTTGTGCAAACATGTGGCTACACTTTACCTTATCACTTGCGGCTCAATATCTTGCTGACCTCATTGTCGTTTGCCTTGTTAGAGACCAAGATGAATAACAATCTTATTTGATGTTATAATGATTGTGCTTCTACTTGAATATTCTTTTGATTAATATTTAATATATTTTACTATTTAGAAAATTCTAAACAACAATAATAGCCACACATAGTTGATTTAGCGTAGTATAATTGCTACCAAAGTTTTAAGAACTGGCTACACATGGTACCAATCGGTTCATTAATATATATATATATATATACACACACACCGGTACATATTACTTGTACCTTGTACCGGGCACTATCAATTGGTTTTTATATCCTTTGTTGGTACTATATTATTATGTTGGTATGTTTGTGTTCAATTTGCTTATACTATATGAATATATATTTATTAAATATATTTTTAACTGTTTGGTAGGATTCTTCAATTATATTTTTTGATTTTTATGATCCGACCTCTTGCAGCCTTAATTGCTCTTATTAACCTTGAACAATAAGTTAACAACTAAATCTTGCACCACTTCCTTTAGTTTCTCTTATCTTAGGTGATAAAAGGAGTTTCTCTTATCTTTTTGTGCTTACGTTTATTTATCCACATGTAGATTGGAATCATTTGAATTCTTTTCGTCTTGTTCATTTTCCTGAAAATGTTGCCTTGAATTTTTTAAGATGTAATTTGCATTGGATCTTCTTGGGGAAAAAACCATATGCTTATTCTCATTTTTATTTACCTGGTTTCTTTTTCTCTCTGCAGGACCAGTTTGACACCATTGATCTTTCAGATAATGAGATTGTGAAGCTTGAAAACTTCCCTTACCTAAATCGCCTGGGTACTTTGTTAATCAACAATAACAGAATAACTCGTATCAACCCAAACATTGGAGGTTAGAGCAGTGGCACCTATCCAAATTATCTTTGTAGTAGATTAGTGGTATCTAGTTTCTAGATTGTAAAACCTCTTATTTTACTAATTTTGCAGAGTTCTTACCCAAGTTGCATACTCTGGTTTTTACAAACAACCGCTTGGTAAACCTAGTGGAGATAGATCCTCTTGCATCTCTTCCAAAGCTGCAATTTCTTAGTTTACTCGACAATAATCTTACAAAGAAACCAAATTATCGATTATATGTAATTTACAAACTTAAGAAGTTGCGATTGCTTGATTTCAGGAAAGTGAAGCAAAAGGTTAGTTTAGTTCTGTATCAGCTGGATATATCATGAAGTTTTTATTTGCCTAGTGATTGCTAGCTGTTTGATTTGTTACATGTTTGAAGTTTATTAAAGTTTACACATGTGCGCTTGCATACATATGAAGCTACACGTTCATATTTAGATTAATGCTCAATTGTTTAGATTTGGCTATTTTTCTGCTTTTTGTTTTATTTCTTTATTTTGGTTGCTTCACTGTGATTTGTATAATTTTTAAATTTCTATTACAATCTTATTAATTTTCTTTTTTTTCCCAAAAGACGAAAATTGCAATAGTTTCAACCGCAATTTCAATATAGAACAATAATTTATATTTGTCATATGCTACTATGTATATTTTCTGTTAAATGTCCTCTAGGTAACTTGAAACAACTTATGATTTAGTGCATTAGTTCAAGTTAAAGTTTTTATGTTTATTATCTTAAGTAGTTGAAATGAAATTATGAATCTTTGGGCGTCCAAATTGATTGGTCTAATACTCTTAATTCATCTAACAATGACTTCCTGACTTCCTGAAACTCTTTTGTGTATAATTCATGCTCATGTCTAATTTCAGTAAATATATTTTACATAATTTTTTTGCTTATTTCATTATTTTCTTTGTTTGTTACCCTATCTCAAATCAATGTTTTCATGATCGAGTTCCTACTTAGGAATAATAGAGGTTTTGTAGGATTAGAATATAGGATCAGATTGTAAGATCATAAAATTCTACTAAATCATTTAAAATACATATATTTCTTTAAAAAGTTCATCTAATTAGAATATTCTAATAAGCAATTAGTAATAAAAAATAATATACATCTATCTAATATCATGCATCAATGTTTATATATATATATATATATATATATATAATACTATTATTCAGATGTATCCGTTGAATAGTGTAAACTGTGAAATTGAATATTTGTGGAGTGATGAGAATGAGGATAAGTTAATAGAAGATTGATACAACAAATGCATACAATAAAATTAGAAACAATAAAGATGGGGCAGTGAAATGAAGATAATGAGACAAAAGCATAGAAGATGATGAATAAAGGTATACATGGTAATGATATTGAAAGCGCTAAAAAAAGATAACAAATTATAAAGTTGATTCTGATAAATAGTTGAAATTGACAAATATAGTCGTAAATGACAACGAGATTAAGTTGATGAATACTCATCAAAGAAAAATCAAATGATAACAATTAAAAATGAGAAATGACATCACATATCAATTTAGGGCTTTTGACATTATTATTTTTGGTATAATAGTAGTCTATTGTAAGATCCTACCACATTTGTGTTCATTCCGAAATGGTTTGTCTAATTTGGGCCATAGGTTCGGAAAATCCTATGACTTGGAACACATAGCAATTATAATTGTTAACAACCTTATCTCACATAGCAATTATAATTGTTATTGTACACATTTTATATCTCTATAGGGCCTGTAATAATTTTCTTTGCCTTACATAGCTATCTATGATTTAGAATGTCTGATGAACTTTTGCAATGATATATTGGATGATGCATCATAAAAATGATAGGCACACTATGCTTGACAATTTCAGATGAAGAAATATATTAATTACCCCAATTTCGATTGATAAGTAGAAATTAAATCATGTGAAAAACAAAAAAAATGAAAATATCATATTAAAAGTTCAGAATGATAGACTGAATCACCTTAAATGTATAAAAAAATGTTTATATGTACATAGAACATGTCAATCCTGCAAGTATTAGGTTATAATATTTTTCAATAAAAAATTATCAACTTCAAAAAGGAAATTTATCAAGGCTTTAGATACCTGTTTGCCAGTTTGTACTGGTATATTGAATCAGTAAGTACTGAAGTTTTAATTATATATATATATATATATATATATATATATAACAAATCATAATCATGTTTTCCTATATAGTGTCATGTATTCTTTGTAGCTAGTAAAACTTGCTTGGTATATAAATGCTTCCATACATGAGCAAATATAATATCTTAATTTCCTTATTCTTTAAAATTGCTTAAATTTCTATTAAGTATATTTACTTACATGTCAAGATTGTCGGTTAAGTTGGTAATAACCAGTAACCACCATTATTTGTGAAGTGGTGATTTAGTTGAGTTATCTTCCATGGCCTAAAAGCAGCCTTTTAGTTGGCTAGTACATGATTGATAGTCGAAATTTCCATTGCAACTGTTAATGGAATAAAATTTTGTTGAGAGTTAACTATTTAATCAAGGTTAAATAAGATGCCAGGATGATAATATACTTGTTATAAGTTATCCCCTGTTGTCTCAAGATTTACTGGAATGCTGAAGTTGGTATCATAAACAAATTCAAAATTTAGAGGGTGTTAATTAGTTCAACTGGTAAGAACTTTAGTTGTTGATAACAAGGTCTTTGGGTCAAACTCCACTACTTTAGTTGTTGATAACAAGGTCTTTGGTCAAACTCCACTCTCATTACTTAATATGGTCAAAAAGAAAAAAAAATTCAAAATTTATGAAAGATCCTAGCACCAATTATGGACTAGTGTTTGCGTCTTAGGAAGCTGACTGCTAATCAGTATAGGGCTTCAAGGGATCAGCTTTTCGCATGCTAACATAGAGCAATAAAAAGAAATAAGGAAGAAAAAATAGTGTTCTTTTTTTTTTTGTTCTGGGAAGCTCACTGCCATCAGTATAGCGCTTTAGGGGATCACCTTTTCACTTGCTAACGTAGGAGCAAGAGAAAGAAATAGGGAAGAAGGAGAGTGTAATTGTCCTTTTACTCTTGTCAGAGGTTAAAATTTCTTTTGATTCCTGTTTTCACTTACTTAATTTCTCTCTATCTGCTTCAAACATTAATTAATCTAACACGCCCACTGAAACTGAGTAATCATATTAATTAAAATAGCTGTTTTGTTTATTGTACTTATTAAATTGCACTATCTCCAAAATTGAGCTGGTCTATTGCTTAAAAGTAAATGTGCGCATTGCTAAAATGAACTGGTGTTTAACTTATTTTATTTGTTAAATTGAATTGAATTGATTCTGCAATTGGATTTGACTAACATTACTTAAAGAGCTGCACATGTTCTGGCTAATACTATTACTTATTGCTTGGGCAGTTATTCTAATACAAAACCCTGTAAAGGCATATTAGAGTTACTATTTGCTTGACCAACACTATTTTAAAAACTGCATATTCTGGTTAATACTATTATTTTTTACTTGTTAAATTGGATAGTTGTATTATTTGTAGCATGATGGGTTGGTGGTGAAAGAATAGCAGTATACATCCTTCTATCTTAAAATGTTAGAAATAATAATTAAATATTGTATTTTGGAAAGGTTGAGAGTTAATTAATATGTATTGGGAAGATAAATGTGGTGCTTAGGAAAAGTGACTTCTCAAAGATAGTATTTTGGGATTTATTTCAAGGTAAAAGAAGGAACATTCGTCCCCTATAAATTAAGGATTGTATCAGCCAAATAAGTAGAACGAAATAGTAATAGTCTTTTGCATTTTCTCCCGTTTCTCTTCTCCTCTATCCTCATCTTCTTCTCAGATTTAAAATAACAGAAAGAACTAGTGATTAGGAGTTGGTTGGTCTGTTTTCTAAATTTAAATTCAGTATGAGGCCTCTATTATTTTCCAAATTGATTTATGATCAAGTTATTCAAACTTTTAATTTGAACTTGCAACCTTAACATGAAATGCCAAACTGATTTGTTTTATATGATTCTTTAATCAAACTTGGTTTGCAAAAAGGAAAACCAGTGTGCGATATTTTAGTTCCCCAAATATCAACTTATCAAGTAAGAATCATGTGGGTATATCAAGAAACGGCAATTATTTTCCTGTTTGAAGATTTTTAACTTTCATTGCTCTGTCTTAATTTCTTTAAAAAATCGTCTGTGAACATTAATTTTAAATGGTAGACTTCAATTCTGTAATTATGTGCATGAGGAAGGAACGAGTTCACCTGAATGTTAATGCATTCACTCAAGACTCAAGAGATGCATTTTAACAACTTGCTTCTATCACATTTAGGTGGGGCTTTTCGTATGCCCAGCATGAAATAGTCCTGGTGCGTCTTATAAAGATTTGAGCGTTGAAGATAATTGCATTAATGTACTAACAACATGCTTTTATATGGTGATGCTTACACTACTAGGAGAGGATTGAAGCTGAAAGGTTATTTGCCTCTGAAGAAGCCCAAGAAGAGGCAAAGAAAGTTCCTGCAATTCCTAAAACTTTTACTCCGGGTGGGGTTCCAGAGGTATCAGATACTTCGAAAGTTGAGCAGGCTCCTAAAGTTGCCCCCACTCTTGAGCAAATTACTGCTATTAAGGTAATTCTTTGAAAACAAATGTTGTTCAAAGAACGTGCTCTTGTTTATTGTTGCTCGAGCTACAAATGAAAATTTCTTTTGAATCACTCATTTGTTGTAATGATGAGTTGTTCGCATCAATTATGCTTGAGGAAGTAATTTTGAGCACATTTGCTGATTTCTAACAGGCTGCGATTGTAAATTCTCAAACTCTTGAGGAAGTTGCAAGGCTTGAAAAGGTGCGTTGATCACCACAAAGCAGAGGCTTGCTTTGTTATTATCTAAGGCATTTATGTAACTGATTTTATTTGCTTAAGCAGGCTTTGAAGTTAGGTCAAATCCCAGAGGAATTTATGCATCTAGGCAAGGATACCAGCACGCCTTCAGAGGATGCAGTAGTTGACCGAATGGAAACAGACGGTGAGAATGGAGCGAGTGAATCTCAAGATACAGAGCAAGATGAAGATGCCCAACCAATTCAGCAGGTTGTCTAACTTTGTTGTTGCCTCCATTGCTATTTCTGATTTCTGCTTCTGACTAATCTGATGCAGTGCAAACTTAGTCTTAGTGAATAGAAGTGTTCCGCAACCGTAATGAATCTAGCTTCTTTTTTACCGAACAAACCATTGTCATGTTTAGTCTTCGTTTCTTAACGATTTATCGTAAACAGCTCTAATTTATTTTTCTCCATTTATTCCAGGATTAGCAACTGATATTACATTCAGCTCTGTAATTCTTCTCCTGGCAAGTATAAATTTTGGAGTCGAGACTCTTCTGGATATTCCATATATCGTTTCGGAATTGCTTAGCATTAACTCAGCGTAGGTGAACGCCTTTAACAAAAACATGCCCTGTTCGTTGGGTCGAAGTGTTGAGAGGAATTTGTAATGTATTGGAGTAATTAATGGCTACGGTGGCCACGGGCGATAACTTTTGGGGCTTCTGCCCCACAGGAAAAAGCGGTTTATGTACACCTCTTCAGTCAGTTTAGCCCTTTCAGAAAACTTTGTTGTGTTTATGCAATTCGTCCTTATTACTATACTTTATATTTATGCATAGATTACGGTTGCCTAATCGATCTTTTCCCCGCAAGACGGACGACGTGTACTCTGGAAAAAAAAGCTCTGATCAATTAAGATACCCAGGAGAGCAATCCTTGCACATGTATCTCTATATATACGCTACTGTTCTTCTGGTTCTTCCAACTGTTTCGTCTACCCGCGCCCATCTTCTACTGCAATTGAATCATCTGCAGCATCAGGAGTACACAGGTAATTAATCGATTCTTTGCAACTTAGCTACTGCTCATCGAGTACTATGTTTTTCTTAGATTAAATCTTTTAGAAATTAGAATGCCTGGGAAATGCCGTAATGGTCTATACATAGCATACATTTTGCAACCATTAATAATTAATTGGTTTTGCTCAGTCTTCTAATCTTAGTTTTTGTTGCACCTGAAGATGAAAGAAAAACATGTCAATAACTTGATTACAGAACATTGTGATCCTAGCCATATTAGCCTGGTTTAGTAAGGAATTAATTCAATAGTATATTCTAGATGCGCAGTGAAATGTTAGAACAGTGAAATGTTAAATGATGCAGTAAAACTCTAAGCAACCAGCATTTCATTGTATTGACATTTGATGTAGTTAAAACAAATTCCTGTTAGTAATCTTAGTAACTGTGATATTTATTTCGAGTTCATTGCAAGGACTTGGAAAGAAAACAAAATTGGGAACGATAATATACTAGAAACTACAAAGTCGAAAAAGATAAATTATTTAAATCACCCAAGTCTTCATCAGGCATGGGAAGCAAAATAGAAAACCTAAAAGAGAAGATGGAAGCTGCTATACTCCGGTACCCTCGTGGAGCTAAGTTCGTCGAAATCCTTTCACCAATTTGGACATAATCAATTTTACCGCGGATGGTGTACTCTTAGTTACAATGGTGGAAAAGAAACCTAGCCAACGATTTAACTCGGGCTCCTTGTTTGATTAGAAATATTGAGCTAAATTAAGATTGTTAAAAAGAATACCAAAATAAAACCTCTTGTTGTTTCCTCAGTTGAGGATATGGTCTCAAATGTTTATCCTCGTCAGAACACCATAGAAATGGCACAACGTAAAATTAAAACGAAACTTACATATTGTCATTACGGTGAAAACTATAAAAGAAACAGAAAAAAATGGAATAAGTAATATGGGTAGTTTATGTGAAAATTTTGGTCTCTAGTGATGGTTGTGATTTAGTGATAGAAAGATTTTAAAAAAGGTGATTTCAAATGTGTGATGAGAAGAAAAATATTAGTGCAAAATGTTAGGATTTGAACAGCTTGTCAAGTACTAAGCCATGTGACAATGCCATGTAGGTTGTCCATCCAATCAATCTTATCATAGCATGTTTGAAGTCGCATTAATGGATGAAGATGTCATGGATTGCCAAAGCTAACCCAGAGAACCACTTATAATCCAAAGCAGAATTGCAAAGCAATTATTCCCAACTATAGCATTCTTGACCATAACAAATATCACGTCTAATTCAAAGAAAAAAAGAAAAAAAAACGTTAGAAGAATGATCCGCCGTTAAAATAGGGCACAAGAAAAAAAAAATATTTTAAAAATCCTTTAAATTTATAAAGCACATATAATAGAGATAAATGAGATGACTTTGGGTGGTGTGACATTTGTTCCATTACACAATAGCCATAAATTTATACAGTCATACTCTATATGTGAAATTTTTTTTAGCCAGAATCACTATTTAGGATATATTGGGGAAAGAAGGTGATCTCCTCTTTAGATATGTGCTAATTGTGATATGGATCAAGACTATAATTATATATATATATATATATATATAATTTAACTCAATATTCACGAGTACTTATCTAGATTGATGGGTTTATACGGGTACCTGATCCGATGGGAAAACAGGTACCCGATCCGATGGTGAAATCATTCAATCAAATATTCAAACATTTCAAATAAAGACATCATGGCATGGTCAATATTTCACAAGACATCATGCGTAAGAGGACTCCTCCACAATAAAGACCCCCCAAGATTTTACTCCAGAGTATTATTATCTCATTGAAGTATTCAATTACACACGTCAATTCCCCTTTTCCAGAATATTAATTCTCACGGAAGTATTCAGTTATACACGTTACTGCTTAAACACAAGAATAATTCAATATTTTGAATAAAAAAACTAACCTCATAAAGCTCAATTTCTTCATCCTCAGGGAAACCATCAATTTTGTGAGCACCTCAGTAGGCTTCCCCAAAGCCTTCACAAGCAGTCTTCCTAGTCCCATACAACTTAAATTTCAGTAACAAAAGAAAGTAAGTATATGAGACCCATAGTCCCATACAACTTAAATTTCAAAGCTTCTGAGTTAGGAAAATACTCTGCTCAAAAGCGCAGAGAAAAATATAATGAAAACGGATGCAATAGGATGATATTTTTCTATTATAATCAAGTAAAATCTCAGTGCAAATAAAAATAACAGACAAACAAGCAAAAAATACCTCAGCTCTTCTTTCTCAGGATCATAAAGCTTGAAAAATAACAGTATATCCTCCTTGGTCTTCGGCGGTGGAGGAAGAGGTCTAAGATCCTACATCACCGTAGTTATGTTAAAAAATTATACCAAATCCCTTATGCAATATGCATCGAGAATTTTCTAGATACCAAAAACAAATGTGAATTGCACTAATTCATAGAATCAATATATTACCGTTCCAAGCTCTACTTCCAAAAATAGCTTCAGTTCAGCATTTTGTGCCTTATTGGATACCTAGAGGGAGGAGGCTTTGAGGGACGGATCACCGGATCAGGGAGTCCACGACTCTATAGTTTGCTGGCTTACTGTAGTCCGTCGATGAACGATGGAGGCTGGAGAGCACGAGCAGCTGGAGAGTGGTGACGGATCGATAGCAGTCGAGTGAAGGCTGAAGCGGCGCCTCACTAATGATCGACGGAGGCTGGATAGCACGAACGGCGAGCTGGCGATAGAGATTTGGCGACAGGTCGACAGCAGATAAGTCGGCGACAAGGTGGATTCAGGATAGCGGTCGGCGACGAGTCAATAGCAGTGGAGTGGAGGTGATGCGACGAGACAATGGCGGCTGCGAAGGTGATGCGAAGAGAAAGCAGCGACGGTGAAGGAGATGTGTCGAGGGCGGCAGGCAGCTAGGGTTTTTTCTTTTTTGTTTCGTGAAAGACTGAAGCCGTGAAGGAGTCTGAAGGTAAGTGAGTTTATAAGTTATAAGTTAATAGTTTATATTTATGCGTTTATAAGTTATTAAGTTTATAAGTTAATTAGTTAATATGTTTATAAGTTATGTTTATAAATTATAATTTAATCCATTAAAATAAATAAATATTTTTTTTTTTATTAATCGGGTTCGGGTATCAGGTACCAGCACAGGTGTAAATCCAAACCTGACCTGAATCCAACACGAGTTATAATTTTTCAACTCAATCCCGCCCCATTTGTATAAACGGATATCTGAACCACCTTAAACGAGTCGGATCGGCTCAATTGACATCCCTAAATGCAAATGAGACAGAATGATGAGCCACGTGAGCTTCTGCTGCAGCAGGTCCTTTTACGCGCGAGCCGAAAAATGTTGAGAAAACATGCAGAGCTGAATGCATCGATCGCCGAAAGCGAGAACAAGAAGAAGCAAGCGACCGACATAAGATTCTGCTGCCCATGTCATGTTTGTCCTCAATTTAATGGCAAAATCTTGATTCGATTTGGGAGTTTAGGGACGGTCAGATCAGACTCAGACTCACTGTAGACACATTCAGAATTAAATTACGCCGCCTCGCTCCCTGCGCGCATCTCATGCCATCCAACGTGCAAGCGGACAAAAAGGTGTGGACTTATCCTCTTGCTCCATTTTTGGGGAGCCGATTTTTTTTATTATTATAAATGTTAACTTAAATTTGATATGTCAGTTTTGAATTAAAGTTTACTGCACCAAAATCTATAAATTTTCGATTATTATAATCGTATCAAAAGAGAAAATTTACAACTCTAATGAAAAGATCATTTGTGAAAACATTTGAACAGATAAAAATAATTAAGCAGAGATTAGACAATTTAACCTTAATTTGACGCCACCATGAGATTTGTTTGGATCACCAAAATTATTTTGAAATATTAAAACAACTCTGATTTTATTATGAAAAGCATCAATATACCACGAGTAGTTCATGCACGCAAGAAACAAATAACAAATATAAAATAATTAATGCAGGCAAAACAAGCAAGCAAGGAAGCGGCGGCGGCGGCGGGAGACAGATTGTTGCAGGGTTCAGACGTCCCTGTCCCTGTGGCACTCCGGCGGCATGGCCGGGTAGCGCTCCCGGTCGGTGCAGTAGTTGTACACAGTGTACTTCTCGCGGACCCACTGGAGGCGCCGGTACTGCAGCCCGTCCAGGTCGCGGAACTCCTTCTGGTCCCACCACCGCATCCCCTGCGTGGCGCAGAACTTGGCCTCCACCGACGCCTCGCAGCCGTCGATGTGGAAGCCGCGGTAGGCGGCGATGAACGGCGCCTTGCTCCAGTCCGTCTTCTCCAGCCCGCCGCGCGTGGCCCAGTCGTCGCCCTCCCACAGGCTCGAGTATATCTTCATCGGCTGCTCGAACGGGTACCGCACCCCCAGGTCCTTGCTGTTCTTGAACACCCGGATCGGCACGTCATCCACAAAGAACCTGAAACGGAACCACCAGACACATTCCAGTCAGCATTCTCCCGGCTCCACAATAATCGGAAAGGTAGATCCTCAACTCACACAATCAGGTAGGAGTTCCAGAGGATAGAGTAGGTGTGGAATTCCTTGGTGCCGTCGAACCAGAGGTAGATCCTCTGCTCCCTGTCGCCCTTCCCGCCACTGTACACATTGGTCTGGAGGATGATGGGCTGGCCGCTCCTGTTCCCCAGGAACTCAAAGTCTATCTCGTCGTGCTCCGAGTTCTGCGACGACAGGTAGAAGGCGGCCACAGTCCCAGCCGAGTCGCCAGCCGGCAGCTTCATTTGCATGCTGAAGTGCCCAAACAAGTACGACCCCCTCGACTGAAATCCAGTGCCTAAAACAACGACAGATCTCCATATTCTCTTAATTGGACGATCACTTAGTAGCAACATTGATGATGCTCACTCACCGGTGTTCTTGTCCAGGTAGAGATGCACCTCATTGCCGCCGCTGTAGGACTTGATGTGATCAAAAGCCCATGTTGGCACGTAGTTCTTCTGGAAGGGCACATCGACGGGTCTCCTGGGCGTGGCGGCAAGGCCGGTGGCAGCCACCAGACTAAGAACTAGGAAGCAATATGCCATCGCAGCCATTGCTAGCTGCTTCGAAGCACAAGAGGTGAGTGCAGTGAGGAGAAGGGGGGAGGGGTTTAAGTAGGCCAAGGGAAGGGCATTCCTTCTTGGCGGCCTGTGTTTGTTTGCTTGTGCTGGATCAATTGAATGCACAAGAGATAATGGTCAGGAGGTGCACATGCCAGTGTCTAAAGATAGATAGCTGGATTTGTGATGAATCTAGTGTCTACTTGGAAACGGTGAGGGCTGTTGGGGCTGGAGATTTCTTCAGTTTGGTCCTTGCTGCAGAAATGGCAGAGACGACTGCTCACTCTGCTCCCATCTCACATCTGTCACAATCACACTCTTGTTTACTTTGCAGACTAAACCACAATCACACTTCGCTCCCCGTTAGGTCACTTTCTCATATCCAATTCTAACTAGTTTTTATTTATTATTACCCCCCTACTCTATTCTCTATCTACGCAACAAGCCCTTTCCACTCAATCTCTTATCTAATTTTAGAATATGTATTATTAATTTCATAAATAAAAAATATCATTCTTTATTTAAAATATTATTAAATTTTCAAATATCTTTAAACTACACTATCTAGTGTAACACTTTTCTTATCTCACTTTTTATGTGTGAGACTAAACTCTGATATTATAAGATACGTCATGTGAGACTAAACTCGGATATTATACATTACGCTTCTATTGTATATTAGACCGTATTCGATGAAAGATAGTATTATCCTACATACCTAGTCCTTGACAATGCCCTACTTAATGGTTTTTAGGAAGATAGAGTTGTCTGATTGGATCAATCAAACATGGAGAAACCTAGTCACATGCCCCTGCCTTGTCCTCGTTCAAAATGGCACCTTCTATCCCATAATTGTATGTATGTGGAAGAAAGCGGCTTCAATCAAATTAGTTGACATGAACTCAGCTAAATTATTAGCTTGCATTCGGTCCATTCTCGTCCACATACATTGGCATCTGCATGACTCATTAATTATTAATAATTTCTTTTTGTTTATTTTAATTTTTCTCTTTTTTTTTTTCTACCGGGAAAGCCTATAATTAAGGGATTAGCTTTTTTACAACATTGCATAATTTTTGAAGAATAAAACAGTTTAAAATTTTGTAATTAGTTCTTAAATATTAGAGTGCTACCCTACTATTTTATATTCTTCTTAGCTCATAAATGGTATTTCATAATTTTTATCTTTCAAATAAGTATTTTAGCATAATTCAATAGTTCTTAACTATTATCAGCCTAGGCTATTGGTAGAATCTAGCTGGACTAAAAATTGGATAGATCTTGAACACCGAATCTAGCCTAAATTTGGTTGTCTGCGTCAGCGAATCTTAATCAGTTGACCTTGTGTAGCTATGAGTTGACGTTTGATTTCAGCTCCCGAGCAGATCAGTGGGGTGCTGTGCATCTGAAATTTCACAGGGTGTTTGAATTCTCTTTCAACTCCGGCAATCCGGGAGTCGTTCTAATTTTGTGATTATATACTTTTGGGTTTTATATCATTAATAATACACTGTATCATCGTAAGAATAACTAGTGTAAGTAATGTCACATATTCATTATACATAAGTAAATTGTGAAATTGTTGCTCATTTAATATAAATTTATATTATTTTTTAAAATATAAATTTATAAATTACTGATATACTATATATATGTCATTAATTAAAATTTGTTAACATGCAAGAGAGTTTAGAAAATATCTTAGGTGCGAAACGTGGCTAGATTTCTTTGGCATAGTGGTTAATCTATCATTCAACTAGGCATGTATTCTAAAGTTGCTCATGGTGTTTATTTTATGTGAGTTTTGATTAAGTTTCAAATAAATTTGACATAAAATTTGACAATAAATGCAAATATAAAAATTAATAAAAATAATAAAAAAATTAACAAATTCACTAGAATTCACACAAACGTATCCTACACTGTTTTTATTGATTTTATGCAAGTTTGAGTTAAGTTTTAAATAAATTCAATAATATATAATAAAATTTGACAATAAAATTATAAGTTTTAGACAAATTCGATAATATATAATAAAATTTAATAATAAATACAAAAGTAAAAATTAATAAAAAAAAATTTTTTGACAAATTTACTAGAATTCAGGTACCCTATATTATTTTCATTGGTTCCCCAAGTTTGGATAAATTCAACGATATATAATAAAATTTGATAATAAAATTATAAATTCGACGATAAAGTGATGGCACAAACACAATGAGCAATTTTGGGATATGTGTCTCGTTGAACGGTGAATTAGTCTCCTTGCCTAAGATATTTTCTCCTCAGAGTCGTATTACGTGGGTCAACGACTCAAGGAGGCCATATTTGAAAATCTTAAATAGAATCATCACACACGATAAGCAAATCTTAAAGCAATATAATTATTATCCTTATTTTATAATTCATAATTTTAGAAAGATGAACGACTCTGATATGATCTTGCATAAGATTCGTAAGATCATTGTCTTGAAAATTTTCTTGTATGTATGGCCGCAATGCAAGAACGAATCTTGTAGAGGCAAACATGATCGTGGTCACATTTAATTCGAACCTCGATCGAGCCCATGTCTTTAGCCGACTTCTCGGCATGCAATTTGTGTACACAAAAAGCAAGCAAATTAACATCCTCTCTGTGCTTCTTTACGTGATGCCCTAAGGTATCTAGCGCCTACAATCCTTCCTTATTTGAATATACAAGACATGAATATTTAGGAATTGAGGCTTTTATGGATATTGATTGTGTTGATAGTACATAAAGTAGAAGATATTATGACATAGTCATTCAAGAAAGAATTAGTATACTGTTAATTAATGGAATGCAACTGTACAATTGAATAGAAATTTATGCAAATCCACGCCCACTTCTAAATTAATTATACAATGAAATATCATGGTGTAGGCGCTATATTTAGACCCTATTTAGCTCCGATTTTAAGTAGCTTTTAAAGAGAAAATATGAAGAAAACTATTTGGTAATTAAAAATAGAAGAAAAAAATAGTAAAAAAGTAAAAATTGAGAAAGCTATAATTTAGGACTTGTTTGGTCCCGCCTTGACACAAAAGAGGCAAAATATGTGAGAAGCTTCCTCAGCTTTGGCAGCTTCTAGTTATTTTTATTTGCCAAAACTTCCATATTGAGGCAGGGCCAATGCAGCTTCTACTTCTTTTAAAAAATAATTTATATGATTTCGTTTAAAATTTTAAGTATTATTATTTTAAATAATTTAAATTTTTAATACTAAAAAAATAAAATAAGCTAATATATTATAACTCGCTTAATAAGCAAATTATTCATTAACTTAGGTGAGCCGATTTGAAACATAGCCAAATTTATTAGAATGCTTAAGCCCAAATTAACAATAGCAAGCCCAATAAATCTTATATACCATTAATTTTTTTCTTTCATTTCTAATGTGGAACTAAATTAGAGTATTACAAAATATCTTATAAAATTTGACATTGTAGCATAGTATAACACATCACTATTTAGCATAATTATTAAGCTATTAACGGCCAAACATGCCCTTAAGCTTCATATTATGTCACTCTCAATATTGTAATTTTCTACTAGCACATCATCTATGAAAGCAATTAACTATGACTTAACCTTCATTCCATGCAATTTTAACTTTTCACAAATTGCAACTCATAATTTAGATAGCTTCTTCATTGTTTGGGCTTATTTGGCACTATCGTTACCTCTATCATAACTGTATTGAACTATATTGTATTATGTTATCAAAATTTTTACATATATATAGACCCTTTATCCGTTCTTTTAATAATCATTTGATCGAGTAATTGATAAGTAGAGCCATCCAATTAAAATATCAATACAAATTAATGAAGCATGTTAGACTTGGTCTAATTACTTAAACCTACGCCCATATAAATGCCTAATTAATGTTGCCCGTTCCGGGAAATCCTCCTAAAGGCTCAAGCAATCATTAGACTCTCCTCCGCTTTCTTCCTTTCCTCTTTTTAAATCCCCCTTTCCTTTTCTTAATGAGAGACCGTCGAACGTTTGATTTTTTTTATTTTTTTATTTTTTTGTGATATTGACTGATGAAATAAAGCTCAAAATATTCAATTAAATAGTGAGTTAATCAATGTAATGAAGAACAAACTAGAAACTTATAGCACATGCTTGATTTGCAAAATTAATAATATTATGAACGCATTTTCTACCTCGCACATGCATGTGTAAGTGTGTAACGCATTATGATTAATTAATTAATTAATTAATTATATAGTGTTGTGTTGCATAATTATTTAATTAATTTTGTCAAACCTAATTAGGACTTGATCATTAATTTGTTCTCCTTTTTCAAGAAGAGTAAAATCTTGCAATTTGCACCGATTTGTTTTGAGTTATTTTACAAATTTAGCCTCTATCAAGAGCGCAATTTTCTTTCTTGCTTTCAAGTTTGATCACGATGAACCCTAGTCTCCATTATCTTCTCCGCACTCCATAATTTTTTTTACCATCCCCCTTGTAGTTTTTCTAAAAGCTATAAATAGCCTCCAGTGCAGATCACGTCCACCGAGCAAGGGTGCCTCTCCCTTCTTCAACGAGGTTGCCCAACCTCGCCGCCGGCCATGCAGCTCCACCACTCGCCCGCCACCGCCAAGAAGCTATGGAACTACCTTCGCGTCGCCTTCTTCATGGCGCGCAGAGGCTTCGAGTCAAAGCGCAAGCTGATGGCCGACGTCAACCTCCTCATGAAGCGCGGCAAGCTGCTGGGCCGATCCCTCAGTGGCCTCGTCTTCCACCACCACCGCCGCAACGGCTCTCAGGCCCCACCCTTGGTCCGCCGCGAGTATGAGTTCTCCTGCAGCAACAGCCCCGCCTACCCCGTCGTTTACCGCGGCAGCAAGCGGCGGCGCTGCAGCTACTTCCCTTGCCTCCACGCGGTCGTCGTCGAGGAGGTCGACGACGCGCTGGTCGGCGCGGCGCTGCGGAGCGTCGACTACTCGGCCCGGTTGGAAGAGGACCACCACTACCAACACCACCACCTCGCGCCCACGCCGCCGATGGCGGCGTCGCCGCTCTCCGTTCGGATCGTGAGTTACTTGTCGGACGGCGATGACGTGGACGACGCTGCTGAGGAATTCATCAAGCGGTTCTACGAGCAGCTCCGGGCGCAGAGCCGCGTGGCGCTGCTGCAGTAGTAGCAGGCGAGGCCTGCACTGAGAGCATGAGGCCGGAGGGATTACTGCTTACTATGTTTACGTACTGTGTTATTATATGTAATTAAAGAGGTATAATAATATTACTACGTACGTGTGGAGTAATTATATATGGATTGAGCCGCTACTGTAATCGATATTAATTGATTCGATCAAATTCTCATTGAATGGATGGATGGAGTGGAGAGGCAGAGGGGGTTGCTTGAATGGCGCATATGGACTTAGAATTAAGCCCCCAGGCATAAATGGAGTAGAGGCAGAGGGGGTTGTGTGAGCTTGAAGATAAAGTTTGACAGTCGTTGGAAGTGTGAGCGAAGCAACGTGTGTTTGTGTGTGTGTATGGATTGCGTGGACGTTGAATGATTGGCATCGGAGGCGTGCGACGATCGATGGCGCAAGAGTGACGATGGAGCAACGCACGCTACTGTCACGAGTTGCTCGTTTCCAAATCATATGCATTCCATTTTTCCAAAAAGTAATCTTAATTCTTGTGTTTGATTACTCAAACAAAGAATTATGTGCGCTTTTACTCGTATTCGTCGCCATTTGCTGCTTCATGCGCCTTTGCGTATGCACGTGGTTACTTTTGATCGTATGGCTTACACTATGAACTCGTCTTTACTCATTTTCATGCTCACCTCCATTTATATTGTGCTTATATTCTTAATTTTTCTTTCTTTCAAATGAAATATAAGTAGAAAAAGAAATCAATAACTTGCTATCCGTTCATATTTCGATGCTGTAGTTATGTTTTCTTCGATTCTTTTTTTTTTCTCTTCTTTAGAATACATGGTTATGATTGTCCATAGTTTTGAGTTTCTTTCAAGTTCATTATTCAAATTTTTATTTTAAAATATGAAAACATTTTATTTGAAATTTAGATGTGATTTATCTTTTTTTTTTACTTGAAATAATTTAAAGATTCATGTATGCTATCTAGATTTTTTTTTGGATTTGAGAGAAGGAAATTACAAGGTAATTGCAAAATAGAAAAAGTAAGAAGATATAAAAATATTAATTTTTTTCTTTGTTACATATTCATTGAGAGAAAGACGAAAAAAATGACATTTTAAAATTATGATTAATACCTTTTTTACATTTCATATATTCTTTTGCAAAGTGAAAAAAACACAAAGGAATTAGAATATCATAGATATAATTAATATAATATCATGGAGTATTAATAACCAATTTTTGTAATAACCAAACTAGTTAACAACTTCATAAAATGCTAATTCTTTTATTAGGATTCCGGTCGAATATTCCAACAGTAATACTACACCATGGAAATTGTGGGATAATTGGAAACTACAGTATCCACCACAAGAGTCAAGCAGACCTAGAACAACATGACCTTAGACCTTTTTATATGCAGCAGTGTCCCAAATCATTAACAAAACTAATTGTCCTCCCGGAATAACTCTGAATCATTGTCCGCGAATAACCGAACGGGGCCAGAATGGCCTTTAGTTGCTGTGGCATCCGCTCGTACGAATCTCAACAAAACTTGCAAGAGCTACTCAGCAGAATGTGCATTTATTAGCAGATCTCCCTTTCCAGCTTATCTGAAACAACCGACAGAGAATAATAACACCCTCCGTTCAAAATGGAGATGTAGTGATTATCTAAAATATGACAAGCAGCAACATGTTTCTGAAGTCTGAAGCATACTTGATGAAATTGGAAAGAAATCGGGATGAAATAGGAAAATTACCCAGGAAATATTAAGCAGAACTTTGTGTGGATTTTATAATCAGCTCTTCAGTAGTAGGGCCTATTGTGTCATTGGCCCGCTTCAGCGGAAGGCAATATATTCTTCCAATAGAGTCCTGGCAGTCAAGTAGGGCATAAAGCAATCACGATAACCAATCATGGTTTTCAAGGGGAAAATACTATCAACAGAAACAGGCTAAGAGACTTGCCTCGTATTATTGAGAGCCATAGTCAATTATGGTAAACAATGTCTTTTAATTTTTCTTTTGGTAAATAAATAATAATTATTTTAAATCCAACAATTTGGTACTAAAGAAAAAAAAAAATCACAATTAACAGTACAATTCACAGCACGATTTATTGATTAACCATCCTGCGAGCATATGCCTATGACAGGATCAGAAACTAGGTATTATTTTTTCTCAAAACTGAGATAATTGTAACTACAAATAAATAAATGGAAAACCTCATTAATTTGGAAAGAACTAAAACATAATTTCATCCACTAATTGCATAGTAAGTGTTTTGCAAGCTTACTCTCGCAACAATTCCAAGTCTTTCTAACTTCTGGACTGCATCTAGAACCTCAAAGTTGCACTGCATACCGAACTCTTCCTGAATGAGTTCTTCACACCGAATGTCAAGATCCTACGCACACACACAAGCAAATTGATGAATTCTCGCGTGATCCAACCCTGCAATGCAGCTAGCTACAAATAAAATGAGAATATGAAAATCTTTAAACTAACAGGACCTGAATTGTGGCCTTTCCTTGCTCCATCAAAATAAAATATGAAATTATAACCTCTTTGATCTGTATGTACGAAAATATTGAGCAATCAGCCAAGTGGAGTGCAAAAGTTATGTTGTTAGTACTTTTGAATATTCATGCTTAAATGATAAGAGAGCTAAACATGCAAACCTACTTCTTGTTGGATCACATCATCACATAAGTGTAAAAGTGTGCCTCTCCCACTATCCAATTGTTTGTCGTACATTGATTGGGTGATTAGGTTCCGATAAGTTTCCATGTTTTGTTGAAACCTGTGGTTTTGCATTTGAAGTGAAGCATAGAGCAAAATAAAAAATTTCTAAACTTACATATAAAACAATGATGATAACTAGAAAAGGTACAATCTCCAAAATATTTTAGGTTCATTACAAGGGAGTTTGAAGGAAGTTCTTCAAGCTAAAACTTACTCATGTTGTGTTTGATTATAGGATGGTTACATGGTTTCTCTCTATATAAAGACGAGAGTGCAATGATAATAAAAATATATAATATGAAACACTTGACATGACTGGTACATAAATAGTGGTAGATAAACATAAAAAAATAATAGCATATATGATTGTAAATATAAAATCTTATAGAAAATATAATAGTGTAGCTTTACCATAAATTTTGTCATAGAGATATCTTTCCATGTTACTGCCATTTTTGTTAGCTTCCTTATGGTTAATATAAACCTCCATTGCCAACTTCCAAAACCAGAAAAACATCAGGGTTTTCTAAGAATCATGATCACAAGCATATTCTTTTTAGTAGCAATAATACCTTTTTGTATCACTCACTATGAGATAGATGGTATCAACATATAGCTAGGGCTGGCAAAATATGACACGACATGAGATTTTGCGGGTCTGGGTTAGACTAATCGTGTTTTGTATCGTAAACATGACGATCTATGGAACCATCATGATTATATTTGACGATGAAGACTTCCAGACTTACTATAAACCTGTTCAAGAAGGGAAAATAAGACAGCATGTGCCTCTACCATTATCTCCATCTCATCATCTATTACTCACATTGTAGACTTAACATCAATTTTTATAGATGCTTAGAAACATAATTAAAAATAAGGACGAAAGAATGAAAAAAGAAACAAGTCATAAAATATGTGACAAGAAGTTGGATGTGCAGCAGTATACCAATTACTTTATTGAAGAGCAATGATCCATCGGTATTAGAGGAAGCTTAGGTGTGAAAGGACAAAGTCAACATTGGCACTATTTGAGTCAAAGTAGACTGCGCAACTCTATCTCTTATCGAAGGTGTTGTAGTATAGTAGCAACTGGATTGACTTCTAGAGAAAAGTCATAAAAAGATAGAAACACATTCCACCTAGTCCTGATTAAACAGGGAACAGCATAATGCTCAAAGGAAGATAAAATCCTCAACACTAAGTTTTGTGTGCATGTCCACATGGCAAGAAAGGTGACATCAGAGTACAATACATTAATGCTCTTATGGAAATAGTATATGCAGATTGAAAGTCGTAAGCAATGATAGATATATAGTCTCTCTATTGTAGGTCTATGATAGATGCACTTAGGTATCATTATCTTAGTCACCACCAATGCCATCTAACTCCTGAGAAGGAAACAATGAGGTAGAAGCAATTTGCGTTGAGGCAAAGTAAAAAATACTCAAAAAAGATGATAAAAACATAAACGTAATGTCAACAACTAGCCAAATCATAACAACAATAACCTTGAGTTCGAGAATAGCAAAGAAAAATATATTGTATATAAAGCTTATTATAACCTAGTCCAAGATAATAAACAGAACAAAGATACCTGAAACCTTGATGATATACAAAAATAGAAGCATTTAGAAATGAGGACGTGAAAAAAGAGCTCTAACCATGAAAAACAAATAGACATGTGATCAAGAAGATGAGAGAAGTAGGAACAGTATCACTCAAGTGAGATTTTAGAATGTACATATGAAATATTATAGCACAAGCCGCATTAAGGAAATAACAATTTATATTTTATACTTATCCCATTCTACTAAAAAGTATAAGGGGAAGTGGTTTGATGAATAGTGTCATGATACTAATAAAAGTAAAAGAAAGCATACTATAAATTAACAAATTAAATTGTCTTTAATTCTTGAAAAAATTTATAAGTACATCTAGGGAACTTGGCTACTCTTCAAAAGGTATACCAAGTCACACAAGGTTGGTCAACAATAAAAGTGATAAAGTAATGATATCCATATTCCACACACAATGAACATAGTACTATCATCTTAAATATCATAGTGTACTTACTCAAACAATATATATATTTTTTGTTTGTACTGGATAGAAATGAAACACAATGTGATGCTTATCTATTTGACGAATCTCACAAATAAAAACCAAAATATACTCTTAGAGACAAAAACTCCTCTATTTATAAGGGAGAGTGAAGACCCACGTAGTAGTCTCACTAATTGATGACACATTAGTGAGCAGGAGAAGGTGGATCCATGAGCAAGTATATGCCACCAAACTCATGCATCCTACCAATCATCATCGTGCAAATGTATAAATATATAAATGTGTAGGAAAAAAGGTTATTGAACAATGTAAAGATCTTGTAATAGACAAAAGATTCACAACAAACATATAACACATGTAACAGATTAGTAGATATATGGATAGAGTCAGATCCATGCACATACTTTAGTGATTCACCAAATATGGATACAAATGGTGACACATGAGAAATACATACCAAAAATCGAAGTGACTATATGCCTTGGAGTTAAGATCCAAGGTAGAAGAAGTTAGGGAAGCTATACCATAAGTCACTAGAGTATAGCAACATATGATGAGGAAGAGACAATTGATGATAAAGGAAAACTCTCATAATGAACACAACGATAATCATAGTGATGGCGAGGCAATCTCAACAAAAGAAGTAGGGACCACCTACACTTGAAGAGCACAAAAATTTCTGCAAGAAATTCTCAAAAAAATCATTGAAGCGACCACAATGTAGCTTATCCTCCTCGACCTATACCACATCCACGGCGCAAACAATTGCCGTGATTTCTAAAACATTGCAAGCTTGTTAGTAAGGGGATGATAGATTGCAAGTCATATCACTTCTCCTTCAAGATCAAGTAATGCGCTTATAGAGAATTATCATCCTGCTTGAGGTATAAAATCTCATATAGCATGTAGATGTGCAATTGTGCACCACATTTCGCTCAGGAAAATAAAACTTGGACAAAGCATTCTAAATCTCCTTTACATTAGACATAACAATAATGGTGTATTGAATATGGGGCTCCATACATTTAAGTTAAGTGAGCATATTACAATATAAAGTTTGTCAAGTGGAATCAGTATCACCCTTCATCAATAGGATAGTCAATATGCTTGAGCTTCCCATGCAATCCAATGAAGAATAAAAAGCTTGAGCTAGATAATCAATTTGCACTAGTACAGATAATGATACCTTGTGGGAAGGACTTAAGATCAGAAGACAAGCTACACACATCCAACCTCTCTCATGAAAGAGTGGAAGAGAATGAGCTCAAATTTATGGAACATGGAGGAAAATCAACCAATAGAAATAAGAGACTGGCGGATGCGGTGTATAGAGGAGGCAATGGAAATTGGAAAAGAGGGGGAGGGAAATAGGAGATTAGGACTGAGTGGAGGGGTGAAACAGAGGGACATAGATTGTGTGAGCTCAAAGGGGAGGATGGCTAGTGAATGTGACAAAGGGTAAAAGGTGGGGTAGAGAGGTAAACAACAGTTGAAGAAATAGTGGTAAGACCCCAATGGTGGCTAAAGGAAAGGACCTTACAAGACTCTTTACCAAGTTGGGAGTAAAGTTTAAAATATTGATCCACTATTGAACAGTCCCGACATATAGTATTGATAGTCAAAGTCAGTACCAAAGTTTAAGATACTGATCCATGGTATGTACGAACCAATAATATGCTTACATAATAGGTCAGACTAATATTTACTGCCCTCGATACGGACCAATTTTTGATACATTAGTCGGCACTAGTAAAGTATTATGAATGTATGAATATACCAGTCTGTCCCCACATATGATATTGATAGTACTAGTAAAATATTATGTATAAGGTATCGACCCTTGTACCAGTCACAAATCAGACCAGGTCATGAAGATGGAGACACAACGCCTTATGCCTCATCTTTTGGGCCAAATGCCTAGTCCAGCTGCCAGTTAGGCCTATTACTTGGTTAGCCAATACTATAGGAAAAAAAAAGCAATGGATGTTAGAAAAAAAATGTGTTCTATAAGAAAAAAAAGAAAGAACAGATATTATCATACAACATCAAGGATCAGGAATACAATGAATGTTTAAAAAACTACTTGAAGTAGGTTTTAGTAAAATAAATAAAGCTATGTTCTAATTAGACAGCCAGTTTTCAAGGATTGAAGGTGTTAATCGCTTTCTAATCAGGTCTGTTCCATGAACTGGCCTTGATAACTTAAGACTTCTTTTTGGATCAGATCTGGTAGCCTGTTCTAGTCCTGATAGTCCCGGTGGGTAATTTGTAGCTGGGCTTTTTTGGAAAACGAAAAGAATGAAAGTATTATTCTCATTAGACACAAAATAGCCACCACTTGAGCAGAAGTTTCAAGAAGTGCTTACGAAAAGTAGACCTTAGCGCAATAGCCAATAACACCAGAAAGGATAGCTATAACAACCCATATATCAGCTTTAGGCATTTCAAGAGAGCTAACAAGAGTGACCTGCAAAATTTAGGCTATAAGCTGAAATAGATATTATCCACGTGACAAAGTTAAGTGATTCACTTTAGACCTACAAGCCCAATAATGACAGAAACAATAAATTTGACCCAATCCATAGGAGTTAAACTTGGATTTTTCTTTTCAGGCTGCAAAACCAAAAAGTATAATATCAAAGAGGTAATTATTGGAAACTGAACGTAATATTCTTGCAATGCAAAATTTTAATGTACGCTGACCAATACTAATTCCATATCAGCCATGGGAATATTCTTGTAATGCTTCACAAAAATTCCTCGATCTGCCTTGCTCTTGGAACCAGCCCGTCTGCATATTTATCAATTACACAATGAATAATGAGTCAACAATCAATTTCCATGCAATCTGTCACAATTTCTTGCAAACTTAAAATAAATAATTAAGCTTCTTTTGAGAGATCAGGTCTAAATATTTTTATCAAGGAAAATAGTGTACATACCTATAGACAACAATCATCCTGTCAAAGGTAGGCTCCTGTATCATTAACTTTCCAAACAAATTTTGCATGCTTATGAGAACCAATGAAAGCAAGAAAAGAAAAAAAATATGTATATCAGTTTTCAGCCATGCAAATAGAGAAAAGGAAAAAGGATATAGATAGAAAATAAAACCTCAATTCCATATTTTCAATCCTAATACGTTCGACAAACAAATCTTCTTCTGTTTCAGGAGTAAGCTCGTCTGTTTTTTTAGGATCACTCGCTTGTTTTCTGCTTGGCCGTTTTGAAAAGAAAATTTGAAGCCTGTATTTGTTCCATTAGTAACAAACTATAACAATTTGGTTAGTGTGAACAGTAATTATCAAATACCTGGTTTTGTTAAGAAACCACTGCCAAATACGAGAAATGATCATATCCAGTTTCTCCATTATAAAGTAGTCAGTTGTTTGATCCATTCCAATGCCTCGACGAAAAATGACATACTTGAATGTTCAAGCAAATATGGAGCATGTTAGTGTGTGACGAAATGAAACTATATCTCTTGCAACATATATCAGTTTGCTTAAATAATAACATAAGAGTCCAAGAGTACCCACAAGAAGTTTTAATGTTTATTCAGAAAATAAAACTCAAAGAGATGCTAAAAACACTTTTTGAGCAGCAAGTTTTGGAACATAACAGTAAATTATATTTTCCAACCACATACAGAATCGCCCTCCCCTCTCCTTCAGCTACCACTAGATCCCTACAACAACCTCCAGCTACCGGATCCTACTCCCTCCAGCCTCATGCAGTCGTCGCCTACAACCTTGTTGTCATTCACCACGGCAGCACGGCTAGCACCATGCATGCAAATTGAACATGTATTGTTCTCCATAGGCCACTACCATTACCCTTCTCCAGCCAGCCCAAACTTTCTCCTCCTTCAGTCGTCACTCTTCTCTAGCTATCTCCCTTTCCTAAGAATAAGGGTATGTAAATCAGTCGTCACTCTTCTCTAGCTATCTCCCTTTCCTAAGAATAAGGGTATGTAAATCTCCCTCTTAATTATAGAATCTTTAATTATTGCAATTAAGATGGATACTTCAACCACTTTGTTTATCTCAAAGCCCATTGTTCCTTAAGACACATTAGTCAAGTTCAACTGTGCCAATTACATCCCTTAGGCGAAGCACAATGATACTTTCTTGGTGAGCACGGCAATCACTAACGTCTTGATTTTTCCTTTTTGGATAACTAAGATCTAAGGTTTATTCTTTGGCAGAAATATGCAGGTCTGTGGCTCTCGTAAAGTTGTTATCATAGTTCATCACAACTTGTATAGTGTCCTTTGGGTTGATGTCCTCAATGACAATCTTCTTAAGCTCAAGGATGTAGGTAGTATCGTGGAGGTAAGCTTATGTATCTATTGATAAGTAGAAATAACTTTGTAATCACTGTTAAACTTGAATTAATGAATTAACCGCTTTGCCTCGGAAGAATTTTCTGTTGCTTAGGAAATGTTGTTTTGCCTCGGGTGAAAGATTTGTATTTATAAGAGGAGACACATCTTCTCCCGAGGCAACTCAATTTAATCTCTCTCAATTTTCCCAAGCATAGCTAACTCTCACTGGCAGCGTTCATCAACATAAATAGACAATATGACAATACCTGTGTTTTAACTTACAAAGGAATATTAAATGATAAGTTGTGCTACAATGAAAAACAACACATGGCATGATTTGGGGAAAATTCAAGAACCATGCTATTGGATTTTGTTTGAGGCCATATATAGCTTTTTGTAACTTGCATACCGCGTTTCCATCTAATCTAAATAAGGTTTTGATGCTATATCTGCCACACCAATAGGGTTGTTCATCAAGATTGAATTCCTCCCTAGGGATTATATTGGAGGGTTGAAGTATAGGATCAAAAGATCTACTAAATAGTTAAAAATATTTTAGCAAATATATATACATATACAAAAAGTAAATTGGATAAAAACTTTACAATATAATAATATAGTAGTAATTAAACTATATTGAATCAACTAATGAATACGAGTCTACTGTTTAATGTTTTTTAATTTTCCAAGTAGTAAAATAAATTAAATGCCAAAAAAGGAGAATTAGGTACAACTGCAATAAGTATAATATCAAAAAAGTTAGTATTGGTTATATCCAAGAACAATAAAAGGCAACAACATGTTTAACATCCAAGAGACAGGGCAGAGTGATAGAATCATACCAGCAAAAAGCCAAGTCCAACAATGACGTGAGAAAATGGGCCTTGAGGTTAATAGTAGGAGTGCTACTGAAGTAGAAGATATGTTGAAAATAACATCAAAAATATTATTACTCCATTGAGGCCATGAGAATAAAGCAAATGAAAGAAAATTCTATATTCCCCAAATTTACAAAACAACTTAGGAGCATGGAATAATGGTTAGAAAATTAACGAGTTATGGGTAAGTGGGTATGACACTTAGTAACCTGTTTTGTTGGAACATAACAGATTATAAATCCTATAGATCCTATGACTAAGTTCTACTATTCCTACATCCATTAAGAACTTATTTCTGTATTGGATCATTTGGGCTAATTTGGATTCTAAGATCCTAAAATTTAGAATGCGTTCCTCGTATTATAGATGAGGTTCTCCAGCATATTACATCAAAATGGATCAAAAGTCCTCCTCAAAAGTATATTGAACCATCAAAGCTCGAATAACTGCCTCCATCTAAATGTCCTGTTTCTTTTCCACGGCTTAGGTACAATCATAAATGTGCTTCAATGCACATCAATCAAACTATTCACACTCCTCAGTCCACACTTGGTTTGTGTGCCAATTTATGGTTTGACCAGTAAATACTAAGCTTACAGCTCCGTTCTAACTTATAACTGAAATTTAAACCTCAAACCTAAATGGCTCTATTGAGCACTACAAAGCAATCTTGTCACTAGAGGATTTACTCTTTGAGATTTGTTTTTCATATAACAAGGCTTAATTCCATGTGGTTGACATATATGCTTGGCTTAAAGGGAAGTGTTAGAATAAGTATTATGTATTATGCGTGTGGTCTTTTTATCACATATTGTTCAAGTGGGTTGACACATCATCCTATCCTATATGTGCTACCTCTTCTCATGAATAATATTACACCTAACCATTAACTGATTTGATTGTTCAAGAACTCAAGAATACCTTTAATCAACTTTTATAGGCTACTTCGCTCACCCTTCTACTTCTTCAGAGGATACTTTGTGCTTGTCACCACCAAGGTTTTCAATCTCGGCCTCTACCAATATGCTGATATTTACTCAAACTAGTATCACCCAACCTAATATTTTATATACTATAATGTGTATACATATATGCACACACATGTTTCAAACTATTACCAACCCTGTTTCATGTACCAATAGAAAATTGTACCAATACCGAGTAATGTGGAATAGTTTCTTAAACCTTGGTCCTCAGTGTCTCTCTTGCTCTAGTTCTTAATATAAACACTCATTTTATGGCAATATGGTAATATTGCCATGTTGCCATAGTGGAGCTTTCATATTCTTCTCAGAGTATTATCTCCACAATCAGATCACTACTAAAGAATATCAATGACTTTTATAATACAATTGTTATTTTGCCCCCTCGTTGTATCAATACTGCCAACATTTAATATAATATATCACCTTTGGCTTCTCTTACGTACTCTTGAATTTTTTATTCTACCATTTGAATCCACATTATAGATACTTAGCTTAGTTTTTGGCATGTCTTTAGACAATATCTTACCACTTGACTCTATTGCTAATGTGTCATTTCTTCCTGTTATCTCAAAAGAAAAACCAAAGAATAATATATCAAGAGAAATTAAGATGGTTGACTATCAACCGCAAATATTATATTCAAATTCTTTTAAATTTCATTATCCGATATGTAGTTCATACTTATTAAATTATAAAGTCAACTTTTCAAATTTTATTGTAAGTTGATTAATAATTTAAAATAAATGATTAAATTTAGTTTAATTGCAACCAATAATTTGTAAATGTATTTTAATGTATTTTATATTTAAATTATTTGGTAAATTAAAATTTTCATAATACATAAATAAAAAAATTAAAATATTTTTATTTATCACATGTAAACTTATATGAAATCTTCAATAATTAATGTCTTAAACAATCATTCAATAAAATAATACAAAGTATTAAAATATATATGATAAATAAAATGATGTTAGATATTAAATATATACTATGTAATTACTATTAAGTTAAAAATAATGTGTACAATTATCTAAAAATATAAATGAATTGATAATGTGCAATTTATTTTTTGTTACTGTTGAGTTTCTTTTCGCAACTGTTACAATACATAATTAAAAGATCATAGGTATTATTCTCAATTGATACAAAGGACGTTTAATTAATTTTTTTTATTATGGAATATAGGAAATAATATGTCATGTTTTTATTTTGTAAACAACTCTTCTTATATTTGTCATAAGTTTTCTTTCTTTTCTTTTTTCTCATTCCAATTTTATCAATCTGAAACAGCTGATATGACTGATATTGTTTTTTTTGGGGGGGGATTGTCTGAAATTGATTTCGATACCACAAACCAAGAAAAAGATAACCAAAAATTAAGTGTTTAATATCATAATATACCAATGCCACATCAATTTTGAACAAAGTGTTAATATAATTCCTAAGAACAATTTGTTTATGAAAAAGAAAGAAAACAAAGTTAAAGACAAACAAGACTGCAACACACAAGAAAGCCCATGTACTACCTTATCTGAGAATTCTGGAAGGTTGTCATGGGCGTGCTCCTTAAAATACCTTGATAAAAGCTTTTTGTCAAGCTGCATTCAGAATAATACAGTTGCAAGAGCAAAGCTATAAAGTATGCAGATGTATACACAAGCAGAATTCCTATCTTTGAAGTAGTGTCTTGTCACCTTGGATTCATCAACTTTGATGGGAAGGTTCAGTAAGTACTGCCCTGAATGTGCTATATCAATCTCCTCATCAGTTAATATCTTAAAGTTGCTCTTCTCCATTACCTGCATTGCAATAAGACGGTAATAGGTTGTGTTATGGCAATCTATAATCAAAAGCTTTTGTTGTTAATTTGTTATCCAGAAAATATGAACTACTGTTCCACTTAAATGATTAAATGAAATTCCTTATTCTTAACTAGATGCTTGTTGGATATTAGGATGATCTGTACTTCAAAAATCAAATCTCCAATTCTTGAACTAAAGAACTCTTCTTCAAATTAAAAGAGTAAGGAGGGATGAGAAAGACATTTGGCTTTTAGGGTTTGTGTCAATTTCAGTAGTTCGCTGGACTAATACTGTCAAGTGTTTTGTGCAAACCAATTGACAATACATAATTAATTATAATATATTATTTACTTTTACCTAACGATTAACTAAATATTTGATTGCAGCTAATGCTATTTATTATATTTGTATAATTAGTTCAAATCTAATATAGCTTGGTCTTATTATATGATTTATCACTTAGCTAATGCAGTTTATAACTAAAACACATCTATATAGCTAATGAAATTTACAAGTACTACAACAGTACTATCAAACCTTTTATGTTTAATTTAGTAAAATATTATTTAGAAAAAATTACAATGCAATATGCTTTTAATCAATAATTAATGAATAATAATTTATTTATATAATATAACTATGAGATTGAATACATTTGTATAATATAATTAAATAATATTACTAACCTAACTTGATTTCTATTAATTTGAATTTTGTTAATTTTTCAACTTTTAAATTAATAAAATTTCATAACTCATCAGGTACCATAATTATAAAATTACAAACATATCAAATATATAAAGCTTTCACTAGTCACTACCACATATAATGCCTCCTCTTGGCTCTTCCTCTTTCATTAACAACTTTGGGGCATAGCGTTACACAATGCATGACCCTGGTGGTGCTTATATCTGTTCATTTTGGCTAATGAAATCCCAACCACCAGCATCATTTAACCTCTTCAACTTATAGCTAGACAGTTTATACTAGTGGTGATCTGAATTGAAACTTTAGGGAGCATGGTCAATGTACTGTCGATGGCTGTCAAATACCGGAGCAATGTGAAGAGGGAGAGAGAAGGAAAGTTTTACTGTGAGTTCCTCTTCTCTCACTTCTTTGTCTGTGTAACTCAAAATGAACCAAAACGTATTTCCTTGGTAAGACCTAATTGCAGTGAGAACCTCTCATATTTTTAAAATTATAGAGAGACCTCATGAACTTGTCATTTTTTTTTGTAACTTAGTGTCACGCCGCGGTCGGATCGGCCTAAAAACAGCGCTTATCCGCTTCTTAGAGCCATCCGGCGGAACACCGGATGCGTGAACTCCCTAGGTTTTCCGGCCAATTTCTTTCCTCAAATCAGAAAAGTCCGGAAAACCCTAATCACCAAATTACCTCTTCTCCAATTTTGACCACAGTCAAAATTACCGCTCGCCGATTGAATTTAATTGCTATGCTGGCGTCGGCCTCTAAATCGATTTCGCCGTGCATTTGATTTCTGCCGTCCGACGTCACGCTAACGTCAGTTGCAAATCGATTCCGCCGAATCGATTTTGCGCCTTCGTTGACTGTGTTGACGCTCCTCGTTTCGAACGCTGCTACGTTCGAATTCTCGCGTCGTATTCTACCTCGACACCGACTGCGTTTCCTTTGCCACCGAGCGCCGCCGCGCTCGCGACTTCGCCGGAAAGGACGCCACGCCACCTGCGCGTCGTCCCGATCTCCCGTCGCCGTCCGGAAGCCACCCGCCGCCGGAAACCTGCTGGAAGCGTCGCCGTGAACCGAGAACAGGGGAAGGAGGAGAAATCGGAAGTGAAGCCTCTTTATTCCACAGAATCAAGCTTACAAGGCCTTCTCCTCTCAACGTCGACGACCCCCGTCGTCGGTGCCGCTTCCCCTCCCTCGCCGACCACCGCCGGCTACAATCTCTCTTCCTCACTCTCAGCGCTCTCTGCTACGCCCGTCCTCACCGAACTCCGCTGGATCTCTGGTGAAAGGCTATCGCCCTCCTGGAGGGGGCGCCCTCCCCGACCCGCCTGTAAGAGTCGCCTTCCGTCGCGCACTCTCTCCTTTGTGGTGTCGCCTCCGCGCACCCCTGCTTCGTCCGCCTCGTCGGACCTTTATAGGGGCTGCATTCGTCGCTCCGAAGACCTAAACCGCGCCGCCTCCGAACTCCTTGCTGAAGCCGCATCCGCCAGTCCTAATTTGGGAAGTCAGCGTCCGCTTCGCACGCGAAGACGCCGCGCTCAAGCTCCGCAAGACTACTGCCGCCGCGTCCGTCGCGTTCGGCGAAGAGGATGAAGATGCGGAGCGCTCGCGTGCGCGTTCCGCGTGTGGGCTTGGATTTTGCTGCGAGCTTGGGCCGCTGCCCGGGTTTCGCCTGCTGCTTTCACGGTTCGGGCTTGAGTTTGGGTTGGGCCGAACCGGCCTGACCCAGGCCTGACACTTAGTATGCTTCTAATGTTTGGTGATTTATATCATCCCTTTATTTTTGAAAATAGGGGTAAATATTTTAGAGTTTATCAAAGAAAACTGTATTTCAATAAAATTTTTAAATGTGTAAAATCAATCAAAGTATATTAAACAATTATTGGCTAGAATATGAGATCATATTGATCAAAAAATGCATCATCAAATTTGACAGAAGCTATCGAGTGAGAGGGCATGCATCTAATCTTAAAAGTATAATGGAATACAGCAACTTAATATTACTACAGGTGATCTCACTACAATTTAGCCATACTAAAGGGAATCTCCATAAAGTTAACCCCGAATTTTACTCCTGATGGCAAACAAATTGCATATACTATTCAAAGATTGTTCAGTAGGGAAAAAGTGAACGAATCCTTTTAAGAAAGGAATATGTGCACTTGAAGCAAACAGACTGTATGCTAAGTCCGCATAAAGTACCTTACTTTTAGTTGAATGTTATCAATCCATTTATGGCCTCATGTGCGTGCAGATTGATTGATTGAGCACTTTGAAATGTTCAAACTTGAAAAACTCAAAATGTTTCGTCACCTAATCATGATATTGATGCATTGTGATGCAAATTGATAGTTAAACTTAGTAATACCTATAAAGATAATAGCCAATGTGCAACGTTAACTCACCTGAAAGAAGTATGTCAGGAAATTCTGTTCAAGAACGTCAATCTCTTCAGAAGTTAAGTTCTGCTGCTCTAGTCTCTGGACACCATGAACAGGATCGAATAGGGAATACAATTGCTGAAAGTACAAATTCCTCTTTTAATTAAATACATATACAATATTTAACGATTATCAATTATCATGGTGAAGTGCACAAGTGCAGGACATGCATAAGATCCTATGAAGATTCAATAAAATAAATCCTCAAACATGATTGTAAAGTAGATAAAACTTCAGGTATATACCATTAGGTCTTCAAATTGAAGAAGATACCATGCTCTAATAGTATATTCAATTCTCTTACAGAGCTTCAAGAACTCTACCCGATCAGAATCATGCTCTGAAAGATAATAAGCATGTGATAGAAGTCAATAGTTGGAGTGAAGTGAAATCTAGATAATCATATCTCCACAAAGCATAAAGTACTGCAGTCAAATATGACATGTGATTGCAGAAACGATAAAACATATCTTCAGTAGTTTGTGGAGAGCAAGATGAAGTGAAAAATAAATACAGATCAAAATGAATGGATCAAGACATTGAAGAGTCCCAAAGACAAAAGAAACTTTTGTCAAACAAACAATTCATAGAACTTATTTACTTGACCTTTCAAAAGAACTAGTTATCAATTCTTTTATCATGACCTTTGCTAGACAATTACGCAGACCTAGTGTCAAGTTGAGATCACTAGGGTGTGTCAAAGGACTTAGAAATGGATTATGGTTGTTAAATAATGGTTATAGTTAGACGGGTGAGTTGGCTATCGGTTTTGGTATGAATCTCTAATTTATATGAAGTTCGTATTCTTCTCTACAATTGTTGTTCCTTGTCTCATATTATTCATTTCCCCCCTTCGTATGTTTCTATACAATGTATCACAAGATTCACAACCAAAGTTATCGAAATCGCGTTCCGGGTCGTAGGATCGTCCGATCCTATGACCCAAATCACACTCTACGTGATGGATCAAAGGTTGGGACGGAATTGGGGTAGGAATGGTGGGATCACCGTTCCAGATCGTAGGAACGGCTAGGATCGGCCGATCCCACCGTTCCTAGCTAATAAGTTTTCTTAAATCCGCTACCCGTTAGCCCGACATCAATAACCCGATATCATAAGTTTTCCTAACCCTAATCACGCAGCAAGCCCTCTCTTCAATCGTGATTTTCTCTTCTGCTCCCGGCGGCGACTTCTCCTTCACCGCCACGCCAATAGCCCTCCTTCTCCTTCACTCCTCGCTGCCGCCATCAGCTATCCCGTTCACTGCCGCCATCAGCTCTCCCTTTCGCCGCCGCCATTCCTTTGTTGTTCACCGCCGCCATCAACTCTCTTGTTGTTAGCCGCCAACATCTGTTCCTTTGTTGTTCGCCTTCGCCACCACCATCAGATCTCCTCCTGTTCGTCGCCGACTCAAGTAAGTTCTCCTGCACTCCAACATCTATTCCATAATATATGTGATATAGAATACTCCGGTTCGTCGCCGACTCAGGTAAGTTCTGTCTGCATATTTTTACTTTTCTTTGCTTTTTACTACTCTTTATTTATATTTGTGGAACTTATTATACTTGCCTCTTGAGTCTTGAGAGTTCTATATAGCTTTTGCCAAATCCTAATGAAATAATTTGGTTTTCAATTTTGATCTATATCAATGACCGGTACATATATTATGCCACTACTTGGTTCATCTCGCATATTTTCACATATATATGGTATTCTATATCCTTCTTATTACTTGAAAATGCATGTTATCTTAATATATAAATATATAAAATTATTTTTTAAAAAAAAAAATATTTTTTATTCTTTCAGTAGGATCTTTAGGTCCGATCCTACGGAGCCTCTACCGATCCTGCGTAGGAACTCGATCCTGACAATCTTGATCACAACTAAATGAAAGATTATAATAGATTATAATGTTGTGGTTATATTGCCTGTTGAATGTCATCCACTTGCTAGTATCTTCTTACATGCAAGTTATAAGGGTGTGATACATACATACATATATATATATATATATATATATATATATATATATATATATATGTTCTCTGCTTATAATTTGGTTATGAACTATGATTAGGCAATCGTTCGTCTATCATGATTAAATGGAAAATTTTACATTGTGGTTATATTGCATGTTGAATGCCAAGAGTAGGCACTAGTTAGTATCATGTTATATGCAAGTTATAAGAGTGTGATACATGATATATGCAAAGACGATTATAATTTGGATATGTACCTAATGATGGTTGATATAGATTGGCTTATAGCAAGTATGCGGCGTTCTTTACTCTTTAGTGTGACTGATAGAATAATAATTCACATGTTAGTGAGAACATGAGTAGAATTATCATGTGCCGAATGCAACACAATGAGGAAGGTTGGGTATTTGCTATAACTGGATGATATTTATGGTATGTTGTCAATATTCATGGCATGTGTGATGGATCAAGTATCCTAAATGACATGGGTAAGCTAATTTAATAATTAGCAATAAAACGTATCGTTGCAGGCTTATCGCTGTTGCATTTCTTGTTTGTTAAACCATTCTGTTTTCTTATTTTCTTTCCCAGATTATGGGATTATCGGGTGAAAGGATCTAGTTTTGCTGATAGCTACCTAGATGTTGGAGTTTGAGTTTGCATCATGGTTTTATCTCGCATATTAAGTGTGATTTGCCTACCGGTTAGAGTAATTCCTCTCAGGGGCGACAAGCGACATCTGAAATCAAAATCTTAATTATGTCAACTTTGGCATGCTCAAGTAGTTTCTAGTGAGTTTCAAAGAAAAAAAAATGATAGTATATTGTCTCTTTTGACTAAATTTGCGTTTCAGAAAAAAAGGATAGTATTTCAGATAAATGCCAGTGAATCCAGTGGCTGCTCCTTTAGATCAGTTGTACAATGACCCTTGGGACTAAAACGAAAACCAGGAATTGCAAATTATGCCAAAAGCAAGAAAGGTTGGACATGATAGTAATTACCAGAAACGCTGCCTAAGCCATCAACACTACAATCTAGACTCTAGAGTCTGCCCTTAGTCCCCTACGACTCTCCCTACTTTTTCGCCTCGTCCTGGTTTACTTCAAAGCCCAAAAACAAAAAACACACTCACACACACACGATCATGTGGTTATTCCTGCCACATCTACCACAAATTTGGCAAATGCAATATCCCTTGTTTTAATCATGTCTCTAGTTAACTAGTGAAGCAGTTTAGAGAGGGAAAAAGCGAACTAGTTGCAAGCAATGGAAGATCGGTCCAAGAGTGAGATCAGAATAAGAAGGAAAAGAGAAGTGGCGCACCAATGAGGTCGACGAGCTTCATGACGAGCTTGGGCTTGAGGATGGGAATGACGGACTCGCGCTCCAGCCGGATCACATCCTTGCGGCGGCCGCTCCCGACATGTGTACCTCCTCCTCCTCCTCCTTGCATTTCGCCGACCGAGAAGGATCTGCAGGGAGAAGAGCTTGGGCGTCGATTCCGAGGGCTCTGGAATTGGGGCACGGGAAGCCTAGGAGACAAAAGAGCTCAAGGGTAACGGCGAGAGTAAATAGTGGGTTGTTGGAGAGTGTAACGGGCAGGAGACCGAACCTGATCGAGCCAAGATTTGCGTGGGAGTGAGCACAGAAATTTTGTTGACTCTAAAAAGAATGTAACACCGGATGTCCTTACAAAGTTGTGCATTAATACAATATTAAAAATATAATATATAATATTATAATTAAGTTATTAAAAAATTTATTTCTCTTAAACTAAAAAAAATATGCATTAATATAATATAGAAGAATAATAGTATAGATATTTCATATATAATGTAACACCTAATTTTTATAATGTATGGTTTGCTTCGCTAAATTAAAAAAAGGTTTAATTTTTTTATCTTTTAAATATTTAATTGCACATAATTAAAATTTTATAATTTTATTGCATATATAATATATTATAAATATATAATAATACAGCTTTCTTTAGCATATCCATCGTCTATTCAGTGATTAGTAACAACTAAGAAGCAACTAATTTGCGAGTTTTCTTTTTGGAACCTTCTAGTGTGACGCAAGTGGGTAGACAAGGCGGACTCACCGACTCGATTGCGGTTCCATTGTTTCGACGGGAGAGGGCCATCGCGTGCACCATGGGCTTTACTTCTGCTCAAACTTCAAACTTCTGGAATGTCCGCAATAATGATTGACGAGATCTGCATTTAATGTCAAGAGCACTTCCTATGGGGATTCGCATCCTTCCGTATGGACCTATCCCCTTCTTTTACCAGCTTTATTGCTTACTTTTCCTTGGCTCCTTCTCAAGGAAAAGTTTTTTATGCAGCTGCGGCTGCCTATAATTTTTAAGAAGCTTTGTTAATTTTTAATTAAAAAATATTTTTTAAAATTTTTTTTAGAAATAATCTATACATTATAAGTTATCTAATGTTATTAATATCATCATAAATGAGCTTATCCATGATGAGAAATTGATAAAAACATAATAGAGTAAAAAAATTACTAATTACTATAGCAAATTTTTTTTACTATAATATTTTTCATCGTAGATAAACTCATTCACGATAATATTTATACTATTAGATAGTTTATCATGTATAGATTATTTCTATTAAAAAAATATAAAAAATATTTTTAAACTAAAATTTAATCATACTTCCTAAAAATTTTATACAGCCAGCTGCTTAGAAAATTTGCTCCCTTCCGAAAGCTCGGCTCTCTATAAGGGTGAGTATTCGGTAAAAACTAAATTATCGAATGCTGAATTACCGAAAATCGAATTGTCGAATACCGAAATATTAAAAATCAATCCCGAACCAAATAAGGAATTTACCGATCGGTAAATTACGAATTTATCGATCGGTAAACTACCGAATAAACTGATTTACTGATTACAAAAATATTAATATATTACCTAATTAATTTAATTAATTTTTATGAATGAGGTTTTAAATAAAAGAAAAAAAATAGTTGTTATATAAGAACGACAATGGATAATCTCGGTCACTTGATTTTTAAGTTTATTCAATTGTTTCGTATTTTTTTCATACTTCAAATATTCATCTTTTCTTTAATTTATATTAATATATATGTATATCGGTAAATTGATAAATTACTAAATCAAAAATTTATTTATCAAATTGAAAACTAAATACTAAATTATTTAAAAATTATTATTAAATCAAAAATTAATATCAAATTTATCAAATCGATTTACCGATAGGTAAGTACGGTAAAGAAGAATTATGCTCACCCGAAGCTCTCCGTTCCCCATCAATGCACCCTTTGGTAGTTTGGTTGGCCTGTGAATTAGTGAAGGCTGTTCTCGGCTGTGGCATTTGCGAGAGGGAAATGGAGGCAGGCCAGGATGGTCGCCTGCCGGACTGCAATGGTGATGCCGGGGATAATTGCAGCGAGGAGGAGAAGAAAGTTGCCCTGATGAAGACCTACGTCGAGGGGCAAGATCCGGGTGCAAAGGTTACTATTCCTTTTGTTGATCTCATGTGGATCTTTCTGGAGTGTTAATTGGATTTACGCAATAATTTTGTCAAGGTTACTCTTCCGTTTAACCATTTGTCACATATATTTGAATCTTCCATAGCTAGTACTTTAGTGGTGCTTTAGCAGAAATATTTCCATATCATGCTCGTTTCCATCTTATTTTGAGACGAGGTGAGAAGTTTACGGGACTGGTTCAGATTCAATTTCCAGGATGCTAGTGGATTCATGAGTTGATTTCAGCTAAATTAATATCTCAAACGAAAGACCTCAAAGGTCTGTTGCAGAGTATACTGTATTTTTTAGTTTTCTTCTTAGGTTGCCAACCTTGCTCTGATGCGTACATGATGAACATGTCCAGATTGTTAGATAGTTGTTTCGAGCGAGATGAAAAATTAGGAAAAAAAAAATGATGCTGCCCAGGATCGAACTGGGGACCTTTAGTGTGTAAGACTAACGTGATAACCACTACACCACAGCACCCAATTTGCTTCATTCTCTCTTAACTTTCCTAAAGTTACTTCAACAGATCTCAGTTTTACTTCAGCTACTCTGCTCAGGATGAGACAGTTCATTTTGATGGCGACTGAACTGTAATTTAAGAATCATTGACGAAAAATATTTAGGTTAATAAACTTTTGTTTGGAACAATACTTTGAGAATATGAGCCCATGCTGATACGATGCTTAGGTATCTTGATTTTCCTCACCAGTGAACTTAAGATGTATGAAAATCAGAACCCTTATGTTTGCTCTTCCTGTTGTTCAAACTTTTCTATCCTTTTACATGTCCTGCAACTTTCTTATCATATAATGTGATCAAATAAACCAACTTTGTGTCATGGATGCAGGAAGTAGACAACCTTATGCTTAGAAGGTTTCTACGAACACGTGATTTGGACATTGAGAAAGCTTCTTTGCTATTTTTAAAATATCTGAAGTGGAGGAGAACAGCTGTACCTAATGGATTCATCTCAGAGGCAGAAATCAAGAATGAACTTTCACAGAAGAAGGCATTTATGCAGGGAATTGACAAGGCTAACCGCCCCATTGTAGTTGCTTTTGGTGCCAAACACTACTACTCCAAGAGAGACATGGATGAGTTCAAAAGTAAGTTATCAATTAAGGCAACCGATATCTGAAGAGATTTCTTTTTCTACTATCAGGAAAATATTTGCGTATACAATTTTATAATCACACTGTGACTAACTTTTGGTGTTTCCTTTGAGTTTCAGAATTTGTTGTGTATCTCCTTGACAGAATATGTTCCAGGTAAACCATAAACAATATGCTGATAGATAATATTTTCTACGTCTTTTACATTTAGCTATTTTATTTATTAAGTCTAATTTAATGCCTTTGCACTTAATTACTACAGGTTTTAAAGGAATTAAGCAAGACATTCGTGTTGTTCCTATATGCCACAAAAGTGTTTTGTATCTAAAATTTGGCTTCCTTGCAGAATACCTCCAGGTCAGGAGAAGTTTATCTGCATTGGCGATCTTAAAGGTTGGGGTTATTCAAATTGTGACATCAGGGCATACCTTGCAGCGCTAGACATCGTGCAGGTTTATTTCATGGAGCCCTTTATTGACTAAAACAATTAAGATAATATTCAGACTGAATTCCTTTTTTCTCTTCAAGATATTGAAAGACTATTCATGTGTCATATATTTCGAAAAGATAGCATGGAGGTTGTCAAACTATTAGTCAGAAATGAGACAAATTATGTCTCTGATGTGATTAAGTAAAAAATATATATATAAATAGGATGGAGAATGTAATTAAATTAAGGGAAACATAACCATTCCCGTTATTTGTTGAACTAATGTTGCCCATATGATATCGAGGACAATGTTATTTAAGAAAAGTTCTATAATTTGAAGATCCAGTTGTTTCATTTAGTAAAGATAAGCCACAACCATAACATAATGTCTTCCTCAAAGGTGGCGTTGT
The DNA here is from genome assembly GCA_027563935.2 of Costus lasius. Lineage (NCBI taxonomy): Eukaryota > Viridiplantae > Streptophyta > Magnoliopsida > Zingiberales > Costaceae > Costus > Costus lasius. The sequence continues at coordinate 3,799,806 of CM050451.1, read as the reverse complement.
TTGGAGAATGTGCAGTAACTTGCCATGATTCCAAGCAAGAGAGGTGGATATGCTATAGTTTTGATCAATTAATTAATATTTAATAGTGTTTGTGGTAGTTGTACTGGTAATAAGTAGTTTTACTACCTTAAGACCTTGTTTACTTGGGGAGAAAGTTAGAAGGAAAGGAAAGAAAATAGGAAGGAAAGGAGTATAAGTGTGTTTACTTGGGCGGATGGATAGTTTAGAAGGGAAAGTAAGTGGGAAAGTTAGTCATTAATCCCTCCATTTGCTTTCCGCCCAAATCAGACCGAAAGCTGAAGCTATGACTTAACTTTACTAACTTCACACCTAACTTTTCACTGCACCGTTACTTATTCTCGCTCAATACTAACTTTTCTCGACTACTCGTCCTTGCCGTCGCTGTTTGAGCTCGCCGCCATTGCTTGTTCATGCCGCTGCTGCTTGCCCTCGCTGTCGTCGCTCGTATTTAATATTTAATATTTAATAATTTTATGATATTATATATATATATATATATGTATAATATGAATAAAAAAATAAAAATTGGGGTGTATATATCAATCCTTCAAATTTTCTTTCCATCCAAGTAAACACAAGGAAGGAAAATCTATAACACATTCCATCCATCTATTTTTCCTTTCTTTCTTTCTTTCCTTTCCTTTATACTTTCCATCCGTCCAAGTAAACACGGTGTAGTGTTTGTTTAACTATACTATAGTTGTTTTAATGCCTATCTAAAATGATGATTTAATTTTTGGTTGTCTGAAGTTCACCGGATACAGACCTCACCAGATACATACCCTACTTGGTCCTTCAGTCGAGATTAATTTGGCTTCCTCAAGTTCAACATTGACTAAAAAATGAAGTTGTGTAGCATCCAAGTCCTCGACCCACACAGGAAATACCTTGATCTATGTTGAAGGCTCTTAACTCCAACTGTTAAATTAGCAAGCAGGTGGAAGTAGAACGTGCCTCAAAGAACCTCCATGGCTAATCCTAGGTAATGTTGATGGACATGGCCATTCTTTTGTCCTGAGATAGTCTTGATTATGGCCTAGGTGGCATTGTTTAAATGAGTTGGATATGTCACTCGAGTTCTAGGAAAAGTACTTAGGTGTCCTTTGGTGCAAGTTGAACTTGGGTGCTATCTTAGCACTTATAGCAGGCAATTTGGTTGCTTTGGGGTGAAAAGTTCACCAACCTGAGATGAGTAGCAACTTTGGTGGAGTTGTCTTTCACTTCATATAATTGTAAACCATCCGATTTCTTATCAATGTGCAATTATTGGATGTGCACCTTGACTATCGCCTTTAAGGTGCTTAGCATGGGTTACGGAGTGATGTTTTCTCTTCCTTGAAGCTTTGCAACTCCTTTATTGTAGCCCATAGGCTATGACTTGTCTCATTAGTTTCTTGTCCATTGCCCAACACATGTGGTTTACCCTCCCATGGGCTCATTCATGAAGAATAAATATTTGCTTTAATACCACTTGTCATGAGTAAAAAATTCACTAACCCAAAATGACTAGCTACTGAGTTGATGTTGTCTTCCACCTTATAAACCTATGAACTATTCTCTCTTGCCATTGTAGGATTATTGGAAAAAGTATTTGTTTACCTCTTTTAAGGAGCTTAGCATGAGTCACTTGGTGACACAAGCGCCTAACTTGCCTTTGAGAAATCTCTTTCTTTCAATGAGAGCAATAACTGAGATCCTCCATGAGATTTGTTGGAAGTGAGTCAGATGGTACTAACATCCTTTTAAGCTAGTAGGCATGTCTATTCGATTTGAACCAAACCAAACCGGTTCAAGCCAAACCAAATTTTTTTTCCATGTATAGTAAAACCGAAGTCGAACTGTTTTGATCAAAAACCGATTGTGAACCGAACCGAACCAATTCAGTTGAAACTGATCAAAACCAAAATTTAAACCTATACTTGTCCAATGTAAACTGTCTCGGCTGATGCCTTTGTCTTAAATAATCGGTTCCCCTTCTCTATAAGTGCAAGCAGCCTTAATCATAAAGTTCCTATTATTTTAATCTGGGCATCACTTTGGAAATGCAAGCGGGGCTATGCTACATTCAATACCCCTCGAGAATTTATTATTACTTTGGAAATGCAATCTGGGCATTAGTTTCAAACCCAATCTAGGCATCACTGAGAAGCAGGGCCCTCAACATTCAATTAAAAACTCAGGCACACGCAAAGGCTATTTCGAAGAAGGATTAGAGAAAATTGAAATTCTGGAAAGTCGAGAGGGAAGTAAGCCGATTTAGCTTTATAAATGGATTCGGTTCTGGTTTGCACAAATTGAACCCATAGAACCCAAAACCGAATCGAATTTAATTTTATTATCACAAAACCGAACCGAACCGATTGAATTGGAAACTGAACCAAAGGTTCGGTAAATCAGTTCATAGTAATCATGGTTCGGTAAATCGGTTCATATTGATTACTGGACAGCCCTATAAGCTAGGACTCAAGACAGTCTTGTTGGTCCGCAAGCTTGAATTATAAAAGGAATGATATACTTTGAATTATGAACTATTAAATATAATTTTCTCCCTCAAATCTTTTATTGTCCTACATTAATTTGATATAAGAGACAAAGCCATTTTTCCTTACGATTCTATAATTCAACTCTTTTTCATCCTTTTCCAATTTCTTATTTTGCCTTTGTTTGATATTTGTACAAACCCGTTCTGGCTCTTCTCATTTTACAGATCTCTACCCTTTGCACTCCCTCTTATTCCCCTCCTTCTGCACCTCCTAGTACACCATTTACCAGTATGCCACACCACCATTACATATTTGCATCCATCATCGTCACAACCACCATGGAGAATGTTTTGGTGTTGATGGTGAAGTAGTTAGTATTATTAGTAGAATTAGTGGTAGATGTAGTAGTTAAGCTGGCAGATAGTTTTGCAACATATGTAGATTAGTGATAGTTTGTATATGATAGTGGGTTTAATGACAAAGGTTTGGATTGTATGAGGAAATCATGAAACATTGCAGTTGATTTTTCTTTCACAAGTCTTCTTCTCCCCTCTTCTCTTTCCTCCCATATTCCCTTCTTGGCCTGCATCAAGTGATCATCCAGAGTCTTATTTTCATTAATTGTTCCAACCTGATTCACAACACAATTGTAAAAAGCAACTGATAGATTCTTGGTCTGAATTACAAGCTATACATTCATCATCCTAAGCCAATCCCCATCTTCTCAAACTATAATTGGCGGCTAATTTACACTGAATGAAGAACCAACAAACAACTTTAAGTTTTAGAGAAAACTGACAATTATTGATGGAAAAACATCATGCACATAATAATAATGTAACACGGCAAAAAATGGCATGTAATAAGTATTTTTATGTTCCTCCTGAATTTAAAGGGTAGTGGTGAAAACACATATTTTGGTATAAAAAAAATTATATGTCCGTTAATATAGACATGTCTATACCAGTGTTTCAAGTACCGGTCCGGTACCGTCCAATACGTAATGGTCCGGTATTCATCCAGTACTGGTATGGTACCGCCGGTATCAATGCAACTAAGCTGGATACAATGTTTTAAGTACCGGTTGGGTCCGATTTTCATCCGGTACCGATACGGCCAGTACGTACCAGTTCGGCCGGCCACCGGGGCCACCGGACCGAGCCGCTGGATCGGTACTTGAAACCATGGTCTATACATTGAATAGAGATATTACATGTCTAGTGGTGCATAGAGATATCACAATCAAAGTCAAGTCATGCTGCTCTTAATATGTTATTATGTTAGTACAACATTTCAGCATCTAAATATACTTTAATGCCCATTTTGTGTCATTATTTTTGAAAAGGTGGGAAAAAAAATAAAAATAGTACTTTTGAAAAAGTTAACTTGGAATCTTCAACATCAATTCCAAACTTTTATATTATTGCCTTTCTTTTATTTAATTTTTGGTTGAAGTTACATATTTGCCAAGTTATTGCTCTGGTTGGCTACTCACTTAAATCATGGCATTGTAGAATTGTTACCCTGAGAGGCTTGGGAAAGTCTTTTTAGTCCATGTTCCTTATATTTTCATGAAGGCTTGGAAGGCCATATACCCTTTTATTGATAAAAACACCAAGAAGAAGGTATGACACTGCTCTGGAGGTTTTACATATTGGTGCATCGATAATTCTTTTCTTGTTAGAGGTTTAACTTTTTTTTTTTCTCTTGAACATTTTCTTGTTGTTGCAATGCGCAAGAACAGTTCATCTTTGTCGAGGATAAGAAGTTGAAAGCTACGTTATTAGAAGACATTGATGAAAGCCAGCTCCCAGAAATCTATGGGGGAAAGCTGTCGTTGGTCCCCTTTGAAGAATTTGTTTGATTTCTTGGGCATTAATCATCCTGATCTTTTCTGTGGGTGGGAAGATGCCAATCTGAATTCCTCACTTTGTTTTGAGGGCAACAATTTCTCATTGCATTTCTAGTTGTTATCCTGACTTCGGAGAAATTAAGGGTCAGGGAATTGTATTTGCATTGTTCCTATGAAATTACCTATTGCGCGAATTATAATCAATAATCTTTTTAGGGATTATGTGAAACTTTTTTTATCATGCAGTACGCCTTGAGTCAGACTTGCTCGGTTTGACAAGATGGATTCAGCTTGTTCTTTAACTTGATTCGGGATTGAGATTTTGTTGCGCCGAATTCTAGATATCCAAAGAGAATACTTGGGTTATATGCTGAAATTTCTAATGTTGATGACTAAATTAGTTGAGTTGAAGTAACAGATCTCAGAGAGTATTTCATTTGTTTTAAAGAGGAACTAAGGGAGACAGCATAATGAATCCTTTTACTAAACATATACAGTTACGATCTTGTTCCAGTTAGTGTGGCTAATACTAGGGGTGTGTAATCGAAAAATCGGTACCAGTACCGAAAGTTTGGTACCGAAGTATCGAACTTAATTTTTTTGGTATCGGTACTGGTACTGAAATTGCGATCGATACCAATACCGATTTTCTAAAATAATTATGAAAAATTCTCGAAATCCCAAAGTCCCGTGGTTAAATAGTGAGGTAAACTAAAAAAATTAATATTAGATAATTAGAAAAGCTGAAAAATTAATTAGGGATAATAGGTAATTAAGATTTTTTAATCTGTTCTTAAATTATTATATAAAATATAAGCTTAATCTTTTATATAATAATTTTATTAATTTTTTATAAAATTTTTTTGAGAATTCGGGATTTTCCGAATTATTTTTTAGGTATCGGTACCGGTACCAAATCCCGAATAAAATTTCAGTACCGATACCAAAGTACCGAAATACCAAAAAATTCGATACGATACTTCGATACCGGTATCTTATGCTCACCCTTAGCTAATACTACTTGGCCAACTTTGCAAAGCATGTCGGGTCCTGTATCCACTCGGTGCTAAGCGAAAAGCACGTACTCAGTAGGAAGTACACATCGACTCATTCCTTGGTGGCTGGCTCCACGAGCTTAGTTCATATATGTTAGCATGCAAGTAACTGCAAGCTACATGGAAATCTTCGACTAGAATTTAAATCGCCAAAACAAAGATGAGTCTGTGCAAAATAAACAACACCTCGAAGATGACTGTAATACGCTTTAAAATTTGAAGTTATGCTTTTGTTGAAAAATTCCAAGACGAACTACATGGAAATGTAAATTGGAATCTAACTTGTACTATTTAAATCTTTCGAAAATTTTAAGACAGCTGTAGAATGAGGCTCAAACCCTTGCGGTAGCAAAAACTTTCAAGGACGCTACATTTTGATTTCTGATGAAGACTCCTTGAAAGAACTTCATTCCTCACTGGCGTGAGACGCAGTATGCGCTGGATACCTCCACATAATATCTGCCCACGTGCTTTGCCCATCCGATACCTCTTTCACCACTGAAGCCACTTCATCAATGCTCACACGGATCTGCTCTTTGCTATCCCTTTCCCTGATGGTAACACTATCGGTTGAGTCAACGGTCACAGCGAAAGATACACCAAGCTCATCTGTTCTTGCATATCTCTTTCCTATTGATGTGCCTGCAAAAAGAAAAAAAATCACAGCCACAGTCAAAGAATCCAAATATTAAATGTATTATGTACCTCGATGCTGCATGTTGCAAAATGTACAAATTAAACCAAAGCAAAATGCGACTACGTTTAGTCTGTCAGTACAATCAGACATGAACATCTAAATAATCATGCATGTAGAGACGAGTTCAATGAGCATAAAGCAAAGCTTTAAAACAAAACATAAGTGTTTTTATTTAAGCCTAAAGAAAATGAATGAGCTGATAAATTCGAATTATTGATAGCATAATGATTTCAACTTTGGTTCCTTGGATTTTTGCAGACTAATATTTCAGGTATCGTACCTGTTATATCTATGATATGAGAAATCCCAATTGCCGTCAGGGATTTCGCTATGATTTTAGCGACATCATCAAACTTTTGGGCTTTGATCAACGGAAAAACAGTGCATTTGATGGGAGCCACAAGAGGAGGAAAACGGAATACATTCAGCTGTTCCTCCTCTGATTTGCTTGGTCTTGTGTAAAAAGAATGCTCAAAAAGGCAATAGATTATTCGTCCAATACCGAAAGATGGTTCGATAACAGAGGGCGTGAAAACCCTTTGATGTTCCTTCTTCTTTTCAAAATTGATTGAGACCATATTTTTTGTTATCACAACAGCTTTTCCAAGAGTGCACACAGAGAATTCCACCGACCCATTAGATTCCAATGCAGCTTTCATTTCCAACGCTTCCTTTTCGCTCATGGCCTATACACAGAGTGTTACAAAATACAAAGTGAAAAATAAAAATAATGACGAGGCTGTCAAAGGATTCCCTGCTAGCAGGAAAAACCAAAAATATCAAATTACCTCTAATGCTTCAACCACCTTCTTTTGGTTGCCTTTGAATGCAAGACCCAGATCCTTTTTCGATGGCAAAATAACAAGTTTCTAAAATGAAAAGGAATGAGAAACGATAATATTCAGTAAAATTAACTAGAGGGAAACATTATAAAAAATCTATTAGTGGATGAACTGAACTGAATAGAATGAATGCGCTCAAATATTTAGACAAAACATTCTATAGGTACACTAAACAACAAGAATAAAAATAGAAAGGATAGTTATGGGGATGCTTACCTCCACCTCTCTAGGTTCAGAGAACTTCTCATGAGCAACCAGCAGAACTCCACTTTTTTCCTGTTAACAACTTAGAATTATGCTACTTCAGTAACAGTTTATGTAGTTTATAAATTCAATGACTTCTACATATGAAGAATGAGCAAATTTGAGATACAAGCGCAGAGAATATTAAGATATGTTATATGAATTGTTACAGTATAAATATAATGCATGTCAAAACTATTGACAGAAGAAAGAACATAAATAAGCATCAAAGGAAAAGTAAGACATTTGGACTATTATATCCATGCAGCAACCATAAAGATCGCGTGTGAGAAGCAATTATCACCTGAATTGTATGCAGTAGTCAAGACATTTTCTTCATCATTGAATAATAAAATATGATATGCCTTGTCAAAATTCTCTAGAAGAATGTGAAGTCTTTGAACTATTACTTTCCGAATATATAAAGCACTTATAATAATGAGATTGGGCAGCTCACCGAATGAGCCCGTAAATCATAAGCAGATCGATCAGCAATTCCTACACATTCAATCCAACCATACGAGCACTCAATCTCGGCATCCCAACAGTCAGCCGCATAGTGAGCCATCTCATTTGGCAAATGCTGCCTGAAGCGCAATCTCTCTTTATCTATTCCAAGTTGTGTCAGAAAGAGGTAAACCCTCCCAACAAAGTAACCAAGTGTTTCATTGTTGACAATTCCCTAACAAACAAGCAAGAAAATTTTCAAATGACATATATATATATATATATATATATATATATATATATATATATATATAGCAAAAAGTACACAGAAGTAGGATAGTAGCTAAGAAACAAACCTTTGAAACTGCCTCACCAAGGATCATGGGTTTTGCTGCCTCCCCTGCCATTTGCTCCTTTCTAGGAAACATCAAAAAGTCCAATTTGGCAACATCAATGAACTTTGGGTGAGACTTGTCTTCTGGATCCACAAAGTGTTCAATCTCGGCCAATGTAAATTCACGAACTCTCAGAAGACCTTGCCGAGGCGAAATCTGTATGGCATAGGTAACTACTTAATTACTATCACAATAATCAAGAATGCATATAGAAGTGCAATACTCCATGACACTGCAAAAATTCACTTCTTATACAGGGGTTTAGAGAGGAAGACACAGAAGGAATCAACAAGTAGCTGCGTTCACCTTGAAAATGAGTTAAGTACTTTCCTAGTGACTGCTCAGTAAGTACAACAAATACATCAATTTCATTCTGTCAAATAAATTCCTTCAAGCTTTGTAAGACCCATTCACTAATAAAACATAAGCAATGTAATATTTCCAAGCCAAATGCTCTTCAATTTTGTATAGTCAAACCAGCATTTAGTGAGGATATTTTGTTCCGATATAGGGGAGAACCATCACATATTTGATTAGAGTAGATCTTAGGTTTTTTTTTTTTTGAAAAAAAATAATAACCTCGTCAGTCATACACAACTAAAACCACTAGTCTTTTGAATAATAAACTAAGCACAGTTACTGAGCAATTTTTTAGTATATGAACAAGAAAAAGTAGTTCAGCAAAGACCTTTATTAACATGACAATAATATGTGAAACATTAGTCTTTTAAGTTTGAAAATAAAATTCTTATAGCAAGAGTAGAAGAGAAAAATGTAACGTATCAGACCTCATTTCTAAATGCTTGTCCAATCTGGGCTGCTGCAAAAGGGAGTTTGTTGCCATTGTAGTAGTACAAGTCCTTGAAATTCACAAAGATCCCTTGTGCGGTTTCTGGCCTCATATACCTATAAGCATACCGTATGCAAATAAGACAGTAATTGAAACACTGGCTTCTGATAAACAACTCTTTGATATCCAATAAATCTGTGTAAATCATCTTACCCGGGACTTAAGCCAGATGGGCCAATGGAAGTCTGAAACATGAGATTGAAGGGGTACGGATCAGAAAGTGTATTCTTGGTGTCCGGGGCAGTAATCTGATACTCTTTAAGCTTGGAACCTAATTCTGCAGCAGAGAGATCGTCCAACATTGCAAGGACATGCTTAAGCTCAGCGGCCTTCTCTGCAGACAAGGTGAGGTCCTTCTCTAATTTATCTTTGCAGTAGTCCTTGAGTAAGTGGTCAGCTCGATAACATGTGCCAGTTTTCTCATCCTTCACCATCAGGTCAGTGAACTTATCAACATGTCCAGACGCCTTTAGAACAACTTCAGGTGTGACACAGGGGCAGTCAACCTCCAACATATTCTCCTCCAGAACAAAATGCTATAATGAAAAGAAGAGGAAAGAAGGTAAATTAACAAATATGTAGCTAAACTTTGATATTATGATAGTAAAAAAAGCATATAATTACGAAGATATAATCTGCAGTACAGATGATCAATAATCATAAGAACTGTTAAGTGGAGAAACAAAGTAGTATTTATGTCTGATAGGAAAGATGATAAAAATATGTGATTATCGATCTCTCATTGATGACCAAGCATAAGGCAATTGCTAGTAAGTTTGCAAAGACAAAATAAAATTGATAACAAAGTACTAGATATACGAACTTTACAGGAGTTATCATCACATAGACAAAACAAGAGCATTGGCATCTACTAATTTTCTTCTACAGTTTCGGTCCGACTGCAAAAAAAATTCTGAAAATATATAGACAAAGCTCGTAGGACATGATTCAGTAGACGAGCAGGTGTTTACCTGGCGCCAAAAGGTGAGCACGTTAGACTTGACAGCGCAACCAGGAGGGCCGTAGTCATAAAGCCCAGCGACCCCGCGATAGATCTTGAAGGATGGGATGTAGAAGAGCCGCCTTTCCAGCGTGTTGACGACGGCCTGGCGGAAGGCCTCCCGGCTGATGGCGACGGACCCGTCGACGTTGTTATTGACGGCGGCCTGGAGGCGCCTGGCAGCAGCGCCAGCCTCCACCTTGAGGGCCTTGAGATACTCGACGGCGGCGTCGATTTCACTCTGGGCGGCGCCGGGACGGGCCTTGAGGGCCCTGACGGCCTCGGCCTGCGCATCGACCGCGGTCTGCTTATCGGCGAGGGCCTGGCGTAGCGATTCCTCGGAGGATGCAGCCATGGGCGAGGCGGAGGCGGGGACGTTGGAGAGGAGGCGGCGGCGGCAGCAGCGGAGGGTTTTGGGTTGGGCGAGGGATCTAACGAAGGCAGTGGAGGAGAGAAATGAGAAGCGCATAAAGAACGCGGGTGATGGCCTGTTTGATGACGAGCTTAATGTGAGCCCAACGATTTTAAATCTTGCTTTGCCACCAACACCCTATTGTTATTTTTATTTCTACACTAATAAAAACCACGTCATATATTTTTCTACCATATAATATTATTGCTTAGTTAAATTTACATTTATATTTAATATGTGCTAATTTTAAATCGCATAGACATTAGGCACTAATAAATATATTTTTATTATAATAAGTTATAAAATTATATTGTATAGAATAATGTAAAATAAATAATAATTTTTTTATTTAATAGGGTACTTGCATAATATAAATGAACTTGTGATGATAAAAAAAAGGAAATGTTTGGTTTAACTAAATAAAACATAAGGCTACCTATTTAACTATTAAAATTATGTTTGAATTTTAACAAAAAAAAATTTCATGGGTAGGAATACTTTTGCCAATTCACATGTTATGTACAAAACTAAAAATATTGAAATTTCAATAGGTGAAGGTTGGGAACAATTAATGTGGACTCGGAAGAGTGAACCATTTGATGAATGTATTTTTCTCATGAAACATGAGAACGATTAATGTAAACTCAGTTACAAATTGGTAGTAACATACTAGTTTTGCTTAGAAAATTTTACAATATTTTTATTTTTGTCTTGGACAAAATTGTACGTTATATTGTTTGTGATTGATTGCATATCGCATTTGTCCTCGTAAAAAATAAAAGTAATATGACAATCTAAAATCTGAAGAACAAAAAATTAAATTAGAAAGTGACACAATATGACTCCACAGTACAGAATTAATATAAACACACTATATATATGTTGATGTTCGCATTGGTTTGGCCACTCGTCGGGCTAATTTAGTAGAAATTTAGTCGTTTCTTAATCCAATTTGATGTTTTGATTTATTGATCAAATCAATTTTCTGGGTATGCATTTAAAGGAAGCAGAAAATTTCTATTCACCCATCCCATATGAGCAAATTACATGGAATAACCGTGATACGCAAACACCATTTGAGCCGGAAATGCAGCTATTAGGATCTCCCGGCTCATACATTACCAGGTGTTAGGCCTTTGGCTCCCCGGTTCAGCCCAGGACGAGTTGGGCTGGGCCACAGCCCAAGCCCACACGAAAGGGGCCGATCCAAACCCAAGGCAACGTGATTTCGGCCGGTCAACGCCGAAATCGAACGTTGATGTTGACCTCGGCTTCGAGCTTCATCCACGCGACGCGGAATCCAGAGGCGAGGCGAGGGTCGCCTTCCCCGGGCGGCTCGAAGCAGACGGGCGCGAGGTTTTCGGAGGGAGCTCGGCGGGCAGCGAGACCCGGACGTAGGCAGGCGATGCGGAAGGCTTCTGCGGAGACTTCGGCGACGATTGCGGACGGATTTCTCGGACGCGGCTGCTGGACGCGATCAAAGCGGAGAGATGCGGACGAAGCTTGCTTGAGACGCGGAGGACGCGGCTGGGCGACAGAGCGCACGGAAGGAGCGGAGCTGCGATTGACGCGGACGCGCGGAGACGAAGAAGGCAGCGGCGCCTCTGCATCGGCTCTATAAAGCTCGAGGCGGATCGAGCGAAAAGGGGGGAGTGCGCAACGAAGGGCGACTCCACCCGGTGAGCGGGTACGCCACCACCGGCGACAGCGAGGCGCGCCGTCGCCCCGTCCCAACCCACAGACGGAACAAGGAGAGTCTGTGAGCTTGAGAGAGAGCCGGCGACGATGAGCGTCGAGGCGAGACGATGTGAGCGGCGGCGACGCCGACGCTGAGAGGGAGAGAGACGAGAGGTGAGGGAGGAGTTTTGTAGCTTGATTAACGAAGGAATAAAAGCTTTCTTCTCCATCTTCCCCGTCTGCTTCCTCTGTTCTGGACTTCTCCACGCGGCGGCGGCAAAGTCCGGCGACGCTTCACGCGGCAGCAGGCGGCTGTCTCGGGTCGGCGACGAGGCTGAGACGCAGGCGGCGTCTCTCCCTTGCCGACCTCCTTCCTTCTTCGACGAGCGAGGAGACAACGAACGCCGGCGGCGCTCGGCTTCGGCAGACGACGCAGCGGCGTCGAACGGACGAAGAAGACGACGTTCGATTTGGCGGCTGACGCAAGCGAACGTCAGCGACGAACGGGTCAAAATTGGCGGCGCGAATTCGAAATCGAATTCGATTTCGCGTGCGACGTCAGCGTGACGTCATCGGAGGAAACCGAATTCGCGGCGGAGAATTAATCGGTCGCTGACGCCATCGTGATGTCAGCAAGGACGATTCGGCAGCCGAGTTGGAACAGGGAAATTCGAATAAATTGATGGTAATTTTGACTTCGGTCAAAATTGAAAAAGAGGTATTTTGGTTTCCTGATTTGGGAATTAGGGTTAGGGTTTTCTAATCCTTTCCTTGAGTGAATTGTAATTTGGGGGATAAAAGGTGAGCGGGAACTAGGGTTTTGAATTTGGGGACGAACTTAGGTCCGGAAACCCTAGCGCGATCACGTTCTGGTGTTCCACCGGACGGCTCTGAGACAACGGATAAGCGTTATTTTTAGACCGCTCCGACCGGGGCGTGACACCAGGGGTTCACTAGCAGATTGCCAATTTACCAATTATTTGGCAGTGTTATTTGATATAGTTATGAAAGAGTTGTCTCTAGATTGTACATAATAGTTTAGATACAAATGAAAAGAAGTCTTGGAACCTTAACTGAATGGCTATTCACACATTAGGCTTTAATTGGGCGTGCACAATCGTGATCTATTAAAACTTTTTCTTCTTGTCCTGATAAAAAAATATATTGCAGTAAGAATCACATATCTTGTGATGGTGATGATAATCTTAAAAATGTATACATGTAAAAGATCTTCAACGTCTCAAATGACACGAAGTAAGCATCTGGCATATGCAATTCGTCTAACCAATTTCAACATTCTTCTGATAACACATTTTGCTCTAGTTTGAAGAAAAAGAAATATTTCACTGAACTTGTAACTGATTCATTCACAACCGTAACTGATTCATTCACAACCAATCAAACTACAGTCAAGTTATATCAACCCATGGAATCAAATCACAAAGCAAATGTGCAATACGGAAAAAATAATAACAGTAATTTCATAATCACATCAGCAAATTGCAATGTGCTAGAAATACAATGATTCAATCATCTCCTCGCAACTGAATAACACATTGGAAGCATTAGACATCCATTTTTTAGCACCCCTCACACATCAGCAATATCTCTTTCTTCAACAATCCACAACTCCACATCTATTTGTTTCCTGAAGCCACGCTACCAATGCCGCTGCTACAATCCCTCCTATTTGACTCTCCCAATCCAGCAGTCAAAGCCAGAACCTCAGGAGTCATCTCCCAGCTTCCACTTCGCCGACCCCAACTGGAATGCCTTGGATGCAAAGTGGATCGCCCTTCCACAGCTTCTGGAGGCAATACTTCCTTGCTTAAATCTGGGGGCAACTCAGCAAATCCATCATCTTTCACATCCAAGAGCTTGGCATCGCTTAGGCCCGTTTCCAAGTCGCCTATATGTGTCAGGGCCCTAGCTTCATTCCATGATACTAGCTTCCTACCCATTTCAATATCGCCAATTGCTTTGCCCATGTTTGGGCTCAAAAAACCTCGGCCTGCTGATTGTTGTTGCAGCCCTTGTTCCTGCTGTACCCTTGCCCTGAAATTGTTCATTGAAGAAGGAATTCTTGTGAAAAAGATCTCCATGAAATTCTCCACTACTCCTTTGTTATATGGATTAGCTCGCAGATCATAATGATATCTGAAGTTCTCATAAGTTGTCTGTGTAAAATAGAGTAGTTTATTAGTGGTACCTCAAAGGCATATTCATTGAGAACAAACTTTCCAGTGAGAAAGTTTACCTGGTTGGTACTGATGAGATAAAAATGGAAACCAGACAAGCCACCAACAAACCACACTGATACGAAGGTATAAATTATCAGAACTATTGAAGCAGGAGTCTTGATCATTGCTCGCCAGATAGATATTTGCTCAGCGTCTCTTATTCTTATTATATACACCCAGCAAAATCCGAAGACAAAAAGGCAGAGTAAAGTTGTCGAGAAGACAAACATATAGAAGAATCGATAATTCCGCTGCATCGAAGACAGAGGTGAACAGTAAACAAAACACCAATGCAAATAAACTAGAAATGGAGATCAGCAACGTCAACCTATGAAAATCCCTTGTACCACAAAAGAATGGCCATGGGCAGAGTTTAAGGAAACATAATACATACATATCCCTCCCTCATCCCAATAATTTGGCAAAAACATATTTCAGGCATCAACTGTTTGAAAGTCCTTTCACCTAATCCCTCAATCATTTGTAGTAGCATGAAAGTAAATGAAGATAAGTTTCAAAATGACATGTAAAAGTATCTTACAATCCCAATACATTGTCCCACCCATGGGCAGTGATGATCAAACCGTTCCACACAGTTATTGCAGATTGAGCAATGCGAGCAGCGAGGAGGTCGATAAAGCATGCAAGTGTCACAAAACTTGGTCTTCACAGTCATCCCATTCACAATGACATCCTTAGTTCGAGGTAAGCGCATTTGTGGCGTTTGGACACCTGCTTCATTGTTCCCGTCATAACTTTCAGGTTCTGGAAGATGTGCATTTCGGGGAATTATACCTGGATCTCTACCAGATGTAATTAGCAGAAGAAATAAATCCTGCAAAAGAAGAAAATAAATGTCGAATAAAATACTTGATTTTAGAAAATAATCACTATCAAGAACAGAGAGAAGACAGTTTAAGATAATTAAGTTTAGTTAGCAAAGAAAGATAATGTATGCCACAGATTACATTTAAACATGAAAACTGTATCCGGTCAAAGCTTCATTGATGTGCTAAAGTTTGATTAGTGGGAAATGAAACCCACCCTTCAAATCACAATATAAGAAATCACTTAAAAGCCTGTAGTACCAGTCAACCAGTTCTTAGGTAAAGATTCCATTTGCATAACTTTAGGTAATTGTTTTAAACTTCAATCGGATAGGATCATACCAATTTTAATCGGATAGGTAACTGCCAGTCTGGCATTCTGGTGACTAGGTCAATGCTAGGGAAAAGCCTAAACGAGATGAGGTGAGATACCAGATTGAAAGTTACAGAAAAGGGAAGAATTTGCACTTTCTGTCATCTCTCTCTCTCTCTCTTATTGCCAGTGGCTGCTTCTCATATGATTCCCTCCCCTCTTCTGGTGTGAACAGTACTGACCCACACAGTGTTGGAATGTAGGTTGATATCGAACATCTAGCCAATCACCAAAAAAGCACCATATGAATACTATAAATCTTTCAAGGTTTATACTGATCAGCATGCTGCTGTGCAATACCAGTAGATGGTGGTACCAGGCTGAGAGGTATAGTAGTGGTGATGGCCAACTGGCAGCCAGGGCGCTGCAGAAGCTGGCAGGTATGGTCGCCTGCATCTCACAGTTCTTTTGTTGGCTTCCCTCTTTCACCCTTTTTTGCTATCTCTCTCTTTCTCACAAAAAGCACCACAGTACTCTATTTCACTGTTTCCTTACTCAAAACTGTAAAAGAGGAGCAATAAAAATTGGACAGTATGTTGGTTAAGTAAACCAGGTGGTATGCATAATTTGGACCGTTACTGTCTAGTATTGGGTGATTGGCATACCAGTCCATAACCTATGGGTAAAGTTTTAATCCTTGTAATGTATACCAGATAAGAAACCTATACATCATGCATAAAATCTAGTCAAAGCATATAAAAGGTCACCATTCCATTTTTATTGCCTTTGGTTTTATAGCATGCATGAGGATAATAGAGTGGAAAGAGGAAACTATAATCATTCATGGTGCCGTAGCTCCCAAGACAGACCTTGGGTCTTAATTTGAGATTAACAATCATGTGTTGAACATTTGAACTCTGCAGACTCCAAGCCAAGCTGTTTCAAACTTTCAATGCAATGTTCACTTCTAAATAGTCACCCTCCCTCATGCAGCTATTATGAGTTGAATGTTCATTTTTATGATATAAAGTGATGATACGACCTGATTGTGAATATAAGGGTTTGTTTGCAAATAAGTTCTGGAGATTTAAATATGGAATTTTGGTCATAAAAAATGTAGATTAAATTATAATGGAACTAATTTGATTACTATTTCGATGTGAATTTTGTTTGGTTTGATTCTAGTTCATATGAAATGGCTAGACCTAGTCATGGAGAGTTAGTGAACAATTGCCAACCGAGCTCTCTTTTCCTCTTTTCCTCTTCTGTTAGTTGGGCCTTTCTTTCTTTTGTTAAGCGAGGAGGACAAGGAGAAGAGTAGGATGGAAGGGTTTGGCTGGCAGAGTGGTGTGCAGTGAATACTCAAGCGAGGAAAAGAGGCTAAGAGAATTCATATTTTACTGAGAGAAGTTGGTTTCTTTATCTTCTTTTTCTTGTTTTTGCGGTGAAATGTATGATTTAAACCCTAAATTGTGAAGTATGAACTGACAATCATATTAAATGATTCATGAATAAAATAATAGACACTAGAGCTTAATTTTTTTAAACACTAATTTTTTGGATGATATTATCCTGTAGGAGACCACTGTTCTAGGTTGCAGAGGGGTCAAATGAATTTGGAACGGAAGGCTCTTGTTCTTATCATCATTTGACTAGGAAATTAGGATCCAGTTCTTGGGAGAATATGGTTTGAATGTGGCTGACAAGGGAATGTTCTAGACTTGGAGACCTTCGTGGCTGACAAGTGATTTCCTTATACTCTTCAGCAACCTTAGCAGTACCTGTTGTTTACCAACATTTAACAACACTCAAACGTTACATATTATTTGAACTGCCCAGATTCAAAGTACTATGAATGAGAAGGTTGATTCTCATCCATAGTAGGAGAAATGCAGTAAATTTCACATATTCACCTTAGCAAAAAGGTAGGGCTATGACAAACCATATTGGAGGAGAAAAAAATTAGGTTATAGGCCCATCAAGCTTCCTATCATCTTGTCAACTTTCATAGATGAATGATTGAGACTTGATGAGTATTGGAATTATTAATCAAGATTGTAACCAAGAGTGTTGATTTACATTGAAAACAATGATTTGATTGAGGAACTTGAGTTGAGGCCAAGATTTTAAATCCTAATCTATACTTATATATCGATCTACTATTGGACTAGTACGTAATAGTCTATACCAATACGTAGTACTAGCCAATATTCCTAATATATATATATATATATACCAACCCTTATATTGATATTGAGTGACGAGTTTTGCACAAAAGTAGACTAGATATGAGAGAAAACCAATACTGGAAAGTATTGTGTGAATATTAAGAATGTGTCCACTTGTAGCGTCAAATTTTAAATTATGACTAAAAAATATTGAAATAAAAATAGTCAAATAACGAATTCAACAGCATTCTTTACTATAAATGGATTCATGAGATTTCATCATAATTCATATGCAACCTAACTGGGGGCATCATCACCAACAAAGTATGACAATATGATTGAATATTTCAGGACAAACTAATAGCCGTATGCGACTACTTAAGATTGTCCAATATGCCAACAATAAATTGACAAGTAGTTGGATAGGCTAATGTTATTCTTTGCACTCCACATTTTGTTCTTTGCATTCAACATTTATGCAACAATCTTCATATTGAAAAGCCAAATGCCCAAATCAAGTATATGGTTGAAATGTAAATATAAAGAATAAGGGATTATTGATACTCACATAAACCGTGAAAGCAACAGCTACTACCATTATTGATATTCCCAAGTGATGAGAGAAATCATCCATTAGCTTTCTAGCAACAAATACACAAAATATTGAGACGGGTGCCACAATGAGGAAAATAGTGAGAAACAATGATCTTGCATCAGGTCCAAATATAAATCTCCCCTTAAGAAAAAATACCTGCCACAAATATGAAAAGTAAAAAAGTTATAACAAACACAATCTGCATTCACATATTCACTAAGTTAAGAAGTAAAACAGACAGCACATAAAGTCAATAGTGTAGTATATTTAAAGGAACTCCGACAATTTGTGATCTATGAAATGACCTAAATTATTTAAGCACAACCTTCTACAAGACCACAACAGAACCAACATAACCAATTAGTATATAAAGCTATATGTAAATATCCTAAAGCTTGAATCAAGTCAGTTAACCGACACTTTGAAGTCTTAGAGCACACATTGGCTATCATATTGGTACAGTACAGCTATCAAGTTATGCCAATAAACGGTAAGCTCAAGACAATTTATGACCACCTTGAGCTGCTCCAGAACTCGCTCAATCCCTCCAATCATTCCACAAGCCTATTTTATGTGCAAAATTATTAGTTATACAGCAATGTTGAACTGAAACTAACCTTTTGTTTCAATAAAAGTGATAAATATTACTAAATTTATGGTATCTTACATTACTAGTATAAAATTCAAGTCCAAGGCCAAAATTAGTTACTTGTAGGAACTACATGGAGGTGATTCATGCACCAACAAGAGCAAAGGTGACGCCACACCTTCCATCTTCATCCAACAGCAATCAAGACAAATAAATGATTCCTAAAATCAAAAAGATAAATCAAGACAAATAAAGACAAGAAGATATCAAGTTATCAAGACCGAAGGGTTTCGCCATATGCGCTAACCAAACTTTCCATCTTCAACCTATGTAAGCATGGAAGCTTCTTAAGGTATTTATCAAGCAATCTATGGTGGCGTACATAAGTTTCAAAGGGAATTGTCCTTCAATCGATCACCCATATTCCCTTGTGATTTCAAAATTCAAATAGTTTAGAAGACCACGTAAGTGCATGTAAGAGTGGCTAGTCAATGATGAATGCATTATAAAGTTTCCTTTAAAAGTGTGTTGGCTCTGGCCTCCTCCCTTACCCTAGTCACATGCCCCTCCCCTCTCTCCCTCTTTCCCTTCTGATGTAGTGAGGGGAAGGTAGGCTCCTAAAATTCATGCTACGGGAAGTAAGGAAGGATATGGCTACTATCTCGCGCAATTTTTCTTTTCATCTGAAAAACTTACTCGAGATCGATAGGACTTTTTTCAAAACCCCCAAGCCCTAATCTAGAGTGTAATGTCCGATTAGGTACACTTAAGTGAAAGTACCAGACTCTCAATTACATACACCCAAGAAAGGTTCGGTGACTCACCGCCCCTACAAGTATACTTACAGAGATCACCCTCAAAATACTCGAGTACAGGAGTGGGCGACTCGCCACGTACTCTTTACACTCATAAAATCTCTCAGCCACACTCCTCACTTGTTGTAATACCCTAATTGGGCCAACGTATAATCAGTGGTACCTATGTGCAAGTGAGCAAAGCCGACCTTTTAAGGGGTTGGTTGAATAATAGCATATAATAATATCAAATTATCAAGTAGCCCTAAGCGGGCTCACACACTAAGCAAAAAAAGCTAGTCAAGCAGAAAGCTCAGAAGAACTCGACCAACATTATAGGTACGACGTTTAGGTTCAAAACTAGAGGATATTAGAAGTTTACACTCATAGCGTGTCTTGCTCCTCGTGTCTCGAATCATCGAAGAAGACTCCCCGTAAAGCCTTAGCCAAGTGCCGCGTCCAGCCCAAATCCACATGTGTAGCAAGTAGCCGCACACGTCCAAGCCCAGCCAATCAATGCACGCATTGGACTCGCCTTCACCTGCACACACGACCTTCTCGCTTTGTCCACATTTGCCAAGCCTCATCGGCTACCGTCCACTAGCTGTCGCCGAGGTCGATGAACCTAGACGTTGCACCACCTTCGCTCGCCCAGAGCCCTAGCCACCGCGGAATCGAAACCCTAACATCGACGGTTGAGCTCGAGCTGCTGCCACCTAAGCCGATCTAATGAACTTGTGCACCCGTGAAACTGCCTCACCACTCGAAGAGTGCGAATACTATCGGGAGCGGTCACCAGGTCCGCTCATTGCCTCTAGTCAGAACAGTGAGCCTCTCGCCAACGAACACTGACATAGCCGCCCCAAGTCATGGTCGACAATGTTGATGTTGCTAGCCAAGGTCACCACCACCCGATGAACTCTTTCGGACGCTGAGCGTGGAGAGTTACCGTTGAGGAAGACATCGCCTACCTCACTAGACAAGTGCTACTATTGTTTGCTGCTGCCGCACAACCAAGGTTATCGAAATCGCGTTCCGGGTCGTAGGAACGTCCGATCCTACGACCCAGATCACCTGTTGCGTGCTGGATCGATCGAAGGATCGGTTCCTACGTAGGAACGGTGGGATCGCCGTTCCGGAACGTAGGAACGGATGGGAACGAGCATTCCCAACGATCCAAGTGAACCATACATTCATACCTGAATACTCGCTAACCCATACCCGAACCCGTTTAAAAAACCCTAATCTAGGTTTTTCCCCCTTCCGCCCGCTTCCGCCGGCTTCTACGTGCGCAGCTTTCGCTCGCCATTGCTGCTCATCGTCGCCGGCCACTTTTTCGTTGCTGCTCACCGTGAGTTGCTGCCGAAGTCAACGTCCGACGAGCTGTTGAGTGTTGACGACGCCTGCGAGTTGCTGCCGCCTTCGGTCTTCGCTAGAGCTGTCGCCTTTAGCCTTCGCTGGAGAAAGCCGCCGCCTTCAGCCTTCGTTGGAGCAAGCTGCCGCCTTCATCCTTCGCTGGAGCAAGCCCCTTCAATTTTCAGGAGCAAGCCGCTGCCATCAGCTAGTCATCGCCGACTCAGGTAAGTTCTCCTTCTATATCTTGCATATTTACAGGTATGACATCGTTGTTTTTATTTGTTTGCATTGCAATTTTCAAGTTTCTTCTTATAGTTTTATGACTTTTATCTTGGCGGATTCTAGATTGAACTATATAACTATTTAATTTGACAAGGTATATACGGTATACAGTATACCTCTAGTTTTATCTTGCCATATAGTTCAAGAATCTACCTGGAGGAAACTAGGGGTATATACCTTGATTTACATGTCCACTTTTATCTTGCCATGCACTTTTCAATTTTCATTACTCTTTATGTTTGATGTGATTTACTTGTCTAAATTTTCATGATTGAATGTTATTATGTTAGCCTTCTTATTGAAAATGCATGTTATCTTAATATATAAATATATAAAATTATTTTTTTATAAAAAAATATTTTTTATTCTTTCGGTAGGATCTTGCGATCTTACGATCCAATCCTACGTTCTAATCCTACGGAGCCTTTACCGATCCTGCGTAGGAACTCGATCCTGACAACCTTGCACACGACACCCCAATGGTGCATACGTGTGTGTGGAACTGAGGATGTGCACCGTGCATCTCTCCTTCACCTAAGGGTTTCAGCTGTTAGCTCATAAGTTTAGGGAAACCCTAGACTCGCCAACACCTCTTGACGCCACCCCATGGCCCCTGAAGTCTATTCAAAACCTAGAAAGCTGCCCACACAAATGCCATATGTCGCTATCTAAAGCGCCACGTGTACACCACCAGGGCTCGCCAATGGTTCAGTTTAAACCTTTGGTCTGGACCCATATTGACACCACCTAGATTGTGCCGACCGCGGGTCAGGTTGCCTCTTTTCACTGAGACGGGCGAACTCGCCAATATAATTATGTGCTTACCTCTTACACATGTTAGAGCGAGCGCCAACGCCTCCCTTGAACGTCTATTGCTTAACCCCCCTAAATCACAGACGCATCGCGTCAAACCTTGGTAGAAATTAAATCCAATAATCACCCTGAGCTCAAGAGATCTATGTGTCTATCCACCTTGCCAGATGATCATAGATCAACGTCATCTGTCATGCTTGGTGTGCCTCAGGGCATCACAACTACCTACATGAATCTCATAAGCAATAAAATGACTGAATAACAACAACAACAACAAACATATCTACACATTGTAGTTAAACTCAAAAAAGAGATGGTGGAGAAGATGCCCAAAAAGGTTGTTTATAGGAGAACCAATTGAGCATACATATCTTCGTATCAATGCCTAATGAATCTAATGGGTTGGATAAACATATTCCCCAAGTTATTAGAAAGCTCAATCAAGGTAGATATACCCTCCAAAATCCAAATTGTCTAAATTATAAAAATGCCATCGAATTTACAAAACATTACAAAATAAGAGAATTAACTACGATCATTCATTTCAATTCACACATCATGCTTGATCTGATTCTGATGACAAATCTAAGACCAAATCTAGAAAGATTAGAGTAGATTTGGTCTTAGATTTGCTAAAGAGAGGATTGGATCAATATAAGTTCCCTAGATTGGGTTAGATTAACAAGATCATAAAAATTTTCTTCGTTTACTAGGACGAACGGAAAAAGACAGATGGAAAATGATGGAAAATAGCGTACATTTCCACTATTTTTTTATCCACCCAATTCGGAAGGAAATATGTTAAACGCATTGTTTTTCACTGTTGCCAGCATTCCCTCTCTCCTTGCTGGCCGACTGCCCTGCCGCCTCTTGCCTCGCCTCGCCCTCCCCTCGTCCGATCCTCATCGTCGCCGATTGCCCTGCCACCTCTCACCTCGCCCTCGACCTCATCTCGCGGACGCTACTCTTGTCGCCTTCCCTCTCCCTCTCCCTCTCCATCTAGTCCTCGCCATCATCGACAACCCCACCGCCTCGACCTCGCCCTAGCAGACGCTGCTCTCGTCGCCTTCCCTCTCCCTTGACCTCGCCCTCTAACCGCCTCGACCTCGCCCTCACCGACTGCCTTTCGTCACCTCCCCTCTCCCTCTCTGTTTGGTCCTCACCATCGTCAACAGCCCCACTGCCTCGATCTCACCCTCGCCATCGCCGAATGCCCCGCTGCCTCTCACCTTGCCTCGCCATCGCCGACTGCCCCGCTACCTCTCACCTTACCTCGCCCTCAACCTTGCCATCATCAACTGCCCCGCTGCCTCTCACCTCGCCATCGCCGACTGCCCCACCGCCTCGACCTCACCCACACCTCGCCCTCGCCATCGATTGCCCACCGCCTCGACCTTGTCCACGCCTCGCCTCTCACCAACAAGGTCCGCGGTCATGGATGCTACTCTCGTGATTTCTCTCTCCATCTTCATCTCATCACATGATTTTCCATTCCTCTATTTTCCCATCCCTGCTAGTAAACAGGGTGTAAGAGACCTTTGTTGAATGGGGAGCTTCTTACAAGGTTTTCAACTCGATCCAATGAAGAGATCTTGGTCTCAAGAATCACCATGAACTTGATTTGGAAAGATTTGGCTTCACTATAAGATATACTATTGATCTTGATGGGTTATGTGTTGGTGGTGGTTCAAGTCAACAGTGGCAAATTTGTTTGGAAGCTTAGATAAGTTCATTGACGGGCAATGAACTCTTGGACAATGACCAAGTTGGAGGCAGAAAACTGTGGAAAAGAAGCTTGAATGATGAAGAAACAAAGTGTGGTTTCAGCGGTAGTAGCTTCACAACCATTGGAGCCCTCATGACAAGGTTTCTCACAATCCAACTTCACATGAACCCATGAAAACAAAATAGATTAAATTTCATTTCATCCAAAGCTCTCCTATATTCATTCAAGGAGTTGTTTACAAAGAGGTCCATGTGTATAAAGAAAATAACTTTTTCATCACATTGCTCTTGCATCACCTTCTATCAAAAAATAAGGCTATTTCTCCTTTTTCTTCTGGCTGAGTGGCTCACTTCTCCCACTTCTTTCCTTTTTCCCTTTCAAGTTATCAACAACAAAGAGACAACTGAAAACATAAGAGACGAAAGTGCAAGTCCTCCTTTCATCCAAACTGCAAGCCTTATTTATCCCTTGAAGTTCCAAGTGCCAATGTCTTCATGGAGTTTCATGTCCATTAAAAGTTTCTTTGTCTACCCTTCTCCTATACGTATTGTAAATAATTATTTAAGTTCCAAATTCGCCTACCCATCACGCTTCTACACTAATCAAGATCAAGAAGATGGCTCCTTCTACTCAAGGATACTTTGGTACGGTTTTCTTTCTCCCTCCTTGTTAGTTGTTTAATTCTATATAATTCTTCATCAATTTATAGTTTAGCACCTATGTGCATATACAACACCAAATTTTCTGGCACTATTTCATCCTGTCCAAAAAGGTTTTCAAAATCACTCCAGTATTAGCATAATGAATCATGTTGTCATGTTATTAAAATCATTTTTAACACCCTCTTGAGTGTTAACACAGGAATGATTAAACCATAGACACCCCCCCCCCCCCCCCCCCCAATACATCCCTACCCCTATAACCAATCTAAATCATACTACGATATCAAAGAAACAATAGGAGAATAAGAAAAAGAAAACGCTAAACGATCACCTTTTATTGTTGCCTAGAGTTGTTAGACCTTTTCTAGGTATATGTGCTCCTGTGTGCTTTTCTTTTTTTCTAGGATTGAACTTTCTTTCGTTCTTATACCATCAAATAAAAGATAGACAAAGAAGAAGAAAACCAACAATTGTCATCACCTTTCATCTCATCTAGAGTAGTTGCTAAAGTCCCATGCCCATCTTGTGACGCTATTGCACATCATTTTTAGTCCTATTGTTGTTGCCAATAAGTCACCATAGCTATTGAAGAGCATTACGTTTATTGTTTCCATTTGTCAGAAATCAAAATCAAATGACAATAGTTCCACTGGCATATCCATCAATCTATATTCTTTGAGACACACTTGCAACCCACTCTCTAGCTCATGCTCACCACTCATTAATCTGAGTCATTGGGAATTGTGCAAAGTGCAAACCACTAGAAATAGAAATTGCTGACACACACGTTAGTCACCTTATGCTACTATCAGTCACCACTGTCAAAGCCACATTAAATTATCTCAGAGCCCTTCTGTGGAGTTAACCACACAACAAAAACAATGATCAAGTGCTAGCAACTATGTCGTAGCATAAAAAATAGCCAAAATGCAAAATAATAGCATAAAAGGCTCAATAATTGTTTGCAGTGTATAGATCCACTTTATCCAAATATTTGAGAATCCTTTCTTTAGGAGCAAGAAGAAATCCCAATTCATGCTATCAAAAGCTTTTGTTATGTAGAATATAACAATACCCACTTCTTTCTCATTTTTGTTTCCCCCCAACCCCCAACCCCCCCCTGCTCTCCTCCTTAAATAATCCAGTATAAAATTTCACTGCGATTGCACACATACATCTTGAAGAGAAAACCAATAAGTGGGTTGAGGCGTTCTATGAGGATCTTAGAACTAATCCTAACTAGGTCGTTGGTGGTGCTTCTTGGTCTGAAATCTCCAACTTCCATCTCACCCGCTTCCTGGGGATGTTGAACAAAGAATGGAAGCTTTTAAATCCTAATTAACTCAATCATATCGGAGACGAGAAAGGTACGATGAATCCAGGTGCATCCAATTTCCAACATAAGAAGCTAAGAAAGTTTCAATCGAGCACCGATTCATGTATCAACGAAAATAAGTGAATATGGATAGCTGAAACCAGAATACTCCGCATCCACATAATATAAGTAGAATTTTACTAGTTCTAAGCTTGGAATAAGTATGATTCGAAGCACCCAGATACCTAGAAACAAGTAGAAATATATATTACTCGAAGAGAAAGAGCAAGAGCAACATCAACTTACATTGCTGCCCTTCCAGACCTGGTAAACTCTCGGCGCCTCCGCATCGGCGACCGCTCCGGAGGCCTCCCTGTCCGACCTCCGAGACGGCGGATCGAAGTGCATTCTTTAGTCGTCGGCGGCCTCACCAACCAGCGGAACAACTTAGATCTGCCCCAGCACCGCCGCCGGATGGACAGGATGAGAAGTCTATCAAGCAATTCAACCTAGGAGTCGGGCTTTCCCCACCCCATCCCTCATTGTCGCCACCCAAAACAGTCAGATCTCGCTGCCGCCGCCGCCACCGTCGGTGAATTCAAACTTTCTTCGGTCCGCTTTTAGACCCCCGACAGGACAGTGCGAGAGAGTAATTTGTATACTCGAAGAAAATTTATCATCTACCATTCCAAATCATACACACAGTACCACCCGCATAATTATTGAATGGATTAGCTAGAGCCCATCAAGCTCCACGGGATGAAACATGGGTAGAAGGTGGAATTTACGGGTCCAAAGAAGTAGGGAGTGGCTATGCTTAGCTGTAGGTGCAGCGTTATTGTTTTTGTTATAGACAGGATGGACCAATTGAACTGCTGCCACTAAAACCTTTGACCCCAACTTTGGCTTTCTCAACATCCCCAGTAAGTATTGGGTCAACTAGTTTCTATTCACTAGTATTCAATGGCTAGATGATAAATTATTCTTACTTAATTCAATATTTATGGTCGGTAATTCACAAATGTTGTTTTAAATATAAGGCATGTTTGGTCCCGTCTAGATATTAAAGTCGAGGCACAAAAATGTAAAATATGTAATAAGCTTTAAATTAAAATTTAGCTGACTTTTATCCTTTGTTTTCTTAGAAGGAAGGAAAATTATAAAAAATGAAAAACTACAAGGAAAGAAAACTCCAAGGAAAAAAAAAATCTATATTCTGTTTCCTTGAAAGGAAAGAAAAGAAAAAGAAAAATTAATTTCGAAGGTCGGACGAAATAGCATTGTGTTTTCTCTAACTTTTCCGTCCGATTCGAGCGGAAAAGTTTTGGAGGAAAAAGTTATAAAATTTTTCATCCATTTTTTCACTCAAAATTTTCCTTCCACCCAAAAAAATAACGAAAAATTTATTTTTCTTTTCTTTCTTCCTAATTTTTCTCCCAAGAAAACAGTCTCTTATTATATTTAGTTATTTTTTGTGTCTCGACTTTCATATTAAGCCTGGCCAAACAGGCCCTAATTCTAGTTGATAAAAATCAACCAATAGTAGTCTAACTTGTAAGAATCTTTTGCTCGTATAAATATGTATAGCATCCCTAGCAAGTCAAACTAATTGACAACCTATCAACTTAATTTATTGCTAATACTTGATTAATAAATCTGTAAACATCCACTGGTTCGGGGCTAAGTAGATGCAATTATTAGAAAAAAGAAAAAGTCAAACATTAGGTAATGATCAGGTCAAAATCTGTCAAAGACTGTTGATTTGATTGATTTGTCATTAAATATGTGCTAGTTTTCGCTACGCGCATTATTTATGATTTTTTTTAGCCTTCTAGAAAGATTTTTTTAATTATATATTTTTTTATATTAGGGGATTTTTATATTAACAAAAATAATAATATAAATTTAAATATTGTTTTAAAAACCTATTACTAAGTTAAGATATAAGCTCATATTAAAATAAGTAATTGGTGTTTTAAATTTGTATCACTAGTTAGAATTTTCTTCTGTGCTATAAAGATTGTTGTTGGTTTAGAAAAATTTTGATCCGATTAAAATTTGTCATAATAGTCATTATCTTTTTATTCATTACTAAAATTTACCCTCTGTCTTCTACTTGAATTTTCTCAATTACAAAAATTGTCATATTATATTTTATTCATTACTAAATATTGTCATATTCTTTGTTTCTCTCAAAAAAATTTTCAAAAAACTTGATTTTTCTATCTACGTGGCAAGTTAGATGAACAATAACATGCATTTTTTAATTAAAAAAGCCATCACTTATCTAGGTTTTTTCCGACACCTTTTTCTTTATATAAAAATGTATTTGTTTAATTCTTTCTATTTATTGAAAATAAATAGTATTCTAAATAAATTTATTGTATCCTAAGTAATACTTAGCTTAAGAGACTCTAAAGTTATAATCTAGAAATTGATAATTTGTTAAAATTATTTTTAATAAGCAAGTACCAAGATCACTATTGACCATCTTGTATTCGAAAAAAAAAAAATACCATCCACTTACTATGTACTCGTAAATAGAGACTCAACACACTTTACCAAAAGGGAAGGGAACGCAAAAGGATGAATTTAGTAAAAGAAAAAAAAATAGAAATTTGGGTAATGTGAAACTCACATAATTAGATAAGATAGAGAGAGATTAGCGAGATAAGACCGTGGACGCGCGTGAGAGCTCTTGCCAAGTGACATAAGGTGAGGTCGGCAAGAGCTCTCACTAGGCGACGTGAGGTGAGGACACTGGCGAGCTTGGTGTATGTGAGCTTTCATCGGTGACGCGAGGCGAGGATGCCGGCGAACATGGTGTCCGTGAGCTCTGCTAGCTCGCGAATGCTGGAGAGGTCCATGAGCTCTTGCTAGGCAATGTGAGGTCGGTGAGAGCTCTTTCCAAGCAATACAAGGCAAGGATGCTGGGCAAGCTCGGCGTCTGTGAGCTCTCGCTAGTGTCGCTCGCCAGGCAAGGATGTTGGCGAGCTCAAGGATGATAGAGAGAGTCGGCGAGGTTGGACGCTTTGTGAGGTTTGTGAGAGCTCTCAGATGCTAGTGAGGTATGCTGGGTGAGATCAGAGGTGTGCTAGCGAGGCGAGGTAGGTGATGCTTGCAATATGAGGTGAGACAAGCGAAAACAGTCCAATTTGAGTGGATTGAAAAATGATAAAAAATCACCTTATTATTATTTTTTTCTAATTTATTCGCTCATTTTCGTCAGCTTTTAGTAAACGACAAAAAAAATTACTTTATCTTTTTTATCTGATTTCCGTTCTAACAAACAGGGTGTAGAAGATGAGGCCGGAATAGCAAAAAAGCAGTTAGTGCTAAACGCAGCCATGCCGAATTAATCAATTATTAGTAGGAAAAAAAGAACGCCATCAACAGTTAATCCTTATCCAAATCTCCTTCGCTGACTCACCCGATCGCTCTTCTGGGACCCACTCCCGGCCACTTGTGGCGCGTCGTGGAATCTGCGGAACGTCAATATCCGTACTCCCGCCACCCAATTACAGCACGGCACGTCGCTCCACACGTTGTCCCCCTTCGTCAGTTACGCCGTCGTGCCGACGGTAGAACTGCCGTGACCCTTGCGTATAATTCTCATGCCTCTATCCGTCCGCATAAAGATGTTCATGCACCCTTTCTCGTTTATTCTGATCTGTCCGTCGCTTGTGAAGCCAACGGCGGATGCACCTGTTGCATAATTGATTGACGTGGGAACGGTCGTGCGGCGAAGCAGTTCTTCCTTTCCCATCTCAACGGTAGCCCGGGTTCCTGAAACACGTTGGAATTGGGAATTACGTTCCCAAATAAACAATCATACTGCAAAAATTCGCTTCGATATCATCTCGACCACCGGTAAATGTCAATTTATATGGCCAGTGCTTCACGTGGCGATCTTCCAATGGCTTTGCAAGAAGTGATCTGAGGAGAAGAACAGTGCAGCTCGCTCGATGTTAGGGCGCAGGCAAGGTCTTCGACAGTCGCTTTCCGTTTATGTAAGTCTACTTCTTTTCTCGCGCCTGTGTCTTTCGTCCGTCGATGAAACTTATGGAGAGAGATCGAGATCCAAGCTCGGCGTCGTGATTCTGGAGCCAATTCATAGAACACAGAGCATCCGATTGCAGAGCTAGATTGCTGGCTGCAAAGGAACAATCCCAGTTGCTTCCACTCGATTCCCTATCGCTACTCGACTGCATTGCTTTTGAAATCGCAAGGTTCAAGTGGATGTGAGTTTTCAGAGCTTCTGTTTTTTTTTTCCTTTTTATTTGCGCTTTTTTTTTCACACACCGTCTAATGCGATCCCTTACTGGGTAGTAGTCTTTTGTGAAAAAAGGGATCTTTTTCTCGTCATGTTTGCAGTTCAATGCTTTAGATTATTAGCAAAATTCAACTCTGTCTTTCGTATCCAATCAAAAGTATGATAAGTAACAGCAGATGCTTGAGTGTTTTTGTTCCCGCCATAATTGCTCATGGATATTTGCTTTAACTTGTCGAGGCTGGGTCAAACTAGAAAAAAGTTAGTAGGATTGCTTTTGTTTGGTGAAGAGAAATAATAAAGGATAATATGGAGAAAAGATAAAACAAGTTTTGTATTGACTAGGGTTAATTACACAATTTTCTATGTGGTTTGAATTATTTCCACATTGCCGTTGCCCATATGGTATATTCGGTTAGTGTTGCCTTGTCCTCATACGGTTGCGAGCTATTAAGCTGACACTCGATACCATGTGCATCATCTATGTTTTTCCTCCTCTTCTTCCATTCTTATAGCTCTTATTCTCTTTGAGTCTTTGCTTCAAATACCTCTCGCCCCAATCGCTCATCAACCTATCTTTGCCCCTTTCTCTACCGCCTCTGCCTCCTTTCCAATTGCCTCTCAAGATGTCCCACCCAGAAGCTACCTCCCTCACAATCTTTTAGGTGGAAGTCGTAGAGTAACTCCTTTGAGGGCCTCCTTCATCTAACCTTGACATATGCTTTAAGTGAGGAGAGCTCCAGGTCTTTTGCCTTCAAATTGCTTCCCTTGGCAAGGGACCATAATAGTATTAAGTATTTCTACCATTGCATTGGAGTCAGGAGGAGAAAAATTTCTCTATCATATTGCAAATGAAAATAATGAAACAACCAAAGGCAAGGCAATTAGTTTTGTTGAGCAGCTTCTTGCACCAAAACTTGCCATTGTGACCCCCCTACTCTCATGGTTAGGATGGGCCCAAGACTGTCTGGCTTTAGAAGTCTCTCTATCAAAAACTGAGAAGGATGTAATCAAATTTAACTTGAATTGTAGATGAGTTCAATGCTCACTTCTTTAGAGTATGTTGATCAGACCGTAAAAAAATAATGCCCTTAGAGGAACCAAAGACTTCTTCTTGACAATATTTCAAGCAAGCAAAAATAGCATTTTAAAACCCAAGGGATTTTAGAGATTATAGGCATATTTCATTTTGTAAGGTAATTTGCTGTTGGTAGAATTGAGCGCATTTGCTTTGTTTTCCATGACTACTCCCCTTTGTAATGATGCTCACTATCCATCAATTGTGGTAGTTCTTCTTTTACTTCCTTTGGTCGACCTGACTTAAGTGGGGCTTTCATAAGGTGGCATGGAATATTATCTGTCTTCCTTATATTATAGAGGGGGGTTAAACCTTAGATAGGTTTATCATCTAAATAAGGATTGCCTAATGAGGTATTGTTAGCACATTGTATCTAAGAAAAACTCCCTTTAGGTGAGATGGAGTGCAACTTAGAATTTGGAGGGGCACCATTGATTCTTTCTAGGATATCTTGGTGTCATAGAAGCATTTTATAAGTTAGTAAACTAGCCTTGAGCTCCATCTGGCACTCCATTAGACTTTATCTCTTGCACTCACGAGATATCCTTTATAAGCTAGTAGAGAATTTTAAGTTTGAGAAACCTTTGGGTAAGTACGCAATCATTGTTAGCTAATTCGAAAAACAGTGGTGTATCTCTACTCTTTTTCTTCTTGCTTTTATGCGGTCTTCATTGCCATCTAGAGCATGCTTATCTACCCCCATTTGACCTACGACCATGTTGGAGGATTGACATGAAGTGATGTGATTCAAAGATAGAGTTTTGCATTTTTCGTTTCTCACCTGGCTTCTCTCTTCCATGGTTGACTCAACCTTTGATCAGTGTTATTAATTGCGTATCGCGGAAAATAGCGGAAAGCTAAAAATCCGCAATATGATATAGCGGATTGCATTGTGGGCAAATAGCGGAAGTCACATAACGTTTAAAATATATATTATACACATAAAAAAATTAAGTATAACGTTTAAAATATATGTTATATAACTAATAAATTTAGCTGCATAAAAATAAAATAAATTATATAAAGAAAGATCACATAGTACCAACTCAATTCAAGTCATAATTTTAATTTCTAAAATTTAAAAATATTATAATGTGGTCCTATCCGCTATAGCGGTGCTATAGTATTTCATAGCGGATTACTCAAAAATCGCTATAAAAAAACACTATAGCGCCGCTATTGCGGCTATTTAACAACACTTCCTTTGATAGAGTTAAGAACTCGGGGATTGCCTTTAGCAGCTTGTGTCATTTATGTAACTTATGCAATGAGAGCATAGAGCTTCTTCGATTGCTAGTTCTTTAGATCTATTTTGGAGTTAATTTTATATAGAGCTGACTTCAAAAATAGAGCATAACCATATAGCACTATGTGCACTTATAGGGCCCAAACCCTCTTAGGTCTAGGTGTCAAAGGTACCTTTAAAAGAATGTTCTTTATTGCTATTATATAGTTTACTCGAGCAACTAGGAAC